>OY740716.1:1200000-2400000 GCA_963513945.1 Hydrotaea diabolus
CAAGACCTAAAGTGGGTGACATATGCGAGAAAATCTTTTGTTACCTTACTGACTTAGCACGTTTTTTCACTGCAAGGAATATGAAAATATCCGCCACCAAATCATCAGCCACATTGTTTACTGCATGGACAGCAGAGGTGCTGTTGTCACTCACACTTCGACTTACAACTACCATGAAATCCTTGAGTTCAGATTGGGCAGCCTTTTTCGATCCTCTGCATATGCTACAAGGTCCTCAAGTCACTTGCCGGCAGTACTTGGGGCCGACAAAGAAACCTTGTTGACGCGAACTACTCAGCGCCGGTGTGGTCGGCTCACGTGTGTTCGACGCAGTGGAAGAAATATTCAGACTTGCCAGAATGCAGGCCTCAGAACATCAACAGGTTGTCTCCTTATGTCTTCTGAGGTCCATCTACGAGTACATGACGAGACCTTACCGTACGCAGACACAATTTCCTGTTGTCTAAGCAATACCTTCTTGGGTGCCCTTGCCAAATTCAGCCGCAGTTTAAGTCCAAAATCTTTAGCTACTCATGCCGCTTCATATAATGTGGCAGCTATTTTAGATGATGCCAAGAGAATATCTGCTCAACTAGTTGACTCAAAGCAACTCAATCGTATAACTAATATCCTTTCCATATTCTATTAAACAGGACAAACCATTACGCGAAATAAGATTAATGTTCAATGTACCCTTGAAAAATGTTGTCAGCTATAAACCGTGAACATGCGCCCATGCAACGAGGTCCATCTGCAATATTTCGGAATCTTTGGGTAAAGCAGTGTACATGCAGTTACAAACGCAACACGAAGAAAATGAGCCCATTCGGTTGTTAGCTGAATACTGGTATAAACTGGCACAAGATCGGCAGTTATAAGATGGATGAACCTCTTCTAGTCTGAAGAGGTTAATCCATGTTTCTTCTATTCTAGGCTGAATTCGTGTTGTATGTTACAAAAGTTGTAGTTTATATTTTGGCTTAAGAGATTAATATCTTACTAATAGCCACAGGATTTACGAGATGCAAATACCAACCGATAAAAAATGATTTATGGGACTCCTAATCAGTCGAACCAGTTGGGAATGTCAAATTTTCAAAAAAAATGTCAAGTTTGATCTTTACACTAAACCCGCCCTATCGTTAAGGTAAAAAGTGCGAAAAGTGATCTAGCACATAGCCTAAGAGACAACGTCTAAAAAATAGACTTTTGAAAACTGAAGGTCGACGAAAGGCAAAAAACCCGTGCGTCCGGTTTTTTAGTTTTGGTCACTTGAATGTACCTGCAGACATATTTACATTTGATATATCACATCGATTAAAATATATTTATTAATTACAAATCTGTATATATAATATCTATGTACATATTTACATACGAGTATATGAACACACTTTATATGCTATGACGTCGCAGCCATCTTAACAAGCCGGGCTTTTGTTTTTATTCAATCAATCAGCCCAGACAAAAGCCTCAGGCAATATCCGTGATTTTGCACATTTTTTCCTCTTTTTGTGAAAATGCAAACGTAGACGGTCGAACAAATAAATATTATATGTTTTCAATTCACTTGAATCGTAAATACATATATAAAGTACGCACACATTCACATAGACAAATACACCTACATTAGAGCATACATAGGTACATACTCGTATGTCCGTACTATATGTACAAATAAGGGGGCTTTTTTGTATTGCATGACACATGCCTTCTGGGTGAACTTCAAATCAATCAATTTCTTTGAATGGTAACTTTTGGCTCCGTCCGACTGACGTGAGTTTCAACACGTTGTCAGTACTCACTCACTTACCCACGTCAACCAATGTGGATTTTCAATAAAACTCATAATTTGTGATATTATCTGATTTTTATTATTTGAAATACGTTGACTCGACTATAATGGGAGAAATATAGCGCTTAAAAAGCTATGACAAGTTAATCTTAAAACTATTTGACAATCTAGGAAAAATCTATTAACTCAGGACATACATATGTACATTGCATGTCTTTATATTTATACTCGTATTTAAGGGAAGTTTACTTTTATAAAATTTCAACTTATTTTAAGGGAACTTATCATTTGGCTTTTTATTCATATTGAAATATATTTTTTAAAAGAGTGGATGGGAGATATATTAAATTTGTCATTCCGTTAGCAACACCACAAAATATTGATCGGAGACCCTATGAAGTATACTCGTATATAAAGGGTGGTCCAACTAAAACGCATGATGTTAATTGTAAATAAAAGAAAAACTTTTCAGAGAATTATCTTAATAACAAAATATCGGCCAAATGCTCACCACGGCATCGGCGGCATACCTCTATCCGATAGTTCATATTTTCAATGAATCTGAGATATAATGGAGGTTCAATGTCGTTAATGTTCGGAGTTATATCATCCTTTAGCTCTTGAATTGTTCCCATTTGTCCAAATGCTGCTATTCTGCTTGTTAACGAATCCACTGTGGACACATTTGATCGACAATGCTGACCAAAAAATCACGAAGTGCACGAAATGCATTTTGATTTGAAAGGTCATTTTCGTAAAAGGCTTCAACAATCCTAACGCGCTGCTCAATTGCGTTTCTTTAATGGTTGAAACAAAAAATGTCAAAATATGTTGAAGAGATAACTTTACGTTAAGGTGTGACTCACAATTAAAATCGTGCATTATGGTTGGACACCCCCGTAATTATCGATCGTCGTAAAATTCTAAGACGATCTAGCCATGTTCGTCCGTCCGTTTGTTTGTTTGTTGAAAGCACCACATCGGTCGAACGAATCAACCAATTTAACCCATTTAAGCGACTAAATTTACATCGGTAAAAAAAACTCTTGTTTGAGTATTTGCTTAACAAATCATAATTATTGACAATTAGTGGTCAGTATGAGCATATGATCTAAAAGGAGGACCCGTTCTTTACAAAAATGAGTAGTTGAGTAGATTTATACTGACTCGAGTTTGGAGAAGAGTTAAAAGGTCTTCTCCTGGTGAGTAATTATTTCATACTAACTTCTTACATCTAGAATAATTTCTTACTTAACTAGTTGTAAAGAAATCTTCATTTATATATTTAAACTTTAATCATTAAAGTGTAGAGTAACATGTGTTTGTGTGTGGGCCGCTGCTTTTCCATATATCCCTGCGGAGCATATGTGCTTACCAACATTTGGTATGTTCCCTCGCCTCACTCGAAAGTGCAACAACTAGCCAACATAACCCAACAAACAATATGAAACGTGGTCAACTTAGAACATAAGTGTACTCAAAGTAAAGCAAATTATGCTACTAATCGAAATAAAGAGTGATTTTTAAGTTTTTGGTGAGATTAAGATTGGACGCATGGTCCGAAAGGACCCAAAAAATGTACCATTTCTTTGCGCTTTATAAACGTAGGGACGGGGGAGAGTACATAAGGTTCAACAGGCCCAACTTAACGAGGTTTTTACTTGTTTGATTTTATATACTATAACACCTACAAATTTGTGTCTCCAAAAGCATTATAAACACATAGCGTATATTATAAACTTGCATCAAGCTTTACCTTACTCAAAAAAATAGTACGATTTAATTAACAATTTCCGAAAGAAATGTCCCTCTCTTGAATTGAATTCATCATATTAAAAAACTATTAAAATTTAAATATCCTTGTAGTTAAAAAAAATGGAATCGTTAATATCTTTTTTATCGTTCCTTATGAAAACACATGGAAGACAATAAAAAAACATAGATCCTTAAACTTTTAAAAGACGTGTACCTACATATTTCATAAAGCAAACCGCGTCTTTATTTCGTCCTCTATTGTCTAAAGCTTACCAACTTAAAATCTCGTAAAATGTCTTATGTGTGGCATGCGAACACCAAAAGTGAGCGGAATGGTGGATTTGCACTGGAGGTACCAGAATGGGGCGTGGTAGCCATTCTTTTCGTACGCCATTATAAAAACATTATTGAGTTCGCATTTTAAGCGATGTGTAGGAGGTACCAAAAAGGGCGATGCTAATTTTCATTTCATTTTCATTTTATTGATATTCAAAAAGTAACCGAGCCTTTAGGCCTTATATAGTTACAAAATTACTTCTAATTTGTTTAAAATATACAAAAAAAACTTAAAGTAAGATTAATCTATTTTATATAAATAAGTATTAAGTTAAGCATACGTTAAATAATGTTTTTTTTAATTATTTTATTTTATTTTGATATCCCAAATAACGCAAAAAAAGGTATTAATGAACGACTACTAGTTAAGTTTCGTAGTGTAACAGCAGCATGAAAGTGCAACACACTAAGACTACTAGCCAATACTATTGTTTCAAATTAAATCAAAGACAAAGCAATACCCGTAGAAAACGCTTTTTTTTAATCATTTACAAATCATTATGTTTCACATGTTGAAATATTTTTTTCTTATAAGTATGGCAGGAGTAATTAAATGATCTGAGCGAGACAGACAGACTATTAAAAATTCGAGCAACTCTTACGTGAAATGATCGACCTAAATCTGAATTCAATCGGGGAATTGTAAGCTGTGGATTTCTTCTGGACCTTCCAAACTGGAAAAATTTAACTACAAAGATTGGTGTCTGAAGTTTATACATCTTATAGAAGTGAAGTAAACTCCTTATTTTTGTAAACTCCATAAAGCTACAATGCAAAAACCGATCAATGTACTCCGAAACGTGCCGCCGAATATTAAGAGAATATAAATACCTCACCACACGATTGAATGCTCGACGAATCTTATCCATGACCTGAGCCACTGCTCCAGAGTAAACTTCAATACAATACAGAAATATTGGCATAACAATCGCATGAACTATGCTAATTTTAATGTGTAGTGGAAGAGACAATTCCAAGTTGTACAACTTTCGCAAAGTAAAGTTAACTCTGGAAACCATGGAAACAGCATGGGCCTCAAACTTTAACTTATTATCAAGAGTAATACCAAGACATTGAATATTATCAACGAATTCGATTACACTATTTGATACAGACACTACAACATTGCTCTCCAAAGGACTGCCAAAGAACATTGCTTTCGTTTTATTCACATTGACTGTAAGTCCATTACTGGACAACCAAACAGCCAAATTAGATGTTACGAAATTAATATTACTCTGCAACACGTCCAAGAAGTCCGAGTTTCCCTTAAACAACAATTGAACATCATCAGCAAAAGCAAAAGGAACACAGGAGCTGGTTTCAACACTAACAAACATATCATTAATATACATTACAAACAAAAGCGGTCCAAGAACAGAACCCTGAGGAACTCCACTACTAACTGGAAGCAAGTCTGAGGAACAGCCATTTAAACATACATACTGTCTTCTATCAAACAAATAAGACTGCAAAAGCCTACACGCGGAACTTGAGAACCCATACGAAAAGCATAACTTCTCAATAAGCAGCGCATGATCCAATCGGTCAAATGCCTTCTCTAGATCAAGCGCTAGAAGAACGCAGCAACCACGATCAACAGTAAATTTTCTTATATTGTCAGTCAGACCGATTAATGTGGAAGTTGTACTTCGAAGTTGTACTTTGCCACCAAGTTAGATATTACAAGAATACCAAAATTGGGCGGAAGGGTGCATTTGCATGGGACGTGAGAACTACTTTTCATATGCGAGTACAAAGCCGGTTTTAAAATATTTAATTCAGTTTTACGCACTGGATGACAAGTTATGTGGGTTCTAAACAGTGTCATTTGTATGGGAGATACAAGAAGGGCGTGACTAGGAATCCAATCTTTTGTCAACAAGTATAACTTATATCTTTAATCTTAAGTTTCATTTTTAGTGAGATCGTGTAAACAGTATTAACTGTTATTATGACTCATTTTTAATCTCATAGGTAGTTTTGGAAAAATATTATGACATGCAAAATATAAAAGCCATCGGTAGCTCCTTTCGAGAGCTATCGTTTAAACAGCCGCCCAGAAGGACATAGCTCAAATGTCATGAAACAGATTTGGTCAAACATATGTACGGTCTAAAATGCCTTTTTCGATGCTTACACTTTTTGTCCGTACCTAATCATATAAGCCATCATCTAAGCCAGAAGGGTATGGGTATAAAAATTACATAGGCAAAAAAAAATGTTACATCTGCAAAAAATATACAATTTTAAATCACAAAATTAAATTCTAATTTAATTTTTTGACGCATAATATTTAAAATTGACACAAATTCTTGTTCACAGTTTACACTGCATCATATTAAAATCATCTATTCCACAGTCAGATTTTGACGCAATCCCGAAAAACAATTTTCTACGTAGAAAAACTCCTTTCCAAATCGCATCTGGTTAACAATTACATATGTTCGTTGGATATTTTCTTTACTTTAGAAGTATTTCTAGCATTGCAACAGCAAATGTTCAAATGGATTTTTTCTTAATATGTAAATTGTATGCTATTGTAAATGTATTTTAAAAATTAACTTTATTACTGAAGTTTTTAGTAATATATTTTTTTGTGAAATTGATTTTAGTGAAATTGGTATGTTGACTTTATGCAATTAAGCAAAAAAACGTTATGTATTTCTAATTGTTTTTCAATGAAACAATTTTTTGTAGCACTATAAACTTTTTCCGTTCACCCTGTAAAAATATGCAATTGCATAAAATTCCGCTGTCTTGTGATGAATTACATTTTTAGTGCCATTATAACTTTTAATTATGTATCTGCAATGCTCGGTGGCCAATAAAGGTTGGGGTACATACTTATGATCTAGTCGAGTAAGAATTGGAAAGATAACACACAATGGTTTTCCTTTTCTATTGAATTCGCCTTCATTTTGTATGCCTGGTGAAATGTTGATATACTAATGTTAAGTCTGACAATCAACGAAATCAATATACTTATCAGAAAACATAATTAATGGATGGTTGTAAATAGTGGGCCACCGTGGTGTATGGTTAGTATGCCTGACTATCACACGGTTAAACCCAGGTTCAACTCCGGGTTGGAATATCTAACAAGGCGGATTTCCACCTTCCACGAAAATGCCGGCGACATTGCGAGAAGAAAATATTTTTAGCCATATAAAAACGTCTCTAAAAAATTCATTAGCCGTTCGGAGCAGCCGTTAAACTGTAGGTCCCAGTTAGTGAGTATAAGAATTATATCATGTACTGTCAACTGATTTGAGAGAAGTTTCCCCTTGATCCTTAATAGGATGTTGTGGAATTAAGTAAATAGACTATGACGGTAAAAGATTGCTTTCGACTACATGCCAGTCGTCTTTAAAAATCCTAAATATTGTTTTACTTAGGATAGTAGGAGACCAAACTAAATAGAACTAAAAACTACGATATTACCGAGAACGTATTATTTAAACAATCGTACTACCCAAACAGAAAGGCCTCAAAAAAAAGTAAAAATGTAAAATTATTTGAAATGAGTGTAGATAACCTGTACTGTTCATGTTATTTCCACTTTCTTTTAACAACAAAACACAAATTTGTTGTCGTCTCTTGAACTCTCCCAGTTTGATTTTTTTGGCACCATATAAATATAAATACATAAGTAAAATACATTGGGCCATATTCATAAAGGTTTACGAAAGGCTAAAAAATCAAATTATCTTTATAAAAAAACTAGTTAAAACTTATTGTAAGTTCTTATGAATAGGGGAGTTGAGTGTTACTTAGGGGGTGCTTTCACTAAATCAAAGTAAATAAGTTGACATAATAGTACTCGTATAAAATAAGGTATTATTGCATTTTTAATTGGTAAAGGCATAACTTCAGATCCTTATCAAAAACTGCAATGAAAGCCCTTTATTACGTTCGATTTTAAAATTTATGCATATAAAAATTATCCGCGAAATGCTTTGTCGTTGCGTCCTCTACTATTTTTGGTAATATCTTAGGTACACATTTAAATGTATATATAAGTGTTTAATATTTTGAACTAGTTTATTTTTGCCTAGTCGGTAGCAACACTCACGTTCTGTACAAACGAAATTCCTCTAATGCTTTGGTAAAGTATTTAATAACAGGCGTTTTTGCAAAATTAGTATGAAAATTTAGATTGTTTTTATCGATTCTTTTAATTTTTTATTAGTTAAATTAAAGTGATTTTTATTTATTTTATAATATTGTATATTTTATGTAGGTTTACAAAATTTAATTGAAATAGTGCTTACCAACAAGAATCTATTTAGTGGAAAATCGGAAACTACATATGTATAACCTTTAGGCCCGGTTATTGTAATTAAAATTATTTCGTAAAATATTTAATACAGTTTGAAATGCATATGATTTGTATTATCTAGTAATGAATCGAACACGACCAAAAGATGTTTATGCATGTCGATACAAGCGGCCACACATTTGTTTGTTATTATTGAACCTAGCGGATGGTATTACAAATTTATTAAAAATTCGATTTAGATTTCGCTTCGGGATTAAAGAGTACCGGTAAAAAGGGGCTGCATGAGACCTTTAAAAATATACCTATTGGAGTTAATAAACGTGCAGATGTGACTGAAGGTAAGTTGGTGCATGCAGTAGTAAATCGCGGCATTCCACTGCCAGGCCATTTAAGCATTGCGACTTAATTCGAATTTAAATGTGTACAATCAACATATGCCTGTTACACACAGAACCACCAGTCGGTTAATGCATTGGCACAGCCGGTCCACAGTCCATACATGAAAATATGGCCAGTTTAATGGGAATGTGGTGTCATGGAGGCGATGAGATCACTTGTTGCACGTTGTTTCCTACGGTACGTTTCACGTGTTATTTATTCGGTGGTGCTGCTTTGTTAGTTTTACGATGCGCCTGAAATTATGCTTTGCGGACGACAGAATTTGAATACACACGTGTGCTCGTGTAGAGAAGAAAACGGTTAACTTTCGAAACAAAGCTTTTGCCTTTCGTTGGTTGGTTGTGCTTTCGTCAAGTGCTCAAGTTCTCGTTTGATGAATATTTTCTACTTCCCGTTGAATACTGGTACGGAAATGTCGGTTTTCCTCGTTCGAGAGAACGGACTGTATGAATTCGGACGTTTCCAGCTGCAGCTGAGTCAAACGCTGTTGCAATCGATTGTTCCGCTTCACCAATTTAATTGTTTTTATTGCTATCGATAACAGTCCTACGGTCTTCTGGTTGCAAATGTTCGATAGTGGTTTCTTTACGTTGTGGCCGTGCTTCGCCAGTAATTTATCCCTCCACAGCGGGTGATTGTCCCTTTTCATTTTCGCACTCTTCTCCGTATCTAAACTTGTCATCGAGTCCGTTTCACAGTCTGTCTCGTACGTAGCTGTTGTTCTAGATTGTTCGATGTCGTCTTCTTCGGCGGATACGAACGCATCATATAAATCATCATGACCAAAAGAATACTGAGAGCAATCCATCGTCCCTATCCGAGCCGATGTTGAGGAGTCCGAATTGCTGTTGGAGTGAGAGCTTGATTCATTTTCGAAACATCGGCTGTTTAATTTAGGCTCAAAAGAACTAGGCGCATCCGAGGGGCCATCTGTTCCGTCGTAGTATGTTGAAGAGGATGTAACGGCATTATCTGATATATCCACCATTAGTTGTCGAAAATTATGCTCTTTAATAACTGATGGGGTAGTTGGGGACGACACGCTGGTACCATTCGTATTCTGTTGATTGTGTTTCCATGGGTGGTTCAACGACCCCGATACTCGCTGATTTCCGGTTCTTTGACAATCTGAAATATGTAAGAAAATAGATTGAGTTTGGATGTATGTTTATTAGACTGGCAAAAAAAAGTTAACCACAAGACCATGTTCAAAAAGTTCATAAAAAGAAGAATGGACCATTTCAGGCAATCAGATTAAGCTACTAAATCGAGAACTTTATCCATTTTGGCACCCATAAGTCCATGGTAAATTAGACCGGGTTAGGATGATGACCATTATAGTTAACCAGTCGACAAAATTTATTGCTCATATATACTTAGTAGGGACATAAATACTCTTACACACGTTTTATGCTGTAAAATAAAAAGTACTGAATGTTTTTGGACGAAATATTTTTTAATATATTTTTTAATGTATATTGTATCCAAAAAGAATCTGCTTATTCGAAATGTCCGACTTTTGCCTTTACACACGCCTTAAGTCGCACTGGCCAATCGTCAATAGCTGCACGAGCCTCGTCCATTGGAAAATTGGCAACAGCTCGAACCAAAGCAGTCTTAAGAGATCCTATCTTGGGGTATCTTTTATGACAAACCTTGTCCTCTAAAACCGTCCACAATTTGTAATCCGATGGGTTCAAATCTGGACTGCCTGAGGGTCATTCTTCAGAGGAAATGAACGCTGGCAAATTGTTTCAAAGCCATGCCTGGGACGTTTTCGCCTTTTGGGCCGGCGCAGAATCCTGCTAGAAAGTCCATGGCCGGTTTTGGAACAGGGAATTGTTAAGAGGCTTCACAACAACTTCCAAAACGGTTTCTTGGTAAACTTTGGGCGATGTTTTGACTCCTTGTTCGCAGAAATGCAGGTCAGTGACCACATCGTAAGAGACACCCCACCAAACCATGACTGAAGCTGGGTGATGACCCGTTTCCACCCTTGGGATCAGTTCAGATGCTTCCTTAGATGACCGCGAATACACTGTATCATTTTGCTTGTTAACTTTTTCCTGAACGGTAAACATTTTTTCATTTCTCTGTGCAAGTTATCAGCGTGCTTCACCAAAAGACGTTTGCATTTTTCAATCCTATTTTTTTAAAGCTGCAGTCCGGTATGTCGTTTGAAAGCCCCAAGTCCCAAGTCTTTTTTAATGATTCGTCTCATGGACTTCAGCGTGATATTCATCTCACGGGCCATGAATTTCTGTTTTCGGTGCGGTTTCTGTGAATTCTTGTTTAACGGCTTTGATGACATGCGGTGTTCGAACAGAGCGTGGGCGGCCCGACCGGTGGCGGTCTCCTCAAACAGATTTATTCATCGGTAGACGAACATGCGGCTAATCCCTAGTGACCGGAGCGATTTGAAAATATCGCTTTTTTCATTTCACACGTCAAAAGCGCTATTCCAGCGATACGGTTCTCATTATCTGACCACTCCATCACGAAAGTTGAAACAATTTTAAAATCCCGTTACAGACTAAATCTATTGAGGTTAGCTTTCGAAACCCATATGACATTAACGGGGTATGCTCAGTTTTACTATTGAAATGGGTGTGTTCAATGTTGTAACAGTATTTATGTCCCTACTAAGTATAATAGTGAGCCGGTTTAAGGTTCTCTGGGGCCATTTGTATATAGCCTTTATCAAAGTATGGACGTGAATAATCCAACAACAAAACTAATAACATTCTGTATAAAGTAAATGGAAACATGAATAAATATTAGATTTCGAGAACGTTGCCTAATATCATATAATTCAAAAATGGATCAATTTTACTAGACTTGGTTCCTAGTTGATCAAAATAAACTATGCATTATGCATTTAAATACTTTTGAAGTTGCAAACATTTGCTGTAAATCAGACTTCCACCCCAATTAGGTATGTTTAGGTATGTAAGTAATTCCATACCCAGCGGGAATAGGAATGACCCAGCAAGGCCTTCTAAGAGGCCTTTTAAGGTGATCAAAGGTATGCTGCTGCATTGTACTCTAATTTTAAATGAATACAGGGCTAGATTGCAGAGCAAGGCGCTCCCTTCCTCCTCCCTACCACGCTCCCTTTTACTGGAAGGCCTTCCAACTGAGAAATTACTTTTAAATTACTTAATTTCAGTTTTTTTCGTTTCTTGATTTGCTTCCACTGAAGTTCTTCTGGTTGCTACTCCGATATGTTAATTACTGGCCTACCTTACAAAATTGTATGTCAACGTTAAACGGCCAGAACGAAAAAAAAATTCAAATCAAGTGTGGAATCTTTATTGGTAATTTGAAGGACATTTTATGGCATTAATTTTTTGAATATAATTTCCTACAAATGTTAACCGCAACTACGCCTCAGGGTTTCCATTCTGAGTGTCCAATTTTGGATGACTCGTTCGAGCATTTCGACCGGCATGGCTTTAATGACACGTGCAATGTTGGCTTCCAAAACCTGAATCGTAGGGTTATTACAAGGTCTTCTAGCAACGAGAGAATATGTGAGGTATTATTTTTCATTGCCAAAAGGCCTTCTGAAATGCCTAATTTTGAAAGGCATTAACGAATGTGTATTGGATCTAAAAAGAGGCTTCTAGAAGGTTTTCTAATGAGAAGGCCTTGTCCATTTTCCCGCTGGGAAAGAAAGTGCTTTATGTTTGTGTGTGTGTACATTCACACGCACATACTGCACATGTTTAATCGGACGACCAACCGACCGAGCGACCGACCACTGGACGCGATTTATGCATGAGCAAAAACGTGCCAGCGAACGTGTTAAATAAGCGTATCTGTAAGCACATTTTCGCCGTTTTTGCTGATTTTATTTAACGATGAAAAACTCAGACTTACACAACCCAATGCGAACGTTATTTAAACGCTGCAATAGACTTTATTTTTGCATACAAATTATTTATAAGTTTCTGTTGTACGTAGTCATGTGTTTACATTAGGGCGTCTCTTCAGCTGTCTCATATACTCAAGAAGTTTTAGCCGAATACCGCAATTGACGAGCTTTTACTTTTTTTTAGTAGAAGTCTGTTTCAGATGCATCTACATAAATTTTAAAACTTGATAATGGACGTGAATATAAGGGGTGTTTTTTATTGGGGTATAGAACTTTAAGTTGGCATCACTTTTTTAACTGGCGGCCATTTTGTCAGCTGTCAAGAGATTAATATTTAGTTTGGTTTGCCATTTCATCATGAACAGGTTGACAAAAGAACAACGCTTGCAAATCGTGCAAATTTATTTCGAAAGTAATGGTTCAGTTCGCGAAGTTCACCGCAAGCTCCGTCCATTTTATGGTCGACATAATCGTCCATCAGAGCAATTAATTCGGTTAACCATGGATCGGTTAACATGGACCATTGGATTATTTTCTTTGGGGATATGCGAAGTCGCTCGTCTACGCCAACAAACCAGAAACACGTTAGGGGACTTGGAAGCCAACATTCGTGGCGTTATTGCCAACATACGGCCCCATATGCTCGAAAAAGTGGTTGAAAATTGGACCTGTAGAATTGGCTTTATTCGAGCCAGCCGCGGCGGCCACATGCCCGAAATCATATTTAAACATTAATGGCATAAAATTATCCTTCCAATAAAGCCAAATTGATGGACATTAAAACGATTTTCTTGTGTTTTATTTCAATTCGAAGTTCTATACCTCAATAAAAAACACCCTTTATATTTTATTTGATTTCTTAAAAATCTTGTTTTGATGCAATTGAAAAAAACGGTCAACTCAAATATAAAATTAGTTAAAGTAGTTGTATAATAATTTCGGTAAATTTTAATTATATATTTATTGGTTTCTAAAGAAAGTTATTTAAAGAACTTCAAAACCCTTAACTTCCTGCTTAGCTACAAACAAAGCACTTCTCTCGACCGTGCACCATGTAACTCTAATACTCACTAAATGTGGCCTAATGATTAAAGCTAAAGAAGCTTCCACATCTATGTCAAAAATGGTAAATTTACCTTTGGGCCAGGGTTATTTGTGTGATAGTAGCGCTTCGACAATATCACACCCCGACTTTGACAATCATTTCGCAAATTGGCGATCAGTAATTCAAACAGTATTTTGAAATAAAAACACACAGAGAAACATTTTTGAATTAAACAAAATATTTATTTTTTCGGGACACCCTATACGATTGTATGTATGCTTGAATGTCAGCATCTATTCGAATATACAACGGAAGTAATTTTTGCCAACAATTGTTTTACAAATGCACACGTGAGTGTTAAGAGGAACGTCTATTAAACGTCCTTCCGAGTAATGATTTCCTCATGGATATTTATAAACTCAGGGATATTTGAATAAGTCTCGCGATGCGGCTGCTATATTTTAAAGCATTCGCAAACACTGCTAATTTTGGTTTCATATGAATCATGAAGTTATCTTGTTTTGTTGAAAAGGTGTTGTTCTCTCTTTGAAAATAGATCTTTGAGTTTCCTTTGAGCTTATTTTTTTAAGAATAAACCGAACCTGTGGCCAAATTTCGAATGCGGTGATAAGGCCCCTGACCTTAAGGTTTTTAGGAGTTCGGAAGATATGCCTCCTTGTCCAATCATGACCTAAAATTCCTGTCAGTGCTGTATGATCGAACGTATTAAATTTCTCATAAAAAACACCAAATACTCGTATAATGAACATTTCTCTCATAACCAATTCGGTCAGTTTACAAAAATTGTCCGTAAGGACTTTTGTGTTCCCTACTCAAATCTGCGTATAATTTTCTAAATTAGCTGTATAACAAGGTAAACACATTTTTGTTTTGTTCACTCATATAAAGAGAATCCACCTGTAAAGTTGACCATCACGAATATGTTTATTCTTAGTTTATAAAGTTAACGTCAGACGTGATGCTACGAACGTCTGTAGTGTTCGATAAGTTATTGAGTCCAATGTTTTCAAATTGTCATAGCTTCGGCCACAGCTTTGCTCAACACTACTTTAAGAAACAAACGGGAAACTACTTTCTAAACAGTAGTTACGCACTGTTGAATTTTTTTTCTCATTGCATTTAAAAAGTAGCTTTAACATGGATAAGAATTAATTTACTTACTCGAAAAGAGGCGGAACACCCGTCGCTAAAAATGTTTTTAATGTTCTTACGCGGTTTTGAGAGTTTGTTTAGTTGTAAGATAGTCGTGCACTCTAACCTTCACACGTTGGCAACCAACCTGGTTATAAATAAAAGTTTACCATAATTTTGATTACTTTAAAATGAAGCTACCATTGCCTTCTTGTCTTTTTGTGCATTAAAACTCTGTAAAAAAATAATAATCTGGTGCAAAACATACGTAGCGTTTTTAAAGAAACACCGTTGAAAATGACTACACGCAGAAAAAAAGTATGGTTGTGGTGACAATATTCGAAGAGGATAATACTATTGTTGGGTGTATGGTTGTGGTACAACAATATTATAATCCCTACAATATTAGTATGATTCAAATGCAACCATCACAACCATACTATGATCCTTACAACAAAAGTATGAATTACACATAACCATACTATGATTCCCACAACCATAGTATGATTCACACTCAGCCCTACTATGATCTCCACAACCATATTATGATCGTCCCAACCATAGTATGTTTCACATACAACCATAGTATGATCATCACAACAATAGTATGATTCACACGTAACCATGTTATGATCCCTACAACCATAGTACGATCACAAATATACTATGATCCCCAATATTATTTTTAAGAATTGGGTTAAGTTGTCAACAATAGATTTGAATTATGAAAATTATTTAAAAATACATTTTATTCAAAATTATAGAAGTGATTTATTTAACAGTAGAAAAAATTAGTTTAATAAAACATAAGCGTTTTTGTTAAAAATAAAAAAAAAAAAAACAAAGCAAAAGCAGTTTGAAAATTTTTAATTTCCATATAAAAAGTACTATCATATAATTGCATTAGATCCGTAACAATAACATGGTTCTAAAAACCATTTTTAAATGAGGAAAAATTACAATCATACAGTAAGATTGCCGTAATCATATTATTGTTAACATAAAACCCAAATAATAATACTTTTGTCGCACCAACCATATTAATATTGTTACTACAACCATATTTTCATTATTAAATTTGGCAACAATACTATTGTTACATATCAACAATATTAATATTGCGGCAATCATACTATTGTCAAAATTAAATTCAGTAAACAATACTATGGTTGCGACGAACATATTTTATTGCGGAGAACATATTATTATTGCCGTGACCATATAGTAACCATGTTTTTTCTCTGCGTATATCAAGCAATTTTTGACTCTCAGAAACCAAAAATCGAACCGCCTTTATTGGAAACCACTTGTAAACTCCAAAGCTAACGATGTACGGTTGCTTGTGGTCACCACTGTATTTATAAGATGGGGGCACGTATATATGTGGTGGTGTTTCGATTTCCGATCATTTGTTGGTGTACTACGTTTACATTGTTGTTGCCGTTGCTATCATTGCCAGTGTGGCTGGCAATTAACTTATCAAATAAGCACTCTCAGCAGTTGTTATGACGCTAGCTGAAGCACACGTGTGTTTATTTTAGATACAGGTCACATTTTTAAATGGCACTAACATCGCTGAATTTACCCGTTTGATATATGACGACGAACACGTGTCTGTCGTCAGAACAACACAGCTAGCCTACTGCTGGACTCTTCATATCTCATAAAATCGTCTAGCATGCCAAACAACTTGTGTTTATTTTTGGAATCTTAGACAAGTTATCGAACTGACTTGGAGAATAAAAAAAAGTTCGGATTTTCCTTATGACAGCTTACATTAGTGAGTCTGCCACAAGCGGTCGATAAGAAATGGGTCATAACTAAAAAGGATCCACGTTAATATGTCTAATATACTAAGTATATGCAATATGTCTCTTTGTTAAGTAGAATTAGACCTAAATCAACTACAAAATTATTTTTTTTGACTAAGAAGCGCGGTAAAAATACTAGATAGACCTTCGAAATCGGTGAAACTAAATTTTAGTATCAAAAAATGAGTGCCTAAGTACACACAACGTCGTATAGGGGCACATCTTATTTTTGCCCCAAACAATATAAAAATGTTGTACTACTAACAGTTTTAGAATTTTGTAAGCGACAATCAATGAAATGTTAGACCCACCTCTTCTTTTCTTGTACTTAAAAAAAAGTGACACATTTGTTTTTAAATTTCGCGCTCAATAGAAATGAAAGAAAACGTAGGGGATCAGATATAAAGAGTCCGGAAGGTGCTGCGAATCGACCGATATAGTTTTGCTCTCGACTTGAGATTTGCCTATTTTTTATATATAAGTATGATGGAGGTTATTCGGCTGTGTTACATTGTTTAAAAAAGTATACGTTTGACAACATAAATCTGCGTCAACACCTTTCGCAGAATGCCGACAATTTTGATGCTTCTTTTTGATTTTTGTTAAAATTCGCACTATGATGACTTTTTTGGTAAACTTATTTAAACTTTAGCAAACAACCAGGAACATCCAGGTTGTAATACCTTAACAGTATGTCTGAATTAAGAATATTAAATTATTCTAGACATACCATAATGATTTTAAGCGTCAGTTAGTAGTTTTCCTTCTAATAATATATTTTCCTTTTGTGTCTCCCTTAACAGAGCATATTGATAAATTATTACTGTTCGTAACTGCCTTCGAGGAACTTGATATCGTTCAGTGGGTCCTTTAAGTTATTTCAGGAAAGTCCTGGTAGACACATTCGTTTATAATAAATACCAAATAGATTTCGTTTTAAATCGATCTGTTTCCATTCCATGTTTCAAGAGAGGTATTAATTATTTCAATGATATTAAGAGGTTTTAAAATAAGGATCAAACACAAAAATTCCATATTTAAAATGAAAAGAGTAAATATTTAAAACATCAGTGCTTCGCTCAATACTCGCATGTCGTAATGTTTTTTTACGCATGTGCCGTATTACCCTTCTTTTCAGTTTACCAAAAATCATTTAGCACTTATAATATCTACCGGGTAAAGTTTAACTTTTTCTCTTATGAAGGAGAAGAAGAAAATGCGACGTGTTTTGATAAACAATAATGTTTTGTTCGATGGTGGTAAATTAATGAGCTTGCGAAAAAACTTTGTGAGCAAGACCCGCTGTCAAGGAAAAGTGAAATCGAAGAAATCGGAAATATTCAAGAACTGAAACTTCAGTTCACATACATATTCTGATTTTTACCTTTTCTACATACGAATCTCTTATTTTATGTAAAAGCAATAGTGGCTTATTGGTTTTTCTTATATTTTTACTGAAATGAAAATTCAGTGAGTCTTGTCCTCGCTCTTTAACAAACTAATTCATTTATGCATAAAAATGGCAGGTCGGCAGCAGAAATCAATCGTCTGCCAACATCGATCTAGTTGTGTTGTTTGTGTACGCTAAATGTTCGCTAAACTAATTCCCCAACAAAGAACTAGCCAAATTAGATGTTTCGGTGTATTCACTTCTTACATTAGGAAACTTACCGTAGTTAACAACATCCGACAAAGCCAGCTTCAAATGAGGTCTCCGGACATTATGTCTCATATCTGAACGCGTTTGGCGCTTCTTACCAGAACATATGGTCGGTGTCATTATTCTGTGTCCCCAAAAAACCTGTAAATGAAAAATTCAAGCATTAGTCAATCTCACAGCTCAGTAAAACAAACCCTAGTTGAAAAGTGACGTTTGACATTAAGAAAAAGACAAATTGTTTTTGAACTTCAAAATATCTTTATTCATATGTGGAAAGGCATAACTTGGATTTCCGATTCAGGAATAAAATTTCTGGTTTTATCTCAAAATCAGATGTTGATAACAGAATTTTAATTATATAAGCATATGTATTTTCAAACTCAATTTGTTAATTTGACAATTACTGAATCAAACTTTCTGTAATGGAAAAACTTCTTACTGATGAATAGGTCAATTAAACAAAATAAATAGTCGCCAATATTCTGTCCCATGCAACAAAATTAAGTCAAAAAAAATTGTTAGTCTATTGTTCTAAAACGAAAGACTAAAATAAGTTGCACAAAAAACTAAATGACACAACCTATTAGGATGCAAAAATTAACCCGCTTATTAGAGAGAAAACTAAGCAGGTCATGGCGGACCAGAAGATTTTTATAAACCTTAAATGTAGGAAGTTGCATAATAACCAGTAGATGGCATTGAATGTGGAGTCTCGGTAGAGGTGGTGAAGGTGAATTGTTTTTTCGTGGGAAATTGTTTGCAAACAACTTGTAAAGTGAGATTCAAAACAGTAGTTATCATATGTTAAGTGAGAACCTGGTCTTAAAGAGATAAGTTTTCTTTCAACAATTGCTGCGAAGCTTCTTCACGGACCTCAAATCGCGATAAAAGCATTGTGCAGCCACAAAAATCAATGTCGCTGCCATTTTCTTAATAATTTGTCTTCTATTAAATCCCTTAATCCCTGTTCAATGCGTAAAAAAGGCCGAAATAAAGAAACGAGCTAAATACAAATAAAGAAATAAAATAATATTTCAAATCTGTAAATTTGCATCAGCATGAAGGGAAAAGCTAACAAACAATGATTAACTACAGTTTCCATTTCATTTGACACAGTTTAGACCTTTAAATTAACAAGAAGATACTCGTATGAACCAGAATCGGAAATTGGAACTCTGTACTGGCAAATAGTTTTATGCTACTTTGTACGAGACTGAAGCTTAAACAGATTAATCATAATATTGTGGCGACAATTGTGTATGTCAAGGCGAAGCGCAAGTAATCTCAATAAAGTGGGCCTTAAAATTAGTCGTGCCCACTCTTATAAGTGTTGGTACTCAAACAAAAGATAAATTCTTCAGGATTCAAGTACTGATAATTTTTTTAAAACTTCTGGTTTTATTGGAAAGGTTGAACTTTGTGTTTAATAATGGAATACCATCCGATGCGTTTTCGCTTCGCCCAAGCTTGAAGTTTGTTTGGCA
This sequence comes from Hydrotaea diabolus, assembly GCA_963513945.1. Classification (NCBI taxonomy): domain Eukaryota; kingdom Metazoa; phylum Arthropoda; class Insecta; order Diptera; family Muscidae; genus Hydrotaea; species Hydrotaea diabolus. The sequence continues at coordinate 1,219,597 of OY740716.1, forward strand.
TGAGATTAAGAATTTTACTAAACAATCGTGTTTTCAGATGAAGCTCATTTTCATCTCGGTGGCTTTGTCAATAAACAAAACTTCCGCATATGGGGTTCAGAGAACCCACACGTTACTATTGAGAAGCCCATGCATCCACAACGAGTCACTGTTTTGTTTTAATTTTGGGCTGGCGGCATCATTGGGCGAAAATGAGCAAGGAGCCTTCGTTACCGCTCATGCTCAACGAATTTTTCCAAAAATTCAAAAAAGGACATGTACGACATTTGGTGTCAAGAAGACAGGGCCACATGTCACACAGCCAACGCAATAATCGATATTTTACGCACTGTTTTTAAAAATCGAGCCGAAATTGTGGTGTCAATTTCTGTGGGGAGCCATATAGGATAAATGTTACGCAAAGCATCCAGAGACAATTGATGCGTTGAAACGCAAAATCGAAGTTGCCGTTGAAGAGATTCTAAACGAAACAATCGAAAATGTACAGAAAAATTGGGTTGATCGGACGAGTTACTGCCGAGACAGTTGTGGTAGCCACATGAATGATATTGAGTTACATTATTAATTGACAAAATCAGAAATTTGAAAAAATTATCAGTACTTCTTTTTTCTACAGCCGATTCAAATTTTAAATGGCCCACCCTGTACGTTTTGTGAAAACCTATTCTTAAATAGTTCGATTTTTCTTTCAAAAATTGCTACGAAGCTTTCTTACGATGGTTGTCCCGGACCTGGAATCGTGATAAAAGCTGTGTGCAGCCCCGAAAATAAATGTCACTTTGTATTTTAAAAGAAAAAATTGTCTCGATGGTTTAATAAATATTTAGTTTTACCTTAATCTTTAGAAAGTATATTTAAATAAATTTTTTAATATATCTACGTATAGGCATGTGTTTGTATTATTTTTTGTACAAATATACTACACATTACGTAAAGATTTTGTGACTGAAATGTCAGTTGACTCTTAAAGTTTTAAGGGGCATACATATTAGCGTCGAAAAGTTATATGTACTGAAAATTTGTCTTTGTTTTTGTGGCGCTGTGAGCAAGGATATGTTCAATCTCTCTCCACTGGTTGAACATTTCCGGTATTTGTATATAGACTTGTAAGGATCATTTGTGTGCTCCATATTTTGGAGAAATCTTTCAATCAAACTGAAAAATTCTACTTATTAGAAAATGTTTTGGTTTTTATTAATAACCCCTACTACACTTATACTTAGTAGGGACGTAAATACTGTTACAACATTGAACTCACCCATTTCAATAGTAGAATTGAACATACCCCGTTAATGTCATATTGGTTTTGAAAGCTAGCCTGAATCATGGAGTGGTCAGATAATGAGAACCGTATCGCTGTAATAGCGCTTTTCAAGTGTGAAATGAAAAAAACGATATTTTTAAAACGCTCCGGCCACTAGGGATTAGCCGCATGTTCGTCTACCGATGCATAAAACTGTTTGAGGAGACTGGAGATGTAAAAGACCGCCACTGGCCCGCCCACGCTCTGTTCGAACACCGCATGTCATCAAAGCCGTTAAATCAAGAATTCACAGAAATCCGCTCAGAAAACAGAAAATCATGGCCCGTGAGATGAATATCACGCAAAAGTCCATGAGTCGAATCATTAAAAAAGACTTGGTACTTGGGGCTTTCAAAGGACTTACCGGACATTTCTTGACTGCAGCTTTAAAAAAAATAGGATTGAAAAATACAAACGTCTTTTGGTGAAGCACGCTGATAACTTGAAACTAACTTCAGGAAAAATTTAACAAGCAAAATGATAGAGTGTATGGGCGGTCATCTAAGGAAATATCTAAACTGATCCCAAGGGTGGAAACGGGTCATCACCCAGCTTCAGTCATGTTTTGGTGGGGTGTCTCTTACGATGGGGTCACTGACCTGTATTTCTGCGAACAAGGAGTCAAAACGTCAGCCAAAGTTTACCAAGAAACCGGTTTGGAAGCTGTTGTGAAGCCTCTTAACAATTCCCTGTTCCAAAACCAGCCATGGACTTTCCAGCAGGATTTAGGCTAAAAAAAGGCCTGGCATAGAAACATTTCGCCTGCGTTCATTTCCTTTGAAGAATGGCCCTCAGATTTGAACCCATTGGATTACAAATTGTGGACGGTTTAAGAGGGCAAGGTTTGTCATGATGAGATACCCCAACATTAGATCTCTTAAGACTGCTTTAGTTCGAGCTGTTGCCAATTTCCCAATGGACGAGGTTCGTGCAGCTATTGACGATTGGCCAGTGCGACTTAAGGCGTGTGTAAAGGCAAAAGTCGGACATTTCGAATAAGTAGATTCTTTTTGGACACAATATACATCAATAAATATATTAAAAAATATCTGGGTCAAAAACATTCAGTACTTTTTATTTTACAGTATAAAACGTGTGTAAGTAACAGTATTTATGCCCCTAACAAGTAAAAAAAAATGTTAATCGCATCAAAATATTTTTGAAACACCAAAATTGGATACATCGACTTATGGAAAACAAATGGCTAAACACGAAAGTTATGTCTAAATCTCCCGGCATGATTTATTTGACATTTTTAAATGACTAAATGAAATAAAACCTGCTAAATCCATCCGGAAAAAGTCTAAAGGTTCGGGCACACTGAAGTTTTTTTTTGGAAGTTGAAAAATACGCAGTGTAAGAAAAAAACTTCAGTGTGTCTGAGCCTTACATTGACAACAATGCGTATGAGCTACAACCAACACCTGCACGTATGAACCTACAAATCCATGTGCAGGGAAGACCTGTCCCAACTTGAACAAATGTACGGCCTTCTTATAAGATACCTTTTCAGATCCAGGCCTCCCATAGAATGGAGCGTAGAAGGCCTTGCTCTGCAATCCAACCCTGTGTTAGTTTGAAATGAGAGTACAATGCAGCAAGCATTCCTCCGAGCATCCTAGAAAGCCCCACTTCCTTTTCCCGCAGGGGTGGTTCCGCAAGGTGTCACATATTAATTGTATGTGCATGTGTGGTAAGTGCCATCATGTGGGATTATGACATACACGATGTGTTCAGACACTTAAATTGGACGTGTAGGGATGAACATCCATCAGCAACGCAACGCTTGTTGATGTCCTATTCGACCTATACGCGTCCTTGAAAGCAGGAACGTGGGCATATTCACGTTTGCGAGAGCAGGCAAGAAAAATTCTACAGTTTAAACCCGCGCGAACAGTACGAACCATGATGATTCAATACAACTAGTAGTTTACAGAGGTCAAAGGTTACTTACTTTATAATGTGCAAACGGAAGACCGACCGAGGCTTGATTGGCTTCAACACGTGCTGATCTTATGAGGAGATAGTACAGTTACTTCTTTTTCCGTATGTAACTTTTTCGTTAAGCACTAAATTGTGGGCACTAATTTGTGGCACTTTTTAAATTTTTTTTTAATGACACTGCCCACTTTTCAATTCATAGTTGGTTGTTAAAATCAAAAATTCGGTGTAAACATGCACCCGGGAACTGAACAGTGAACCGTGTGATACGCTTGAAAGCGACGTACTTAGTGTTCCGCCGTTCTTTTGTTTGCATCTGAAACCCAAAGCGAAAAAACAAAATAATGGCAGAGCTTTTATGAGCGACACACGAATAAAAGAGAACATGGACAACGGGCTGAGCGAGTGTTTATAAACGTGAATAGTATTTGCAGACACTGTCAGAAACGATTACGAGGTCGTTTGCACAACTTTCAGCACACAACATGCACTATCTTCTGTCTGAATCAAAGGACAATAAAATGTATATCAGCTGATTGCATGACACTTCCTAGCAAAAAGTCTCAATTATATATAAAGAGGTTCTATCCGGTTTTCTTCTGAGGTTCATGTGCACGAGATGGGGATAAGTCAATATTTGAATTAACTCAAAGAAAGTTTTCAAAATTGTCCAACGCAAAAATAGAGCTATGTATATGTATGTGACAGCGCATAGAGAAAGGGTAAAACAATCAATTTTCACTTTTTTGATGTGGACAACATCTGAGCATCGAATGATACCGATCCCATGTCCCAAAAGTGTTCCCTCCCAGAGATATGCGCGTTTTGTGAAAGTGAAGTCGACGATTCTACACCAAAGATACACGTACGAGTATTTAAATCTTTAAAATGGATCTCCTGAACAAAACCGGTTTTTATCCTTAGGTCCCTTTCTATTTTGCGCGTCACATATGTTGATTTCAAATATTTCGTTTATTATTTTGTTCCCATTTAAATATTTTATCCATATCCACATATCTTTTGGGTGTGGTTAATCCGACAGAGATGGAAAAATTGAAAAACAGTTTTAAAAGTAGTAAAGGACAATAAAGATGGTAGTTTAATGTTATCAGCAGATTTACAAATTTTTTCGCTGTAATTAATTTTCAAATTTGACTAAAGTAAAATCGGCAATGCGAACTATATAGTTGTTGTTGGGCTACTGACTATACCTTGTTTTTTGTACCATGGTATTGGCTGAACATCACAAAATTATTTATGATTGATAAGAAGAGGAAAATACGTTATGTCAAAGTTAAATTGTTTCCACTTTTGATTTTCTGCGCAAGCTGAACAACACGTCTGCTTCAAAAAATGCAACACTGTTTATCATGAGACTATGCACTAAGAGTAAAAATAGAACACTGCGGCGTCGGAATCCGGTGCGACAGGAGAATGTGAATTAAATGACTACGAATTCGGCTGTTTTTATGTATTACTTGGCCTTGTGTGATTTAAAGAAAAACCATAAATTTATTTGCAAATGAAACAAAAATTATTTTGAAATGTTTGTCAGTTTTGGTCGGTTGTAATCGGTGTAAAATTTGTAGTTTGCCGTTTTTTGAGCATTTTTCCGCTTATTATTATATTTTAAATCTCGATAAATAGGGATAAATAAATTACAATGATGTCAAATAACTAACAAAAAAGAGTAAAACCGCACCAGTTAAGCCATTTGTTAACAAAAAGTGCCTATTTTCAGCATGTCTCGATTCTGAAAAAAGCATTTTAGAAAAATAATTTGTTGGCGACATTTTAGTAGTTGGCATTAAAAGAGGCTAATGTTCTATAGTTATCCAGGTTAAGTACTAAGATGGCTCCAAAAACTAATTTTACTACTTTTTTTTAATTTTTTTTTTGAAAACTAATACTTCTGGACTATTCCTTTAGTCACGAACAGCATTGACACTTTTTGTTATTAAATGACTTAACTATTGCGGTTTTGTAATCCGGTCTCATTTGTCGAGGCATTATCTAAAGGTTCACTATTATTAATATATCGATGACATTTTAACGATTTGGTCGGAAACAGTCGATTTCGGGCGGGCGGTTTTGGTTCTGCTCTAACGCTTTCTTTTTATATCAATGCGAACTTGCATTTTAGTTTTTTGTCCATTTTTTTTGTATTGACTAGTTGTTTTTTAATCATTGACATTTAACTTTAATGTGCAATAGCACTTAAAATATTTGGAAATTGGTTCTAGTTATTTACTATAAATTTCTCACATTTTGTTTACATGTACATGAAGGGTGATCCAACGATAATGCACGATGTTAATTGCGAGTCACACCTTAACGTCAAGTTTTTTGCCCAACTTAATATGACATTTCTTTGTTTGTGTTTGAAAAATTTAACAATAGAGAGATCCACAATAGAGCAACGCGTTGGGATTGTTAAAGCCTTTCACGAAAATGTGCAAAATTGATTTCGTACACTTCGTGATTTTTTTGGTCAGCATAATCGACCATAGCATAATCGAAATGTGTCCAGAATCGGGAGAATTCTGTCCAAATTTCAGCAAACCGGCTTTGTAGGAAATGTGAAAACTTCTTTGAATGCTCACCTAGTTCGTTCTGTCATCGGACCGTACTTCTTTAAAAATGAGGTCGGCCAAGCAGTTACCGTAAATGGTGTTCGCTAACACGATATAAAAACAGATTTCTTGCTGTCAGAAATTGAGGATATGAACCTGGACGATATGTGGTTCCAACGGGATGATGTCATTTGCCAAATAGCCAACGAAGCAATGGCCCTTTTGAACGAAAAATGCATTGACCGTGTTATTTTACATCGTGGCAATGTTCTTTGGCCGCCACGATCATGTAATTTGACATCGTTGGACTTCCTTCTTTGGGGATATTAACAGAAAAGTGTACGTCATAAAGCAAGAAAAATTCAAAAGCTAAGGATGTTGAACCTCCACCGATGTCGTGGCGAGCATTTGGTCCATATTTTGGTTCACACATAATTGTCATAGAAACTCCAATCATAATAAAAATTTTAATATAATTCTCTGAACTTTTTGTTTTATTTTCAATTAACATCCTGCGTTTTAGTTGGACCTCCCATTAAATGAAAAATAATAGCTTTTTCCAATAACAGAAATTATCGGTCACCAAAAAGTAGGTAATCAGAAAAATTCCCATCGATCAGGGAAACGTCATAGTTGGGATATGCTGAAAGGTAAGGTAATAGTAGTTAACAAAACTGAAAAATTGGATAGAAAATACTCGTACATGAGAATAACGAACCAAAAATCGAAGTGAAATAAAATTATTTTCAACGTGTACTTATGTATGTTAAGTTTATAAGCTTGCAAGCCCTCACTCTCTCCCTATACTCGTTCACGATGATATGTTCGTTATATTTATTAATATGTCGGTTTCTGTATTCTCGTATAGCCGCACAAGTTTGTTTAAAACAAAGATATTACTTTTGGTATGGCGATGGTTTAATGTCCGTTGCTTGCTGCACGTGTGCGCCATTTAGACACCCTCTTACCAACCGCAGGCAGTTGGAAGCTTCTCTGTATACATAACAACATTCTTTTGTATATATTAGAGTACAGCCAAAGAAAACAGTGAGTACATACTATTCGTTTTTGAATTGCAATAGTCTTGTTAGTTTGCCATATGGAAATCTGGCAACATTGAGAGGTAAATGGCAACATTGCATCTCTTTGTATACAGCAAAGACATTTTTAATTCGCCAAAAGCGGGCAATAAGAAGCTATAAATTGTTATGAAACAGTTTTGCTATAAAGTCTTATTTATCGAGGCTTAAAATAAAACACCGCTAATAAATCAATTAACTAATTCACATTAGCTTTGTAAAAATGTCTTTGACTTACCCCATCTCGTGCAGGTGAACCCAATACAATTTCGTCGATGAGCCCTGTGAGGATCATATGAGACGCGCAAAATAGAAAGGGACCTAAGGGTAAAAACCAGTTTTGTTCAGGAGAGCCATTTTAAAGATTTAAATTCGTGTATCTTTGGTGTACCATCACTTTCATTAAACGCGCATATCTCTGGGAGGGAACACTTTTGGGGCAAAGTGAAAATTGAATTTTTACCCTTAGGTCCCTTTCTCTATGCGCTGTTACATAATCGGTTTCATTAAAATTTAAAATATACCAAAGCTGCTAGACGTTTTGGCACATGTGGCCCAAAACACGTCCCGAATGGTCCAAACGGGCGATCAATATTTAATGTGGACATGGCTAGTAAATTAAAAGCAAGTTTTGCTACGAATCCAAATACATATAGAGTAATTTTAAAGTTTTGCTTTAAATTAGGGACGGACCCAAAAACGGAACATATTCGAACTTAACGATGTTTTTACTTGTCTTTTTGTTGATTATGTTTAAGAGCACGGAATTTTTCTATAAACTAGGTAAAGGCTCAGGCACACTGAAGCCTTTGTTTCTTACGATGCATGTGCATTAACAGGCTTAATGCAAATTAACTCATCCCAAACTGCATTACCTCTGTTGTAAATGTACAAACTCAAACTGTATTTAGGCATTTCAATATGGCAACAGTGTCACAATTCATCAAAAATGAACACAGCTGTAATCAAATCAGCTGTTAAGTTGTTTATGGTTGGTAGCAGGGATGAAACATGTGGTTGGTGAATTTGTACAAAAAAATCAAAAAACAAGTTGGCTGACGTCGTAAACCTATATTTACAATGTATCAATACAGTATTAAAACAGAGTTGATACATTGTGTAGTTACTTTTTTAATAATTTGATTAGTGCATTGCATCATTCATATCAATAAATAAGAAAAAATGCTTACTTGCATTCGTTTTGCATCTACTTTTATTTGAATGCGTATTAACTACAACAGTGTTGCAAAGGAAACAAAACACATGGTCAAAATGTATTTACAATTTTTACATTGTGGGTCAATTTCAGCAATATTAATTTCGCTTTCTTTCAAATAATTTTTTTATTAATCATATTAAAAAAATATAGAAGCAAGAGGTCTTGAGCCGGTTAATCCATGTTCAATGTGTAAACATCTAGAATTGTATTTACCGCACCAAAATTCACCTAATTTTACCACTATTTAGAATAGTTCAATCTCCTTGGAGTGAAAACGACGTTCGGGTAAAAAAATAATAAGGACCCTTGATGCCCTTGATTTGCAAATCATATTTGTTTTCTTTTTTTAATGACGACCTTTTTGCCTCGTTATATTAAAGGTCCCAAATTTTAGACAACAATTTAGTCACCTGCAATGGCTTTATAATTCCCCCAATATTTCATTAAGGAACAAACCAATTTCTCTAAAATCAGTGAGTGTACGAAGAGATTGATTAGTTGGAAATCAGTTCTGATTTTGAAAATAGCAAAGCGATATAATAATTTATGTTCTCGTAATTATGGGGCCCTTGCTCTTTATAAAAATACTACTCGTATTTATGATGTGTAAGATGATGTCCTTGCATTATCTGAGGCTTTTTACTTTCAACACCCTGTTAAATCGTTTAAAGAAAACCATTGCCAATACACAAATTTGGTGCGTCTTCAACATTCTAATCCTTAGCTCCAATAAGACTAAAGTTACCTTTTCAGTGGACGGGAGATACGAGCAATATACCTAAAAATGGGTTTTGCTTAAATATTTTAGATATTTACGTATTTTGTTCATGCTTTTACAAACATCAGTCAGAAAACTGAAATAATAATGTTACATATGTTAACAAACAAATGTAAAGTCGTTTATTATATTTTTACTATTTATATTTCTTATTGCATGCTTTTGACGAATTCGACGTTGAACACTCTTGTTGATTTATTCTCTACGGTATATATAAAAATAAATCTAGTTATCTCAAAAGACCACGGCTAATGAGTAAAAAATTTCAGTCGGGCCGCTCGCTCAGATCTTTTGAATGGTTCAAACTTTACGCCGCCGAAAGCGAAAATAATTTATTTACGAAAGATCGGGCACCGTGTATTTAATATTTAATCTAATCGGTTCTCTGGACTTTTATATAGCTCCTTGCATAATACATAACGAATAAGCTAGTACGATTGGTATGAATTTCAGAAATAAATGCTTTGCAAATTTGTGTTGAATGTTCATACAAAATGTAATAGATTACTGAGAAAACAACATAATAGATGACATAAATCTTTTATTAAAATTTATTAAGAACTAAACGCAGGCCAATTTAATTTAGTCATTTCGTTTTAGACTAAAAATTGACAGCAATTTACAGGATCAATATTTCTTAAATTACTCTTATAACTACAACCATAAACGCAAGTCAATATTGTTTCAGACTAAATATTGACAACGATTTACACGAGTAATATTTCTTAAATTACTCTTAAAACTAAATCAACGCAAGTCAATTTTATTTATCGATTACATTAACTAAAACTACTTGTATTTCGTTTTTATATGTATAAAAGGGGGTCTACATTTCTACATTTCGCTTGAAAATTTTAAACCTTCTCGAAGGGTACAAAGTGGAAGTTGTATCATAAGACAGAGGACATATACTTTTTTTTCATTAAAACAATGAAAAAAATTGTTTGTTTTTATCCAAAAAATTAAAAACAATAATACTCAATATAGACATTTTTAATTCGCCAAAAGCGGGCAATAAGAAGCTATAAATTGTTATGAAACAGTTTTGCTATAAAGTCTTATTTATCGAGGCTTAAAATAAAACACCGCTAATAAATCAATTAACTAATTCACATTAGCTTTGTAAAAATGTCTTTGACTTACCCCATCTCGTGCAGGTGAACCCAATACAATTTCGTCGATGAGCCCTGTGAGGATCATATGAGACGCGCAAAATAGAAAGGGACCTAAGGGTAAAAACCAGTTTTGTTCAGGAGAGCCATTTTAAAGATTTAAGTTCGTGTATCTTTGGTGTACCATCACTTTCATTAAACGCGCATATCTCTGGGAGGGAACACTTTTGGGGCAAAGTGAAAATTGAATTTTTACCCTTAGGTCCCTTTCTCTATGCGCTGTTACATAATCGGTTTCATTAAAATTTAAAATATACCAAAGCTGCTAGACGTTTTGGCACATGTGGCCCAAAACACGTCCCGAATGGTCCAAACGGGCGATCAATATTTAATGTGGACATGGCTAGTAAATTAAAAGCAAGTTTTGCTACGAATCCAAATACATATAGAGTAATTTTAAAGTTTTGCTTTAAATTAGGGACGGACCCAAAAACGGAACATATTCGAACTTAACGATGTTTTTACTTGTCTTTTTGTTGATTATGTTTAAGAGCACGGAATTTTTCTATAAACTAGGTAAAGGCTCAGGCACACTGAAGCCTTTGTTTCTTACGATGCATGTGCATTAACAGGCTTAATGCAAATTAACTCATCCCAAACTGCATTACCTCTGTTGTAAATGTACAAACTCAAACTGTATTTAGGCATTTCAATATGGCAACAGTGTCACAATTCATCAAAAATGAACACAGCTGTAATCAAATCAGCTGTTAAGTTGTTTATGGTTGGTAGCAGGGATGAAACATGTGGTTGGTGAATTTGTACAAAAAAATCAAAAAACAAGTTGGCTGACGTCGTAAACCTATATTTACAATGTATCAATACAGTATTAAAACAGAGTTGATACATTGTGTAGTTACTTTTTTAATAATTTGATTAGTGCATTGCATCATTCATATCAATAAATAAGAAAAAATGCTTACTTGCATTCGTTTTGCATCTACTTTTATTTGAATGCGTATTAACTACAACAGTGTTGCAAAGGAAACAAAACACATGGTCAAAATGTTCATGGTTGCGTTGACGAACACCACGCAATGAATTACTACAAAGCAACGTGGGTTTAGGAAGTCAGCCGTACTTTTTAAGCCGAAAAGGTACAACAAATCTGAGAGACCGCTCTGCAAAGTTCTTTCAGATTTGAGGTCCTGCCATTCCACAAGCCCCATTTAACATTCGATCTATGTACGTCAAATTAAGTATATTGCAAGTATGAAAGATCTATTATAAATTTTTTTAATAATGGAAAATATCGGTTCACGTTTTCATGTAGCCCCCATATACAGATAAATGACGAGGACCGGTCTACAATTCCTATATTTTATCCGATCTCACTCAATTTAAGAATAGGGGGTTATGAGCGACTTTAACCTTTTGAAATAGCCCTGCTGCCTCCTATTTACGTACTTTCTATTTCAATTCTATTCATTGAATTATTTGTTGTTTAAGAATTTATTCAAGCAATAAGAAATAATAAGTCCTTAAAAATTGCGCAAAATACACTTTTTTCAGGATACTGAAAAAGGTATCAAAAGAGTTGAGGGTACTTTTCCAAGTTAATAAGTACCAAAGTATCAACTTTATCACCCCTGGTTGGTAGTACATTTACAATTTTTACATTGTGGGTCAATTTCAGCAATATTAATTTCGCTTTCTTTCAAATAATTTTTTTATTAATCATATTAAAAAAATATAGAAGCAAGAGGTCTTGAGCCGGTTAATCCATGTTCAATGTGTAAACATCTAGAATTGTATTTACCGCACCAAAATTCAACTAATTTTACCACTATTTAGAATAGTTCAATCTCCTTGGAGTGAAAACGACGTTCGGGTAAAAAAATAATAAGGACCCTTGATGCCCTTGATTTGCAAATCATATTTGTTTTCTTTTTTTAATGACGACCTTTTTGCCTCGTTATATTAAAGGTCCCAAATTTTAGACAACAATTTAGTCACCTGCAATGGCTTTATAATTCCCCCAATATTTCATTAAGGAACAAACCAATTTCTCTAAAATCAGTGAGTGTACGAAGAGATTGATTAGTTGGAAATCAGTTCTGATTTTGAAAATAGCAAAGCGATATAATAATTTATGTTCTCGTAATTATGGGGCCCTTGCTCTTTATAAAAATACTACTCGTATTTATGATGTGTAAGATGATGTCCTTGCATTATCTGAGGCTTTTTACTTTCAACACCCTGTTAAATCGTTTAAAGAAAACCATTGCCAATACACAAATTTGGTGCGTCTTCAACATTCTAATCCTTAGCTCCAATAAGACTAAAGTTACCTTTTCAGTGGACGGGAGATACGAGCAATATACCTAAAAATGGGTTTTGCTTAAATATTTTAGATATTTACGTATTTTGTTCATGCTTTTACAAACATCAGTCAGAAAACTGAAATAATAATGTTACATATGTTAACAAACAAATGTAAAGTCGTTTATTATATTTTTACTATTTATATTTCTTATTGCATGCTTTTGACGAATTCGACGTTGAACACTCTTGTTGATTTATTCTCTACGGTATATATAAAAATAAATCTAGTTATCTCAAAAGACCACGGCTAATGAGTAAAAAATTTCAGTCGGGCCGCTCGCTCAGATCTTTTGAATGGTTCAAACTTTACGCCGCCGAAAGCGAAAATAATTTATTTACGAAAGATCGGGCACCGTGTATTTAATATTTAATCTAATCGGTTCTCTGGACTTTTATATAGCTCCTTGCATAATACATAACGAATAAGCTAGTACGATTGGTATGAATTTCAGAAATAAATGCTTTGCAAATTTGTGTTGAATGTTCATACAAAATGTAATAGATTACTGAGAAAACAACATAATAGATGACATAAATCTTTTATTAAAATTTATTAAGAACTAAACGCAGGCCAATTTAATTTAGTCATTTCGTTTTAGACTAAAAATTGACAGCAATTTACAGGATCAATATTTCTTAAATTACTCTTATAACTACAACCATAAACGCAAGTCAATATTGTTTCAGACTAAATATTGACAACGATTTACACGAGTAATATTTCTTAAATTACTCTTAAAACTAAATCAACGCAAGTCAATTTTATTTATCGATTACATTAACTAAAACTACTTGTATTTCGTTTTTATATGTATAAAAGGGGGTCTACATTTCTACATTTCGCTTGAAAATTTTAAACCTTCTCGAAGGGTACAAAGTGGAAGTTGTATCATAAGACAGAGGACATATACTTTTTTTTCATTAAAACAATGAAAAAAATTGTTTGTTTTTATCCAAAAAATTAAAAACAATAATACTCAATATAGCCGTCTAGTTCATCGAACTTTATTATTTCTTTCAGCTTGAAAAAAAATCCAAACATTGAAAAGTCATAAACATCTTTGCAATTCAAATTTGTTTGGCTTTTGCCATCTTAGCGAATCTTCAAAAATATTTTGCTCATTAAACATTAAAAATAAATAAATTTTAATATTTAGTAGAAAATCCAGTTCGTGAACTCTGTTTTCTGTTTTTATTTTTATTTGAAATTTCGCCGTTGGTGCTACAGATATTAATCAGCGGCGCGACAACGGCTTATGTCGATGTCGTTTTAAACTCTGTGTTGTAGTTTCCCAGAATCGGCTGTTATGAAATTGAACGGCGGAGTGAAATGGAACGTTTTTTGTGAATTTTTTTTTTCAAAAAACTAAAAAACAACTTCTACTAACTACTAAAAATTTGCCCACATCCAAATTTAGGTGGAGCATTAGCAACGCACTAGGCCAAAGTCTTTTCTTACCCAGAAACATTTCCTCCGGAAAATGCCACTGACAGGCTTTGGACAACGAAAGGGAAATCCACTTATCTTGAGGTATTCCCAGGGCATCCTTCCATACCTTCACTTTCTCCTTCTTAAAGGCGAACAAAACACCTTCTCCTTTACAATTTGTCACTATGCAGCACTTTCGTTGCATTTTAAAATTTTAATTTTTCACAAACAAAAAAACTTTTCAACTTTCATGAATTTACGCGCGTTGCAAACTTTTGAAACTTCAGTAATTTCAGGATTGCCAAATGCCAAAAAAACACAAAGGAACAGAAACATATCGAACATAACGTAGTTTTACCGGTCCGACGGTTTTTTGTGTGAATGTAGACAACACTGCAAAATTTAAATGTTTTTTTTAAATGTAGGCAGCACTGTGTAGTGGTGAGTTTCTTTTTCCAGCGTTTTTCTCTATTCTATTCTTATTCTCTGCTTTGTTTTGAGTTTGATCGATTTTTCTTTTGTCCTCCTACTCTCGTCTTGTTCTTGCTTTTTTGTTCCATTCCATACCGTTCCATACTAGAATTACTATTTTCGAGAAATTCGGTGGCTAACTTTCGTAAACAAAATTTCCACTTACACGCGGAAAATTTATTTACGAAAGATCGGGCACTGCATGGATTTTACCAATGTATATAATATTCAATCTAATCGGTTCTTTGGACATGTAAATTGAAACATCAGAATGCTAACGCTATAGTGGCGGCGTCTTAGTGTTAGATCTGTAGTACAGTAGTCAGTCTATGTAGACATACCTTTTTTTCTTGATGAACTAGGTCTAGAGCACCAGTTTGGAATTGTCAGAGTTCTTCAACAATGAGAAGAGCGGTAGGCATCGCTTGGGAGAATTCCTGCAAAAGAAACGCGGTGGTGTTCAACGTCGAAATTTTCTATTCATGAACTGAGAAACCCTGCGTCTTGCTTGGATGTGCAATTGGAGAAAGTGCCAAATAAAAGAGTCCGGAAAAGCAAGCAGAGTCAGCACAAAAAGAGAATGAAACATCGAAACATCTTGATCGTCATTAAATTTTAAGATGATCTAGCCATGTCCATCCGTGTGTTTGGGGATGCGAAATCGGTCCAGAGGGAAAAAGTTTTTCCTTAATGGGCTTAGGTACCTCGGTAAAAGTACACTTTTTTGATTAATAACTCAACAAATCATAACATTTTTTCAATAATTAAAGCGTGTACTTTTAGTTGGCACTAAATAACTCAAAAAAGGGCATGGTTGATGTTTTTTCCCCATGTTCCTTTACATGTTTTTTTTTCTTTATAGGATCTCAAGTTAAAGCAAAATTTTGCTTCGAATCCATATAATCATCTTGAAATTTTGTCAGAGATAAAGTCCGCCCGCATGGCCCGAAAGGGCTTTTGTATCGTATAGAGTATATGAAGTTCGGTTAACCCAATTTAACGACTATTTTACTTGTTTTTCTGTAAAAATTAGTTTTATAACATATAACAGCTTTCGCGTTGCGTATTGCGTAATATGAGGTTAATATAACGATAATTTAAATCGATATGATTAATTAGATGGCGCTTTGTTAATATCACAAAACCGTTCTACCAGAGAGAACTGTCAAAAGACAGTAAAAACTTGTCTTATATTAAAATGTATATATAAGAGGTCTCGAACCGTTTAATCCCTGTTCAATGTATTTTACAAATGTTTACAAACTTATCTGTAGAAATTTATTGATTTATTATATATCTGTTATAATTGTACGATTTATATTTCTTATTGCATGCTTTTGACGAATTGGCCGTTGAAAACTCTTCTAGTTCAACTCTCTTCGCAAAGAGAAACAAACAACACGGCTTATGAATCTAAAATTGCTGTCGGGCCGCTTGCTCAGATCTTTTGAGTGGTTAAAACTTTACGTCGCCGCCAGCTTGTTTGATTGTGTTTAGTACCATATGCCGCATGTCGAATGCAACTCTGTGCTTGATGCTCCCTCTGGTGGTGATTTTTTGTTGATGAGCTATATTTGAGTAGTGGAATCTTGATTTCCCAATTGAATTGTTTTACTGAAGTTGCTCCTATTTAAAAATTAAATTAATTTATTTAGGATAGATCGGGCACTGCATGGATTTTACCCGTGTATAAATCAATCTAATCGGTTCTCTGGACTTATCCCAAATATATGGCAGTCATGTAAGTTGAAGAAAACATCAGAATGCCAACGCTATAGTGGCGGCGTCTTAGTGGTAGATCTGAATTCAAATTTACGTACAGTAAAGTCAGTCTAAGTTGACATACCTTTATTCTTTAGGTCTAGAGCCAGCACCAGTTTGGAATTGTCAGAGTTCTTCAACAATGACGAGAGCGGTGGGCATCGCTTGGCTGAATTCCTGCAAAAGAAACGGGGTGGTGTTCAACGTCGAAATTTTCTGTTCATGAATTGCGAACCCCTTCGTCTAAGCTTGGATGTGCAATTAGAGAAAGTGCCAAAAAAGAATCCGGAAAAGCAAGCAGAGTCAGCACAAAAAGAGAACGAAACATCGATAGCGCCGGAGGTGCCAGTAGAAGATGAGGTATCTGACAAGGCTTTGAATGAAATTGGTGCATTCCGCGAAGAGTGTGCTGCCACTGACGCTGCTTCATTGCCTTGTTTACCTACTGCGGAAAGCAAGAAAATTCCGAAACCCTTATCACCAACGTCGAAGGCAGGAAAGCGCAGTCCTAGATTGTCAGTAATTCGAAAAAGCGGAGGCGTCTCTCCGGGCGATCGTTTGCGAAGATACAGTCTATCAAACCGTTTGTCAAAATCGTGTGCCCGTCCACGTACTTTGCTGCAGGAATTCGAGGGCACCATATCCGATTCAGGCTTTGTAAGTGTATGTTTTTATTTGGAAGTGTGTCTGTGTACTTACTATTCCCGTTTAAGGCACCTAATATTTGCAGCACACCATTGTCTCAAGAGGCCGCAAACAAGGACGAGTTTACTCCAAAACGTAAAGCAGACGAAACCCATGTTTCGCATGGATCAAATGAAAAAGAAAAGTCGTTGGCTGAGGGTGTACATTGCTGTAGTCATACTGAAACGTTTCTCAAAAGCCCGCAGAGTAAAGATCAGGACTTAAGAAACATGGTGAAAAGTATTGTAGAGACTACGTTGAAAAGCGCAGAGCGTGTAGAAAAAGAAAATCTTGAGAAAACAAACCATTTCATTGGTAACTCGCCAAGGCGTGATCAGGCAGTGGCAAAGAAGACATTTACTTTGGAAAAAGGTCAAATGCCTGGCCAAGTAATCTTAACACCCGACGTCCCATTACTGACTGAAATAAATACCGATTTGCATAGCAAACTGCCTAGACTTAATGATACGCAAAACTCGCCGAGAAGATTCGGCAACACAAGCAACAGATCGTTGAACCAATCCCAGTTTTTACAAAGAGCAAAGAGTCCATATGCCACGTCACCAAGTTTTAGGAAGCCTTTGCATGAAGGTGATCCCAACAGCAACAAAAATCTGACGTCTAATAGAAGTTTTGGTCCGGTGGAAAGAAGCCCCCGTCACATTCCAGATCAAGAAGAAACATCGAACATAACTCTTAGATCTAAAAAACACCAATGCTCCACAGTTCAGACATTAAAGACTCCCGAAAGAATTGCAGCAAATCGATCACAAATCACTATACGAGTAGAAAGTCCGCGGGTTGCGCATTCTCCTCACTGTGGCAATTCAGAGAATAGGGCAAACAACCGCACAGTGCCACAGGAGGATTGCCGGACTGCTATGACGCCTGATAGAAACCGATGTAACGGCCCCATATCGCCACCCACTGTGTTAAGTGAGTTTGATATTACAAATGCACAACACGTTAATATTTCTGTAGCATATGAGTTAAAAGAGGAGGTAGTAGTACCAGAAACACAAGACCCAGGGGAAAATGTTCAGAACGATCTAGTGATAAGATCGAGGTCAAAAAACGCTTCAACTGTACATGACGGAACATTCTGTTCGCCAAACACTGTAGGCGACAAGGACATGAGTCATAACGTTGTCGTTGCTCCGCCTGATGCGTCTGTGCGTGCAGAAGCGGGCCAAAGTCCAAATGTTCAGCAAGTTGGTGTGGAACAATTTGATGCTGATGAAGACGACCTTAAACTCACCGACATAATGACGGACGACGAAGATCCTCCGCCAACGGCTGTGTCATCTCTATCAGTAGAAAATAATAGCCAAGCTCCTTTAAATCTTGCTGCCAGCAAAAACAATGTTCGCACCAAGCGTCTTCGGAAGCGCTCCATGTCCCGGCGTCGACTTAATATGGATAATTCGCAAGTTATGAGTACAGAGGCAGAAAATGAATTGCCACCTGCAGCTCACAACAATAGCGGGCCGAGCCGAAAACGTAGCTCCAAAAGAAAATGTATACCATTAAACAAAGCTCCAGGTGCTCCGTTGAATGGTGAACAATTTGCCACAGAATTGGCCCGAATGAGCAACTATGAAATTCTTGACTTGCGTAAACGAAATTCTATGGGACGTGTGTTTGCAATATCGGGACGTAAATCTTGGTGGGCAAAGGAACATGCTATAAAAAAGCAAATCCAACTAGACGATGAAATCGAAATGGAGTTGCTAAGGAGAAATTTGGATACAACAAACGATAAAGGACCACAGCAATTGGCAGCTGTAGAGACAGATCAACCAGAGACATATGCACCAGTCCCCGATGAATTCCGCGATTCAACGATACCACATCTTGATGAGCCTAACATGGAGTCGTCCCTTATAGATGAAAAGTCGTGCGATCGTGTGTCCCTAAATGTAAATGGCCCTAATATCTTATCAAAGGAACAGACACGTTCTCATTTTAATTTTCAGAAACCCCAAAAACTGAGTCTAAAGCAGCGAACTTTGCGCAAGAAAAAAGTGGTAAGTGTATACGAAGATATTTATTAAGACGGTAGTCATATTTTCGGAATCGCTCCTGGTTTGAGCAAGCACTTTCTATTTGAATGTTACTGCTGGTCCCAATATAGACAAATCAATACCGTTTGGCACATAGATTTAACTTCGTTCCGGGTGAAATAATATTAAGTGTATTTCTATTTTTCAGCCGGAAATATTGCAACACTACTTGGACGTACCAAATAGATTAAGTAAGAAGAAGAATATAAGCCAATTTAACGCTTCCAAGCGCTCTCTTTACACTAAAGGCCAATCCGATTCAGAGGAAACTAATATCAGTAGTTCGATAGAATCAAATCTTTTAGATAATCCAGCTATAAAAAGTTTACCTTATGTGCGGTCCCCTCCCACCTCAGAGTCGGCTCATATGTCATTATTAAGAGTCGTTTCACCGCCCCCTCCTATGAACCAGCCGGTGCAACAGACTGCTGATTCCGAACCCATTGAGGAAACATTGCCGCCGCCACCATCACAATTTGAATCGGCGCCACCATCACAATTTGAATCGGATTCAGGCATCGACTCGAACATTGCCAATACTGGAAGCAATAAATCAATTCGAAAACAAAGAGATGCATCAGAGGCTAATGTAAATACAGAGATACAAGATGTATTCAAGGTGCCCTTACATCCTCCTCCAAAATCAAGAGCAAGAAAAAAAACTCCCGAAAGTAAACCGAATAGCAAAACTTCGAGCGAGGAGCAATCTCCATCGTTTGACACCACAGATACATCAGAGAACAGTAAGTATTTATTATTGTAAATACCTAAAAAAAATAAACTGCAAAATTGCATTTGCAGGTACTCTTCGTAGATCGAAGCGTGGCCATGTGCCGCTAAAAAATGCAGCACCGTTGTTTCAGGTGCTCTTCCAAAAAGTGCTCAATAAGAATGATCAAAAAAGGGAAAGAATGATTGCCAAGGAAAAAAAGAAAAAGCGTGATAATTTAAAGGCACCTTTAGAAAATTGCTCATCGGATATTAATGGTAAAGAAGAATTGTCAAACCGAAGAAGAGGGGTGCCAGTGGCAGTCTCAGAAAGCGATATTCTTGACGATGCTCTGCGACTCAATGTACAAGCGACAGTACCCAAAACAAAAGCAAAAACGAAGATAACACAAGTTAGACGCAAAGAAAATAAGAAACAGAAGGAAACTGCATTGGAATGCAGTCGCATAAAACTGTCGAATCCACCGCCGCTTGATCACTTTAACAATGTTTTTGATCATTTACGTAACACCAGTGGTGAGACGACTTCCAATAATGACTGCCATCAATCCAAAATCTACAATAAAGAAAAAAAACTCAAAGTGCGTGTGGCGCGTCTAAAATTCCCTCAAGTAGTCCAAGATAATGCTGATCCTTTCGATGTTCCCACCTCAAGAAAAGATGCGATAGTATCCCATTCCATTGTTGCTACTTCACGAAAGCAAGCGGTCGACTCAGCATGTAGCAGTAATCATCTTGCACCAACGAATTCCCCTTCGGTATCTTCAACAGCTGCGCCCAATCACTCTAACAGTGAATTGATATCGTGGCTAAAAAACATTACGGGAGCTGAAAATACCACTCACAGTGGCGAAATATTTAACGAAATGAGAATATGTAAGTACAATTCCAAAAGGAAACCATACAAAAACCACGCATTTCATATTTAAAAACCCCATTTATATTAATTCGAAATTCGTTTGACCCATGATCTTACTTAATTTTATTAAGAAACAAGGGGAAACTTCTCCAAATCACGATATTATTATATTTTAATCACATACACGGATTAACGTCGACTCCGAACGGCAAATGTTTTTCATTTAGAAGTCTTTACATGACTTGGATATAAATCTCTTACTCGTCAAGTCGCCGGCATTTACGAGGTGGAAACCCATCGCTGAGAAATTGTTAGATATTCTTATCCGGAGTTGAACCTCGGTTTCAGGAATAATAGTCGTGCACACTACCATCACATGACCTGTCCCTCTTAAAAATGTATTCGAGGGCATCTTTCTATGTTTTAAAAGTTTCGACGTATCATTACGATCTAGGTATTAAATTACATATTGTTTCTACTTATGATATGGTTTGTTTGATTTAATATCACAAATTGGAATATATTTCGTGAAATATTAGAAAAATTAAGAAAAATGTGAACTCATTGTGGCGTCCATTCCAGGACGGACGGCATACATATTTCCGTTCGAATATTTCGTCAACGATCCATTTAAGTATTTGACCGTGCCCCTCTGCCCCTCTAACTTGATGGCTAAGGTAAAGTGTTTATATGTAATAGTTGCTTAAGAATTAAATCCCCATAAAATAAAGTTTAGTTACTCTCTAACTGAGACCCAATGTGTAAAGCCGGATGCGAACGGTTAATAAACATTTAAAAAATAACACGTGCCTTAAGACAGCTCAATTTCAACGAAATTTGGTTTGTGTCGCTTATTTTTGTATACAGGATACACATTGTATTGTTCGATCGGTCCAAATCTTCACTTAGGCCCCATATAAATGCACCTACCGATTTAGTGTCTTACCATCCTGAAAGCGGCAAATTTGAACAGATTTCAACGAAATTTGCTTATTTTGCACACAAGATTTATGAAAAAAGACCAGATTGGTCTAGATAACCCAACTAACGGTGGACAATTTCGTCAGATTCCACACAAGTTATTTTGCACACAAGAAAAGCATTATTGAAAATTTGCGAGATCGGTACAAATCTTGATTAGCCCAAGTATAAATTTGGTTTATAGCTTTATTTTGCACGCAGGAAAAGCAATATTGAAAATTGAGGAGATCGATCCATAGTTTCATATAGCCGACATTCCTCTAGATTTTCGATTGAACCAGTTAACGAGTGGAAATGTTTACTACATTTTAAAGACTTTTGGTTTGTATCATTTGCAACTTGCTAAATGAGCTACTTAGTACATATTTATTGTATATATCTCATACATAGGGGAATCAACAATTCGGTAATATTATTTTTGTTGAGTAGTCGGCCTCGCGCCTCTTATGACTTAACTTACTCGGTCTATATATTCCGATGATGCCAATACTTACTAATAACATAACTACTTTATTGAAAAGTTGTATTGTTTTCCGCAATTTCTTTGACAGATTAACTTGCCAGATAACATAGATATTAACTTCTGTGTGGATAGTCGGGCCGCTTTGAAGGCTGGTAAACTAGTTTAGAGTTGCAAAATGTTACTAAGCACATTTACTAGATTCTGTTGGGTTGCCGGACACAGTTATGTTAAAGGAAAAGAGGTGGCAGATAAATTAGTGGATTTACAGTGAAGTTTCGTGTTTTTGTGTTCTCAGGTTTGAAGCGACTTGTTTTTTTATCCCCCCTGCGCCCATAAGCATATTGGCCATTTTCGATACCAAATGATCAACAGCTTTTAGATGAATATAGGGAAAGTTAGAGGATTATCACCTAGCTAAATGCTAGACATGTGCCTCGCGAGGTCTCCAGAGCGAGGTCTTTTATATGAAAAGTATGTATTGCAATTACCATTATTATAGGCATTATAATAAACTCTTGAGTTTTGGGAAACTGGAAAAGGCGGTGGAACCACGGTACTTTTGAATGTCAAGAAGCCCCATAGTGTCAACTTCAATATCCCTGCGTCAAATTGGTTGGTACGGTCTTCTGCCACACTTACGGCAACGGTTGCGTGCGTATAGGGATTGCGTTTGTGAAGCGTCAGGAAAAATCCTGGTAATTTGGTAAATTTTTCAATATCTCAATTCAACATAAATGCCAATACTTTTGCATGCAAAGCAAAATTTATTTCAGAAGATAATACGAAATTGGGGAATTTGTAAGATTTTCAACTAAGCCGGGTTGTTGTATATGAGAGGCTTAGATACTGCACAAGGTGTCGAATCGTGGATTATAAATGTGATTGGTGAATTCGTACAAAAAATTTCTAAAAAGCACTCTTTGGGCCAAAAAGTTTACAATATTTATAGAATCTTTAGTACAAACACTGGGTAGCAAATACGCAATAAATAATTTAAATTGTAAAAATCGAAATAAAATCAAGTAAAAAAAGGATGGAACTGGTTTTGAACTGAACCATATCACTTCTTTTTTTGTCTATGAACCGAACCGTAAACCAAACCGCTGTTAAAAAAACTTGTCGCACCGGTTCACAACAAAAAACTCGATACATCGAAACCATTTTTTTACATACATGTAGCATCGATGTGCAATTTACGTATTATTAAAAACTTGTTTGTTTTTAGTTTGAATGTACATACAGTGACGGACAAAAGTATTCACATAGTAGAAGATTTTATGTTTAGTGATTAATATTTTGCAAATACAAGTCGA
Organism: Hydrotaea diabolus; assembly: GCA_963513945.1. Lineage (NCBI taxonomy): Eukaryota > Metazoa > Arthropoda > Insecta > Diptera > Muscidae > Hydrotaea > Hydrotaea diabolus. Next base: position 1,242,740 of record OY740716.1, read on the forward strand.
TAGCCATGTGTGGCAATCACCAAAATTACGTATTCATTTTTTATTTATCTAAATATAATAAAATATGTATTGTATCTAATATATATAAAAGAAAAACATAAGTATTTAATACAAAACAAGTTTGTAGCAGAGATAAGAGTTCACACAGGTGCTGCACTTTAAACAAAAAAAAATAATGGTTTACAAACATTTAGTACTTTGTTGAGTAACCCTTCTTTTCAATGTCTTCTTTCAATCTTCTTGGAATTGAATGCAATAAATTTTTGTGACATTGGTACTAATACTTTGCTATTTTTGCAACAGGATTTCTTTAAGTTGAATCTTCATAGTAATATGGCGCTTTCCTACTCGTCTGCCCAATTTGTCCCATAGATGGCCAGGGATTTCGGGGAGTCAGCAGAATGTGAAGAACATGATGTATAATCTACATTCGTATGGAGTATTTGGGATCGTTGTCCTGTTAAAGTAGAAACTTTCTCCAAGACTCACCTTCTCATCGCTTTGCAGAAGGGTTTCCTTCAAGATTTTCAGGTATACAGTTTTATACATTTTACCTTTGATGAAAACGAAGTTTCCTACACCAGCTGTAGACATACAGACCCACAGCATGACCCCACCTTCACCATGTTTGACGGTGCTGACCACATTGTTTTTATTAAGCTCGGTAATTGGCTTTCTCCAAACACATATTCTTCCGTTCGATTGGATAATGTTAAATTTACTCTAGTCTTAGAAGATTACACTTTCCAAAAGTCTTCTGGTTTGTGTTTGTATTCTTTTTCAGAGTCTATCCTTTTTGAATTAGTTATTCTACTTATGGGTGGATTTTTCATGTTATTCGTGAGCTGTAACCAGTACGATGTAGATTCCTACGCACAGTTTTTGGCTATATTTCTTCATCTCCTCCAAACACTCTGCAACCACTTAAGTAGAAGTAATTTTTGGGTTCTTTTATAGTTTTCATACAATCTGGACATCTTATTAAGCAATTAGCTGCCGGGGCCACCCAGTACGCTTCAATTTTGTGTAATCTGTGGACTCTTAAAATCATTTTACGATGCTGCATACAGTAAATCTGCTTCAATTTAGTATTTCTCCAATTTGTGTTAACGATTTGTTTTCTTTATATAGTTCTAATATACTTTCGGCATCTGAAGTTTCCTTTTGTTTTCGGCCCATTTTTCACAATTTCACACTTAATGAAAAACAATTCAAATAAAGGTAAACTGGGATTTCCACTATTTCGTACTGAAAAATAATTGCCATATGTATGGAAGTACTTTTATATTGGGATATTTTTGAGACTATTATTAAACACGTGTGAATACTTTACGTCGCCTGAGATCGAGCTTTATTTTTCCCTAATTTGACGTAATTTATGTAAGTTTTACAATATATATAAATAACATACATATAAACTGATATTTTTCTTAAAGACCGTACCGTGCTAACGACTTTCGTTTAACAATTATGAAGGACTTAACATTCAGATTGGCACTGTGTGAATACTTAAGTCCGGCACTGTACATACCTAGGTTTAAATTTATTTTTTTGATCTTAACTGCGGTTCATGAGTACCAAAAAACCATTTTTAAACCCGAACCACTGATTTGGACATGCGGTCTTGGTGGCCCGTTATGCTCGTTAAGAAATTTGTGTATTCTAAAATCGGGAAAAACCTATATATGCTATCAAAATATGGACCGTTGTCTTTAGCCAAACATGAAGAATGTACCAAGTTTTATTGGAATCGGTACATAACTGCGACCCGAACTTTGGTTACAACGATAGATGGACAGACGGACATCTCTCAGTGGAATCGCATAATGACAGAATCGATGGATACACATAACATAAGGTCTACCTCCATTCCTTTAAGGTGTTGCAAACATCAGCCCTAAGTCATAAACCTTGTACCACAGTGATGGGTATGGTATAAATATATTCTAAATGAATCACATCTTCTATACTCTATAGGGTCGCAGATAATTGTTTTGATATATTACAAACCGAAAGACAAACTTGTATATAAATTCCACTCTTGAGTGCCGAGTATAGTAGAAAAGAACATTTATTAAAATAAAGGATAAATCATCCTTATGTCTCTGATCATTACCATTCTCATGTTTCGACTTTATTAGTGTACGAGTATTAAGCAAGTCTGGGTCGTTGTGAAATATGATAATGGTATAAAGTTTATTCTAAAAAGATGCAGTCATAAGCAAACATTTGACTTGTCTGACCTAAGAACTGCAAAAGTTACTACTTTATGTTCATTTGGCCTTTTTCTCCGTGCACGCCGAATCAATTTATTTATAACGTTTTTAACTCAATATATAACGAGATATGACGATATTTTCGCAGATAACCCTAATTTTGTTTTATATATTTTTTTTGCTCTAAATATTAATCATATGGTAAAATTCCAGCCAGCGCATCAAATCTTTCCTTCACCGAACTACAAGGTGTTGAATACGCTTTCTACGATACAGAAGACAAGGCAAGTCTGGGCTACCTAAGATTTAAGCCCAGGCAAATAAAACCGAAGAAGAAAGCGAAGCGATACCACCTAGTAAGTTCACTCTTTGTGCCCCTTGTAGACACATTCATAATTTAATGCACTTGCAGCACTTTGTTACATTAGTTGGCAAATTCCGAATAACAGCCAACGACAAGGAGAGCATAGTGGGACCCGGTGACATGATTGCTATTAAAAAATGTAAGTAAAATACGCTAACCACAAGTCGGCAAATAAAGACAGTTGAAATGCATCTTTTTATCTTTTAGCCATCTACTACGACATTGAGAATCTGTGTGATGACATCGGCATCCTTATGGTCATTAAGAAATGAACGTTTTATACAGTTTAGGTCATATATATTTCTGTTTCTGAATAATATGATTTCATATTTGGTTTAAACAGGCTTTTTAACTTTATTCTTACTCTTAAATATGTCTAAAATTTTTTTAAAAAAAAATATACTCGTACATATAGATTTGGCATTAAATAATAAAAACATTAGAATTTGTACAACAAGCGTCAACAATTGATTTCTATTTAAAATATACTATTTTGTATCATATAATTGAAATGTAATACATACACTACCAGTTAAACATATAAGTACATACAAATATACAACCTTACATTCATTTCGATTAATCGTTCAGAAAAGGTTGCATACGTAAAATGACCGACACGAAAGTAGAATCGGCTATTGACAAGGAAATATGAAAAGTAAGTAAATGCCGGCGACTTTACTTGTAAAATATTAATTTCTAAGTCATGAAGACGGCTTTCTTTCAAATGCAGTTCTTTTCCGGGCAGTGAATATTATTAAAATGTAGTCGAAAATTAAAAACAACCAAAAAATAAATTTTAAACAATAATGGCGAACGTCTGGTAAGACCAATTTTTGATTTTTGTATTTTATTAAAACGCCTGTACATGAGAAAAACTTATTGTGTCAAAATTGTTTTTAAACACTCTTCAAGAGGCAGTTTAACGGACAATCAATTTAAAGCATTTTTCAAATTAAATAAAACATTTTGATAACCAAATGAAAGCTTTTTTAAATAAGTTGAAACCTTAACGTCGTTAAGTTAGGGCAGGTCGAATCTAGTATACTCTACACTGTTGAGCTAATACTAACAAAGTGTACTTTTATAGTGTCTCTTAGAAGAACATTTTCCCCAGAATCGATTCGTCCACTTAGCATTTCAGCTTAGCTTAATTTGTTTGACCACTGTCGTTCTTTCAAAACGGACAAACATGGCTAGATATACTTTGTAGTAATGCATTAGAGGATACAATATATTGGGCCACAAAACGCACATAACGTCAAGCAACTATGCTCTGTTTTGAGGTATTTATTGTGTCAGTACCCCTTTTAATCATTGTCCGTCCACAAAAAATTAGTTAAACGAATACTCTTTTTTCGCAGGTAGTCCCTACCCTGCAAAGGGTAACTTTGCACATTCACAATCCCAAACAGCTCATGGCCAAAAGCCATCATCAGGCAATATTTCAGGATCCTAGGTTGATTTGTTTGACCGCCATCGTGGCTAGACATGAATAGATCGTCCTAAAAATGTACAATGATCCAAAGTATATATAAGTATACATACTTTATAGGATCTCCGACCAATATTGCAAACGATATGACAAATTTAGTATTCAAGCGTCCTTTGGTAGGTGTACAAAATCTCAGTTACTAAACCTATTAATAAAAGAAAAGTGTTTCAGTAGTTGAAACGTTGTCGTCCGATTTGATGAAATTGAAAAGAAATCTAGTAACGAACAAGGATGCCCATTAACGAATTAGGAAATAAATTTCCTTACCAATTCAAATGGAGGGTCAAAAAATAGATCCATGATAAAAATTTTAGAAGTCCAATTACTTCCCTAACAACTTTTTAAACCCTCCGCCAACCACGATATTACACTGTAAATGCCATTTTAAAGAGTAGTTTCGATAAGTTAAGGATGCTTTTCCTACCCAACTGTCCCATTTATTACCTATAAAATAAGAATTTATGAAAAGTAATTTATCTAGAACTATATTATTTAAACCATTATTTCATGTTTCAAAGTAATGTGGTGTGTAATAACCTGTCATTACCCAGTTATGCAAAAAGTAATGACAAGGCGTTACCAATTTTTTTCTGGTCTGGGCTAAACACCATCAAGGCTGCGTTCTCTTGGTTGGCCTACAAACATCCCTACTTAAAGAAGTGGAGTGTTCATGTCTACCGGAGAGGGTTGTAACGAATATTCGCAATCGCATATTCATGAACATTTACAGAGTGGTTTAAATTGCAAATTTTTGCATACAATTTTTCTTTAAACCAATTGTAATTTTTTTTGTTAAATTAGCAGATACACGGCGCGTGCTACTAAGCTTAAAAAAAAGGAAATTTGTTTATTTATTAATTATTTTATCTTAATTCTAGCAGATTATAGATATTTTGGATTGTTTCAGTATGTCCCGCAGGAGACATGGAGCGAGTTCTTTGTGTAGAAATTATTGCTATCAGTCATAGAGGGCGGCGCTCAAAATGGAAGTAGTCATGTGGTACGAGGTCGGACCAGAGACTCAAGTCTGATGTCGCGGCAGATCAAGAGGCCCGTTTCTTCTAGCCTGACCTGTTTGGGAACGGCTAGATCGCAGGTAAAGTGAATGCTTAGCGTGGAGTTGCGGATCGACCGGGTGTTACGACCCAAAGGTTTTAGATAGACCTCAACCCCTCACCAAGAGGTAGATGCTGCCCGCACAGCTGATCACAAAATTGGCTCCTCCAGTTTACCTGGAGGGGCGTGGAGCATTTAACATACATACTTATTCGTGCGAAAAGCAGGATGGTTATTGTAAAAGACAGACACACAGGAAACTGTAGCGCTTTTTTCGAAGGGTAAATCATTGAAATTCGTGGTATCAGCACAACGTTTCCTTTACATTTGCAGCTGTTGGTTGTGGTTTCTATAATAGTCGGCGATATTTTTTGAGAGTAGGTTTTGTTGTACAATGTCGGTGGATATAAGTTACGGTGAACCAACTTATAATATAAAGATGTCTGGTGGCATCTCAGATGTTTTCACATAACACTTAAGAAAATCCGTACCTGTGTCAATCGAGTCTTTTGGAAAATAAATGATAATTTTTTATATCGTTCAAAAATCGGAAAAACATTTGGAAAAAGTTTAGCCGAAATAATTTCGCGTAGTAGGATCAAACGACAGTTCTCCATCGCCCATGTTCAAACGCATTTTGGCGGTTCAGCGTCTAACATTGATCTTGGAATCACTGGCAACGTTTGTGGAAAATTACCAAGAAGAAACAATAACGCTCCACCCATTGACCGCTAATTTACTCTTACACCGTTGATATTACCACCAAGAGTTTAAGATCTGTTTTGTGTCAAATTTAAAATATTTAAATATAATTCGTAAGAGTTTCTGAAATTTTGTATGGCAACATTTAAATATCGACTTCCCGAATGGCCATAATGTGCCTAATGCATCATTTTAATGGTCGGAAACACTTATCGCATTATTGTCATTTTAATACACCCAGTTTGGGGCCTATCGACTGGATGGTTTGAGGTCGATAGCGGACAACGGTAGAAACGATTTTGTGTTTTATATATACTTATAGTATATGTAGATGTTTAATAACTCAATTGCAATTCATCTTTTGACCTTAAAACACAGGCAGTGAAACTAAATTAAAAGTAATCGCTTTCATTAATTAAAAGGATAAAAACCACCGACTACATGACATGACGCTTTAGGCTCAATTTTATCCTACATATGTGTGGTTAAATGCCACACATCAAATATTATTGATATCTGATAATATTTTCTGCTCTGAGGTCGCTTGGACGGTTTCATCGAGATCGGTTCATACACTTTGATTACACGAATAGATGGACAGACGGACATATCTAAATTTATATATTTCTCAGTCGATCGGAGTAATGGGAAATGGGGCCGTCACACTTGTTTTTTGGTGTAACACACAAGCACAAATTCACAACAAGCCTGTACCCTTCAGTGTGGTGAAGGTAATAAAGGCAAACAATAATTATATTCGCTTTCGCAAAAATGCATGTAGGAATTTGTATCAATGAACACCCCAAACGAACGCGTTTTCGAACAAAAGCGACTGTTTCTATTTAATTTAAACGATATCTACGAACAATTAAAGCTTTAATTTCCCAATATCAAAATAAGTTTGTCGACGTTTAAGTCGTTTAGACCACGTCTATGTGTGTACACTGGGCAAAGTGGAACGCAATATTTTCGCGTTTGTAAACTACACCAAAACGTGGATCTTTAAAAAACGAGTATGTGTTGGACAAAAAAACGGAAGATTTTCTTTCCAGTTGTGTTTGCGTGGATACACATCCTCATTGTTATTTGCTGTTTATACAAGTTTTTTGAGTAGTACTGACAGGTAAAATAACTACTTAATTCTACGTTTATAAATTATAATTTTATAGGACCAAAATCAAGAAAAACGGAGCCAATCGAGGCATTTAAGATTGATTTTAACCCATTCCTGCCTAATGGGTATTTAAATTCCCAAGAAAGTGTTGATACATACATAATTTTAGCGTGGGCCAGGTGAGCGATATCGCTGTATTTTTTTTTTATAGGAAAGATGAAAGATTGGGCTAAATTAAAGCCTTTAGCAGAATTTTTTCTCATTTTTTAATCTTTTGTTTTTTTGCAGGCGATTGTTTTATTTAAACTACATTTTCGAACATTTCGTTCAGTGAAGGATATTTTCTGATTTTTAATTTTTCCCCTTAACTATTCTTAAAAAATTAAAAAAAAACAAATATATCAAGTCGTTTTAGAGATATAATCTTTTAAATAATTCAGAAAAAAACAAAATTCTTGAAATTTTCAATATCGATATTGCAACAACAACAACTTCAGGAATTTTTCTCTTATTATCTGTACAGTTTAATATATTGATATACCCTTTTGATTTTTGGACCAATGGTAAAAATGCCTTATCCACTATGTCACACTTCTCGTGGCCTGACCCAGTATTAGTATCGCAAACATGTATATTTCAATTTTCGCTTATGCTAAACCCATTAGGTAATAACGACCTGTGGACAGGCCTGCTTTCGGATAGGGAATCCAGCAAGTAGCTATTTAAATGTCTATCGATTCCCTTAGAAAGCCTCTTTGCAAGTCTCTTTAGTGATGGCCTTGGCACTTCCGCACTGGTATATTTTCCTATTTTTAATATGCAGATATATCTGCATATTAAAACTCACCAGGTTACGTGCGTGCGACCGAAGAAGTTCGTTGTGTTCTCATCTTTGTTGTCATAACAACAAGTTCATGTTGTTGTTGAACGTGTCCTGTTCACATCGTTTGTTTTCGGATCGGTGACGGGTGGTGCCGTGGTCATGTGCAGGAAGTGAAATGATAGTTGGAAACAGTATCTGTGCCCTTACCGTGTGTCCGCTTCACACCACACAGCCTACACACAATGCCACATGCCACATGTGTTGTCACTACAACTGATGAAAAGGGTTATTGTGGGCTGCCGAAAGAGGTCCTTTTTCTCATTGTCAAGTACCATGCCTGTTTATATGTATGTATGTAAAATAGGGTGGGCCAATTTGTAAGGACAACAATTTGTGGATATTGTGCCATCGCTTTTTCGATAGCTTTTGGCATGAGTGAAACAAAGTTCCACTACGACATATCAAAGAAATCATTTTTATTTTTAAGGTTTTTAGTAGGTAATAAAAAATATAATAATAAATTCTTTTTTTTAAATAACCTTTCCGGGGTGACACGCAATACATATAACTATACATTGCCACATCCAATAAAATATAACATATGGGCTCGTGAGAATAGAAATACGACTAATTCGATTCGCAGTCGTATTTTTATCCTACGCTCATATGTTATATTGTATTGTATGGGATAATGTATATTTGGAAGGGTAATATTAAAAAAAATATTTTTTTACGTACTTAAAAACCTTTAAACAAAAAGCTGAGAAAAAGTCGAAAACTTTAAATTTAAGTGCCTGGAAAATGTTTTTTTATAAGTCGAAGTGGAACCTTTTTTCCCTCATGCCAAAAGATATAGAAAAATGGTACAATATTGATTCTTAATCGACCCACCCTAATGTACATACATGTACATGTCTGTTCGCATTTATTTGTTTATTTTACGCGATGTTTCATGGTGTTTTTGTAAAACCAAAATCGAGAAGCAAGAAAATAAATATACGCCAACGGTTGCTTTTTCTTGCAATTCGGTTTGTAACAATTTGAAATTTTAACCGGAGAGCCATGTTCGGCGGATGTATTTAAGAGTCCTTGCCAAGAAACCTCGTAGGCTTTCCTTCAGTTAACGTATACTTAAGAATAAATCTTGACGATACTGACGAAGTATTGCACCGGTTTTACGATAATTTTTTCATTGAAGCCAATTGTTTTGCAGATTCAATGAATTTTAAGATAACTTTTGATGAACATTTGCCCAATGAAATGTCACTATGAAATCTTAATCTGCGCTTAAAAATGTCTTAGAGCGTCCATTATATCTAACGGTGTGTGTCAGTCCCACCTCCCTTTCTATATCGAACACATGACATGTAGACAATTACATAAATTAGCTTCATGTGGATAAGGGTATATAGATAATTGTTGGACCACCCGAATCGTTTATACTATGATTTGAACTTGAATAGTTTTTATTCTGGTTCTATACCACTGTTATATCTTATTAGAACCAACATTAAGAAATAAAAACGCCTTTAAGTTCGGCCAGGTCGACTTTTATACACCCTCAACCTAGAGGTCCCGTTATTGGGTTGCCCATTCTTTTGTGCCACTTGGGTTAGTGTGTTAGCCCCATTCTCACTCAAATAAATATTTATTTGGATTCGTAGCAAAACCGGCTAAATACCGGTGCTATACGCCAAACATCAAAATAAATCCAAATTTTCATCTGTAGCAAAATTAACTTTAATATAAATACCCATATGTCCATTTGCCTATTAATCGGCCGTTTTCCCCATACGGGACATACATATGCGTCCAGTATATATGGACGCATATGTAGCAGTCGTTTAAGTTCTTAACCTCGAAAACTATCAAGATTAAATCGCTTTACAGGCTCAAGTTCTTTTCGGGTTACTAAACTAGTATTTGTATGGAAGTTAGCAAGCGAGTTGCCTTCAACTCGCTAATGACACTAGTTAAAGTGACCACAAAAAATCTAATACTCGTGTGACACAAACTGTTTTATAAAAACATATGTTTTTATAAAGCGCTTAAATCATCTTTCCCGCAGGTCAAGACCAACCAGAAAGTGGTTGTAGAGCCAGCCTAAGTAATAGAGATTATGCTGCAAAATATGATACTTATGCACGTGTCTATATCCCAGAACAAAAGGTTTCCGAAGCTGCTTTCTCTATTAGATTCGCATTTATAGATTTTCATTTAATTTTTAATTTGTAAATTTTAAGCCTTACGGCCAATTACTTTTTATATAATTTTGGATTTTTTTCAAAAGCGAAACTAGTTTAAATTGAACTGAACTTACATACCAACGTTTGAAATGCATGTAACTATGTAGCTTTTCGCTCTTCCTGTCTATAAAATGTGCAAAGTCTTGATGAGATTTTTCCAGTACGGGGAAGGTGAACATGCAGTTCTTTCCAGATTTCATTAGAGTCTACCTGATGGATGACATTTTCTTTAAATTAATAGTTTCAAATTGTATTCGCAAATAATTTACTTAGCTTTTCCAATTATCCGCTTCCGCTTAGCACCTGTGATTGTTTGCCCGGCAAACAATCACAGTACTGTGCCCAGTGCCAGTGCCCTTGCCCACACCGGGCAGCCTTGATCTCCATCTAAAATGTGTATGCATGCTTTATTTTAAGATGGGTATTAAAGCATTCAGCGTTGTCTCTAATAAGATTATTTTAATGTTCCTGAGTGGCCATGCAACTGCCTTCCTTTCTTTCCTGCTTTTCGTTGCCCACATCCTCCAGCATGCGCACAGTGGGCCAAACAAATAATATATGTTTTTGTTTCAAGTTACAAAAAAACAAAGCAGATAATTGATTTATTATATTTGATTGATTATTTGTTATCATTTTTAGATTCTTTATTGCTCAATTCTTCGGTGTTTACAAAGTTAACTTTCTATTTTGTTTAAAGTTGCCTGTCTTATTAGGTAACTAAGCTAGTTACCCGAAAAGACCACGGCTACTTACGCACCACCAACAAAACGCTTTCCTTGTGTACTCTGGAAAATCGTTCTAAAATGTTTTGTAATAAAGGGTGGTCCAACTAAAACGCACGATGTTAATTGTAAATAAAACAAAAAGTTTTCAGAGAATTATCATATGGTAGAAGGATCTATGGCAAGTATGTGTGAAGCATATTTGCTCGCCACAGCTTCAGTGGTATATCTCTATCCGATGGTCCATATTTGAATTGACTCTGAGACATAATGGAGGTTCAAAGTGCATCATCCTTTAGCTCTTGAATTGTTCTTGAATTATTAACGTACTCTTTTTCTTTTGAATAACCCAAAAGAAAGAAGTCCAATGTTGTCAAATTATGTGGTCGTAGCGGCCAATGAACATCGCTACGACGCTATGTAATAGAACAAAGCGATCTCAATTAAACTCTGCACATAATATGTGATCCGGCTAAGTACGAAACCTATTGGGAGTGCGAAAAAAACGGTATAAAATTATTCTCGCTTAGGCAGTTTACAGTTGTGAACAATTTCCCGAATTTCGACACTTAATCAGATTAAAATTACATTTGGTTTTAAACCTTTATGGTTTTTCCTAGAATAAAGAAAGGTAATAATTCCACGATATTTCATCAGATATTTTGCATAAAAGGTGGTGGTTTGGATATTATAATGAATGCTATCATTTGAAAAACTATCGCGGACAAAACAACAACAGCATGTTTGTTTGATATATAGTGTCAAATTGAATGAAAATGCCATTTTCATCATTTCAAAATACGAAATGGACTTTCAGATCAGTATGTAAATGCTCTTACTGAATTAAAAATGCATTTTGTTAAAAACAGGCCTTTTTTGATACTGGATTTTTAAATTATTTTTATCTATCTTTACTTAAATTTAAATGGACTGACTTTTTTTTAAATTTGATCTTATTTCTGTTCATTTAAAAGTGTTGTGCTATTGCATTAACCATCTTTATAAATAAGATTTTGTTGTTTGTTTCTTATTAAAAATTTATGTTTGTACATAAAATTTGTATATTTTTAAATTGTTTTAATGGGCGAGAAATACAGGGAATTTCCGGGACTAAAAATAAAATTCCCGATTTTCCGGAAATGTGGGAATTGAATTACTGTATAATTGAGTTAATTATCATTGAAATAAGATTTTGTTCCAGTGTTTTTTAAATTTCTGGGAAAGCGGGAAAATTTCCTAGATCCAGGCTTGTAAATGTAAATTTGATTGCGTTTTTTCTTATATAAAGGAAATTCACTCATTATTAAAATAGGAACATGGATTACACTGTTCAACGCCCCATACATCTCCGATAGTTTTCTCACTCAAGAACAAGTCCGCCTAACAATGTTTTAAATATTAATTTGTTTTTTAAGTAGATGCTATACTATTTTAAAGAAATGAAAGACCTATTAAATATGTCAAGATAACTAGAAAGTCCAATTTCTATAAAAGGATATAGGATTTCGAGAGCGATGCGGTTTTCCATGCAAAATTTATTTGCGTTACTCACATTTGTCAGGGTGTTTGCTCGGTTTAAAAAAACTTGTCACATATTGATAGAGACTACTAAGAGCTATCATCATAAATTATAATATTTTTAACTTTGTTCTTTCCTACTGATTTACTTTAAAAAACAAAACATTTCTGTTTTTTTGTGCAAAAAATACGTTTTCCGCCTTTTTTGCGGAAGTTGATATTGATGGCGGATTTTAGCGTCACATTACGATTCGACGTCACCTTTATGGAAAACGTGTCCACTACTTTTAATTGCAAAAATAATTTCTTTTTTGTGCGGATACTTTTTTTCTTGGGAAAATAGTACTAAGTCGTAATTTGTACAATCTTGAAAACATTTAACACTCCTCAGAATTGGAGATAAGGCATCGAAATCGCCTTCAATTTAGGTATAGCTAATTGTATGGGGATACAAGTCTCGCTTTCTTTGCATACATAGATTTTAAATACGAATACACAATAAGTCTGATTTATTGAATGCACTTAGGAATCGTGTAGCGAAGATATCTGGGTCGACGATAGCCGTGAAATTCTCTCGAATCAGTGAGCTGTGCACGATCTAATTCGTATACTAACGCTAAACTAATAATGCATTTAATTCTTTTTCATACTTTAGATTAGTTTTGTCTGTTTTTAGCCGGAATCTGCAAAAAATACGGTGATCAGTAATAAACTGTAACTGGTTAGGAACAAAACTAGGGATCGGAATTCTATGCATTCAAAAATAAAGTTTCAAGTAAAGATAAAAATATGCTCACACAAACCTGAAAATATGCAATCTAAATCAAATATATACTCAACAATGTTTTGTTTATATTTCTTAATAACATAAACACTAAGTAAATGGGTTTCAGTTATTCGGACAACAAATACCATAACATAAGGGATCTAATTTGATCGAAACAACTTTATATGAATAACTTAAATGTACTTTTAAAATTGTTTTAATACTCAAAGTATACACTTATCTATTTGGTCTTAGAGGTAATGGTCTCGACGGCAATATTAAGCGCATATCTATATTGATTTTTTTTAAAACTGTTTTGTCCAATTTCAAGACCAATGTTGCCATAATTTGAAAAACACTATCATCTCTAAGCTTAATTTTGCGGCAATACACTTAGTTCAGCAGAATAGAACCAACCTAATTCTAAGTAAAAAATTTGATACATTGCGAAAGAAGACACAAAAAAGATTCTAACTGTCGAGAAATATAATAGAGCCCCCATATAACTATTTCAACACAAAAAACTAATCATGGGTGCATTGTACCGGTACTTTTCTGGCATTGCTTTAATACATAAGGATTTTTTTCTTTTTTTATGGTTTCACAGAATAGAACCAGCTTTTAATTGCTCTATCAAATAATCAAGAAAAATGTTGGCCCATGCTGCCTTCATTCCTTCAATAAGCTCACCCTTAGTTTCGTACTGCTTTCCTCCTTCATATACCTTACGAGTTAGCTAACCCCAACCTTTTTCAATAATGTGAAGGTGGGGTGGGTAGGGTGGCCATTTTAAGACAACAATATTTTGGCCAGAAATCCACGATTTAACTTTACCTGCCATGTGTATATGTGCGTTTTTATAATAATACATCCACTCTAAGGGTCCAACAACTAATCTTAGGAAAAACTTTTGCTAGAAGATTTTTTTAATAATTTCCGGCAATTCGGGTACTTTGTACGACTGCAGTCCAGACCACCAACATTTTAAAGAAGACAGAGTTCATAAGTAGAAAAAAAACTTATGAAAAAACCACCTCTTAATGCCGAACGGAAGCAGAAAATGGTTAAATTCAGATATCGTTTGTTGTGAATAACGCCAGCCATCCCTGTGATAAAAATTACCATTTAGATGGCCCAGATGGCTATGACTATTACTTTCACGATTTAAACAAAAGAAGAATTATTTCTGACACGCCATCATAGCAGAGAAAGAGTTTTATAGGTATAGGGAGCTATAACGTACTATGTAGTGAGACAGTTCATAATCGTTGATCATAAAATGAACGGAACAGATTACAAAAACATACTCGAACCGGCATTTCTGGAATTAACAGAAACGTTTGGAGCCATACCATTTACTTTCCAACAGGACAATGAAGTGAGGCTATCCTGATTTTACGATAAATAAAGCAGAGTTCCGCAACTCATACTAACATAGGCATTCAAAAGTGCCGTTAACTTTCATTAAAACACCCATCAAATTTATGCCATACCTACTCGTAATAGAGTATAAATTCTCTCAAAAACAACGAATACATTTTGAAACTATACATTATTCACTTTTTTAGTAAAGAATTATGTAAGGCTATCCAGAGTTTACGGAGTGTTTAATCACTATGACACGTTTTCATGCTAAAAAAGTTTTGTCATTTGCTGAAAAACTTGGAAATGATTTCATGTTTTACAAAAAATACAAAAGATTGTGTCTTGAGCAAAATAAACATTTAAACATTTTCTTTTATCAAAATATAAAATATGTAAAAATATGCACAAACAAATCAGTAGCAATTTTTTGCAAAATCTTAGATATTTAGTTGAAATTACTCTTTGACTCCACTAAAGAAAACAAATAAGCATTTGCATATAATTCCGATCCCTAAACATCAAGCCTTTGTTACGTTCGTATGGTTCAATTGAAAACAACTCATTTATAAATTAGCCGTTTCGGGACGAGAACTTTTGTGGCCATCAATCTTAAAAAAGAGTTTAGATATAGTCTCCTAATGTTGTTTTAAGAAAAGTAATTTCATAATATATTTTTAGGACGTTCCGAAAAGGAGATATCGTCCTGGGACAAAAACATCCCAAACACACCTGAAAAGCAAAATTTGAATAATAAAATCAGAATATATTTTACTTTATTTCAATTTATTTTATTCTTTTATAATATTTATTGTAGCATAAAATTATTTTAATTAGTTTCTATGGCAAGGTGTGAAACATTTTTTACAAAACGCCAAGTTGCAGGCAATGCAAAGCTGATTTGTGCGACTTTCTTTTCCGTTTTTAGTACAATTTACGCACCGTTGTCGCTTGTTTGTTCGTGTTGGTAAATGGTCCCCCAGATTTTGTTTGATACGTTTTTTCATAGTGCTGAGGGGTCCTGTTCGAACTTTGCGTCGTATTTTCGCTTGCTTGCTTCCTTCGTCAATGAGAGATTCGGAAAGCTCCACTAAAAATCCCAAAAATGGTTCTCTTTTTTGCCGTGGATGACCAAATTATAACATTGTTTGGCCAATCAGAAACAATTTCTTCATCCAGACGTTCCACTTCAAATATTTCTTCGTCAGAGTCATCGGAAATATCATTTGCAGTTTCATTCGCATCAACAATTTCCATTCCTTCATTACTATGATCCGTGTCTTCTTCCTCTTCTAAAGCACTACTGCCTTTCTGACTGGGACTATAAGAAGAATCACTAGCAGCAAATGGATCATCCTCATCATCGCTTGAATTATTAAGAAAATCCTCAATTTCTGGAGTCGCCAGTTTACGTTTTCCGTCCATATCTTTCTAAGAAAAATAATGTGAATGAGTACGGTTGGGATGTTAACGTCCCACAAATAAACAGTTTTGGGATGATTTTATCCCACGAAACTTACCTTAGCCGCAAATTCAGAAAAATATCTTTTTATTGGTTTTCGATTATATTTTCTATGAAATAACAACTGTTTGAGTAAAACTTTATTAAATGACACTTTTTTCCACAATTAAAACACTTGTTTTTTGAGCTTTTGTCGATGGTCTTATTAGCAACTCAAACCGCGCGAACTGATTTATGACTTTTGACATAAGCTTCATGTGTTATATTGACAGCTGTATTAAATTTTTTGTAGAGAAGAATATAAATAATGATTTGGGACGGTTTTCAACCAAATCGTGTGAGAATTTTCAGAGATATGATTTTTCAAATTTTTCTGGGATAAAAACATCCCTGTCGTCCCGAAACGGTTAATTTATAAGTACCACTTTAATAGCTCTATATAATGTTAGTACCACTTTAATAGCTCTATATAATGTTAAAAGGGTGCGTAGTATGTTACGCAGTTTGGAAGTGAGTTTCATCTTAGTTGATAAAATTGAAAAGAAAATCGAGAAGTTGGTCGGAAGAAAGTTTGGAGAAATTCACTCTTTCAAAAATAATAAGAGAACAGATTTGTTGCCACAACACACAATTTATTTCAGAAAGGAAATATTTCTCTAGTTTTTATACACACAAAGAAGATTTGTTGCCAACCGAATGTTGGTGGTTGCAAGTGCTATCATTGTATTCCATCGTTACAACCGAATGTTGATTGGGAGGACAGCATTTTTCAGTAGAGGGAACTGACACTTTTGATTGAGGAAAAAAAGTATCGGTAATCCTAACAGACTAAAATGATTATTGGAACTGAATTTATACATGTATTGATTGTTGTTTTAGATGTTGGTAAAAGTACTTTTTGAAAAAAAGTAATATTTTACCGCCTTGCAGCCCAAATCTGAAACGAATTAATTAATAATATTTATTGTCATGCTTTGGGTGGCCGTAATTCGGGAAAAATGGGTCGCCACCAAAAAAACTTGGTTGTTGTTTTGAATAATGAGGTGGTCTATCTATAACGAAAATCCTGATAATGTCTGAGTAATGTCGCTAAATTAAAGTTAAGCCTTTTACTTATAGTTCGTTTATTTCGATGGCCGTATGGTTTGGAAGCATTCATCGTTTAACCCAGGAAACCTAAACTGTACCAATTTATTTTTTTTATAAATTTTCTGGGTATATGGTTTCGTCGTTAACAATAGTTTCGTTGTGACTATAACCGACAAAATATTATAGGGTTTATTTTTTGGTATTGGTATAACCAATATTATGTTACAACAGCCAACTAAACAGGGTTTGGTCACTACTACGATCAAATCTGTTAATTATTGATACTTAAGTAACATGTACGTGAAAATTGGTTGGTTGCCATAACCGCCAGTTGACGCAACCAATAGGTAAACTGAGGTTGGTATGTATAACTGTGTAGTTAGCTGTGAATACCGTGATATGGTTGTAGCAACCATCATATGATATCTAGAACCGTGTTATCATCATCACTATGGAATGTTGGTTATTGCAACAGAAATTAAGTTTATCCAACCGAATTTTTGTAGTTCGGACCGTTTACCAACTGATTTTTGTATTGTATCCTGTACTGTATTTTTTTGTACCCTGCACTACGAGTACTATAAGTATATAAGCAGTTTTATATTATTCGTTGCGCTTGACACCGGTGGAAATGCCTATTATGGATTGGCATTTCCGCCATATTTTACAAACTAAAAATTATATACTTGACAAACTAAGGGAACTAAGGGTAAAAAAAAATCAATATTCATTTTTTTTTCTTTTTTTTTGATGTGGACAACATCTAAGCATAGAATGAGACCGATCCCATGCCCCAAAAGTGTTCCCTCCCAGTGATATGCGCGTTTTATGAAAGTGAAATCGATGATTCTAAGCGCAAATAGAAAGGGACCAAAACTTTAAAATGGCTCTCCTGAACAAAACTGGTTTTTAACCTTAGGACCCTTTCTTTTTTGCGCGTCACATGTGATGATTATTCTCTGAAAGCAGTTTTGAAAATTCATACTCGTAAATGAAACTTAATCAGAATTCAATGACGTTTTCCTAGCAAAATATTTTTGAATTATTTAGGTAAACTTAGTTCGATATTGTTGGTGGTTTAGGTTAAACTTCGATAACTAGGACTGTATCGCAAAACCACAATAGTTAGGTCATTTGTTAAGAAAATGGCACAATTTTGAAAAGTAGTTATTTGTAGCCGTTTTAGTCCTTAGTCTGAATAACTATCAAGTGTTTGCCTCTATCCAGACTATGTACTAAAACATATTCAACAAGATATTTTTCTAATATTTTTTTTTAATCGAGTACAGCCAGACTTTTTCTTAGACATGATCAAAGTTTGTTTGTCAAACAATGACTGATTCGGTTTTGCTAATCAGGATTTCTTTGAGTAGCAAATATTGATCCTTTTTAGAACACTAAACGTTCATACTTAGACCTACAGAATGAAGGTAGCGCAAGAGTGTTTGCAGCAGCCAAACACCCACCCGCCCACTTGTTTTGTACTTTGTCGAGTTTTAGTCAAGAATTCTGCACCGATTGCATTGCGATGGCTTCTGATGACTACTGCTTTGTTGGGTTAAATGATTATTGCTTGACATTTAACCCTAATGACCCAACTATGGCCCATTAGGAGTCATAAAACTGAATGCGTCCACTGCTGGACATTAAGTTTATACTTAGTAAGCCTGGGATTTGAGTTTAGAAAATTCGCTGATCAAATGTGCCAACAATTACACATGACAAATGAAACTGATACCATGGCCGTTATACGTCTGCCAGTAAAGAGTCGAGGGTCGTACCAATACGAGTAGTGAAGATCGATGGACGTTCTAAGTGTGTGACGACAAGTGGCAAAAAAGACTTGGATGCATCGGTTGGCAAAAAGTAAGAGTTCGTTGCAAATCATTCTTGAAAGGATGTGCTCGTAAGTGTGCGTTGTCATAACAAAAAGCAACAGTTCGTTTGTGCTGGAAGTCTTTCCAGAAAAAGTGGCTGCCTCAGAGGGACATGCGCATTAACCGTTGAGACAAGTGGCCTAAACAGCACGAATTGGGCCGTCATGTCGCTTTACTCGTTGCAGTCAGTACATACTTCTCTCTCTCTCTCTCCATGTGCTCTTAGTTCGAGTCTGGCCACCCTTTGACGGTTCGTCAAACCACCCCGTTACGAAATGTAAACAGCATACCTTGCTCTTATCAGCCGTGTTGGCGCCTTCATACTATCACCCACATCACACAATCGTTCCAATTGTCCTCGCTGAGCACACGAAGAGATGCATTACTTTTGAACTTGATTGGAAGTTCCAGCTGTTTTCATTGCCTAACGAACGTATCAAGACCATCCAACATTCTTCCGGAAGCAGCAAAGCACTCAGTTCCTATTCAACATTGAAAGCAAACGGTTCAAAAAATCGAAAGGGTGCCGAGCTCCCAATTTGGTGTCCGCATTTGGAACTTGTCTCAAAACAAACATACATATTCCCATAACTTGTGTCAACGGATCAACGGAGAACCACAGCGAGACCACGGCTAATGGTGCTCGAAACACGTCCCCTAAAAACGCGCAATTTTTCCAAGTGCTACGAATTTTAAATGTTGTAACGGTCTATTGCTAAGCTGAACAGCAGCAGTGTACCGAATCCCTCGTACATATACTTATATATATCTACGCACACACGTGCATTAATACTCTCATAAACATCGAGACGTACATACGAGAACGTTAAGTGCATTTCCGTATTTTCTAAATTGCGGAAGCTCACAGGGATACCCTACACCGCAGTAATGCAAGTGCCAGTGCATGGTTTGTCTCATCTTTTACAAATGAATAGGTGCACATGTGTGTTTTAAGTGTTACTATAGATGTGTATTTATTGCGTTAGAAAACCCAAAGCGATCGGATAAATCACCAGACAGGTGCCTCAGTCCATATGAAAGTCAATCTAAAGGGTTGAAGGATTTTACGCATTCATACGGATTCAGACAAATTTTTAAATTAAAGGATTATTACGCCGCCGTTGTGTTATCCGGTAAGTGAACGAACGACCACCTATACAGTCACCCCATACACCTTTACGTGCATGCATATTTACAAATGTAAGCGCAATTTCAATTGGAATTGCCGACGGAACACGTGCATGTAAAATTATTACTCCCATGCCAAAAGGACATCGTACAGGCATGTTACGAAAGGGTCGTATGCCAGCCCACTTGTGGCCACAAATTGGGCGATCTGCAAGTCCCAAAATCCCTGTCAGCGAGTGTCACACCGTAACCGTGTGTTTCCCTCGCCATCCCTTTAACGCACCAAGCGGTGGTTCTCTAGGGACTCGAAACAAATCAGTACTACCTGGAAGTATCGCATTTCAATTAATCCTGATACCTTTTGCACCTTGCTTACGGTTCGTAATTATTCAGAGGAAACCAAACCGGCTACACATTTCGACGAACATCGTTGGACACACGCATTTCAGGCGTTTGAAGAAGGTTTTCAATAAAACAACAGTTAAGTCAAATGAGGAAATGGTGGAGAACAATTTTTTAATGCCAAAACTGGATGTCAATGAAATATTGAAAAAACGTGAAAAATCTCATTTGGGACTTTCAAATTTGTTTTATGATTCTTTGAATATTTTTAAACAAATTTTCTTTTTATACTCATTCTGATATCCACTTTAGAGTGGGATGGTCTGTCTACACTACCCTAAAGGACCGAACGACAGACAATGTCCTAAAGTGCAAACCTTTTGTGATTCCTGACCTGTGTCAAAGACAAAAACTTCCGTAAACGGTATTGATTTCAGCGTAAAAAGACAAATCACCAAAAAAACTTTTTATGACTATTGGTTTTTTAATTTGAATTTATTTCAGGGTTTTTTTCAATTACAGAAGCATTTAAACGGAGTCTTGTTGTAATGTAAAGTGTCATTGCATTTCGTATAGCAATTGTTAAAAACAGTCTACAGTTACGTAGCGAAAAAGAAAGGGTTCGAGGCATTGGCAGGCCTTTTAGAATCGCTGCAAAAAATTGCCTTCTTAAAGGTTTACAAAAAATAAAAAAATGTTAACTAAGAAATTAAAATTGCATAATTTTCTGTTTTTTAACCTTTTGACCTTCTGGTTGCTACTTCGATATGCTACGTACTGGCCCATGAAATAAAATTGGAAGTTACTGTTAAACAGCTTATATATCTTCACTGTCCATTGTTTTGACGAACGCCTTCCGTGCTGCCGTCAATCATTAGGCATGTAAGCATACCGTCTAAAACAAGGCAGCCAGGAATGCTTATTGGACATCTATCATTGGGAATATAAATGCCTTCTTGCAGACCAAAAAATGCACCACTAAGTGAGTACATTATTAATTACAAGGCCTCCAGTAGGCCTTTTTGAAAAAGCTACATGAGAATGTGTGCGATTATGTGTGGGATTATTTTTCATGTTTAAAGATGGCCTTTTGCAATGCCTAATTTGGAAGTCATTCTCAAATGTTTATTGGATCTAAAAAGAAGACCTTTGGACGGTCTTTTATGAGAAGGCCATGAAAATTTTCCCGCTGGGAAGACAGGGCTGACTGTGTACTACTTAACTCTACTGTGTTACTTTGGAGACTCACCATATTTGTCCGGAATTAATGCAGGATCTGATTTAAAATGTAACTTCTAAAGTGGTTGAATCTCAAATCAGGATTTTCCTTGTTTAAGGGATCTATATGAAAATATTCAATTAAAATTTTAACCGATACGGACCAATTCCAATAGGGTTCGTCGACATCGGTTCATATTTACTTACGGCCACCACTTAATTTACAAGCACGCAGAGAAAAAACATGGTTACTATATGGTCATGGCAATAATAATATGTTTTCCGCAATAAAAGTATGTTCGTCGCAATCAAAGTATTGGTAACTGAATTTAAATATGACAATAGCATGATTGCCGCAAAATTAATATTGTTGAAATGTAACAAAAGTATTATTACCAAATTTAATAATGAAAATATGGTTGTAGCAACAATATAAATATGGTTGGTGCGACAAAGGTATTGTTTTTTGGGATGGATGTTAACAATAATATGATTACGGCAATCATACTGTATGTTTTAAGAACAATGTTGTTGTAACGGATCTACTTATAATGCAATAATAATTCTTTTTATATGGAAATTAAAAATTTTTAAACAAACTGCATTTGCTTTGTTTAACTGAAATATTTTTAATAAAAACGCTTACGTTTTTAAAACTGATTTTTTTTACTGTTTAATAAATCACTTCTACGATTTAGAATTTAAGTTTTTTTTTTGAAATAATTTTCCTAATTCAAATTTATTGTTGGCATTTTCACTCAATTCTAATAAATAATATTGAGGATCATAGTATATCTGTGTGTGATCATCTATGGTTGTATAAATCATAACATGGTTACGTGCGAATCATACTATGGTTATGAAGATCATACTATGGTTGTACGTGAAACATACTATGGTTGTGAGGATCATAATATGGTTGTGGAGATCATATTATGGTTGAGTGTAAATCATACTTTGATTGCGGGGATCATAGTGTGGTTATGTGTGAATCATACTATTGTTGTGAGGATCAAAGTATGATTGCGAGGATCATAGTATCCTTGTATTTGAATCATACTATTATTGTGAGGATCATAATATTGTTGTACGACAACAATACACCCAACAATAGTATTATCCTCTTCGAATATTGTCACCACAACCATACTTTTTTTCTGCGTGAGGATAGATGAACAGATTTTGTCCGATGGATTAAGACAGTAATTCTGGGCCGATGGGTACAATAAATCTTTTAATGTAGATGTTACTGAGATACTGATATTTTTTTTTTCAAATTTCTGGTCTTTTTGGAAAGGTTTAACTTTGCCATTTTATAATGGCAAAGTTAAACCTTTCCAATTTAAAAGTACATTTTCGATTGTTTCAAGTCGAATCTCTTCAATGGCCACTTCGATTTCATTTTTCAACGCTTTAATTGTCTCTGGATGCCTTGCGTAACATTTATCCTTAATGGCTCCCCACAGAAAATAATCCAAAAGACTCAAATAACAACTCCGAGGCGGCCAATTGACAACACAATGGCCTAATGATGTTGCTTACCCAAAATCCGCACCAAGCAGTTACTCGTTGTGGATGCATTGGCTTCTCAATAGTTACGTGTGCGGCCATTTGGCTTATTGGCATAGCCACCGAGATGAAATTGAGCTTCATCTGAAAACACCACATCGGTAAAATTCTTCATCTCCTGCCAAACAATCCTCAGCCCATTATGAAATGACATAGTTCAAACTGTGCAATAACATCAGGAATTTAAAAATTAGCAGTACTTTTTTTACAGTCGATTCAAATTTAAAATTTTAATTGTCTCATCCTATCGAATAACCCTGTACCACAATATGGAGTAGGGTACAAATGATTGGTTTGTTTGCTTGAAGCAGTGGTCCGCCCCATGCCACGAAATCTAAGCCAATTGGGTACTCCAATTTAAGATATGTCTGGAATGGTAAACGATTTATTAAGATGGTCTGTATCCCTTAAGAAGTTTATCGAAAGAAGTATATCCAAAAATTCTCTCTCTTGGAAACGCGCGGCAGTGACATAGAAAGTGCTCCATAGTTCGGCTTCCTCTTCTCAGGTCGCTCGGGGTTCGCCTGGTTTGACCATTACAATGCTCAGTTCCAACTTGTTCAGCTTAAAAAGCATCCTTCTCTTGCATTCCTCACGATTTGCCCCTAAGATTTTGGTCTTGTATCTTACCTTTAATATTCGGTTTATCCTGGTATGTGCTGTTCTGACAATTTGTTCTTGCGTTGATTCTTTTATGGCACTTTCTGTGATACTTAAAGTAGTACCACCTTCGGAATTGTTTCATTGTTTGAAAATAATAATACTTTTACCTAAAAACCCGTTGCTAAACACGTCGAAGTAGTGAATCATACTGTAAAAAAGATTTTTTTTTGCAAAAAATAATTTATTTTTCAACTTAATCTCCTTTTAGCTCAATACACATAGTCAAACGTTTTTCCAATTTTTGTATCCCTTCAAAAAAATAATATTTTGCGAGGTCCTCAAAATAGGCATTTGTTTCATCAATAATTTCATCGTTGAAGCTCAATATCTTTCCACCGATCCATTCCTTTAGGTTTGGAGATAGGAAATAAATAAATAAAATAAATACGGAGAATATGGTGGATGAGGTACCAATTCGTATTCCAATTCAAGCAATTTTGCCATTGAGATTGCACGTTTGCACCCGTGCATTATCTTTTTTTAAATCCTCGTTAAATCGGTCCAATAAGTTGGCATAATATTCGCCGTTTATTCTTTTTCCCTTTTGAAGGTAATCGATGTGAATTACCCCACGTGCATCCCAAAAAACAGTTGCCGTCACAAAGAAAAATTGGCCTCTTCGGAGACGGTTCATCTGGAGAAACCCATTGTTTAGACTGCTGATTGATCTCCGGAGTGTTGTAATGGATCCATGTTTCTCCACTGTTACAAAACGCCGCAAAAACTAATTCAAATTGCGGTTAAACAACTCCAAACAATACCCTGAAATTGTCACACGATTACGTTTATGGTCAATTGTGAGCAAACGCCATGACATGCTTATGGAATCAACAATCCCACGCACTTCTACTCTTCGATCGGCCAACACCACATCGTGGATTTTGTTGACATTTTCGGGTGTATTTGCCGCCCAGAACGTTCAGCGTTTGCGACCACAACGAAAGTCAGTGAACCACTTTTTTACCATTGAAATTGATGGTGCAGAGTCCCCATAGTAATTATCAAGCTTTTCCTTGGTTTGATTGACGGGTTTTCCTAACAAAAATAATGCTTAATGAGCACGCGAAATTTCCTTTTTTCTTTTTTAAACAAAATCCTGAGGTTGTATGTTTTGTGTTTAACACAAACTAAATGACGGAACTCTCCAAAATTGACAATTGACAGATGTTACTTGATGGGAGTAGTGTTGCATTTCATATAACTACGAGGAAAGATGGAAAAGTCACGGAATTATTGATATGTCCTCGTATTTTAAAATAGTCAGGGGTAGCACTGGTATTCAGTGCCAATTTGTCTCTGATGACAGTCCATCCGTGTCGCATTATACGGGTTAGCAGTTGCCTAACGTTGCCTAGACCCAAATAATCCTTAAGTTGTATATGTCAGAGAGAGTACCTTTAGGCATATTTCTGCTCGATTGTTGGAGAAAATTGCGACAGACTTATGTGTATAAGTAGATGTGAGGTATTCAAAACACGTTGTGATTGATTTAACCTCTGAATAAAACACTGTGTTGTTGTCAGGAATTAGTGTAGGGTATACAAGTGAACTTAAGTTTTTCAAATTTGCGTTGCTATACCTTCAACTAAAGGAGGAGTGTGTATTGGTTTGTCATTCCGCTTGCAGCACAGTGAAATATTGACCTATTAGGCATATATAAG
Organism: Hydrotaea diabolus; assembly: GCA_963513945.1. NCBI lineage: Eukaryota > Metazoa > Arthropoda > Insecta > Diptera > Muscidae > Hydrotaea > Hydrotaea diabolus. The sequence goes on from OY740716.1 coordinate 1,268,133, forward strand.
TATATTATAGATCGTCGTATAATTCTAAGTCCATCCCTACGTAGGTCCGTGTATCTGATGAAATCACGATAGCGGTAAAATGAATTATTTTAGGATTCTGCTATTTTGATGATGATACCTTATGGTCATGAGCTGTTTGGTATTGTAAATGGGCGAAATCGGCTAGGGGAAAAAAGTTGTCATTTAAGGACTTCACATTACTCAGAAAAAATACATTTTTTTGAGTATTTGCTTAGAAAATCATAATTTTTTGTGAACGAGCGAGCAATGCTTAAATGAAGATGTGATTTGAGACGCACTTAATACCTTTTAAAAAAGTCGCTGGACATTTTGGCTTATACGGTTAAAAATGGCACGTTTGGTCAAAACGTAGGATCAATTGTTAATATGGGGGCAGTGGTACTTAAATTTCACTACGATTCCAAATATGGATTTATTTTGAAGTTTTGGCTAAATATAAGGGTCGGGCTTTGGGCCCAAAAAACGGCCGTTATGGGCATACATACGGGCATATGGGTAATACAATTTAAGTTCAATTGCCCTATAGACCACTTTAATTCAAGATAGAGGTCCTGGTCGAACTGGTTTTTATTTTAGGAAACTCATTTGCAAGCAGTTTATGAATTTTAACTTCTGTTGTCGGACCACGCCTAAAAGAAAATGTTACTTAAAGACAGAAAGAACAACTTTTTTAAATACCACCCTTGATTGTCAGGTATTGACAGTGGCTTTGAGCTATTCAATTGTTCGCTCTTAGATTATTGAATTTTTGGATGCATACGCATAAAATCAATTACGAGTACTACATTAATATGACCTTGTGTGGTAAGAAGACTTATGTCCTGTAGGAAAATAACTCCAAATATCTACAGCTCACATGAATATGGAGAAACCACGCGCGTATACTCGTATGTGACTATGCTTCGTTCATCAGAAGTTACCCTATTTAATGCCGGCTTCGAGAGGCTAAAGCATTTTAAAGATAAGCTTTTATAAGGCTAAGAGTGAATAATCTTTTATTTAGTCGGAGCATGTAGGAGGTAGAAGTCCCTCGGCTGAATTTTAGCTGTTACCACCCCACTTTAATTTAGGGTTACTTGTGTGATAATTGTGCACACTGGCTACAATGCCACGGTGGTATGCTGCCACAATACCACGGATGTGTGCTGTGTAGCGAAATGAAAATTCAAAATTTCAAAAGGGGCATTTAGGTTAAAATAGAATGTGAGTGACACGAAGACGCCCTGGTCTACTACCGCATTAAAAAAAGTGTAACATAACACATACCTATGTGTATCTATATTTATTTAGGCCATATACTCGTATATGTACCTAGGAACAATGCATCCCCAAATATAAAAAAACGTTTTCACTCTTAAGAAACTTAACACGCAATCCAGAAAATTATTATAGGAAGGCCACGAAACACTTCAAACCCACAATGGATTTTAAGTTTGTTGGAAAAATAGTGCAGTTTTCATAGCATTTAGATGAGTGAATGAATTTTTGATACGTGGTCGGAGAAAGGGAAGGCGGTCAAGTTTTTTTTATTCATTGCTTACACAAGTAGAGCGAGTGGGAAGGATGGCTGGACTGGGTCTACGTATGCGTGACACACCGTTCTCACAAAATGACGTCCATTGTAGCTGCCTGCCACGTGACTACTTTTGATGGTCATGATGTTTCTACTCGAGAGCTACAAAGATACAGATATACACATGTTCATATTGCATGTGTGTGTGTGCCGGCGGTATCTGGTTCGACCATTTACAACTGGTAAGAGGCCCTTGAGCTGAAGTGTTTTCTAGATTTGGCCACTCTGTATGTCCTTTGTGTGCAAAATACAAGCAGTGTTTAACACTACTTTCCGTTTGAAAGGCGGTGGACATGACGTTGTTTGTTCGTTTCTAGCATACCTTTATCCTCTGCTCGAAGTGTTGTTGGAATATCGCCAAAAACATTATGTAAATAAGTGACAGGAAAACCCTACACTAACTCTTGCATACACAGTGCGGAGTGTACTAGGCCGCGCCGAAAACCGAAAAATATTTGTTTAAAATGGATTTTTAATTGGAATAAATACAGTTATACTGCTATATTAATATTATTTCAGGTCCCCCACTACGGTATGATTATTTCCTTTTTGCTTGCGATCAGTAGGTACTTTTGATTGTTGTACGTACCCTTACCACAACTCCCTAGAGATTGGGTGAGTAAGGACCCACGGCTAAAAATACTCACTAAGGACTGTTACCATTTTAAATGGTTACAGGGAACCGATAACTTCACCACGGCTGTAACACACAACCTGTTGATATGCCACCGAACCAGCGGATAGAAACTTCAAGGGGAAACACTTTAAAAATCTGATTTTAAGATTTTAACAGTTCTTGTTAATTTCTATTTTTTCCGTATTTGGATTCGTTCGGATTTTTTTTATTTTTACTGCCTTTATTATTTTCCTCCGACGTTTCGTTGGCGTTTTTCCCTTCAGTGAAATTTTAAAATTTGAATAGAATTTACTTGGGACCAAGCTTATGATAGTAAATTTTTTTTTTAAAAAAATGTAAAGTCTGACTTTTGGATTATGAGTGCTTCTAAGCTAGGAGAATAGTACTAACGAATAACAACAGTACCTACATATAACGAGTTTGGAGTAATTTTCTAAACATATGTTTGAGTAAAACATTATTTTCTATGACGACTTTTGAGTAATTTTGTTTCAGGAAGATATGTTTGAGTAAAACATTTTTTTCTACGTACTCGTAACTTGTAGTATACCCTTACCGATGTGGTGTATGTGTATGATTTGTTGCTGATGTTTGTGACATTCAGGAGGAAATGTCATATAGTCCTTTGTTTTAGTATTTACTCTTTATTAGAGTTTTTCCCGGGCATTTTCGTTTTTTCAAATTTGAACATTTTTCAAATTGCCGGGATTCCGGGCTAGGAAAAGTTAATTTTTCTTGACGTTGAACCACTTTTTATTAGAAAAAGTGAATTAAAATTGAAAAAGTTAGTTGAATTGAAGTGCATTTTAAAGGGAAAGGATTAAGATTAAAGTGAAAGGATTAAAAAAGAAAATCTTTTATATTGTAAGCTTTACGTTCAGTTTGTCGTTTCCTTCCTTTGTGACTATACGAAATTTAGAGGAATCTTGAATAAGAAAATAGTACCTGGGCCCATTTATCCTTAACAGACAGGCATACGGAGTAGTATGAGTATTTTGCAACACCATGTTTTCTGCAGAATTATTCCATCTAGATTCAATTGTTCCAATAATAGGGTAAAAGAACATAATGTTTCTACTCAACTCAGCTAGTTTCTTCAAAGTTGTACGTGGCGGAGTAATTTGGAAAACAGATTTGATCTCAATAAAGTTTTATGATTTGATCCTATCAAATGTATACTTTGTTGCAAAGTTTTATTTTTATTTTAGTACTGAAAATAACTCTCACTTTGGTAATTCAAGAAATCATTAAATTTCTAAAATAAATATTTTAGAAATATTTATTTTAGAAAAAATTTAGTGTCGCATCTTCATATATATTTCTTACTTTTTGGAATGCTGAGTGTGGTTTGGAACTTAAGTTGATAGCATAAATAGAATGGAAAAGTATTGAAAAATATTGTTTAATATTATACTTTTTCATTTCCTCCAATCAATAAAACCTTTTTACCGCACCAATCCCAAGAAACCAGACAATTATCCATTGATGGATGGTCATTTACATTCCAACGAATTACAACATCTATTATAATATTCACTTTATTTTATGATTTTTCACTATGAACGTTTAAAGTAAATCGTTTTTTTTTTAATCCTGAAATCACGGCGTAGAATTCCCAGGTAGGCGGGAAACAAAAATTACTGAAATTCCCTTAAGAACCCTACTCTTTATCATAGTGTTCGCTTTAACAATATTTAAATATCACGATACGGCCTAATGTTCATGCTCACATACATATGCATGTATGTCGTGTTTATTTTGAACATTAAAATGAAACGGGTCAGTAGCGATTGACTTTTCGTACCCTCTAACATAACCTTAAATTACACCACGGCTGTGAGCGGATGTGGATTGGTTTTTCAACTGTTTACTTGGCCCGAAAAAACATCTGTTCGAACCCTTTAACATGCGTAGCATTCAATTATAACCAATTTGTTGATGTGCCCACACCCGTACATGAGTGCTCACATCAGTCTAGTCCTAAATGTTCGCCTGTCATTTCAATCTAATGTAATTAATTAGGTTACATTGACATTCATTTACATATCGGCGGCATAAACTGGCCAAATCAGGCGTAGGTTCATAAATAATTTTGGTGGCTGCACGACAATCCAATAAAAGACATATGAAATATAATTTGAGTTGAATTTAATCAGGGGCAAATTAATGAATATCTTCTTGGTTTTCAGACGAATCAGTTTGTATCTGTATCGCCTTCTCAGTTTTTGTGACATTTCTTGTGTTTTCTAACAATGTTGGCCCGATTGTTATCCTTCAGTGCACATGGTCTATGTTCAAACAATTGTTATCCCTTTCACTTGATGCGGAAATTAGGCTTGTCTTCCTTTTACATGCGATGACTTGGACAATTTATCAATTCACAGAAAAGTGCGGTTTCAGGTATCGAAAGTGATTTTCATTTCGCCGTTATCGGCATCGTCATCCGCTCAATAGGCTAAACTTACGTTCTGTACGTGTGTACACGCACATTTACTTACTTATATACTTATATAATAGTTTATGCTAACGTATGTGTGGAAGTAAATATGTGTGAGTGGGCATTGTTTTTGTGGCCGATCCGCAATATATTGTTGTGTCATCTTTGCTAATTAACTTGGTTAATGTCTTTTTGATAGGCCGCCTCTTTGCCACACACACTCAGACAAGTTCACACAGATATTCATTAAACGCACACAAACACAAATTTGTTTCACTTTACCAGGAAATGTGAAAACACTTTCCTTCTGTCAAAGTGACAAATCATTAATTACGAAATACAATACTGGGGGTCACATGACAATAGAAATCACCAAGCAATCATTCGGAACAAACACCAGATACCGCAATCATGCCATTCAAGTATGTATCCCAGCGTACACGTTTTTGGCAAACCAATAGAAAATCTTCTACCTCATAAAATCCATTTCAATTTAGCAAAAATAGAAAATTACAGTAATTGGAAAAAGGAACAATATTGTTATGATCAACAATTCAATACGATTTTCATTAAATAAGTCCTATTTGCAGAAATATTTGGAAAAAATGAGAAAACTTTTTTTAAAAAAAGTATTTGGAGGCGATGATTCCGGTCCAATATGAAAGTTTTTTCCAGGGGGCTTGGCACCGCCCACTTTTCGTTAAGAATGTGTTTCAATCCTTGCCAGCATTCTATGATCCACATATCATCGTCATAACTTTAATAGCTCATGAGGAATTATCTTTTTTAATTTATGGGCTGTGTGGGCGGGGCACGCCCCCTTGTTCAATTTTACCAAAACGTAGTTTGTCATAATACCATAGTCATTGAATTCATTCTGTAAACATTTTATAACGTTCGGATCATGACTGGCGATAAAAGCGTATTTCAAAAGGGGCGTTACATCGCCTACTTTTCTTCAAGGATGTGTTTCCATACATGCCAACATTAAATGATAAAAATATCATCGTCATATCTCTATTAGGTATTGTCTTTTTAAGTTTAGGGTTGTGTGGGCGGCGCCACGGTTTACCATGAAATAACCGATATGAATGTGATCGAAAGATGCATGTCTGTATGATAGCTTTATTGCCCTGCCTGATCTGTGTCTTGTATTCTGTCAACAATGCATTCGTACAAGTGAATACGTAGACGCTTTTAAAAATCCTTCATCTATATATTGGTAGAAGGTTAGTTACGAGTATATTGAGCAAGAACTCTTTAATCCGAATAATTGATTGCAGACCATTCGGATTATTGGATACTTTCATCTTCGCTTGTTTTTTAAAAGAGATAATACAATTTATTTGTATGACATTAAAATTAATGTTTAAATGATGTAAATTATATGTTTAAAAATAAATTCTAACATTTCCCCTTTTTAAAACCGAAAAACAATAATTTATTATTTTAAAAAACTCATACATTCTAAGAAAATAAAAATAATACAATAATATATTATTGCTTTTACGTCACTTGAGGGCAATAATGGCTTTATTGAGGGCAATAATGCCCATTATGTAGGACAAAAGAAAACATTTTAGACATTAGAAAGCTCTTAATAATATACGATGAATTACATGTTAAGAAGTAACATTAACAACACTAAGAAGTAAAAACTCTTTAACGTTCCTTTTAAAAAGGGAAATTCGATAGACTTTTTAATATCACGAGGAAGACAGTTAGATTCCAAACTACCAATATATTCCTCTCTTTGTTTTGTCGTTCGACAATTAACTATTTTAAGATTTGTGTTGTTTCTGGTGTTAAATCTAAAGATTTGGGGCCTCGGTGTAATTTTTGCAAAAAAAAACTTATCATTTTCTCAGGCTCATCTCTTGCAAACCGTTCGGAGTTTTGATGTACTCTCTGAGGCATAGTTGTGGCTCTTGTCATAAGGAACCAAAACTGTGAACATACTTCAACAATGACCTAAAAAATTACACACAATGTAAACCATAAATAGGCCGTATATTTCGTGAAATGTCCCTGTACAGCGAGATTGTGAAATATGTCAACGGCAGGATATAAATCGTCTTAAGTGCTTTATTTTGCAACCTTTGAATCGATCTAAGTTCATTGCTTTTCTTACTAGAATGTACTACAGGAAGATAATTAAGATGGATTTTTCGAAAACGTTGTCTATTAAAGGCAATAACGCAATTGGACGAAATTTACTTAAATGTCGAATCGGGTTACAGAATACCATCAATTCGGATTAAAGAAAACGTAGTTCAGCGGAAATGTAGTACCGATTACACGATAGTTTGGATTAGCGAAACACGGACTACCGAGGTCCTATGTTACTTGCATATGTTGCAGTTCTATTAGCACTTCTACAACAAATCCATGTCGCATCGAACAATTCCGCTGTGTCGGAAGGAGGATTCCATCATTTGGTATTCACAATGTGCAAACAATGCTTTAATTTTACATCTTTAATATTCATAATAAAACAATAAAGAATTTTCATTACATATATCCAAAAGACACGTACATTAGACTGACTCCTGATGCTTACAAAGCTCACTTTAGCACATTTTGTAAGAATTCTCTAAAAACTGGTTTGGGTTAACAAATGTCATATCATAACAAGTCATATCGATCGATGAAACTTAAATCGTTAACCTTCTCAACACAGCCGGTCTACGTTTGAGGTAATTAAACTAGCATTTGTATGAAAGTTACTCGTTAGCAAACTAGCTGCTTGTCAGATATATATGTCCATCAAAAAATCTTACATGACACACCCTGCTTTATAAAACATGTGTTGTTAAACAAGAGGTCCTTTCGGCGAATACGCATTGTACGCATTGCTTAGGTGCACGAAATGAGATAAACGAATATTTAAATCAACTCCAGCTAATGGAACAAAATCATTTTACATATTTTTGCAATGCAAAAGTGCAGCAGTTAATTGATTTATTATATTTCAATAATTATTTATTTAAATATAAAGTTTTTCTGTTGTCTGCTATTGACTAATTCGCCGATTGAACCTCTTGTTGTAACACTCTTATTGGTCTTTAAATGACATTATTTTAACCTAACTATGGAACTAACAAACCGAACAAGGCCAATGTATTTTCCTAGATCGATAAACATAGCCTAGAGTTGATCCAATTTTATTATGAAAATTTTACAGTAGGAGTTTTCAATTCCATCAACTGCACAATTTGGATTGGATCCTCTTTTATGAAATTTCAAAAAGAGAGAAGTAAAAGGCAACTTGATCTGAAGTGTATGATCGATGCAAAATAAATTCGTAGCTTAATTTCAAACATAAGTAGGCACCGGGAGCTAGTAATTAATTTAGTCTCCCATGAGGTGAGAATTGGTTGGCTGCGCCAATGGTAAACTGATAATTAAAAAGCATAACAAAAACTGGAAAAAGAACTTGGAATAGTGTTCAAATATCAAGTACAGTCATTAATTTCTTTGAAGGTTCAACAGATTCGTTTAAATTATAATTTCATAAAATCTTTGTATAAAGAACATATAAAATATATAATATATATACATATAAAAATTAAGTTGTTTTGTATGTGCGTAATTTTAATGCTTGCTCTGAAATGGTCATCATAATAAAGACAAAAAGAAGTCATAAATAGTACTAACTATAAAAATACAAATAACCAAATTTTTGACTTAATGCTGGTTATAGAACACTGTGCATTCCTATTATAAAGTTATAAGTTCAAAGTTGTAAGTTCAATTTGTCCTGAAGTGCCACGACGTAATCTCCTGTGAGTGTCTTTTGTGGATTTGGATAGGCATTGATGCAACTACGTTTGCCTCTTTTGATGCACTTTAACTATCGTCAACCCATTCCTTTGATTGTTCTTTTAGTTCAGGAGTGTAGCGGTGAATCCGAGTTTCATCAACGTAAAGTGTTATATGGATAACATTGAAACGAAGATGAGAGAATAAGTCGGTATGCCTTTCTGGCCCAAAGGTTCCTAAGTTAAAAGAAATGGTTTTTCACAATATTATTTCTATTGTTGAGTAGAGATACGTAGTTGGAATTTGTAGCACTAGCATGTCCATAACCATACTGACAAAAGAAAAGCAATAACTATCTTTTTCCAAAGAATGCTTTGCATTTTTATTAAGCGGAAACACGAAGTGTACGTTTAGTGGTGTTCTTTGAATTTCAGGGAATAGGATTAGCAGGGGATTTTAAGATATTTTCTATGCCCTTCACTATTTTTAAACGCGAAAGCCAACAATTTTATAACATCATAAGAATAATGGACAATATTGTAAAATATTGTAGTCTGAGAGCAAGAGCCATAAAAATGTGGTAACATCATAAGAGCTTTAAAAGTAGCTGATATGAAAGGGTATAAAATGCTACAAGAACTGAGCGAAGAAATTATTTGGAAACTGCTCTTGGATTTACAGAAGGTTCTGCGCCTGTCCCTTTAAGCAATGTGAAAGAAATCGCGTACGCCATTAGCTTATAACCATCCATTGGATTTTATCTACCTAAGCGTAAATCTTTTTAAACTTGCTCAAACCTCTTAATCTTTTGATAGGGGCGTTAAAATAAGTTTCAAAATAATGGTAATGACAGTCCAAGTCCAGGAGCTTTTCTATTAAATTTTGTCATTTATTTTACTAGAAATATAAAGTCGAGTTTGTTTTTAAAGCTCGATGCAGCTTAAGAATTTTTTTGTTAATTTTTTTGAGGCACTCTAATGTACATTCTTTCCCAAAGAAAGGGAAATGTTGTGAGCAACATCATGTTGACGTTTGTAAGACGAACTAAGTATTACTTTTGCAACATTTTTCCGCCGACAGCCACAGCACTTTTTTCTAAGCATTACTCGTATGACTTTTTTTTCGAGCGAAGGGGTGCACTGAGTACTAGGCTTATCAAATGATTTTAGAGCATTCAGTATAAAGTAAAAAGTTAACCCATTTAATAAAATAGCTTTAGTTACCAACAACGAATTATGCGAAACTGCAACATGTTCAGATTTGATGTTGATTTGGGTATTAAAGAGCGACTTTAGCTAATATCGAGGATATTTTAATAATAATTAAAATATCTGAGACATGACTTAACACAAAAAGCACATGGACAGATTTTGTATATCAGATAAACCTAATATATACGCAATCTGTAATATTATGTATGCAATAAAACTGAGTTGTCGAATAATACCAGATTATTGAAGAATTAAATAATTCGACTGTTATTTCGAAAATACATCTGTAATGCTGGGCTTTTGAACATACCGATCAAATGTGGCGACCCCTCATACTTCTCTTTTGTATTCTTCGTTTATTATATGAAAACTGCACGCAGAAAAAAAAGTATGGTTGGGGTGACAATATTCGAAGAGGATCATACTATTGTTGGGTATATGGTTGTCACACAACAATATTATGATCCTCACAACAATAGTACGATTCACACATAACCATACTATGATCCCCACAACCATAGTATGATTCACACTCAACCATACTATCAACTCCACAACCATACTATGATCCTCACAACCATAGTATGATTCACACTCAACCATACTATTATCTCCACAACCCTATTATGATCCTCACAACCATAGTATGTTTCTCATACAACCATAGTATGATCCTCACAACCATAGTATGATTCACACGCAACTATACTATGATCCCCACAACCATAGTATGATTCACACTCAACCATACTATAATCCTCAAAATTATTTATTAGGATTGGTTATTGTTGTTATTCAAAAATAGAGATTTTTATTAAGTACTCGTATGTTACTTTAAATTGCATTACTATTAGTTCATAGCTAGATTTGATGCCATGTTTTTATTAAACATTTCATTCAAGAAACAAAAATATATATTCCAACGGTCAAAAATACTTTTAGTTGCCAGCAGCGGTGAATGCTACTTCACCATCCGTAGACACCAAGTAACAGATGTGATTTTACCATGATCAATGGCTATATACTTAAGTGCAGACAGATTTTAAATAAACGAGAACCAGTCGGTATTAAAGTATTTCACCGAACAAAGAAAACACAATAAAAATCCCTTAAACTACATTCCGATTGTTGTTGTTTTTTTAATGGACAGCAACCATTCACTGTATCGTGGTATGTGTTTTTTTGTATATCAAAAAAAAAAATACGCACACACATCCATGTATGCTCTATAAAACCTGTTTTGTTATGTTCATAGTCGCAATCATACTGTATGATTGCCGTAATCAAATTATTGTTAACGTATATTTTTAACAACAATACTTTTGTTGCACCAACCATGTTTATATGGTTGCTACAACCATATTTTCATTTCTAAATTTGGCAATAATACTATTGTTACATTTCAACAATAACAATATTGTCGCAATCATACTATTGTCAAAATAAAATTCAAAAAACAATACTATGGTTGCGACGAACATGCTTTTATTGTAGAGAACATATTAGTGTTACTGTGACCATAGTGTAACCATATCTTTTCTCTGCGTGTGTAAACAAATTATGGGACTTAAGTGTTAATGACAAAGTGTTAATCAAATGAAGGCTGAATTTAAATTTAATAATGAGTTTACATTATTATAAAAGAAAGAGTTTGAATAGAATATGTCTAAATTGCCTATAAAGACGTTTGTATGTTCCTTAACATTTGTTCCATAGTTTAAATTTATTGCTATTTCTGATGAAGATGTTTGCCCAATTTAAGCCATGTCGAATCCAAAAGATGACATACATGTTACTTTATTACTTAAGTCCCACAGCATTCCATTAAAGAACAAGAGGGAAATTAGCTCAAAGCATTACACGATTTAATTCTTTTACTGAATCGGGAGCAGGAACTTCCATTTAACGGGAGCTCCTAACGGCTTAAACATTTTATGGAGTTGCGTTTACATGGCTTAGAGATTAATGTCGTACTCGTAGAGTCGAAGACACTTACGAGGAGGAAACCTGCCGCTAAAAAATGTTTTTTATAAATGTTTTTGAACCTGGACTGACTGGCATGATATTCAGGCACACTAAACATCACACCGCGGCGGCCTAGAACGTACACCTTGCAGTCCCTAATGTCACTAGTACTGTAGAATCAGAAAATAAAACATAAAATTGTATGTCGTTGTGTCAAAACTTTCACCAATATTATATATATTCAAGAGGGCGTGACACTGCTCACTTTTCCACCAGGGTGTGGGCTCATCCATACCAACATCATATGCTCCATCTACATTAGGGTAGGCCGATTTGTAAGGGCAACAAATTTTCAATACTGTGTCATCGATTTATCGATAGCTTTTGTCATGAGGAAAGAAAAGTTTCACTACGACATATAAAAAAATCAGTTTGGAGGCGCTCAAATTTCAAGTTATTGACTTTTTCTCAAATTTTATTTTTAAGTTTGTTTTAGGAGATTCTCTACGAATCCCTCAGTCGAATTTCTATTCTCACGAGCTCATATGTTATAATGCATTGTATGTGGGAATGCATATTTGTCAATTTGAAAAGGTAATAATATCTTTTAAGTCCTAGTAAAAAACCTTAAAAATAAATGCTGAGAAAAAAGTAAAAAATTGAAATTTAGACGCCTCTAAAATGAATTTTTTGATACGTCGTAGTGGAACATTTTTTTTCTAATTCCATGCTACGGGAAATCGATGGCACAATATCGATTGCAAAACCGACCCATCCTTATCTACATACTACCGCCATATCGGTATAAGTTCACTAGATATGGTATATTATAGTATATAATTAAATGGGCCACGCCCATTTGTCCACTTTTTAAATAGTATGGTACATAAAGTCTTCAAGTCATTAATTTTACTTTTTTCTGACATTTTATATCGATCAGTTCATTGGTTTAGCTAAAACGACCATTTTTTGATGGTCACAAATAAGCAAATAGCGCCCAAAATTGCTGCAAAAAATTAATTTTTCCAAAGGTTGACTCTGTTCTTGTGTGGGGAAAATTTGTACTTCTTGACCTATATAGCTCATTTTCAACACCAGAGTATCAAAATCTTTCACAGCACCTACACATATCTCTGTACAATTAAATTGCAGAGATATGTGTTGAAGACAGACAGATGGACAGGGCTAGATCGTCTGAGATGTTTAAAGAGGATGTAGAATATAATGGGTGCTTTTGCTTAGACAATAAGAATTGATTCTCTCTTGAACAACACTACCAACTTTTCGGAAATTTATTTTGAAAATAAGACTTCGATTCGCGCAAATTATAGAGGACTTTGACGAATTTTATGGCGCACATAATCGTGAAAACACTCAGTCCTTTGATAAAAGGTGTAAACAAATTTCATTTTCATCATCTTTTCTCTAATAGGTAGCTGTTTGGAAAGGTAACTTGTAACATCTAACGTCATCAATAGAATAATTTTATTGAAACTTTATCAATATGAATCAATAAACGATTTTTAATAAAAATTGTCAATATTAATTTGTCATTTCAATTGGAAATTCTTAATTTTAATTGGAAAAGTCTTAATTTAAATAAAAAAATTCTTAATTATGATCGAAAATTAAACTGAGAGTGACCGTTTTCTCAACTAATTCTTTTTTCTATCCAATCTTCATTTGACGTCAATTTAATTCATCATTTTCATATCTGAGATTATTCCTTCATATGAATTAAACGGTAATGCTGGTACAATTGTACATGGATTAGAGATTAATGTGTTACTCGTAAAGTCGAAGACACTTACGAGGAGGAAACCTGCCGCTAAAAAATATTTTTTATAAATGTTTTTGAACCTGGGCTGACTGGCATGATATTCAGGCAGCCTCGAACGTACACCTTGCAGTCCCTATTGTCCCTAAAATCCTACGCAGTTAATCAAAAACATGTTGTTGTTATGGGGCATATTTTCAATATTACTCGTATGCTGTACTCAGGTGTGTACGTTTTTTTTATTTTTTCACGATTTGCCTGATACTATTTAGTAGTGTATAAATAGCACCCGGCTTTTAATTTACTTAAAACCTGAACTTTTTAACACCGTATAATTCTTTTTAAAGTCATTTATATAGGTTAGTCATTGCTAGTAATTTTCCACCTATTTTTTGTACTGAAGGGTTGGCAACAGTGAGCTAGCCTAATGTATATACATTCTTAAACTGTACGTACATAAATATAAATGCAATGATAGGATTTGCTGGTCAAGAGCAAAAGTCGCCATTGAAAGCAAAGACATTGTCATGCAAATTAAAGTCTCACGACATAAACAAAGCGAAGTACAGTTTGATGAAAGAAAATTCCTTTCCTCTGTTCCTTTCTTATTAATAATTTCTTGAGAAATAGAATAGTTTCAACATTATCCAGGATGCCGGAAATCGCTCTCTCCTGTAAAATATAACAATAGCTGTGTTCGATTGGGCTTACTAGCATAGTTAGAAAGTATGTTTGCGCTGCGATAAGATGGCAGCATAGAACAGAGTTGAAAATAATTTCGAAGCATTAACAAAAAAAAGCAGTAATAAATTTTGTTTACTCACAAATATACATAGATTTGAAAAATCGCGGCCGATATCGCAGTTGTCGTAGATAAAAACCTAACTAGATCTTTAATCTTTGTAGGACTATTCAAACTTATTTTTAGGTATTTTTTTCTTGCCCATGGGCTGTGTAGACCTAACAAACGACATTGTCACCTAAGGTTTTATCTCCGCGAGCATTCAAATTCATCCTATCTAGCTTTGTTGAAAGCATATTTTATATTCGTCGTATAATTATCTGTTTTCTTGTTTGTATGGTTGCTACAACCATATTTTCATTTCTAAATTTGGCAATAATACTATTGTTACATTTCAGCAATATTACTATTGCCGCAATCATACTTTTGTCAAAATAATATTCAAAAAACAATATCATGGTTGCGACAATCATGCTTTTATTAGAGAGAACATATTATTGTCGCGGTGACCATATAGTAACCATATATTTTCTCTGCGTATAACAGGCCTAATAATAAAGCGGTTTACAGCGCTATTAAATACTGGGAATTCAACAAATTGAGTTTAAAATTGCCATTATTGCATTTGTTGAACAGGAAATTCAATTGAAAATTGCGAAATGAATTCAAATTTAATTATTTATTTTTATTTTTACAAAATACTTATCAATGCAATTGATTTGATTTTTAATAAAACTCATTGTAGACTCGAGTACCAAGTTGATTGATTAAGAAGCATAGCCTCGGAAAATTTAAATAGCAGCCATACATTGATATTAAATATGACCTTGTTAACTTTTCATACAGAATTGGCTGAGAACCACAAGCTAACTCGATTTAATTATGGCTGCCGGATTGTCTCAAAAGCTTGCAATCCACTTACATGCCGCAGTTATTGTGCGATAATAGAAGTTTTCTGTTGAAATTGAACGGTCGAAATTAGGTTTTATAGAAATGTACAACCAATTTTTGTTAATGTCGATAGGGAAAGAATGAATTGAACAAACATGGTTTGAGATAATAAATTGATTCTGGAATGATTTTCAAGCTACAATTTGTATGAAATATAAAATGGCCGTCTCAGCTCTGCTGGGAGTTTTCTTTAGGACAAACGGTCTAATATTGCAAATGACAGCTTTGAGCTCATCTAAACTGGTTAGCTTGTTAGCGAAGGTAAAGGTCTTGATATAGCCCGTAGCAGAGAAAATAGTAGAGGTGTGGCAAGTAGCATGCTCTCGGTAAAACTGACATGAGCCGATTCTCTCCCTCTGGTTGGTGGCCAAAAGATTCTACTCACGCTCAAACCTGGAATAATTTTGAGGACCGAGAGGAATTTACATTTTTATACCCACCACCGAAAAGTGGATGGAATACTTAATTTGTCATTCTCAATGCAACACCACGAAATATTCATCGGAGACCCTAAAAAGAGTATTGATTGTCATAAAATTACAAGACATTTGCCTTTTAAAAGCATGAAAGTGGTCAAACAAGTCAGCCTAGGACCCTTAATTTTAAATGGGCGAAATCGGCCAAAAGGGGAAAAAGTTTCCTTTAAATTGACTAAAGGTACCCCGGTTACACTTTTTGAGCATTTGTTTAAGAAATCATAATTTTCTCTGGATGGGCAATGCTTCAAATTGGTGCAGTTTATTGGAATGCACTAAATACTTTAAAAAAGGATACCACTGGTCATTGTGGCTCATGTGGCCCAACAAACGGGCGATTAATAGACAATATGGACATACTTTTGTTACCAGTACAAAAAAATGTAGTAATTTTAAGATTTGATGGTGACATAAACATATTCTGATTGCCAGCTAGTGTTTTGTCTGACTGCTTATGCGTATACAAATACAAAAGTCCGGTGATAATCCCCCACCCCCCGTAGCCTATTCAGCAGCTCAATTCACTGTTGTGCATGCGTATGTTTTCGAATATTTTTAATGTGTTTTAGTATAATCGAATGATTATCCACTGTGTGTTTTGAGATAATCCCTCTAAATAGAGCTCATAAATATCGCCTTTGGGAGTAATGCGTTTGTCCGCATGTTCTCCAGCACACTTTATCGCACCAGTATTCTTTTGGCCACAACACAAGCATGTCGGATTGGATGGCCTGCCCAATCAGTGAAATATGTTCGCTATTGATTATAGTATTAACTATTCCTGGCTGTCCCTTTTTTCAGAGCTAAACGGAGGACGTGATTGATGGTGGCCTGCTTCTGGAATGGTAGTAATAAAAGCGCCCTGCCAGTGCTCCGCACTCTAGACGGTGTTCCGTAAAATTCCTCTTATTTTTTATGGGAGAGAATACAATAACACTTTATAGATTATGATTACCATAAATAAGGGAGCATATTTTACAAATTGTATGTAAATGTCAGTCCGGGTCTCGGTGGGATGGAAAATAAATCAATGTAGCCATCTTTGTACAGCATGCAAACATATTCACATATGTGTGTGTGTGCATGTATGGGCTCATACTTTTTATATGGCATGGTGTTAGAATGCCCTAAAACTTCTTGGGTTGCATGGGCGTATGTACGTATTAACCCAAGAGTATTTACCTCATTCACACGTCAACAGCACCACAGCCAATAATCGGGGTTGAGATTTAAACATTGGCCTGTCCCAATAACGACTTAAAGGATTTACTCTTATTTATGGCTTGGATACGACTCCAAGAGAATGCGAGTATCGCACGGATACAATTTTGTTTTTGATTTTGTTCATTTCGAAAACTGTTAGTTTTTGTGGAGCTGTTAGTTATAAAAAACAAATGTTTACAATTTCCTAATGCAACTCGTTTCAGGTGGTTCTTGCAAACCCCAAGCAATTTTAATGTTTGTTCTATTTTAGTTTAAAGATTGACTTGCCGTTTAATAAATAGATCATTGTTCACTTATACAATTATAATATTAAATATTCTAAATGTAGGCCTCTAGAAATAAAGATTGACATGTATTATAGAGACTCCCAAAATATTTGAGCTTCAGCTGGATGCATTCGTGAAAAGGATCTGGATCAATTTTTTCGTATTTTTCCTTCGATTTTCATAACATTTTTAATATTTCCGATACTATTCGCTTCTGTTCTGTTCTGAAGTCATGTACCAATCTTAATACAAATATTGGACGAAAAGGTGGATTTTGATTTTTTAAAATTGATACCGGACTATTACTCCAAATGACTTAAGTAGGTTTAAGAAAATAGTATTGGAAATACTTTCCAATGGTACCCAAAAATTCAAAAAAAAACAGAAATAATGCAAAACATTTCATATTGGGTGAATTACAGAGCTCAGTCTCACAAGCCACTGATGGAAATGTGTATTCCAGAATCTAAATCAAATATTTCGTTTAGTCTAACGCCAAATAAAATGCGACAGCTCATCGAAAGAATCACCAAGCAAGACTGAGTGCATTTGTTTGTTTTCGTTCAATGTGCGAGCTTATGTGCGTGTAAGTGAGCCGCCCACTTCCGCCTTTGTTCCGATCCCTACTCTAAGGAGAAGAATTTTGAGAACAGCTTTAAAAAATATCAGTCTACATTTCAATTCGAGGCACTCTAATACGAGTATATAGACATATACGTGTATGTAGGGTAACCGTTCGCAAATATGAGGTTTAAAATAAGTCTAATAACCAAATAAATTCATAAGAAAATTAATGAACCGCTTTCATGAATAGCTCCATTTACTGTTGCAAGTTGTGTCAATTTTTATTCAGTTTGGCGTTGCCGCCTTTAGGGGGTACACGGGTTACTACAGTTTTTTGCGCGGAACAGACACTGCTTATTTTTGCTGCAGAGTTTTAATAATAAAAAATTTAAAGTCCAAAAAATATGTCGAGATAGCTTGAAAACAAAATTTCCCAAAATGGGAAATTTTGTTTTGTTGCCTTTGATCACTGACCTGGGCCTACTGGTTTATGCCGGCGTCAAAAGGTTAATGTATCGTAGAGAAAGGTTTGCCGATATTTTGGGATAAACTGGGATGTAATTCTGAGCAAACATTTTGCTCTGACTTTAACTTCTGTTAAGTTTTCTTTCGTATAGAAACATAATATACAAAATATTTTTTTTGTTCAATTACCACGAAGTACTAAAGCTTTTTCGTCTTACAAAAGCAGAAATTTGTCCATTGATAGTCAATCAAATTCAAGTTCCTACGAGTACAATTTATCAAATCCACATCATTTTCATAGTTTTTTTTATTAAACATCTTTAAATTTTGAAGTAAAGTTATTAAAAAATACCCTCGAAATCGGGACACGTAAATAACTGAAATACTCGAGATATCCCGGAACGTTGTACACGAACCGCTATTGTATATTTCTAAGTGTGCGCAGGTATCACACTATTATACCAGACATAAATCAGGGGAAGAGCATCTAACATTTTTCAGCTGATAATTTTTCCTATGCCAGCGACATAAGAGATTAGTCTCTAAGACATGTCAAGCTAAATTGCACTAGCCGCTCGGTGCCGACTTCTGGCAGAAGGTTCAGGTCGGTGAGCATTCAAATTTTGTTTCCAAACAAATGTTGAGATAAATTAGTTAGAAAGTGCATATACACAGGTAGACTCTCTCCCCAGTGAAAAAACGCGTCCAACAAGTGTGGTTGTGTATGCAATAACCTCGCCAGCTTATTCTGCCATTTAACGGCAAAAAAAACATGAGCTGGCCTCGAGCAGTCACTCCGAACGTAAAAGCAAAACAAACAAAAAATACCAGATATGGCTTTGGAATTGGATAGGTTGTTTCTGTGCAAGCACCTGCCCTGACAGGAGGTTTAAATTGTACTTAAATCATCGATGAGTCTCAATATAATGCAGATCTTTAACGTCTGTGTATGCATGTGTGCGCCTTTATACGCACGCAAACACTTACGCTTACACGTATCGTAAATTTTAATCGAGGGGCGGTTATTTTGATGTTGGCATCGTATCTTTATTGGGCCATCATCGCTTTGTTTTATTCGATTTTCAAGTCAATTGTTCCTAAACTGTACGAGGGGCTAAGGGACATGGGTGTGGGCGGCGCAAACGAGCAACTGCAGCCAGTTGCCGCCATGAACCGTCATCATCTGTGAAAACTCTTGCCGGTGGACTAGATAATGACCCTATTGATTAACCAAAAATTATGTTTATTCGAGTAGGTGTCACATTTAAATTCGTTAGGGTTGTCATGTCTAGTACAGGGTCCCACTGCAACTGTTTGGGCGTTGTCTTGGCGCACAGTAACACCCATCGCCACAATTGCGTTATGCTCCTATTGTAAATGAAAATATCATACATTTATAAATGGGCGTATGTCGTTCAGAAAGTATCACACTACTCGTACCATATTCTCTTCGATATTATATTTTTTTTTAACGTTGCCTTCACATGCGACATTTGCAATGACATACGCCAGTTCATAAAGCAACTAGTGAAAATCGAAGTTATTTTTCAATAAGTTTGTAGTTGTATTCTGTCATATGAAGGAAAACTTATCAGCTGCGCAAATGAGGGGTTTTGTAATCTATCGCACTACACTTCTGGATTAGAAAACCGTCGGCTATTTCAAACAGCATTCGTTTTTGTGCACGTTCTCGCCATATAATCACAAAACGCGTTGTTTTTTTTATGGCTGAGATAAAAACAATGCATAGCTTTTTCAAAAGCGTCGGTTACTTTGCCGAGTTCGAGTTCCAGGAGTTTTCTGCTAATTATTCACAATTTCATGATCCTTTCAGTTTGCTTTATGTTCGTCATTATACTCACTACTTACTCGTGCATACTTATAATTAGTTTAATTGGCAAACGTTTTTCTTTTTTTTATTTTCCATTAGAATACAGCCCTTTCCCCTTCCCCGACTGTTTCGTTTTTATTATAAATGTTACAAAAGATAGGTTTTTGTGCAGGCATGTTGTAAACGTTTCGAATAACCCATGCAAAAGGGGCTAAAAACAAAACTCGTTTCATTCCAACAACTATTGAGCCAGGTAGTCAGACAGGCATGAGAGACTGTTTGCAGAAGGCGGGTTGGGGTTCAGGGGAGGTGAGCGACATCCATCTACATATCATGGTTTTATTTTTATAAAACACTTTATTTTCATGTTGTTTTTAATTAAATTAAACATGTAAAAAGGGCAGGATTCGAAATTTCAATTAATGGTTGGAGAACTGTTCGAAAATGCTACCTAAGCAGAGTTTGTTTGTTTAGAGTGTCATTCGGCGGTTGTTAATGCACTTTTTGCATGTTCCTTGATTGCATCCTCGTCGACACAATTTGTGGCACGGGCAATGATGAAGACCGTTGGACACGCGAACATGTTGGACGTTAGTTTTTCGAGTGATTTTCGGAGATTAGGAGTGTGTAATTTTTGTGAGGTAGGCCTTCACACCCACGCCATTACATGTAGAAATTACAAAGGTTGACAATGACAATGCCAAAGTTTTGTTCCCATTTTTCGTACAAATTATTTATTATTTTATATATTTTGCACAGTTTTAGTGATGGCTGCACATGAAAATCTAACTAAACTATTTAAAATAACGATTCTGACAATTAATATATTATTCAGTTCAGGCAAGAACAAAAACTGTACCAATTTTCATTTGTCTAACAAATTTCTTCCCAGCCAACGTTGAAATTACATGGTAAAATCAATTACACAGTAATATTACGTCATTAAAAATTTCTGGGAAGCGATACTGTTTTTCTTGTCGAGTACAACAAAAACTGGCTTAGAAAAAACCTAGTTTTGTGTACCTTGCGCCCTTAGAAGCCTGTTACTTAGTTGATTATTCTTCACCTTTCCAAAGATGTATACTTTGAAAAGTATTTGTTTATTTTTGCGACAAACAATAACATTTATTCGCCATTTTTCAACTTTGCCGACACATTACTTTACGAGGGAGCTGTAGGAATAGTGATTTAATTTAAAATGCTTAACTTTGTTTTTTACAATTCGTTAATAATTGATTGAGTTGTTGAAGTTCTTATTGAAACGGAATTATTGCTAAATACAAGTTTTTATCATTTTTTCCTAAGTTTCACTTTGAGGTGATCAACAATATTCTGAAACAATTTTCGTAATGTTGAATCTAGACTTGAAAGCTAAGTTATAGGCTCAAAAGTGCGCAAAGATACGCCAAACTGGGTATTTTTTTTACCGAGTTTCAAGTTTGTGGGGTTGATTCTCGCTGTAGTCGACAAGACCTGCAAGAAAAATAGTTAAAATTTTTTTTTGTAGTGGTGTGTTATCCTTGTTGTTGAATCAATGACAAATGCAAAAATAATCTATCAAAATAATCATATATGAATTATGTTCCTTATGTAAACGTTGGGGTCCAAAAATATTCATCAAAAATATACACTCTCTAGCTATCTATACCAAAGTCTGCTACTTTTAGGATGTCTTAAAATTTGAATGCACTTCTAATGCAAAGAAGCCTTTAGGTCGGTCTGCACATTTTTTTTGAGGCAGGATCCGCCATATGCCAAAAAACGATGTCAGCTCAGAAATAAAATGATGGTTCATGTGGCAATGAGGTGGTTATTTGGGCTCGGTAGAAATCTGAGGTGCTGAGCTTTTCCTCGAATAGCGAGAATTATACTGTACAAAACAGTCATACTACCCATTCTTCTGTATGGCGCCGCAGCATGGCTACTATTGAAAGCGAATGAAAGTTCATTAGATGTTTTGGATTGGAAAATCCTTCGGAAAATTCACGGATGCACCTGCGTTGAACGTATCATGAGGTTTATCCCGACAAAATACAAATACAGCGATTGTGCTGCCTTATACTTATACATGTGGGCGAACAGAACCAAACTTTTCAGCTAGGAAAACGTTGCGAAAAGTACTCCAGGACCTTTATTTCGGCGGAGCGCCCAAAGGAAGAAAGATGTGCAAATCTTTGGTATTGAAGAAAGCACATTCACGATCTATGTACTTATGAATCTGTTGTTTCTAGATACTAGAAAAAATCAAAAGTGTAGGCAAGAGTTCCAGCGTTGATATGTCTTTTGCATAACATATATATATTGGGCTAGCGAATTGAAAGTGGCCAAGATTAAGCCAAGAATGGTGCAATTTGTCTACGTCTTATGCACTATAGGCACACTTCATGCAGATATTGCGCCGTCAAGTGGAAATCATTCAAAGTTTATTAAATTTTTTTTTTATTAAATTTATTCAAAAACGTTATAATAATCCAAAGCTTAGAAATTACAAGGGCCTCAGCGCCGTAAGGCATTTTTGAGGCAAGATGGCAACATTATCGATTACAATTATTTTTAATTTGAAATATTATTTACGTTACAAAAGAAAATTTTAAATATACATTTAGATATACATATATGAATGTATTTATCTCAGGAGCTCATCCATATTTTGCGTTAAAAGAGAAATTGTTGTACTAGACTTAATTTCATCAGGTAAATTATTAAATTCCCTGCTACCAGAATACTCAATGCGTTGTTTTGTTGTTTCTGTCCGACAAAGTACGACGCTCAAATTATCATTATTGCGAGTGTAAAATCGATGTTGGTTTTGGGAAAACGAGATTGTATGGTGACCTATGTTATGCAGACATTTGAAGACATATAATAATAATTGCAACTTATATGTTGCTTGTATTGGTAAGATCGACGGAAAGATATCTGTGTACAAAGAATATGTCGGATATCGAATTGGAAGTTTTGCCACAGATTTTAATGCTTTGTTCTGGAGGCGTTGAAGAGATTTTAACTCTGTGCTTTTTTTTATATCCATATATAACAGCTAGGTAGTTGCAATGGCTCTGTATTAGAGCCTGATATATTAACAATTTCGTTTCTTGATCAATCTTGTTTTTAAATTTGTACAGCAAGCCTACAGCAGGTGCAATCTTTGATTTAACATGTTGTATATGTTTGTCCCAAGCTAGGTTTGTTTGAAGATGAAGTCCTAAATACTTCATAGAAGAAACTTCTTTTACTTTCCTGCCGTCCACAAATATACTGAAGGTGTCATTAAAACGGAAATGAGGTCTAAATCTCATAAGTTTTGTTTTAAGTTTTTTTCATATTTAATTAGGTGTGATGATCTACGCTATTAGACCATAAACTCTATATATTCTTTAGTCTAAAATGAAAAAGAGAATAGCAAAAGTCAACAAATAATAAAACTAACTGGAGGTAATAGTTGTAGTACGTACTTACAGTATAGATCAGTAAATTGGCTGAGACCTTATCGGCAGTCCACATATATGGTACTGTTGAGCCGTCCCACACCAACGGCGAAACGTGCGTCTAACAGACGATGATATGTTTGATTCAACTTCGCCGACTTACTTTTTCTTCCCCAAATGACAAACAACAGATCTGAGATCTGCTTGTAAAGTAACATTTCAAATTTTTCTGCTGCGTGTTTTCCACCTCGTAAAAAACAGTGAGTTTCTAGTAAGAGGTTAATCTCTTAGCCATTTAAATGCATGTGATGATTAGAACTACCTTTCCATGTGTGTCAACCATGGCACAGGACAAAAGTGTACATCGCTCTTCCATTATCGCGTGTCTCTGACATTCACTGGTAGGCTGTCTTTCTTCTACATCTTAATGCAACTTTTTTGTTGCAGTCCTATTTAAAATAACTTGATTCAGAAACCGTGCCGTGACATATACGAGTATACTTATACATACATGTGTGAAACGTAATGGACCGATGGACAGCCATTTCTAGCACTGTGACATTTATTAGCAAATTCCTGTTAAAAAGTGGCTAATGTCGGGAAAATCGTTATTTCTTCTCTAAAGCTATTTAAGTGCAAGTGGAAAAAATATGCCCACTTGTATGTATGTACGCATTTGCCATACATCATACAGGGTCGGGTTTGGCTTTTGTTGGGCCCTAGGCAAAAATATCTATTTGCGCCCCAAAGCACCGTTCGTTTCTTGTGACTCTTTTTTTCTGATCAAGAGATTGTTTATTTCTATGTGATCTTTGTCTATTTTTGCCTGACCAAGAGTTGCGATTCTCGGATCCTCCTGTTGTGCCCTTGCTGTGCCGCCCGCACTAGGCGCCCCAGATATTTAGATATTTGCTTAGTATTCAGTCGGCCCCTTGACACATAGGTGCGTATTTTTGTATGCACTTAATTGCAATGCCATTGTCGTCCCAGTGTTATTCTACAGAATGCAATAAAGGGAAGCGTTCAAATTGATTCAGAATGTGTGTTGTTGTGTAAATGTTTTACAAGCCCATGGACACATACAAACATGCATGTACTTGTACTCGTACATGTGTACACACATTTCGTGCATTCCTCGAGATAACTCTGCCAATCAAGTTCAGTCCGTCTGCTCACCTTTGCAGCCGTAAATAGTTTTTGTGTTTCCATTTCCCCAACGGACAATGGCGAATGTGTGTATGCCTGCCTGTATGCAAGCGTAGGACGGACGGATGGGCGGGGAGAAGGTCAGTGAGTCAGTCGGTCGGTGGTGGACTGATACCGATATTACAGTTCCACCAACACTTCCTTCTGCCATCGTTGTTAACATGCAACCGACATACTGGAGCTCAGAGTGTATTGATTGTCTGCAAGTGTGAAACACAAACACGATACACGCGTATGCACGTGCATACATAAACACGCAAGTGTGTGTGTGTGAGACTGAGTCTGTTCACTTGTCAGTTGTGGTGGTGTAGATTTGCTCATGGTTGAAGTAAATATGTGTTCATTATCAATGATGAGGCATCATGGCAGGAAATTAATTAACAATCACATTAACACTTGAATTTGATAGACACAAACGTGGCGTTAAGTTACCTCTTCACAGCACTACGAGTACTACAGCCTGTACGGGGTCAGATGGGTCATACAGTTTGCTTCTACGCTCCTCAATTTCTGCGAACAAGCAAGAAGGTTTGTAGCTGTGTTATTGCCTTGACTATAAGTACATAATGACAAGTATAGGACTTTCAGACTAGAGTGTTTAAAACCGAATACGAAAAACCGACATTCCGTTTTTTGTCCAAAACCGAAGTCGGTTTCTCAAAAATAGCTAAAAACTGGCATGTCGGTTAACCCAGTTTTTGTTGTCGGGTTTTCCTGTTTTCGGTTTTTTAGTTTTTTGTATATAAACAATTAATTAACCGGTTTTTGGTTTAACCGATTTTTTTTTAGTTTTTTAAGAAACCGGTTAAACCGGGTTTTCCCATGCAAGATACACATGCTGCTTAAAGAAACTAGAAAATTGCTATTAATATATTAACATTTTAATTCGAATTGATTTTTAACACGCGGTGGCTCTTAACTCTGTGTTTCTTACTCTTCAAATAAACAAAACAACATTTTGAAGCAATCTAATTTCTAAAGGGCACGTTTGTATGCCTTTTGGGAAGAATTAAACAAACCGGTTATTTGACAAAAAGCGGATTATTCGAAAACCGGAAAAGGGAAATTTAAGAAACCGGCGGTTTTTCTGCTATAAGAAACCGAACCACCGGTTCTTTAAAACCGAACTGATCACCCTAATGTAAAAGCAAAGAAAATTCATTTTCAATTACGGAATACGTAACTACCAGCATTTTTAAGAATCAGCAGCTGGTTAGATTTAACGATATCAGTTTGCCCTACAGGTCGCAATTGTTGTCCAATCTTTATTAAATTTGGCAGAAGTCAGTTTTTGGACAAAGGCTGTTGACTTTTTAGGAAAGCGGTTCTAATTTAGATGTAGCTCCAACACATATGTTCAACCGATTTTATGTCTTAAGCTCCAGAAGCCATAAAGTACATCCAATATTGATGAATTTGGTGCAGTTCATTACGAGCGGCTAGTAATGAGATCAGATAAAAATGGGACATATCGGTCTACATTTTTATACAGTCCCAGTGCAATGATCTCTTCGGTTATTACATTCAACTGCTCTAGAACATCCATATAAATTCCGATTTCAACTTAAATGTCTATGATATGCAACGATAGACAAACAACCAATTTGAGTTATATAGGCCCAAAAAATAGCTTCCCATATACATGGATGGATATATGGCTTAAGAATAGCTGTAGAATAATTTCCCGAAGCTTAAAATAAAATAA
Source organism: Hydrotaea diabolus (assembly GCA_963513945.1). Taxonomy (NCBI): domain Eukaryota; kingdom Metazoa; phylum Arthropoda; class Insecta; order Diptera; family Muscidae; genus Hydrotaea; species Hydrotaea diabolus. Next base: position 1,294,374 of record OY740716.1, read on the forward strand.
TTTTTGCAGTATGGAGACAAACCGACTTATTTAGACATAGGCTTTTGAGTACCAAAAACAATGCAATTCTTACACAAATTCAAATATGATCTTATTTTTTTAAATCTGGGCAAATTTAGAGACCGTTCAAGAGCCCAGTTACATCACTTCTGATTCGAAAAAAGTTTCCGAAATGTCGGTTAATGCCGGTTCAGAAGTTGTAATTGGGGTATTTGTATAATCCTCGTATAGAAAATGTCCTGTGTAGGCTTATGTTGAAATCATTTTTTCGGTTTAGTATTATTTCACGTTGGAAATCACGTCCAAAATTCCTTTTCTAAAAATATTATTAAAAATGTGGTTTATTTCTCCGAACCGATATATGCACATACAATTTTAAGCTTAATTGTGGTAAAGATTGGTACATTGGAATATTATCTTTTTAAAGTTTATGTATACCTAAGCGACATGTGGCATAAAGTACGTCAGGGCTTACTATATGTGACTATATGTGACAGCGCATAGAGAAAGGAACCTAAGGGTAAACAAATCAATTTTCATTTTTTTTTTTTTTTGTGGACAACATCTGCGCATCGAAGGAGATCGATCTTATGCCCCAAAAGTGTTCCCTTCCAGAGATATGCGCGTTATATGAAAGTGATGGAACACCAAAGATACACGTATTTAAATCTTTAAAATGGCTCTCATGAACAAAACTGGTTTTTACCCTCAGGTCCCTTTCTATTTTGCGCGTCACATATGATGATCCAACACAATGTTGACATACAGAAGATTCGTTGCACAAGATCTGCTGGACCTCATATCAGATAGGCATATATCAATAGAAGTCATCCGTGGCCCGAGCCTGCTCGTAAAAATCGGTTATTTTTTGCGACTTGTACTTTGATTACAAAAGTAGATTTATTTAAAGTCGATCGGTACTAGAAACATGGATCCACCCGCTGTCGTTTGAGATGTTGCAAACATCAGCACTAAATTAAAATATTATGTATAGGTACAGTGTGGTGTGAGTTATAAAAATAGAGTTTCACAAAAACCGCCAATAGCTTAAATGTTTTATTTCCTTCCTGAAATGTTTTAATGTACAGCCGGCCAGTGAATACTCGTACCATCGACATCAAGTCGGAATTTTTGTGCTAATTCTTTAGCGAACACTGTGTTTGTGTTATATCAGATGTGGAATTGAAACATTTTTTTTAATGAAAGACTGGTTGACTAACTTCTTGGAAAATCGGATTTTGTTCCCTACTTTTGGATATTCTGGAACAATGTACAAGAATTTTAGTTTCAAACTCTTTCGATAATCATAATAATGATAAAAGACCGAATAAATAACAAAAAAACGAAAAAACTATTAAAAAGGATTGGTACGCCCTAATGTGCAACGCATGTATGAGTATATGTACGCACAAAAAACATGCACACTTTGATTGTGCTTTTTGCATTTGTGGTTTTCAACGAAGACCCATGCGAAACGGAATTGGTGGAAATGATATTGCGCGTTGAAGATTGCTCTACGCACAGTTCGAAGACTATACACAAAGGGTAATTCTCATTAATAAAAATGAGTCTCCCGTATAAGTCATTTGATTTGTGGCCGAAGTAATCGTTGCCAAAGACTGCTGAAGAAAAACCTTGGCGGGTTTAGAAACAGCTGTACAGTCTGCCTGGCAACCGTAGCAAATACATTTCACCAATTTCTTCTTTTTAAGTTGATTCTGAAAAAGAAACAACATAAAGGTCTCGAACCAGAATAAAAAACTGCTCAAGTCATAATAATGATAAAAGACCGAATAAATAACAAAAAAACGAAAAAACTATTAAAAAGGATTGGTACGCCCTAATGTGCAACGCATGTATGAGTATATGTACGCACAAAAAACATGCACACTTTGATTGTGCTTTTTGCATTTGTGGTTTTCAACGAAGACCCATGCGAAACGGAATTGGTGGAAATGATATTGCGCGTTGAAGATTGCTCTACGCACAGTTCGAAGACTATACACAAAGGGTAATTCTCATTAATAAAAATGAGTCTCCCGTATAAGTCATTTGATTTGTGGCCGAAGTAATCGTTGCCAAAGACTGCTGAAGAAAAACCTTGGCGGGTTTAGAAACAGCTGTACAGTCTGCCTGGCAACCGTAGCAAATACATTTCACCAATTTCTTCTTTTTAAGTTGATTCTGAAAAAGAAACAACATAAAGGTCTCGAACCAGAATAAAAAACTGCTCAAGTCATAATAATGATAAAAGACCGAATAAATAACAAAAAAACGAAAAAACTCTTTCGAATCTTTAAATTTGTATTCGCCTAATATTGGGCAATCGATAAAAGTCAGTTTTAGATTTTCAGTACAGGACGAAAATGACATTCCTGTACTGTCGTAATGTGATGATGATGAAATTCAGTGAATGCTTACGCATTGGGATTATTGACCGGAATTTGATAATTAAAACCGAGTTTGATATCAAGAATGACAAAGTGTAAAATATACATACATGTGAACGAAGCCACTATAATTTCAGCGAAGCCACTATAATTTCATTACGGAGGTTCCAAGGGTTTTATGATTTTAATTGTACATTTTTAACAAATTCTCAAAGGTAGGCTCTTCTTGATATCAATATGAAAAAAATTTTTAAAATAAGCTTTCTGATATTTAGCTTTTTAGCATTTTTGGCTGATCTAGCCATTTTTTTCTTTTTCTTTTCAAACTGGTCTTTTGACTCATCGGTTGTCGAAACTTTGTTTTCCTTATCAAATGATTATGCCCCTCTCACAAGTAGGCTGGCGCTCTAAAACCCAAACTCTTCTAGGTTTACACACAATCATCATAACGGACGAAATATAGAATTGCTCCAAAAGTGTACGTGCTGCCCACATTTCTACGAGTTTCTACACTGCATTGCTATGCAAATGTCTACGAAACCAAATGAATTGTTTTAGTTTTATTATCAATTTTTGGGAAATGTCCGTTCAGGCATTTCGAATTCGTTGGCATTTGCCAGTGGACTTTGAACTATTTATTGTGTTGTCGAATACTCAATCCACGGATGATATACTTCGGTGTGTATATCATACCGGGGACGGACATGGCTGAATGCCTGCTAGGTTCGATAGAACAACTCGTAAGTGCGGAACTTTGTTTACAGCTGCATGGCTGTATTACAGCAGGCAACTTTGAGAACACACACTAAGAAACGTTCGCGTGGAAAAGGTAGTGCTGAAAACAGGTCCAAATGGTGTGTGCTGCACAGGAACCATTAGTCATATTAATCCCAACAGAGTCATTAAGTCGTAAAAATAACAAATATGAATACAGGCAACGTTGACGGCAAAGGAAAATCTCCCTTTTAAGTCTGTCTACAAACTCGGCATACGAAAAGGACTCGCTATTTGGGCTAGGGTATGCGCCAGCACAAGGCACCAAAACTCTAGACGTTCTTCTGTAAAAGGGTAAGCAAACGATAATCGACAACAACCGAAAGAGGCAGAGAAAGAAAACGGCGGGGAGGGACAGGCAGATAACTCTCTGGGACCGCTTCTTGAAAAGTACTCGCACGGTAATGAAAAATTAAAATCAAAGTACACATTTACGAGTGTGTAATCAGGAACAAATTGTTATTACTTTTCATCCGAATGAATTGCTGTTTATTTATTTCAAGATAAAAGTCTTTAATTTTCTCTCTACAAAGAAAACAGAAAACATACAATAAGAAAAAAAGGAAACAAACACACTCTTAGTGAACTGTGGGCTAAGGAATACAAACATATTTAACAGCTGCGGGCAAAATATTAGCACCGCGCTTCAGATGGAAACTAAGACGGGCAGAAGCCACTGTACTGTCCTTACCATACACTTAAGTGTCCATAGTGTGCGATTATGACCTATAATTCCCAAGTAATTTCTCTGACTGGTTAGTTTCCCCTACGCAAAGAAAGCAAAATATATTAAAAATATTTTTGCATGCAATCACATATGAGTTGGGAGCATGCACAAACATATTTATGTTTGTGTTTCAGCAAATTAGATGAACACAAACATATTATATATTTGGGATAACATTCTAACATATTGAATCGTCATATGTTTGCGGAATAACATAAATTCTGTGTAAAAAATGTGAGAATATTTTTAACACGGCATTTTTATTGGTTGATGGTTCCAGTGATAAGACGTAGTGGCAGCAGACGGCATTTAGAAAAAGAACATTGCTGAGTATTAATGGAAGCATAAAATTAACTTGTGGAGTTTATTAAAAAAAATCGTTGTTTAGAGAGAAAAGTAAGTGATGAGTATCAGACAGTTGTGTGTCTGATACTATTTTATATACATTTTTATATACATACATTGGATAAATATCCGTAATTTTAGCACGTAGGTACTTATTTATGCCTGCTTATTATTGTTTGGGTGCAAACAAATATATGTTTGCACATAAGTACTTAGTAGGGACATAAATACTGTAACAACATTGAACAAACCCATTTCAATAGAAGAACTAAGCATACCCCGTTAATGTCATATGGGCAGTGTGGCCAGATCTAAAAAAGTGTTGCAGCTAAATCAGCATTAAGATGATGCTAAACAAATTCTAAAAAAAAATATTTAAATGCCGAAAAATAATGCTAAATTAAAATAACGTTCTTTTTTATAAAATTTATCACTATAAAGCTTTTATTTTTTAAAATTTTGTATTCAATGTTGCCTTAGAAATATATTTCATTAGAATAAAACAAGGTCAAGTAATAATTCAACCATGTATTGTTGACAAAAAAACTATTTATTGAATAAAAAAGAAACATAAAGAGTCTTACATACATAAAAGAAAAAGTGACCATTCAATTCAATATCACATTGGTTTGTACATACATACATATATGTGACGCGCAAAATAGAAAGGGACCTAAGGTTAAAAACCAGTTTTGTTCAGGAGAGCCATTTTAAAGATTAGGTCCCTATCTATTTGCGCTTAGAATCGTCGACTTCACTTTCATAAAACACACATATCTCTGGGAGGGAACACTTTTGGGGCATGGGATCGGTCTCATTCGATGCTCAGATGTTGTCCACATCAAAAAAGAAAAAAAAATGAAAATTGATTTTTTTACCCTTAGGTCCCTTTCTCTATGCGCTGTCACATATGTATGTATATTTATATAAAAAAAAACACATTAAAATTTAAATCTCTTTTTTGTAGCATTTCAGTACATTTTTGAATATCATTTGTGTACAAATGATGAATTTTAATTATAAACTAAATACATTATCAAATGAATATTCTTCCTCAACTTCCGTCGGTCGAAATATCATTATCATACATGTTTTTATCACATTTTTTTATGAGATCGTTGGTAATTTTTAAACTTTCGCAACATTTATTTAACCTTTTCAATCCGCAACTAATGTAAAGAAGTAAATTCATAGTATTCAATATGATTCTATTTCTAATTTTGGTTTTTATAAGGTTCATGCCGCTGAAAACTCTTTCAACTTCTGCGTTACTAAATGGTAAAACTAGAAACTTCGTAACAAAAGAAAACAATTTCTTGAACGGGTTTTCATTTAAAGCATTTTTATATTTGTATACACTTATCCAGAAATCAATTGTTGAGTTTTTGTTTGCCCATTCATATGTACTTAGCTTTTGCCATTGCTTTTCTTAAATAGTAATTTCGCCCACTGTGAAATCTTCCATTTGTTGTTCAAATATTAACTGAGTTCTAAACTTTCGGCTAGTAACTCTTATTTCATTTTCTTCTTCAGATGTGTTAAATATTTCTTTGATTTTAAAAATTCTTCAAAGTTGTAATTTATGCATGGTGTAGGAACAAAAAAAAATATTCTAAACGCGAGTTTAAGGGATCAAAAGTGTCAGATTTTAAAGAAATTAAAAGAAAAGAACATATAGTTCTGATAGCAACAGAGTAGGGTCAGCATTATTACTTTCAAACATATTTTTTACTTTTTGTACATCTGACAGCAGGATTTTAAAATTGTTTCAACTTCAATCATGGAGTGATCAGATAATGAAAACCGTATCGCTGTGATAGCGCTTTTCAAGTGTGAAATAAAAAAGCGATATTTTCAAAACGCTCCGGCCACTAGGGATTAGCCGCATGTTCGTCTACCGATGCATGAAACTGTTTGAGGAGACTGAAGATGTAAAAGACCGCCACCGGTCAGGCCGCCCACGCTCTGTTCGAACACCGTATGTCATCAAAGCCGTTAAATCAAGAATTCACAGAAATCTGCCCCGAAAACAGAAAATCATGCCCGTGAGATGAATATCACGCAAAAGTCCATGAGTCGAATCATTAAAAAAGACTTGGGACTTGGGGCTTTTAAACGACGTACCTTTTATTGACTGCAGCTTTAAAAAAAATAGGATTGAAAAATGCAAACGTCTTTTAGTGAAGCACGCTGATAAAGCGCACAGAAAAAATTTGTTCACCGATTAAAAAAATTTTTACCGTTCAAGAAAAATTTTACAATCAAAATGATAGTGTATGCGTGGTCATCTAAGGAAGCATCTGAACTGATCTCAAGGGTGGAAAAGGGTCATCACTCAGCTTCAGTCATGGTTTGGTGGGGTGTCTCTTACGATGGAGTCACTGACCTGCACTTCTGCGAACAATGAGTCAAAACATCGACCAAAGTTTACCAAGAAACCGTTTTGGAAGCTGTTGTGAAGCCTCTTAACAATTCCCTGTTCCAAAACCAGCCATTGACTTTCCAGCAGGATTCTGCGCCGGCCCATAAGGCTAAAACGTGCCAGGCCTGGCTTCGAAACAAGTTGCTATCTTTCATTTTCTCTGAAGAATGGCCCACAGGCAGTCCAGGTTGAACCCATTGGATTACAAATTGTGGACGGTTTTAGAGGACAAAGTTTGTCACAAAAGATTGTATCGCTTAAGACTGCTTGGTATGGTAACAGTATTTACGTCCCTACTAAGTATATGAATGTTTAGGAACATTGTTACACAACTCTTATGTCGTGACCTAAACATGGAGCCTGCTTCAAACATTTATGTGTTTCCAGCATAATGTGCATGTATAAGACACATATACCGCTTATTCGGTACAAAACTGTCGCAAAACAACGCTACAAACCAAATTGCAATGATACCTGTGTGTGTGTGATATTTTTTGCCTCGAAACAAATTTCTTTGGAATATAAAGAAATTTGCCACAGTTTTGCCTGTTGGACCCAAAATCGGAAGGAACATACGTACTGGGGATATATCCGATCATGGACCGATTTTCACCAATTTCAATACCTACATTAGTCGAAAACAAAGAAATGTGCAATGTTTCATCGAGATCGGCTTATATAGGGTGAACCATCTAGTGGTATTTTTTTCAATAGGGTTTTTATCACAGATTACGCGTGAGTTGTATTAAACTTTATTTTTTATTTGCTTTTAGTACTGTTTGAGATTTCATCATGGAAAGACTAACACCGCTACAACGTCTCCTAGTTGTGCAATTGTATAATGGAAATGAGCGATCGGTAAGAAACCGGCTTCGGCCAAAATTTCGGTCAGTGATGAGGCCTATTTCTGGCTCAAAAGCAACCCCAATAAACAAAAATGTCATATTTGGGCTGAAGAGCAACCAAAAGAGGTCCAAGAGGTGTCATTTTACCCAGAGAAAATCACGGTTTGGTGCAGTTTATGGCCTAGTAGAATCATCAATCCATATTTTTCCAAAAAGATGATGGCCGTAACGTAACCGTGAATGGTGCCCGCTCTCGCTCCATGATATCGGACTTTTTGCTACCTAAAATTTAAGCCCGTTATCTCGACGAAATTTGATTTCAACATGACAGTGTCACTTGCCGTACAGCTGCTCAAACAATGTATCTATAAGTATAGAAAGGTAATTTCGAAGACTAGCTAATTTCTCGTTTTGGACAGTTGAGTTGGCCACCTATATCGTGTGATATCACACCTTTAGACTTTTTTCTTTGGGGCTATGTAAAGTCTAAAGTCTATGCTGGCAAACCAGCTACGATTCAGGTTTTGGATGCCAACATTTCGCGTGTCATTAACGCCATACCGGTCGAAATGCTCGACTGATTCATTTCAAATTGGACCCTCATTTCAAATTGGACCACTCTGGGGCATTGTTGTGGCCAAACTTTGAAGGAAATTATATTCAAAAAAAAAATGGCGTAAAATGTCCTTTAGAATAAACATTAAAGATTCCAAACTTGATTTAAATTTTTGTATTTTTTGTTTTGAAAAAATATTGCTAGATGGATCACCCGATACTTTCGACCGGAACTTTGATTACAAGGAAAGATGGACTGACCGCCAGACGGACATGTCTTCTGTCAAAGTATAAGCTGCAAAACATTACCCATGCTTATCCAAAAAAGATCCCTACTGAAATTTATTCATTAACGCGCAGAGAAAAATATGGTTACTGTATGGTCACGGAAATAATAATACGTTCTCCGCAATAAAATTATGTTCGTCGCAAACATAGTATTGTGCTCTGAATTTAATTTTGACAATAGTATGATTGCTACAATATTTATATTGTTGAACCGTAACAATAGTATTATTGCCAAAATTTAAAAATGAAAATATGGTTGTAGCAACAATATAAATATATCCACTGCGACAAAAGAACTGTTTTTTGGGTTTAATATTAACAATTATATGATTACGGCAATTGAATAAGCTTTTAAGAACAATGTATTGTTACGGATCTAATGATTTTTTCTACTGTTAAATAAATCACGCCTATTATTTTGAACTAATAATTTTCATAATTCAAAATTGTTATTGTCAACTTAACCCAATTCTTCTAAATAATATGGTTGCGTCTGAATCATACTATGGTTGTGAGGATCATACTATGGCTGTGGAGATCATAGTATGGTTGAGTGTGAATCATACTAAGGTTGTGAGCGAAAAAAGGTTTTGTGAAGAGCAAGCTGTGAGCCGAAAATATTTTCAAGGGTTTGAGAATATTGCTCACAAGATGGTTCATCGAGTGGTAGAAAAAGAAATAAACACAACAAATTAGAATTTGGACAGAAGTTGGAAACTTCTTTTCTTTTTTAAAAAAGGACAATTTGTGTGGAGTTTTACTAATAAAACTGGATCGTAAAGAGGTTGGATACCATTTGAAGTGTTTATTACAAAGTTACACTCAAAAAATTCTGTACGTAAAATTAACTGAAATTGTAATATAAAATAAATGAATATTCAGTTAAAAACCGGTCTACTTAATATTCATTTAATTTTAACGAAAAGTTCATTTAATTTTAAATGTTAAAATATTGGCTGACTTTAATCCGTAAAAATAACTGACATTCCATAATTTCATTTATTTTAACTATCAAAAGAACAAGTCATAACTTCCGTAAAAATAAAAGATTTTTCATTTGATTCTGCTATTTATACTGTCAAAAATTCAACCCCGAATTCCGTAAAATCAAAAGAATTTTCAGTTATTTTATGTATTTTAACTATCAAAAAATTAACCACAAATTCCGTAAAAAGAACAGAATTTTCAGTTATTTTATGTATTTTAACTATCAAAAAATTAACCACAAATTCCGTAAAAACAACTGAATTTTCAGTTATTTTAGTAATAAGTGTTGCCTCCATGGTGCTTTATTACTTCCGAAGCGATAATAACAAACAATAAAAAATAGTATCTAAAAAAAATAATTTCATCTTTTTGTTTTGTTTGGTTGATCAAAAATTCGCAGTAACATGTAACTTTTTTGCTGTTGTTATTTAAATGAACTGGAGTGTATTTGTATTTTGTTGGTTGAAAACAGTGTTCTTCACAAACCTAAACACAAGTTGTCAATTTTAAAAAAAAACTTTTTGCGTTTCAAGTAACCACATGGTTATATACATACATATGTATGTATGTATGTATGTAACTATTAATACTTACTTTGGTTGTTAAAATATATAAAATAACTGAAAATTCTGTTGTTTATACGGAATTTGTGGTTAGTTTTTTGATAGTTAAAATATATAAAATAACTGAAAATTCTGTTGTTTTTACGGAATTTGTAGTTAATTTTTTTGTAGTTGAATTATGTAAACTAACTTAAAAATCATTTGTTTTTGCGGAATTCACAGTTGAATTTTTGATAGTAAAAATAGCATAAACAAAGGAAAAATCTTATATTTTCACGGAATCCGTAACTTGTTCTTTTGATAGTTAAGTCAGCTATTTTAACATTTAAAATTATATGAACTTTTTGTTAAAATGAAATGAAAAATAAGTAGATCGGTTTTTAAGTAAATTTTCAGTCATTTTAAATTACAGTTTCATTTAATTTTACATACAAAATACTTTAATGTAAACAACTGCCAATATTAAATGCAACTGAAAATCCGTATTAATGTGCACTTAGTTTTTTGAATAAATGTTAGATTCAGTTAAAAATAAATTTCCTTAGAATTTTAAATGCATTTTAAGTTAAAAACAACTGCACGGAATACTTCCTAAATAAACTACAGTCCGTTACTGTAATAATATTGTGAGTGTAGTAATACCAAAGCGAGGAAAGGAGTCCATACGCCAGCTTGCAGCCATCTTTAGATCAAAAACCAGCTTTTACACACCACAACGTGTGACCGTGTACAAGTTATGAGGCCGAATCCTAGATAAAGTTGATGAAAGCTTTTTGAGGTGGCCAGGCGTTTGTAGGAACTAATTGACTATTAACATCCTATTGTTATCAGGATCACATTATGGTTGTGAGGGCCATAGTATGGTCGTATTTGAATAATACTATTATTGTGAGAATCGTAATATTCTTGTACCACAACCATTTACCCAACAATATTATGATGCTCTTTGAATATAGCTATCCCAATGATCCTCACCAATTTCGGAATCTACTTCTCAGGAATTTTCATTACATTTCCCTTGCGACGAATATCCATCCCTGGCGAAATACTTTTCATTATCCAAAGAGTAATACACAACAAACACCACTTACCTAAATTGACATTGCCGTGTAAACGTAAGCTATTTTACGTATAGAAAATTTAAAAATAGTCTCCGGGAGAGTGAAATCACAGAAAAAGAGTCAAGACTCTTAAAATTAATTTTATTTAAATAACAAAATGTTGAAAATGTGGATGGTGTACTAAATTTGTCATTCCGTTTGCAACACCAATTCGTACAATATAAGAACAATTCGTAAAATTCTAAGACGATGACCATGTCCTTTCGTCCGTTTGTTTGTTGAAAGCTGATGTGTCACAAACAACTTTTGGTCAAAATGAGCCCAAAAAATATTTATTTTAGGTTCGGCCTGGCCAAACTTAACGACGTTACTATTTTTTTCAAACAAAAGCATTATTTTTTCAAAAAACGTTATTTCCTTTTTAAATGCATTAATTGACATTTAACTTAGACAAGATTATTATCCATTAAGTCAAAAACAATCAGCCGACTGTTTGAAGTTGTCTAAGTTTTTTTCAATTAAGGACCCTCTCATGTAAGTTCTGGTTAGCCGTACTAGGTCCATCTTACAGAATCCTGTTCGAGATAAGTTTATGTAAAATATCAATTAATTCGCTCCGCGTTGATAGAAAACGTTACTTAAATGTGCGTCACACTTTCGTCAGTTATTCCGCAATGTTCTTTAATGTCACCAAGCCCATGTCAGATGGACTGCTTAAAAAGTAGAAATAGGGAACAAATTAAAGATTTAATGCTATTTAAAAGGACAACAGGTAAAATTTTTTTCCGTGAATTTGTTTTATAAAAAACGAGCACAAAATCTACCCGATTTGTCAGTCTCAAAACACCCTGTTGCAACGGTGGTATCGCATTGAATGCGTCAACTTTTAAAAGTTGTTCAGAGCGGATATTGCGAAAGCATCGTTAAAAGTCGTAATGTATTTCGCATACTACAGCTACAAAATAATTGGATTCTAAAAAAATATTCTTTAAATTTTGTAACACCTAAAAACTTTATTGATTGTGCTATTTTTTTGAGCGCAAGTGTAGATACATCGGCATGTACACATGTACATTCACATGTAGCGATGAACGATTATCCAAACGTTCACATACATATACATATATTTGTACATATGTATGTAGGGATACCTACACCAACATGTGTGTGTGTTCATTAAAAATTGTATGTCTGTGTGTTGACTCTGCTGGAAATGTTTTAATTTCATTTAACTTTTTGTTGCAGGTCGAACGTGGCCAAAGTGGAGGTTACACATGTCCTCGAACGACGAAAGCAATGCTTAGTAGCGTGGAGTTTTTAATGTTCACAATCGACCGCATAGGGCTCATGGCCTCACGACCTCCCCCTGCCGACCAAAGATATCGTTAAATGGGATTTGTAAGAGCCCATGGAAAAACTATTGTCGCTGAGCAAATGCCGTTTGTGGAAATCAAAAAGGTTAATTACGAAATTGTCGGAGTGATTGCAAGTCAACAGCCGGAACATGAGGTTACGAGCGTGCTCAAATGCCCGCCAATCAGTGAGCACACGAGTTTAACGAGCTGGCGAGTTCTGAGTGTTGGCGGAATTCATGGCGCCAAGGCTACGCGCACCCAACATGGCCTGTAAATAATTGTAAAGTTGGAAATAAGTTGACTTTTCCGCAGACACGGGCTTCAAAGTAACATGGAAGACCATTTCAAGTACGGCGCAAGTAAAGAAGTTTATCTAATCTACAACAATAGCAACAACATATGGCAATCGGAAGAGCTGCTGTCACACATCCGGCCACCGGGCTCACAGGAACAACAGAACTCGCTCGATCGATTATTCAGTCTAAGCGGCAACGGCAGTACATACTTCGATTTAGACTACGACTCCTATTATCGAGGAACTGAGGCGACTACGTCGTCTGCCGCCGCCACCCAGCCAACGAGCAGCGCCGAGGAAGAATCTGCGAGCCCATCCGAGAATGCGCTATTTGTCAATAGCCATTTAAACAACTATTGGGCTCTGCTGGCTCTGATACTTGTAATTGGCACCGCGGCTGGCAACATCCTGGTGTGTTTGGCCATAGCGTGGGAACGTCGCCTGCAAAATGTCACCAACTACTTTCTGATGTCCTTGGCAATCACTGACCTGATGGTAGCTGTACTTGTCATGCCCTTGGGCATACTTACACTGGTAAAAGGTAAGCGATGGTAGCATTACCTATCTACAAAACTTTTCATATTAATATATTATTATAAAATTATTATATTATTTAAATAACACTTAAGCAGAAAACAGCTGTCTTCGTTTATTTTCTGTCCATTCTCGTACAATGTGTCATACGAAATTTGTCACTCCGCATGAAAGAAAACTTCGCCCGAAATAAATCACCCGGCTCATTTGGAAGATAAGCCTTAAGTCTACGAGCTACCTATCCTTTGAAAAATACATAGAGAAGAGTACAACTAGTAAAAAGAATCACTATGTATAAAAAATGTTTTTATGGAGCAGCAAATGCCATAGCTACTTACCAAAAGCGTTAAAATTTTGTTTTATTCAAATGATCTTAAAGTCTGAAAAGGACAAATCAATCCCTTCCTCCTCCGACCGATCAGTTTACTTCCCTGTTTATCCGAACTCTTTTAAGAAGTTCTCCTATCAAAAATTAAACCGTTCCTTGTGTCAAACAATATAATACCGATCACCAGTTTGGGTTCCGGGAAGATCACAGTACCATTGAATAAGTAAACTGTCTGATCAAGGCAATAGAAAAATCTTTTGAACGGAGAAAGTATTGCTGCGACGAGTATCTAAATGTTGCTGAAACATTTGGTTTGACAGGCGAATACGCATCGTCTCCCTAAGTCTGACTTAGAAAACCGCAGATTCAGAGTCAAATGGGGCCAACATATCACCGACGACCGCGTAATACGAGTAATAGCTGGTGTCCTACAGGGTAGTGTGCTGGGGCCTACTCTGTATCTACTGTTCACCGCAGATATACAAGCTACAAAGTGTACTTTTGCCTCCAAAACTGCTAAAACGAACTCACACAAAAAGCACGATAAAGCGTCCACAAACCTAAGGGTTTATCTAAGACTAGTAGGATCATGGCTATCTGACTGGAGTATAAAGGTCAGCTAGACCTAGTGCTTGCAGGTAACATTCACACTGAATTTTAGCACACGTCCGACATTGAAAATAACCAATATCCCTTTTTTCAATCCGATAACATTTCATATCTGAGGATCCACCTGGATCGACGACTAACCTGAAGGAGTCATATAGAAGCCAAGAAGACTCAACGCGAACTCAAAACTGAGTCTTAAAAACAAGGTTTTGCTATATAATAGCGTAATCAAACCTATCAGTCTATATGATGCCCAGCTATGGGGAAAAGCAAGTTCAAGTTTCACTATTGAATTTTACTTTAAGAATGGTATACTTATTGTATATCAGATCCCATAATGCCAAATAAAGCATTAACCAAAAAATGGTGTCGGTCTTCTATAGGCTAGACTGGTGCCCGCCTTGATTGCCTTCGTACGTATAATTAACGGCTAATTGGGAAGAGACAACAACATTCATACGCTCCGATGTACACAGTTTTTCCATTGACAATCAAAAAAGATTGGTTCGTTTTTATTAATTTTTTTACTGTCCATCGAAATTGTAAATTTAAAGGGCATAGAGTGATAGCCCATTCAAAAGTATGGTTTTCTCTGTTTCGTTGTTCTAATCGAACAATTTTTATTTCCGTTCCGATACTTTCGTTTACTGCCTAAGTATTAGAAATAAGTGCTAGTTTGTGCACACATATTTTTTAATTTCTGCACATACGATGCACGATTAATGGAAATTCTTACTGAATTAAATTATTGGACTGGATATTGGGAACCACGACAGTTTTGTCCATACACATGAGAAAGGTCATTGGTCCGATTATCGTTAAATAAAGCGACCAACAATCAATATTTTTTAATTAAGACATTATTTTATATAAATTATTTGCTTTCGATCATTAAGCGTGGTATTAAGGTTGCCTTTTCACGTGAACATTTCTCATACTCCATATACAAATAAATTCTGTGAAGTTATAGTGGAAATTGTTTTTGATCAATATCTGGCACATTGTAAACAATTGTAGGAACTTTAACGATTTCCCTGGGAAATAATGTAAATTTCTATTACGTCACCTAAACATATCTGGGAAAATTCCAGTCTTTTTGAGTCTTTTTAAGGCGACTAATGTTTTTCATATGAATGAACATTGGACCAGACTATACAAATTTATAGTATTTGGAACTGGTTAAAGAAACTTTATAATGAATAAATTTAATTTTAACCCTCTCATAATTTATCAATATGAACTAAAAGAGTACAACTTTTAATCGGTTTTGTTTTTACTGATCTTACAAATCAACAAACATTTTTTAAAGTTTCGCACATATTTTTTAACCGGAATCGACAATGTTTTTTAAATTCAACCGAATTATCCTGTCCGACAATACTTTCATCTGTGAATACCCGAAAATACAGTCATCATCCCCTACCAGCTACGTGATTCGATCTCAGTTTATTTACTAGCTGCCTCTTGGAAAAAACAAATTTTCTTTTCAACCCTACACATTTTCAGCAGATCTCCACTTTATAAATATTAATTTTTTCCCCAATAGTTTTAGATTTTACTTAAGCAACTTCCTATATAAAAAATCCGCCGATACTACTGTAACAAATTTTCTTTGCACTAAGGGATAAGGATAAACGATTTGCATTGAACTTGACTTGGCTGGACCAAATATGCTTACGTTCATGGAACTGAGAAACGACCTTCATGGTGATGCATAAGGAGGCAATAACTGATCGGGCTAAACACAACGGAATCTTTCTAGTTGTAATGTATTGCTCCAGTTAACGCTGACACACTAGACTTTTTTTCGTTTAGTGGGCTATACAATGCCCCATATATGCTCAAACTAGAAGGCACATTTTCCATTAGTACGAGTGGGTGCCTGACTTTCCTTTGTCCATCGACTTGAGCCACATGTTTCCTTACTAGTCCGGTTTAAGATACGCCTGCTTTCCATTAATTATGGCAAAGGCAAGTCGACAAATAATGACGACAGTCCATGTTAAGACGAACAAGTCAATATTTTGACATGGCTCAATTTGTTATATCGCATGTGTAGGCGATGGGACGCTTGCGTCTGTTTGGCGGGCATGGGCGACGCATCGAAGGATTTGCAACACACATTAAAGGATTATTCCTATGTGCGTTTGAATGAATGTGTGTCCACACACAGGCATGTCTTGTGTATGAAACCACTCGCATTTGGAAGAACTTCTGTTCGTTTTGCTTCATCCTTTTAAATGAAAATCATTGGCGAAATATTTGTTTTGTGGCTGAGTATTAAACAAAAGCCGAGCGTATATCCAACATTACGAGTACCAGGAAAACGTAAATGTGAGTTGAGTGTATGAGTATATTAACATTTTCCGAAGAAAATCATCCATCTTAGACCTATATACCATATATATATATATATACATATGAACACGAGTACATTAGACTGGGCCATGTTCCTAAAAAATCGTGTGCGCGCTTTATGATAAACTTTGTCATCGAAACAAGTTCATATCATAGGAACAAGATCATATGGAGTAAAGTTAAGTTCAGTAATAATCATAAACGGTTATTTAGTTGAGACTGGGCAAATGTTAAATTTTGTATAGAACATTTGCCCCATATTCTGAAAGGACCACCCTTATGAAAAGTCAAACTCTAAAGCTTGAATTAAATTTTTTTATTTGGAGACCAACGAAACATCTATTTGGAAGGTCCAAACTAAGATCACTCTTTCCAGCATTACCACCGGTATATCGCGAGTCATTCGGTCATGTTGTTATCCGACTCCGTAATCGTGGCTTGATAATCACACGATCTACGTGGCCAGATAACAGCGATTTTATTATGGATGTACTCGTAATGTCAAGTCAAGAATCTCTTCAAGTTGCTCATTCAAGTGTGGCATTTTGGTTTATTGACGTATCCATTAGGAAATGTGCCTTGTGATCGAACAAAATTCGCCGCGAAAACAGTAGATCTTCATGGAGCAGTTGGAGAGGCATTGCAAATAAAAACCAGTAACCAAATTTAAGTCGGTTAATCTAATTTTAATACACCCATAGACGGTTAATTTTAAACAATTATCTGGCAGAACGGGGCGTGGCTAGATATTAAATTTTTCGTCGTTTAGTTGATCCGGCAATGATTTTCACAACCACTCATTTTTACTACTATTGCCTGAAGCGTACTTAATTTAGGGGGCGTGGCAACCATCTTGTCTCGCACATGTGTACAGATGAAATAAACATATTGTACAACACACAAATCAAGCGAAATTCATGCCATCAACGCTCGCAGACTGTCATACGGGTGTAAGGTACAGGGGGCGTGACTAAGGCTCCAATTTAACTGATGTCATAATAGGTTTTCTAATAACTATTTTCAAGAAGAATCGCATAAATAGTTTTTAAATTATTATGTGAAAACCAAAAGTGGGCGAAAAGATAATGCATTTTAACGGGAGGTAACATAATTGTAGCGAATTTCGTGCACAAGGGGATACGATGCGTTCCAATCTGCACAAGAACAGGGTCATTCGTGTGGGAGGTAACAGCAGGGTTCTGTTCTCAAGTACTGATTTTTCTCTGATCGTTTGAAAAGTAATAAAGACATAATGTAAAAATTAAAATAGGGCGGAATAGGTAAAGCCGTTATAACAATATAACGGTAGGTGCCAAGTTATGTGTAACCAGGTAATTTGCGTGGGAGGTGCCGGAAGGGGCGTGGCTATAAGTTCAATTGCTTGTCATCAAGCTAACATTTAAACTTAGTTCTAAAGTACTAGTTTTGGGTAAGATCGAGTAAATACTATTAAAGATAGTACAAGAATGTCAATAGTAGTCGAAATGGTACATTAGTGTGGGAGCTATCGGACGGGTGTGGTAATATGGACCATTTGCAATCCTATAGCAGTGTAAGAAAAATATTACGCCACGCTAAATTTAACAACGATTAGTGACTCTTTTCGAATTATATCGTGCGAACCAGCCGGTAGATGGATGGTCGAATATGGATCAAATGACTTCAAATGTCATGAAACGGATATGGTCAAAAGGGTCTAAATTGTTTTTTTTTCGGTGCATTTCACTTTTTGTCCGTACCAAATGAAATATACCCTTTTACAGAGTAGGGTAAAATGATAATAATGTGACATCGATTAGTCTAAATAAATCTGTTATGTTCATAATGGGAAAAAGGTCTTGCGAAATAGGCTGCATCGCAATAAAGATACCCAAAGCTTCAAAATGTCAAAATAAAATGTCATACGTTGTTAAAGTTCTTACTTTTCGCATTTGATTCGAATGCAAGTTAAACTCCTAACTAAGGCGACCCACTCTACTGTAGATGTGTGAGCGTATGTGTGTAGCAAAAGTATAATACGCTTTAATACTTGTGGCCTTTAGTGTGTGGAGCATCGAAAACACAAATATCACTCATACGTCACGTTAATTTCCCAAAAAGTCCTTCGAAATCCTTCAATTGTAAAAATGTTTGCCTCTTTTTTCACTGGGCTGAAAGCGACGTACCTTTTTCTGCCATTCCTATTGAAAGTCCCATAAATCATTGAGACGATTGTTACAGACACATCTCTTTTGTATTTTCTTTCCTTGTGTTTTTTTCTGTTTGCTTAAAAGGGACCCCGAACAAGAAACCCTTTTGTTAAAAATTGAGATTTTCGCTTAGGTTCACTTTGGCACATTCACAAGTTGAGCGCGTTGTACCGATTGAAATCTGATGTGCGTGGCTTACTGTCTCGCTGGAATGGCTGTAAAGCATTCATCTTGGGTAAGCTATCAATTATCTTTCCCAAGTCGATTCTTTTGTAACTCTCCACACATCTGAATCCTCCCCTCTATCTCGACCCAGTGTGTTCAATTGATAGCGTGGAAGTCGCCCCGATTTCCTCGTCCCGTAATGGGATCAGAGCGTTTCATTAGACTTGTTTGGTTTGTATAGAAAGCACACGGCACGCCATTCCCGTTTTTACATTCGCGTGAATAAAAACGACAACTTTTTGTTGTCCTCAGCCATTTCTCTGTCACATAATAGAAGAAGATATACCCGTTGAGACATACATCGATAAGCAATAGCAGATTCTGACTTCCCTTCAATTACTCCCTTCCGGGCGGGCTTTACTTTGAGTACTCCTCGGTGTGTGTAATTCGTCGCTCCTCAAACGTTCCCATTACCGTCTATTATTTTTGAAAATTTGTGCGTATTTACATACAGACACACACCATCATGCCCTACCTGCACATAGTATCTATACTCGTATAGGTGGACTGGCTGTGTGTACTTATTTGTGTGGATGACTGTTTCACAGTGCTCCAGTACTAAAAGGTATAATTTTCTAGCAATGCCGGCTGGAGGGGCTGACGGTTGTTTGCCTTCCCAAGGTGAAGGAAGGCAAACATGCACCGTTTGACTGCTGTTCAGCCCAGCTATTGTTTGCGCTCAACGCCCACTTTCACAGTTGGTAAAGGGCAGGAATACTGTTATTACTTACGAGAATATTCGTACACTTGAAGTCGAACGTGCATGCGAGGCGAGTACAAAATCAAGGTCATTGCAATTATTTAAATATCGATTGCACGAGAAGCACTTTCATTTCATTGACTCAACCTCCTGCGACACTGCCACAAGTCGTCCAGCCTGGCCGACCCAGCCCCCCAATGCCGCAGCTAGCGCTGACAATGCCAACTGAAATTATCCCTCATGAACTTGGTAATGGTTTCTGTTCGTCAATTGAAGTGTAACCGACGTTGTGAGATTAAGCGATAGAACATGAATTCGTGCTTTTCAAGGGACTGTTGGTCTGCGACCATTGATTCTCATATAGTCCACCCTTGGTCGTTCGTATGCAATCTCTGCAGCTTCCTACTTCCGCAGTGCAAATGGATTTTGTAATGAGAACTACTGCAGAAGCTGGCCGGGGTGAGGTCAATTGGTGTGCATTTCATACAGATTAGTCAATTGGTGTTCACACAATCCCTATCACACACACAGTGACAGCCCACTTGACCAAAAGTTCAAAAATGTAATCGGTATCGAAGGATTATCGTACGCGTTTCGGGCATTTCTTTTGGCAGCGACTACAGCCGATACCCATGGTTGGACGCTCAGTTTGTGGTAGCAAAACCATCGGTTGCAATACTGCGCCTATTGCATTGGCCGTGTTCTAATGGCAACTGGTTTCGGAGGTCGCTTACGCGATAACTCCATACTTTTGTACTTATACAATAATATAAAAATGATGTTGTCAAAAGAAAACTAATCATTTTGTTATTACGAATATAAGTAGTAATATTAGCTTAGTATCCCAATAAGAACATCTATTATTGATCCTTATAAAAATCATGTACGATGTCACTATGTCTCCTTGTTTCGGAAAACATTCTTTGAAGAAGTTCGAAATATCGAAGTTCCAAAAATAGTATACTCGTACCATAGACCGTTGTTGTTTCCTGGTCACAATTTGGTAGCAAAATAAACAAAATTCTTATTTGCTTTACAATAAATTCATTTTCCTGGTATTGGGGATCTTTGGTCACAACGTCTGTTCTAGTCAAGGATTATTTCCATGTGCAGAGCAATTGACGCCCCTAATGTGTTTCTCGAGACTATTTTGCTTTATTGGAAGAAAAAATGAGATTACATTATGTTTACAAACATTTGATATATTTTTTTTATTCAAAGCTTTCGTAAATAGTCTATACGAGTATATAAAATTGAATTTGATGTTTGTCTGCGTGTTTGTTTTTTTTATAGAAGCCAATACAACCGTAGGGATCTTCTTGAATTTTTCACAGAATATATCTTACCTTATCTCGGGTGGGTGGTGCTACGCCCACACCATTAGAAATTTAAAATGATCATATCTGTTGGTTTGTTTCAAAATAAGTCATTGGGAAAAGTGGGCGCGGCTCACCTTCTTTTAAATGCGCTGTAGCTCCAGTAACTGTAGGCCGATCGTCTTGAAATTTAAGCAGTATTGTGGAGCAGGAGATTGTCACATCCTATAATATAAAATACGTTCAGGGATATGTGGGCGTTGCCTTTTGTGGCCATAATAATATGCAGATCATTTTGAAACGTGTACAGTATGCGTCTGTGGATGACTGTGGTCGCAAACCATTGCCTTGTCACGAAATAATTTTTACGATCTTTTTTGCAATTGTCCCACAATATTCAAGACAAATTGTCTCCAAGCTATTACACTATGTATATGTAAGGAGTGCTCATGATTTCATAATGCAGGTGATAAACTAAACTATTAACGTAAAAACATAAGACTTATTTTGTATTCTAATAAGGCAATACTTATATACTTTTTCCAGACAAGTTTGTGGTACCACTGCCCCTCTTTCAAAAGTGCTGTAGCGTCCATTATAATAGCCTGATTGCAATTAATAAGAAGTACGAGTATTACATAATATCTTTTAAGTTACAGTAATAGCTTTGGAACTGATGAATTAATCATTCGAATAGCAACGGCACAAATGAACATTTAATAATAAATTAGGTATTTTCATAGGTACTTACGTGTGTTGGAAAACCTTCAAATCAGATAGCAACATTACTCGAGTAGGATTCAGTTTTCAGTTCAGTACCCAAACTATACCGAATATACATTACTTGTGTTCACATCTATAAAAGCATGTTTGGGTTTAGGACTAGTACAATTTGAAATTAAATAACCCAGATTGTTGTCTTTGTATTTTTTATTCTTTCTATTGCCACTCCCATTTAAGTCACTACGAAAGGATTGAATAGCGTCCTATTTTAACGACTAGAGCAAAATAAAATGTATATAAGTACATTCATGTTATGAGTAAGACTTGGCTTAAGTTTTCAAAGGTGCCTTTTATTTGAACCAAAAATTCTATAAAATGTCAATACCGTGAGTGAGGAACTCGATAATGTTCGACTGCTTTTGCGAGTTCTTCGAAGTAGCCGTTAAACTATGTATAGAGCCGGAGCATAGGTTTCCTTCCCACAATATGTCCCCAATGATTCTCGTCGATATTAACCGCTACAACAAAAGGGGATCTACCTCTTGGGCCTGTTGCACTAGTACTAATGCTTCAGCGCTATAGAGAAGTACAGCGAGTTTGTAGAGCCCAAAGTACCACCAGTTTGCTAATTTAATTTTTTTTTAAAGTTCACAATCATGATACCGCAGCCTTCTGTCTTCTTCTGTTAAGGTGCTCGTTTGAAGTCTTCAATTCCTTTAGGCTAAGTATATGGCATTCTAAGACGCCATCTATAATTGGTACTGCGTGGTCTTCTCCAACTAAATCTTCAAGCGTCAAAAGGATGGAAAAGATTTCCATTTTTTTCTTCAGGAGTTTGAACTATTATTTAGTCCCCCAGTCTGATGTTTCACATTTCGAAGGTCGCTCAAGAAGAGTCAGACTTCGATACAATTTTCAGGAATCATATCTTGCCTTGCACTTAAAGGGTGGTCCTACTAAAACGCACGACGTTACTTGTAAATAAAACAAAATATTTTCAGGAAATCATCTTCATAAAACAATATCGGCCAAATTTTCGCCACAGCTTCGGTGGCATACCTCTACCGATGGTCCATATTTTAAATGTCTCTGAGACATATTAGAGCTTCAATGTCGTTAATGTGCCCAATTATCTCATCCTTTAGCTTCTTTAGCTCATTGACATACAATTTTGCTGTTAAATATCCCCAAATAAAGCAGTCCAACGGTTTCTAATCACATGTTCCTGGTGTCCCTGTAACATCGCCTTTGAGTTTCTCGCGCAAAGGAGTCATTGTTTCATTGTTGTGGCACGTGGCATTATCCTGTTGGAACCACATATCGTCCAGGTTCATATCCTCAATTTTTGGCCACTAGAAGTACGCTATCAGCTACGGTTACTGCTTGACCGACCTCATTTTCAATAATAACACTAGGATTTTTTTGCCCAAATGCGGCAATTTAACTTGTTAACGAATCGACTGTGGACATAATTGGTTGATTATGCTGACCAAAAAAATCATGAAGTGCACGAAATGCATTTGGATTTAAAGGTCATTTTCGTAAAAGCCTTCAACAATCTTAATGCGCTGTTCAATTGTGTACTCGTACCTTTCCATGGTTGAGTTTGTCAAACACTGAAACAAAAAAATGTCAAATTAAGTTGGACAAACGTTAAGGTGTGTCTCTCAATTAACATCGTGCATTATGGCTGGACCACCCTTGATTATAATACTTGTTTGTTTCTTTGAAATGGGCTTCAATTTCACTCTTTTATTTTGCTATTTTAAATGCGGGCAGTAAATACGGTCCATCCAGAGGATTCAATTTCTGATGTCACGTTCGTTTCTGCGTTTTATACAGCTTAACCATTAACTTTTACCTACTTTTCGATTTACAACCCTGAAAGGAACAGCAAGG
The DNA here is from genome assembly GCA_963513945.1 of Hydrotaea diabolus. Taxonomy (NCBI): domain Eukaryota; kingdom Metazoa; phylum Arthropoda; class Insecta; order Diptera; family Muscidae; genus Hydrotaea; species Hydrotaea diabolus. Next base: position 1,317,862 of record OY740716.1, read on the forward strand.
AATTCTGACTCCCAATTTTCGGCAGAAAGCGGCAGGGACTTAACTGTTTCCTAAGTTCTTTTCATAACAACGTCAAGATTTTACGGGTTGTGCGTGCGGTAAAGCGGTACAAGTTGTCGATAGTCGCCCAATTCGATAGTTTTGGCGAACTATCGATATTTTCGGGTAATTTGTTAATGATTTATATTGGCATTTCTTCCGGAGAGTCAACAGCTGTAAAAAAAAGTCAAGTGTGCTAAGATAAAATTGATTGACTAACATTTCAGTCAATCAAAATGTTTAGGTATCGTAATGTAGGTACATAAGGTTTTACGTATTCAGTTATTCAATATTACTAAAATCTTTTGTAATGATCACAGTTTGAAATAAGAATTTATTAACATTTAATAAAATGGTGAAATATAGAGAGGTTTTGAAGGCTTTTGAAAGTAAAAACAAATATTTACAGAAAACTGGAACCAACGCTTCATATGAAAGCGGTGATTGAATAGATGTTCCATTTTTGTTCCTTTATGTAAAAAAACCAGTCGATCTTATTTTGCAATTTGTATAGAACGTTATGATTCTACACCTTGTGAATGTGCTTGGTAGGGACATAATGACTGTTACACACGTTTTATGCTGTAAAATAGAAAGTACTGAATGTTTTTGGACCAAATATTTTTTAATATATTTATTGATGTATATCGTATCCAAGAAGAATCTACTTATTCGAAATGTCCACCTTTTGCCTTTACATACGCCTTAAGGCGCACTGGCCAATCATCAATAGCTGCACGAACCTCGTCCATTGGAAAATTGGCCACAGCTCGACCAAAGCTGTTTTAAGATATCCAATGTTGGGGTATCTTTTGTGACAAACCTTGTCCTCTAAAACCGTCCACAATTTGTAATCCAATGGGTTCAAATCTGGACTGCCTGAGGGTCATTCTTCAGAGGAAATGAACGCTGGCAAATTGTTCCGAAGCCGGGCCTGGGACGTTTTAGCCTTATGGGCCGGCGCAGAATCCTGCTGGAAAGTCCATGGCTGGTTTTGGAACAGGGAATTGTAAAGAGGCTTCACAACAGCTTCCAAAACGGTTTCTTAGTAAACTTTCGCCGATGTTTTGACTCCTTGTTCGCAGAAGTGCAGGTCAGTGACTCCATAGTAAGAGACACCCCACCAAACCATGACTGAAGCTGGGTGATGACCCTTTTCCACCCTTGGGATCAGTTCATATGCTTCCTTAAATAACCGCGCATACACTCTATCATTGTGCTTGTTAAATTTTTCCTGAACGGTAAACATTTTTTTTATCGGTGAACAAAATTTTTCTGTGCAAGTTATCAGCGTGCTTCACCAAAAGACGTGTGCATTTTTCAATACTATTTTTTTTAAAGCTGCAGTCAATAAATGTCCGATACGTCGTTTGAAAGCCCCAAGTCTTTTTTAATGATGCGACTTATGGACTTTTGCGTGATATTTATCTCACGGGCCATGATTTTCTGTTTTCGGAGCGGATTTCTGTGAGTTCTTGATTTAACGGCTTTGACGACATGCGGTGTTCGAACACAGCGTGGGTTGCCCGTTCAGTGGCGGTCTTTTACGTCTCCAGTCTCCTCAAACAGTTTTATGCATCGGTAGACGAACGTGCGGCTAATCCCTAGTGGTCGGAGCGTTTTGAAAATATCGCTTTTTAATTTCACACTTGAAAAGCGCTATTACAGCGATACGGTTCTTATTATCTGCCCACTCCATTATGAAAGTTGAAACAATTTTAACATCCCGTTACAGACTAACGCTATTGAGGTTAGCTTTCAAAAACCATATGACATTAACGGGGTATGTTCAGTTCTTATATTGAAATGGGGGTGTTCAATGTTGTACCAGTATATCTTAAGTATTTTAAGAATATTGAAGTTACAAAATTTGTAGACAAAGATTCAATTAATTAGTGTAACATTTAATTCAAAAATATGAACCACCGCCGTTGTGTGATGCAAGTGTTAACGGCTTTCATGCCAGTAGACCCAGGTTCAACCCCGTGAAAGAACATCTAACATTTCCACCTCGAAAATGCCGGCGATTTTACGAGTAAGAGATTTATCTCTAAGCCATGAACTTCTCTTTAAAATAAGACTGCCGTCGGGTACAGCTCACTGATGTGATTTTGTGAGGAATGGAGTTTGACCCTATGTTTAGTATACCGATCAACTCAGATTCAATTTATTGCAATCAAAGTACAAGTACAGGTTGGAAAAATTAACCGATTTCAATGACAATTGTTACATTCTTCACGTTCGGGCCAAAGAAACCCCTATTTAAATTGGTCCACATCGGTACATATAAAGTTTTTTTTTCGATTACAGAACCTAAAGTTCTAAAAGCCACATATTACATCCGATTTCGACGAAATTTCGCCAAACTCTGAAAATTGTGCACATTGGTCCAAGTTTTTGAATAGCTCCCACCCAAAACCCAGCTGCTCTAGAAATAACGTATTGTACAGGTTGGAGCGCGGGATTTCCTTTTTTGCACTGCAGGCCTTGGCGGCACTGTTGGTCGAAGAGAGTGGAGAGTGTGCGTGGCTTATAGTGGCTGACGGGAGATTTGTATTCGTCTGCCTTTCAGTTGCCATCATTCATTGGACACGTAAGAAGAGGTCATTTTATGTTCAAGCGTATTTTTCAAATGCGCACTCGATCATTGATTGCATGAGGCACATTTTCACCTTAGTGAGTGTGTAAACAAACAAAATATGCGGCACTGGAGTGAAGCAGTCCCCAGAGAACTTCACCAGAGACCTCTGCGCTCAGACCACGTTACTGTGTGGCGCCATATCACGAGTAGGCATAATTGGCTTTACTTTTTCCAGAATAACCTTCTTGCCGTAACTGTGAACTACGAACGGTACTTGACTATGATACAGGATTCTTTTAAGTCGGTTCTTGAGACAATGCAGTTAGAGGATACATGGTTCTAACAGGATGGTGCCACAGCGAGGGTAACCATGAATTGTTTAAGGAAAATGCTTCCTGGCCGGGTTATCTCTTTGAGAGGTGATGTGAACTGGCCGGCACGCTCACCAGACTTAGCCCCACACGAAACTTTTCTTTGGGGTTACCTAAAGTCGATGGTATATATCAACCGTCCCAATACCTTGGAGGACGTAATTAACAATATTGGACTGAAATCGGCAGACTACCAGTCGACATCCTTGTTAGAGTTCATGAAAACTTCAGAAAACGTATGCAGCAGTGTGTGGATAGCGAAGGTCGACATTTGCCAAATACTTTATTTAAAACCATGTAATTTAAAAACTCCCTTACTGTGTAATATAATTAAATTATAAAATAAATGTTTCTAAGGTTCATAACTTTCAAACTTTCGCCCTCCATCCTGTATGTATTCTTGCACAAATAAAGCATAGTACATTATATTAAGCCTGTAAGTAGCTCTGAAGAAATCGGCCATATCGGAACTAGTTCATAAACAGCCTCCATTTAGTTACTCACAAAGCTCCTGATTTGTAGTTCTGATGCACAAGAACTCACAGGAGCGACTTTTAACCTACCCTACGCAATCTGGAGCACATTTCTTCACCTTCTGATATGGCCCCAATACAAATTACCTTTTCGATTTGAAGACCCTGCTATACAGGACACACTTTAATAACTGCGGCCAATAACTATTTCTGGTTAAGTTCAACCATGTCAGTTTATATTTCCATGTATGCCCAACTCAGTTCGTCTCGCCCGTTCTCGATGTCAAATGTTAAGTCTAAACTCGCTCAAACTGCAAACAGAAGTGCGGAATTTACAGAATTACAGAGTGGTGTAGGGTTTCTCGCAGTCGGCCCAACAGACTTAAACTTATTTTATGGTACTAACTGAATCCTCCTAAAACATCCCATTAAGGGACAAGAGTTAACTTTTCTCAAATCAGTGAGCTGTATACGATATAATTCTTATAATCACTGACCCACTGTTTAACACCTGCTCTTAACGGCAGTCTCATTTTTAAGAGAAGTTCATGGCTTAGAGATTAATATTATTGATAGTTTGACACCTATCTTGGGTGGTAACTAATTCCGTTTTTTTTTGGCCTCTAAACATGGGAAGTTGTGAAGCTGTGTTTGGTGTGTTCGAGCACTAATTTCCCCAGTTTAGTCTAGAGTCACCCACTAACGAAAATCATAATTCTATGCTATGGCGAATTTGCATTAGTCGAATACACTGTGTGGCAGTTAACAATTTTGAAAAGTCGAATACGACAAAACTTAGTTTGTGAAATTTTCCAAAATCTGGAATCCCGGTAAAAAAAAGTTTTGCGCACCGCTGCGCAACATCCCATTAAGGACTACCCGGAGAGCACATTGCAAATCAACGAGCTTTGCACCAATTTATATTTATACTCACTGACCGGGATCTACTTCTCGTATTGCCGACTTTTAAAAGGATTTGAAATTACTGTCTTACTTAAAAAGCTTCCCGTAAATGCCGCCAGCTTTTTAAGTAACAAAAGGTGAAAAAACGCCACTAAAAATGATTTCATGGGTTAACTGGAAAGCTGATTTCCATAACGCAGATGAACAGATATAAGACACAGTGCCGTACCTAGTCTATCTATGACAAGGTATTAAATATGAATAATAAACAAATATCTCAAATGGATAAGTACCGCTAATATCCATGTAGGCGGTAGGAAATTCCGAACCTTAAGTAAATATTTATCTTTACCTGAAAAGCAGTGATGTCCAAAACATGCCCTATCATAAAGCTGACTCAACGTAACATTGAGGGCTGCGACCTCTACTAAGAGCCGTCTCAGAGCGACCTATGCTTTTTATACCCTACAACAATCTGGGTATTAGCTCAGCGCGGAAATAAAGACATCTCGTCTGATCGATTTGGCTATGTCCTTTCGTCCGTCTCGTCTTGCCGATGTATTGATTTTGAGATTCGAATATTTATTCCAAACATTGTTAAGTTGTTCATCTTGAGCTTTATTCGGAACTTCAAGCTATTAACCTCATTAGGGATCCTGAAATTTACCCGCACGCATGTAAGTGATACTTATTAGGGGTTTGTGCCTTGAAGAGCTTCTTTGCCACCCGCTACGACTGGTGGCATTGTCAACGGAACTCAAATTATTTTTTAATTGTTGTCAGTATTACGCTACTTCTTACAGCGAAACAGGAGTAACATAAGAAGATACTGCCAATAGAACACATTAGCAAGGACTCCTAATGCTGCACAGATTTTCAATTGATGTAAAAGTGTCTTCTTTCGGCAAGACGGTGCGGGATGTCGTCGGTGGTTGCTTTCTGGGGAAACAAATATATAAATGTAAATGATAAAAGAGAATACTTGTGAAAACCGCGTATCTGACATGAAATTTGAATAATGCCCGGTATTTGTCTAAGACCGAGTCTGGGAAACAGGAGAGCATTCATAAAATACCGAAAAGAGCCAAACACATGCTTGCCTCCAAATAGCAAAAGTTGCGACTGAATAAACCAACCCCCCTCTACCTGTGGTGTTGCCGTCATTGCCATTCTGACATAACGTACGTCGGTATGCGTGCGTGTTTGTGTGTACGCTACCAGTGGCAGCATATGGCCGTATAAAGGCTCAATTCGGTGTGATACTTTGGGTCTTCTCTTGTTCTGCTCTAAGAAGAATTTACCCTTAAAAATACTTAAGTGACAGGATATTAAATGATAACGATGAAGATGGAATAACGCAAGCCAGCTTCCCGCACTCTACGCTTCGGAGTGTTTACCTATCTGATGAAAACAATTCCGAGCACTCCAAGGAATAAAAAACACATTGAATGAGACAATGTTGGTTCCTAACTCCTCAGGTGGGAAGGCGGACACATTCACATAAAGTTGTTTTTTGTGGAAACTAAAACGGCTCAAAAGTAAAACGGAAAGTTTTACTTTTTCCTCACGAAAAGAAGGAAGGCATTCCCTGAACCAAAGGTCATTGTCTACCATTTTCAATGGTTGGATGTAGTCTTTAGTGCGTGCACGGCATGGAAGAGGGTGCACCTGCTAAAGCGAAAGTAACTGGAATGCCGAAATTTGTATTTAAAAAAAGAATTAAAGTCGCACATACCTATACGTACATAGTTTAATTTGGTCTAAGATACGTCAAATATTGATTTGAACGTTGGTAAGAACTGGCGCATTTATTTAGATATTCACTCCTCTCTTCATTCGCCCATAAATATTTTAATAGCTCCGGCTGCTAACGTCGTTTCCTAATAGCTTGGCAAACATTCGACAGCATTTCGACGTCGCTTTAAAAATAGACAGATAAAAGTCATTCATGCCCGCATCGCATGGCAAAGTGACTGTCTCTTCGATGGCGTTGTCAGTGGACATTAGAGTGAGTTTTTTTATTGCACGATTCTTAAAATTGGCAATAAAAATAGTGAATAAAATTGAACTTGCGCCTGTTGAGCGTTTTGATTTACTAACTTAATTCAATAATTTACTGTGTAAAAAATGTTCTTTGTTTTAATGCTGTACAAATATTGGTAATATTGGGCAACGTTAAAAAGTCCACGTGGTTTACAAAAAAAAATTATGGTACGTTTTTGAAGCCAATAAAAGAAATTTACCTGTAACACAAAAGAAAGTAGTTTAAAGTTTTTTGATAAAATACTTGTGAAAATTAATACGGAACTTACAAATTACGCTGGAAAACAATTTCGGCAGTTATACCGGGTGGCCCTTACCATGTCCACGCAACATGTCCATAGTTTGCCTAGCAGCATACGCAGTCGCCCCACTTTGTTAAAACCACAATTGATTTTGTTGCTACACTTTCAGCAGTAAATAGTCGTCGATTATTGTTCGGTAAGAAGCTGCACGTAAAAAAAAGTATGTTTGGGATATCAATATTCGAAGAGCATCATACTATTGTTGGGTATATGGTTGTGGTACAACAATATTATGACCCTCACAAAAATAGTATGATTCAAATACGACCATACTATGATCCTCACAAGCATACTATGATCCTCACAACCATAGTATGTTGAACATACAACCATAGTATGATCTTCACAACCATAGTATGATCACACTCAACCGTTTCATGAACCTTAAAAATTTTTAATTAGCATTTGGTTATGTTTTTAGTGAACAATAGAGAAAATATGGAATAAATTAGTTGTTTTTAATTCATGAAGGAAGACTGAACAAATAAAAGAAATACCCATTTGCTCAAAGAAGAAGAATAGAGATTTTTATTGAGTAAGTTTTTAAAAATACAATAAATTCAAAAAAGGAGTGATTTTTCCTATACGTAGAAAATATCGGTTTAAAAATCGTAATAAGTATTGCATTTATTAAAAATATTTCAGTCCAAAGCAGTTTGTTTAAAAAATTTTGATTTACATATAATAAGATTCGTTACAAAAACAATATTGAAATCAAGAAAAATTACAATCATACAGTATGATTGCCGTAATCATATTATTGTTAACATGAAACCCAAAAAGCAATACTGTTGTTGCTCCAGCCATATTAATATTGTTGGTACAACTATATTTTCATTGTTATATTTGGCCACAATACTATTGTTACATTTCAACAATATACTCGTAAATATTGCAGAAATCATACTTTATTCATAAGAAATTCAAAAACAATACTATGGTTGCGATGAACAATATTTTATTGCGATGAACATATTATTAATGCCGTCACCATATAGTACACATATTTTTTCGCTGCGTGTGCGGAGACCGTTTCTGTCGTTTCATTCTCATTTTAAGCAACCAAAAAGTGCAGCTGAATTTTGTCTTTCGCAAGCGGCCCCAAGTATGGATTCTAGTTATCAGTCCATCCTTGTTTGTCACTTAACAAAAAAAACTCACCCTACTGGACTGGCTTAGGTCGGCATACTTCAATAGCGAGGGACATACCATTTTTGCAATTTACTTGAACCCATGAGGGGTTCCCATGAGTGTTGCGTCGCCGGATGAGTATTTGGTTTATATTTAGCTATGATTTGAATAGACAAGTATTTTTTGTGGCTCACACACACACACGTATGTGCACCCAGTCCTCTAGCCCCAAACACTTGATTAATTAGCTACACGTACACTACATATGTTCACTACACGCATACAATAAGGTGGTGTCACGCTGAATCTGGTTTTTGAAATTGTTTTGAAAGCCGTCCGGAATTGTACGACTTTCGATCGAAATCGAAATGCAGTTCAGTTCGGGAATGTTACCTTGCGCCATGCCATTTGACGGTAGAAATATTGGCCTATCCAAGCAATTGATTCGTCTAATGTTTTCTGTCCAGCTTAGCACTGTATTCAAATGATTGACGATTCGCCATCATGCAGTGAAATTTTTGCAGCTAACAAATAAGAAAATATACAAATACTCAATGCATTAAATTACCTTGATTAGAAAGGGGATTCTCAGTTTAAAAGTTATAATTTCTCGTAATTGTTTTTGTTTGGTGACTTTATATAAATGAATTATTTTAGTAGGTTTAACTATTCTGTAAGAGCCGGGAGCAAGCACTGTTGTATACGTATAAGGATATTTTTCTTATCAACCAACTTTAACAAATTTAATTATTCTCAATTAAACTCAATCGCCAATATTATAATAAAAATAAAAACCAGAATAAAAAACTGCTCAAGTCATAATAATGATAAAAGACCGAATAAATAACAAAACAAGTAAGTAAGTGCTATAGTCGGGCGTGGCCGACTCTATGATACCCGCACCACTATAAATGTGATTAAGTCTCCTGTTAATCGAAAGCACTCGTCGCTATTTCTATCTGTAGCTATCACGCAAGCACTAAGCCTTTATACCCCATACCACTATGTGGTGAGGGTATAACAATTATAGTTGGTCCACATTTTCATACCTTGTTTTCGGACCCTGTGCCCTCCCACGGACGAGATAAATCATTTGGCTTGACATATTTAAAGTCCTGAGGCAATTCCCTGTCATTTGAGGGGTCACACTAAAATCCGGGTAAACCGAAACTTTTGGGCCCTCCTAATGGACCCTCGAGCCCAAACAGGTCGAATTTTTTTCTGTATTTAAAATTGTAAGATAATTTCCTTTCATTTAAGGGGTCACACTTATATTTAAAATCATGGGTCCATTTTTTGGGTTCTGAAGGCCCCGTAGGTCCGAGAGGCGGGTCCAACTATTTTTTTTACATTTTGTGGTCAGTTCTACATCGAATGTCATATTTTTTTAATTTGTTGACCAATACACGCGACATCAACTGGATTTGGACCAAATCCGGGAGTTCCTTTGTATGGGGGGTCTATCAGAAAGTGCTCCGATTTGGACCAAATTCAATAGCGTCCGTCCTTGTCCCAATATATTACCACTTGCCAAGTTTCATCAAGATCGGTGCATAAATGCGACCTGTACTTTGATTACAAGAATAGATGGACATCTTTACATCCAGCCAGCCGGCCAGCCAGCCAGCCAGCCGGCCAGCCAGCCAGCCAGCCAGCCGGCCAGCCAGCCAGCCGGCCAGCCAGCCAGCCAGCCAGCCAGCCGGCCAGCCAGCCAGCCAGCCAGCCGGCCAGCCAGCCAGCCAGCCAGCCAGCCAGCCAGCCAGCCAGCCAGCCGGCCAGCCAGCCAGCCAGCCAGCCGGCCAGCCAGCCAGCCAGCCAGCCGGCCAGCCAGCCAGCCGGCCAGCCAGCCAGCCAGCCAGCCGCCCAGCCAGCCAGACAGACATGGCTAGATCGACTCAAAATGTAATTCTGAGCAACTTTCTCTCTGGTCCCGGTATTCTAACTCGATTCCTTCGATGTGTTACAAACGCAAGCACTAAGCCATTATACCCCATACCACTATGTGGTGCGGGTATAAAAACGAAAAAACTATTAAAAAGGATTGGTACGCCCTAATGTGCATATGTACGCACAAAAAACATGCACACTTTGATTGTGCTTTTTGCATTTGTGGTTTTCAACGAAGACCCATGCGAAACGGAATTGGTGGAAATGATATTGCGCGTTTAAGATTGCTCTACGCACAGTTCGAAGACTATACACAAAGGGTAATTCTCATTAATAAAAATGAGTCTCCCGTATAAGTCATTTGATTTATGGCTGAAGTAAGCGTTGCCAAAGACTGCTGAAGAAAAACCTTGGCGGGTTTAGAAACAGCTGTACAGTCTGCCTGGCAACCGTAGCAAATACATTTCACCAATTTCTTCTTTTTAAGTTGATTCTGAAAAAGAAACAACATAAAGGTCTCGAACCAGAATAAAAAACTGCTCAAGTCATAAAAATAAAACGTAATAGTTGTAAGTTGGTGCATAGACCATCATTGTAAGTCATTTTTGAATAAGAACTTCTGTAGGATTCAATGAACCAAACCTTAATCGGCTTACAATTATGTACTAAGTCGATGTGTCCATCTATGCTTATAATCACAGTCTAGGTCGCAAATTTTAACCGATCTCCCTGAAAATTTCCAGATTAGTTTGTTCTCGGCTAATGGCGGTTGATATTGAAATTGGGAGAAATCGACCCAAGTAATGATAAAGTTAAAGGGGTACCATCCGATTTGGGGTCTAACTGACCTAACTGCAGTAAATTTTAGCAGATTTTAAAAATATTTCGTTTGTGGCGTTATTTTGCACACGGGGAAATTATTGCTCAAAATAATCCAGATCGGCCTAGAACTTGATTTAGCCCCTTACAAATGTTCCACCCGTGTTTCGGTCTAACCGACCTTTCAGCGAAAAATTCCATCCGATTTCAACGTAATTTGTTTCTATACCTTATAAAGCACACAGCAAAAACATATTCTTAGACTATAGAGTCTAATGCATCTGCTTAGGCTATTATGTAGTCGGTTTCGCCCGACGAATTTCCTTACTTGTTCTTGTTACAATGAAAAAGTAGAAATAAAGAAGGCAGTGATACCATTTTAACCTCAGTGATCCATAGTTCTGGGATACGCTACAACCAAAGTTTCAGGTTTATCGGACGGTTACCAAATCTCTGATATGCAGTGTGTGCATACTCTCTCTGTGATACTGAGGGGATAAGGACTTTTGTACACCTCTGCTACCCATGGGCCGCAGAAAATGGACGAAACGTAACTCCATACCAAGCTCAAACTTTATCTGTTACTTCGTTGTTAAGTCACAGCCACCGCAAAACTCTCTGAAGGGTCACTCCCAGCTGATTAGGCTCGAACAATCCTATCCTAAACTATCCTAAACTACCCCTGTGGGTTTGCTATACCATCCTGCGGATCTATGATGGTATAGTAAAAAGATTCTAACTAATATACGCAATTTAAACATGATTAATAACAATGCGCAAAGGGTATTTCTCAGTAATTTCAATAAGAGTCATGTGATCGTTTTCAAAGACTGCTAAAAAAAACCCGTGTTAGGTTCAGAAACAACTGTACAGTCTGTTCGATATCTTTGATCTTGTCAACTTTTTCAAGGCGAGGCATATGAAGATAACCGCCGCGACCACATCGGCCACACTATTGTTCAACCAAACGAGGGAAGTAAGACTAAGTCTACATGTGTTAGTCAACGGTGAAATGATTCCGACCCTGAATCATTCCAAGACTCTAAAGGTCACATAAGACAGTCTCTTCTCGTCATTCGAGCACGCCACCGATACCTTCAACAAAATGCAGAGCAGCAACAAGGCCCTTAACTTGGGGCATCGAAAACTTGCTCGCAACATAAGGGCCGTAGGCCGGTCGTTATTGAATTATGCTACGTCAATGTGGTCGCAGCATAATTGCCACAGTGGAAGAAGTTACAGACAGGCTCCCTCCTCATGACACATTAGGATCACCTTTATGAAAAGGCTAAGATCCTCTCAGTAAGGTTCCTACTGGGATACCATCGGAGGGATCATCCGAATTGTCATCTGAAGGAGTTGCACCCTTCACCAAGCCATGTCAAGAAAGATATAGGAAGATCCAACGGTATAAAATGGAACCGCTAGATCAGAGTGCTTACAAGTCAGCCCTAGACATCATTCGCAAAAGGAACCCACCCTGTTGAGGTGGCCCGGTTTTTGCACCTGGACCTAGATGACGCAGTAAAAGTAACGGATTCCGAGAAAGATTGCTACAACTACAAAAGAAACCATTGTTTATATTTATTCTGAAAAAGAAACAACAAAACTACTAGAATAAATAGCTGTTCAAGTCATAAAAACTATATACGATTCAACTACCAATAAAGAAATATAACCCGATGAAAAGAACAAATTATTAGTATGAAAACAGATTGTTCGGTGTTTGTTCGGTGTTTGTCCGCGAAAAATGATGGTAATACGAGTAGTTATTAAATATAGTACTAACTATAAAATAAAAATTATTTATTGTTATATAATTAATTGAATTAAAATTGGCAGCCCTAAAAATGGCAGATCTGTTACAAATCATACCAAACTATATTCACAATGTTTTAATCACGGAAATCGTTAATCCTTAGACATACACACGGGTCTGGTAATATAAATACATTTAAAATCCTAAACTAAAGCCTAAAACATGAAAATTCAAGAACATTCCTAGATCCGATGTATGAAAAATTCAGGACAAAAACCCAAAGCAAGAATAGTCCTACGAAAATGTCGGTGTACATATCACCATAACTGAATTATGTCTACATGTTTTTTGACTAAGTATTTCGCAAATTAATTATATGTGACGCGCAAAATAGAAAGGGACCTAAGGTTAAAAACCAGTTTTGTTCAGGAGAGCCATATTAAAGATTAGGTCCCTTTCTATTTGCTCTTAGAATCGTCGACTTCACTTTTATAAAACGCGCATATCTCTGGGAGGAAACACTTTTGGGGCATGGAATCGATCTCATTCAATGATTAGATGTTGTCCACACCAAAAAAATAAAAATAAAATGAAAATTGATTTAGGTCCATTTCTCTATGCGCTGTCACATATACTTAGTCCCCTCTACATATTATGGAACAAACGAAGAACTTCTCCTATATTAGTGAGCTGTGTATACTTGATTCGTATACTTACTGACCGGCACCTACTGTTTAATGTCGGTTTTGAACGGATAATGCATTTTATCGCGAAGTTTTGTTTAAGTTTTGTTTAGAGATTAATCTCTTACACGTAAAGTCGTCGGCACTTCCGAGGTGTGATAGTTGTGCACTACGACCATCTCATCACGACAGCCTTTAAATTACGCTTTCAAACAAAACATCAATAGTAAGCTGTCGCATATATTTACTAATTTCGGAATGAACTTTTTGATTCAGGAACAGATTCTTGTTTTTGCTGCCGTACAGCAATTTTGTGCTCTTCAGTACTGCGATAGTCCATCAAATTAGTGTTTGCATTACTTGAAAAGTACTGTTACTTACGTAATGATTGGTCAATATTTTCTAGCCCTATGAATTGTCATACTTGCCTCTTCTTGAAAACAGTACACGGTACTGAAACTGCTTAAGTGTCGTTCCTACTTTAATGTCTGATTATTCCGGGCCACTCTAATGTACTTGGCATATGTTTATGCGTTTTGTAAAACGTTTGTCATGCCCGTCACATACACGGCGTATGATTAATATTAGGAAGGGAATTAATCATACGTCACGTGTGTGCGAAGTGACACGCAATAGCAAAATAACGACTATACAACGACTGCCTACCCTTCGTCGCATTTGATGGCCAACTGTCGCAACTGACACTTTTGACCAAAATGTGGTTTGTGTCTCTAAAGTTCGGTTAAGTAGAGAACCTCCACTTCGTAATTGTATCAGATAAAATTATTACAGTGTGTCGACCTGCTGTTGTGACTGACAAGTTTTTCGAGTGAGACAAACACATCTGAGTATCGAACTGTCCTCACAAAGGGATTTGAAGGAAATCACAGCCAAGGGAAGTTATGTCTTAAATTGAAGAGCATCGTGTTCCAAAACAAGTGTTTCTAATGTTTGGTTCTTCACGATATTTTGAAAATGTCAGTTGAGCAAGTTGGTCATCTTAGCGACGACATGTGCGTTCATGACTTCACAAAGGGCTGCCTTTGTATACCAGTACATATAAATACATACATATGTTTCTCGGCATGTACACATGAATGTGCGTTAATTCCATATGAGGCAGCATTGTCTGCTTTTTATTCGGAACGATTAAATATGATTTTGAGTACCTATGACGGTGTATGTGCCATTTCCTGAGCGTCAAAGTATTTAATCCGCTCTACTGTAGGGAAAACTCCACTTGGGGACTGAGGCGGAGACGTACTCATTCATTATCAAAGTAAATATGCATACGTAATTAAAAAAAGTTTAAACTCAAATAAACGGCACCATAATTAACTTGTCTCGTTGTTTGAATGATGTCTTATTTCAGACAATTTGCAAAACAAGACACTCTCGTATTCAACAGTCTTTCCCCTGCCCTGCCCTGCCTGCCTTTGGGGCGGGAATGCTGCGTCGTTCGCCAACACATGTCAGATCCGTCTAACATCCGTGTACATGGGACATGATGTCGCTTTATAATCGCACTTTAAATTAACACTGGACCGCTTACACGCTCTTCCCACTACCCACCGCCTCCGCCCTAATATCCCGCTTCCATTCGGCTGATCTCAGACGCAGACTTGTGGATTTTATGTGAATCACCCAGATTTGGAGAAAATACTCGTTTTGGAACCTTGTCTTTGGTGTGGTGGCCACTGTTGTCACAGCAAAGGATTTCTTTAGATATTCATTCGTTCCCATTAAATTTCAGGCGACATGCTGGAAATATATTTTCATTTTTCGCATTTCGCTGACGTGGTTAGGGAAAATAATGGATTCAGAGCAAACAGACGCTTTGCCAAGAAGCAGTAACATCAGATGGTGGCATCCAAATGAAAGCGGGTGTGAAATATGTGTTGGTTTTTGTTTCGGTTCTAACGGAGAAGCCTCCTCGTCCATGTTCAACAACACCAGGCACAACATGTTTTTGTGTTTGTCCTGAGTGAGGGCCACTCGCCGACGACAAAGGCGACAAAGCAATACCCACTCGTAGTTGTCCTTACACACATTCCATGTCATAATGAACACTGGCTGTGAGTTGACACCAGTCCTTTCCTCCTCCACTATCTGGCTGGCTGTTTGTTGGTGGTGTCAACACGTTGAAATTCTAGATGGAAGTCACGCAATTCTCTGTTTCCTTTTTTTTCTCGTGATTTCGGACAAATTAAAATAAAAGCATAGAATTACGGGCACATTTCTGATTGAGATCGAAGTGTGTCACAAAAGAATTTTTAATGGTGTCCCTGTGGACGTGTGGCTATCCATCGTAAGAGGGAAGTGAATTTCAAATGAATGCAATTGAAAATACATTCATATCGACATCACACCCTTGGACTGGGGATATGAAGGAACATATCAGGGGATGGCGTACACAAAAAGTGACCCTTATCTTAAAATAAGATGTTGAGTGGTTTGGGACTCATGTGTCCGGCAATTTAATTTGGAGAGCCAGACGCTAGAACCATAAATCCAAGGAAAGTTAAATAAGTGATGGAAATTGATGTCGATTTGATGTAGACATTATCATTAAATCGTATATATGCATATTAGGAATCAATCGATACGTAAAGTATATGTATTTCTCTTTATATACCTTAAATCTCAGTTGGAGAATTTCGCTAAAGTGACCAAGAAGGGGTTTACCGAATTTTGTCGCATCTAACGTCGAAGCCGACGTTAACCACTAGGTAAATAGTTCAGTTAGGAAATAGGAGAATTAATGTTATTTTTGGAGTCGAGACAAACATTAGGGCCCATATTTGTTGGCCCGAGTTCCAAATAAGCACAAATCTTAAATATTTAAGTAGGTACATATTTGTATTTGTTAGAAAATGACACTGTTTCTGGATACCCATATGTCCCCTAAACATTAGAGGCAGTTTTTCATCCCTAGCGCCCATAGACCATGCCCATTGGTCAAGGCCTCGAATTTAGCCAAATTGTAAAATTAATGTCGATCTCAGTTTGTTTATAAAATTCCACAGTTTCTGAGTACCTATATGTCCATATACCAAAGGGCCACTTTTTCGGGAGACCAGGGACCTTGGACCCATGGGTCAAGGCTTTAAAATAAGTCGAATCGTAATATTAAATTGATATTGGAGCCGTGACAAGAATTTAATGTTTATGTCCATAGTGCGCAGAGGACGATTTCTGGGCCCCTTGAGCCTATATGGCCCCAACTCAGTCCGAATCTTAAATATTGGTACATATTTGGATTTGTGAGAATATTTCGCCGTTCATGGATACCCCGAACATTAAGCGAGGTTTTTTTTAGCCCCAGGGTCGAATGACCACGCCTATTTATGGGTATCTGATTTAAAAGTTAACTCATCAAATTTCATAGAAATAATGTCAAAAAATTAAAAATTTGATCAGGGGTTTTTAACACCTCCATAGTGATACAAACGGAATGACAAACTATGGTGGTGAGCATACAAATAATACGTAACATGCACGTGTTTAAATAAAAATACAGCTTTCGAAGAATATTTTTTTTTGCGTATCGTACCACCTTTTTTCATTTTTCACGTTTTTGGTTCGGTTTAACATTTTTTTCTCTAACAGTTTTGGTTTACAATTTGGTTCACAGAGAAAAAAATCATATCGTTCGGTATAAAACCGGCTTGCATCCCAGACCACAACGACCACAGAACCTGAAGAGGCTTAGCAGTGACATTGCGACACTCTGGCAAGCATGCCAATAGAACAAATGTTAGGGTACCTAACAGCTGCATCCACTACACATAAAGCATGTGGCGTGTCAATTATAAACACACACAAGAATGTACCTTGTTAAACTGGATGAGTTCTCACCCAAGCGGACATTATGACTCCACATCTGCGGACGTCCACATCGTTATGTCAGATACTTAACTTGCGTCTTGTACGCATGGCCCACCCCATTGAACATAAGAATGGTTGTTCTTAATTAGGAATTGCTGCAAGCAAACCTCAAATAATTACAGAAAACTGAACTGTTCCACCGCAAAATAAAACTGGGCTGCACTAAGAACGAGCAAGTCGTCGAAACTTACACTAATGACAAGGTAGCACAAAAACAAGTCCATATAAATTTTAAAATAAAGAAACCACATTTGGAGCACTGAAGGCAACACCGATCCTCACATGATAGCTTGCGTTTACAGAACCATTCTTGAAAAATGTAACTGCAGTAAAATTACATTTCTTGAAAGACGGTCTCTCATAATCAGCATCTGCGGTACCACGAGGGTCAGCGTTTTCGTTCTCTCCCAACACAATCAGGGGCACCCATGAGTTGGATAAGATTAATTGCCGGAGATCATACAGCTTCTTTCGATACGAGTGACAGTAACAATTTAACAGATTTAACGCCTGCCAAATATGTGAAAATTCTTATAAAAAAATACGAAACCCCAGCTCGCTTGCCGTTTTAGCGTGGGAACACCCTGTTGCACCTTAAGCTCCAACCAAACAGAGATTGGAGCAAAGTGATTTAAGGCAAAAAATAATTTTTGGTTCAGCAGCAATGTCAGCAATCTAATGTTCGCTTAATGGAGCGAACACCATTCTTAAGACCAATAATAACTTCATCTCCTCTGTTCCTCTCAAATTGACGGTGGCTCTATCTTCAAGGTCAAGATTGACTGATTGGTGCGGTTATTAGCTTGGAGGAATCTTCGGACTTTTTTTTCGAAATGATCAAGGAGTCACCGTCAATAGTGTTTTAATAACCGACTTTCTGTAATCAGAGCTCTGTAATCTTGAAAGATGTATATGAAGGGTGTTTTTTTAGACGTATGGTTATCAATCTGGCCACACTTTTTTCGGAAATGGTCTTTTTGTCACTTGATTTATGCTCAGTTTGTGGTGAGTGGGCCCAAAACAAGATGGCCACCAATCCTGATTTTCACAAGAAATTTTTTCAGTGATGGAGCTAACTTTGATTGAATGGGAATGTAATAAACCAAAATTGTCGCATTTAGAGTAATGAAAATCCACGATCCATTGTCGAGACGCCGTTACTGTTTGCTGTGTACTCTATGGATAGAAAGAATCAGTGGTCCATATTTCTTCAAAAATGAAGCCGGCCATGAAGTTACAGTCAATGAGGAACGCTATAGAGCCATGATTAATGACTTTTTTATGCCTGAATTGAAGTATGTTGATGGGGACGAATTTTGGTTCCAACAAGACGGCGCTACATGCCATACATCCAACGAAGTAATCAATCTATTGAAGGAATCCTTTGGTGAGGGCGTTATCTCGCTTCGTTGGCCTGCCTCTTGTCTACGCAGATAAGCCCGACATAATTGACGCCTTGGCGCGTTATTGCTGTTATGCGGCCCCAAATGCTGCAAAAAGTGTGTTAGGAAGTGTTGCAGAAGGCGAAAATGACTGAGTCGTTCAAGATCAGTTTTGATACTCAATTTATATACAACTTACAATTCTAAATTTCCACCCTTTACTAAAAGGGATCAATATCTTAAGATAAGAAAGAACGAGAAGAATGGATGATTACCAACATCGTTGGCGGCCTACCTGACAAACAGCATGTGTATTAGAGAAAAGGACTATTAGGTTGCGAATGCCATGGACTTGAGCGATAAACCAATATAAATAAAGAAATTATCATATGCATCATAGATATGAACAAAATATGATAGTGGTCTGAAGTAAGACGCTCATGCGGAAAAACCATACATTAATGGGAAATAATTATGTATAAGTAGGTAGAGGGAAATGCTATGTTCATTCTTGAACAAAGTGGTCGAAAATTGAGCCTCTCGGCTGGAATTCATTCGAGCTAGCCGCGGCGGCCACTTGTCCGAAATCATTTTTAAAACATAATGGCAAACTTTTACCTTTATAAAAAAATATAAATTCTAGTCCATAATATTATATTATATGCGTTTTATATCTTCTTCAAAACCAAACGTCTGAAAAAACACCCTTTTTAAGAGAAGCAACACTCGATGTTGTAACAGAAAAATTTGGCGACAGGTTAATTTCATTTTGGGCTTTGATCAATAGGTCGCCGTGATTCTGCGACTTCGATCGATTATTTGCTCATGGGCTTCGTCTAGTTTCTAGAGTACTCGTACGCTAACAAGCAAATCCCTTCGGAGAAGTTTGAGGTTAGTAGCCGTATCCAAATCAAAGAGCGCAAATCCGTGAAATATTTTGACTGATCGATTCAAAAAGCGATGGCCTTTTTCATCCGTCTTTGTAATAGCGTACAGTACGGAAGTTAACTTACAACCACTCTAAGATGCTTTACTGAAAATATTACTGGTTTATCGGCATATACGAGAGATTTCAAGAAACCTAAGTTTAGAGGCACAAAATCGCTTAAACTGGTCAACTAAAAGTAAGATAAATCTCTCATCGGACTTATTTCGCAATTGTTTCATTAACGTTGTTTTAGGTTAAGCCTCGATAGCTACGACTGGATAGCAAAGTTCGAAAAACGGTAATTGTGAAGACTTAGCCTCTTTCCAGTCTAACAAATAATTTTTCTAATACAAATAAATTAAGGAATCGAGTACAGCAGGATATTTCCTTTATACGAGTATTTGAACAAAATTGCGACTTTTTGTTATTTAATGATGTGTGGTTTCGCTACCCAGCCTTAGTTGCTGGCAAGCGAATATATTTTATTTTTACTCCGAGTAATCAAAAGTGATCAAAATAATGTTAAAGTTTCAGGTGCTATTGAAGGGATCGTTGCTGCAAGTGTCCGTAAATCCGGAAAGAAATAGGGTGCACAAATCCAAAGATGTCTTTTGCCAGATGGTTTGAAACTCTTAAAAATTCGATAATTTTGCTTGCTACAGCACTCCAAGGTGTAGTCGATGGATGAAGTGCGGGAAACCCACTTCTCTCAAAACATGAATTTGCAAAATAAAATAAAATAATTGTTAGACGTTGTTCGTGTGGGTGTAAGTCATGATGAAATGTTAATGTCATCTGAGAATGTTTGACTTTGACATTTGTTACGATTCGGCGAACGGCAGTAAAGCCAACCGTTAATTTTGAAATAATATCTTTAGGTGTTTCAAACGGGGGCGAAAGCCCACCTCCAGTGGGACGGGCTATTGAAGTGTTTGGTGTTTGATATGGGTTGGCGAGAAGACATTGCGTTGAGTTCAAACAAAGTTCATGCCACCAGTTGAAATGGATGATTTTATTCCGTTTACACAACGGGCGAGATTAGGTACGATTTGTTGCTTTTGGATTGATGTAAACAATGTAGGGAAATTAAAAAAAAATAATGTTGAAATCAAACAAAGTTCGACATTTGAAATTGGATAATACGTATCTGTAATGGCAAAGCACATTCAGTCGTACCTACAGACACACTCGTTCTACATTCTGCTGAAAGGCAATTGAATTCTTTACGGAGGAATATGAAATTTTACAAAACAAATACACGCAGTTCTACATAGCGACGTATGTATGTTTCTATTTGTTAAATACAATAATTGTAAATGCGCTAGGGGGGGGGGGGTGGGTTTGGCCTGTTGATTTACTTTCCTTTGTAGTACAAAGAGAGAAAAATATTAACTGTGCCTTACAGTCTCACCATACAGGATGAGATGGGGTGTAGCCCTTTAGATGAGTTTGGCTCAACTTTCATTACGTCCGTCTGTCTGTTAATATAGGGTTATCCATTTTACGGCTTCAAAAGTTAAGTACAATAAACCACACATAAAGCTTTGATTTCGATGAAACTTTTAATTCATTATAATGATTGGCTGTTGCCTATTTCGGCCTCGGTAAACAGCTTAAGAAGAGAGCCCTCTATAGAAAGACGAAAATTACGTTGTCCAACACGCTGATAATAAGTACCTGTGTTCCTGTATGGCGCCGAAATATGGGTACTTGCGAAAGCGAATGAAACAGTGTTGGGTGTATTTGAGGTAAAGATCCTTCGTAAAATTTACGGGCACATCTGCGTAAACGAAGAGTATAGACGTCGAACGAAACGTGAGCTGTACGAGCTGACATGAATGTAGTACAGCGATTGCGCCGGCTAGGACATGTCGGTCGAATGGAAACGAACGAGCGTGGGATGACAACTTCCACGGAAAGACAGTGAAGACCGAGACTCCGGTGGAAGGACCAAGTTGAAGAAGATATGAGGATCCTTGGTATTACAAACTGGAGACAGCCCGCACAAGCCCGAAGTGCTTGGAGGTCATTAATGCAACAGGCTAAGATCAACAACGGGTTGTAGAGCCAACTTAAGTAACTAAGTACGATTGGCTGTTGCCGTTACGTATGAAATACAAACGACTCTTGATTAGTTGCAACAGTCGATGCTATGTGGTAATGTTTGACCACAATTTTCGTACATTTCGGGCGGTATCTGCACCAGGATTTGACGAATGTAGCTTTTCAAATGCTTCGAAGTGAGGAAATTATCCGCGAAGACGCGTGAACACAAAAAAGTCTAACGGCATAAAATCGCGCGTTATGCGTTCTGCTAACTTCTCACGCATTAAAGCCAAAGTGGCTACGTTTAAATAACCAGTATTGTATTAAAGCTGCTTTCTTTACGTTCCGTATATACGTTAACATGTGGGTAAGTCCAGTGTTGCGGAGGTTACATTCGTACGCTTGTATGTTTTGTTTATATTAATCCCATTGACGTTCTGAATACGATATTTTTCTTAATCTTTCCGTAACACCACTTCTTCGTGAGTACCTGTACTTTAAATGTATTTAGTTCTATACTTAACTATTTTTGAGGAAAAAACTATATTCCTGACGAAAGTGGCGTTGTGTAAGTCGTTAGGACATCATTCTGTATTTGCATCTTTTTTAGCAAGTTATGCGTAGTATCAAAATAAATTTATATACTTAGCAGGAAGAGAAATATTCACGGACATTGAAATTGGTCTTTCTAGGTTTGAAAATTTCTTGGTTCGTCCAAAAATTCTAAATTTGTCTGTTTACTACAACATATTTATCTAAATAAAACAACAACAATTATTGACTTCAACGTCCGTTTATTAACATTTCAGTTGAAAGGTAAACTAAGTGACAAAAATATGCATTTTTGACCACGCCCATTTTGATTAAATAAATGCAGTTTGCATTGATCAATACAAGACAATACTCAATAAAAGGCAGATCAATCACTCCACTTTGTATTAGTTCGCAATTGCTGTTTTCAATAAATATAATTTTAGAATAAATTCAAGCCGTTGCGGGCGTTACATATTTTGTCATTCATATTTTTCTGTGAAGTGCTATATACACACATAATTATGTACATATTTTGAGTGCCATATCAGCCCTAGTTCGATTGAAATAAAATAAACAAATTAACACTTTAATTTAAAAAAAACTTTCGTTGCGGACGTTACAAAAAGTTGTGTGCATTTTTACACAACTTTTTTTGTATCTTCTGAACGACTATTAAAGGCGATTTTTACATTTAATTGTATGCAATTGAATAGATTTTAAGCTAACAAAAAATATTTTTTAGCATAACCAATAAAAATACGATGTAGGAGAAGGTATCGACCTGCCGTTCATAAAGGTATCACCGAAAAAGCTAATGCTTTATGTATTTTAAACAAGGTTAAACATATAAACCATTATTCTACATATACGTATTATCATATATACTCGTATTTAGTTTTGATCTTTTTAAAAATCTATCCATTATACGTTTTCTCAGATCTACTTATACACACACATGTTAACTTCTATCGAAATTTGGAGTGTTTGACAGCAAATCAGACGACTCTGCTCGGACGACTTAGACAAAATAGCCGCGACTCCGGCCATATATGAATTTTACTTGAAAGGCATCAAAATATGTATCAGCATATTTTAATTTTAATGAACAGTAATATGATCTTCTGGGAATTTTTTAATCGACCTAAAATTTCATTCTCATTAAAATTATGGGAATATAAATTGCATGCTCTCTCGAATATTGCAATAATTTAGATTTCTTATTACTGGGAATAGGTGTAGGGGAACGCATTTCTCTCGTTCCATAGTCTGCCCTATTTACAACTGGCCTAAATCGACAATTTTATCTAAATCTAGTTATGAAATTTAATCAATTCTTAAATGGCCACAGCTGTGTGATGGTTGGTGTGCTTAACTATCGGTTCAGCAAACAAGGTTTAAAGTTTCCGAAAGAACTGTTCAGCGACAATTATTTACCTCGTAAGTTCGAGAAACTTCATGAATACGAAATTATTCTCTAAGCCATTAAACTGAATTAGCCTTATGAAGCGGGCTTTAAGCAGTTGAATCAGGTCGAGCGTATAATCATCATATCGTGCATTGCGCACTGTTTAACTGCTTTACTTTTTATCTCTTAAAAAAATACTTTTAATCGAACTCGTGCACATGTATTTGAATCCGATTCCGGCCAAATTTCCTATGCAGTTATTAACTAACGGCCACGTTATGTTTGATATTGGCTTGGGATGTTCATAATAGCTTTAAAAGACTGTAAGAATAAAAATGTGGATTAATTACGAACATTTAAAATGTATAAAATCGTTTATTTGGTACTAAGATCGCCATTATAGGTAAAAACGTGTCAAACTCCATATAAAAAAAATTGTGAAAACTGTTGTTGGTTATCTCGCACCTGAGGCACAGCAAACAACTGTTTAAATTTTTTATTTCCCGCCGGAATAAAGTACCAAAAAATTCATTTAAGAGCCCCTTAAAAACTTGATGTGACTCACATGAACGAACTTAGTACTAGCCTATATATTCGATACTTCGAACACAATTCGAAAACTCTCAATTCGGCATAATGGGATTGCACATCAATAAGTGAATACTTAATGATATACAATCCGATTAACTAATACCTTTTCAATCATTATTACCTTGAAGGCTATAATAATCGCCAAAATTACACTAATCAAAAGAACATTTAATTTTCAAAAAAGAATGCATCCACAACGTGTCAAAGTTTAGTGTGAATTTTGGACTGGAGGTGTTACTTCAGCATGGTTCTTTCAAAATTAGGCAGGCGAAGCAATGACTGTTGCTGATGCTTCATAACGCGACATGATGTTTTTCTTATTTCTGTCGTCGCATTGGAGGGCGACATATGTGACGCGCAAAATAGAAAGGGGCCTAAGGTTAAAACCCAGTTTTGTTCAGGAGAGCCATTTTAAAGATTAGGTCCCTTTCTATTTGCGCTTAGAATCGTCGACTTCACTTATATAAAACGCGCATATCTCTGGGAGGCAACACTTTTGGAGCATGGGATCGGTCTTATTCGATGCTCAGATGTTGTCCACTTCAAAAAAATGAAAATTGATTTTTTTTTACCCTTAGGTCACTTTCTCTATACGCTGTCACACATGGTTTTAACAAGCCGGATGCCATACACCATGTGCAACCAGAAGTTCTTGGTTTTGCAATAATGT
This sequence comes from Hydrotaea diabolus, assembly GCA_963513945.1. Classification (NCBI taxonomy): domain Eukaryota; kingdom Metazoa; phylum Arthropoda; class Insecta; order Diptera; family Muscidae; genus Hydrotaea; species Hydrotaea diabolus. The sequence continues at coordinate 1,342,297 of OY740716.1, forward strand.
GCGATCTTCAAAAAATGAAAATGATCTCAAAAGGTTAAATCTGGAAATATTGAATTATTCGTTCGTAACAAAATCTACAGATCCTCTTTTGCAAAACAACACTTTTTTGCTGGTCAATTTTGAAACTCTCTCGCAAGGTGTTTTTGTTTTGCTTTCGATTGTTTTGTTTTGTTTTGTTTAAAAAGATGGTCGATACAAATCACACCTTGTGCATCAATAATTGGTTCCCATAAATTTTGCAGCCAATGAAACAACTTTTACTTCTTCGGTGCACTTGCACCAGCTTTAACCGTTCCCTTTAGTTTTTTTTCGGTTGTTCATTTGGTGCTGAATTGACTTAAATCGTGGTTTTCCAGTACCTATACAATTGTATACAATTGTATTTTTGACAGCTATTTCACATGCAAATATTCACAAGAGGTGTAATCTACCTGCTAAGCTGTTTTTGATGTCAGATTTGTTAAACATTTTCTTCGGGGAATTGTCATAGCCTGCCACTATTAAAATGAATTTGGTAATTGAATGCATTTGGTTTTACTTTATTTTAGTTATTTTGTGTAATACATTGTAAGTGCCCAGAATTGATATTCCAAATGAAAATCTACAATACTTATTATCTAGAAAATAAACTACATTTAAAAATCCATTTAAAAGTTCATTCATTCCGTAGTTAGTTCTGTGAAATGATATTGGAAGTAACTACTTACTTACATAATTACCACAATTATTATTAATTAAAATTAATTATTAATTACTTAAAACCACAACCGCTTAACGCCGGCTCTGAATGGCTAATGAGTTTTATAGAGAAGTTTTTACATGGCTTAGAGATAAATTCCTTACTCGCAAAACTCCAGGCTTTTGCGAGGTGGAACGCCGCCGCAGGAAAATGTGTAGATGTTCTTACCAGGATTTGAACCTGAATTTACTGGCACGATAGTCGTGCACACTTCTATCACACCATGGAGGCTCAACTAACTACTTCTGTTGAACTGTCAGAGGTTCTCATATGAGTGCCTATTTCGTAAAGATCCTTTGAATTCTTCCTTATACGTTCTTTTTATATTGTACTTATACACATAGTATGTTCTTTTTTTCGGAAAATCCCGATTGGCTATTACCAAGTTTAAACTAACAATCTGTCTGTCATTTGCAAAGCTAATCCGTCAGAAGGCTGGAATAAATTCCAAAGATTACGGCTGCCCTGTACTATTTCTAGTAGTTTCCTTATGTTAGTCTTGCATGCTGGTTACCATACCGCCATACGTAAGGATTCTGGTTTGAGATTCCACTTGCATATCGTTCATTAATGTTTCTTTTTCTGTTCACTCCAAAGTGGTCAAAGCGGAATGCTTGAAAAAAAACGAGTTCGGGCTTTCTGCGTTTAACTTGCAGTGCACAAGTATTGGCCCACTATGACAGCTCATTTAGAGCTCTCGGTAGCATCGAAACAATTTGAGAAATATGACGCTTAAAGATGGTTTAAATTTTCGATACCCTCCGAAAGTCAATTCTGCTTTAATCAATCAATAACCATAAAAATCTGATTTCCATAAGCATATGAATTGATTCACAACAATTTTAATATGTCCCACTTGTTAATTTTAAAAATAAATGATCGCACCTTTCCTTTAGTAATATCGAAGTCGGTTGGGTCGGTTGATGATACCCTCCCATTCCTCACTCCTAAGAGACTATAATCTTAGTACATGACCTTCTAGAGAAAATCTAGAAATCACACACAAAAAATTCTTTAAAATCTAGTGAAATTTCCGCACTTTGAAAACCATGGTCCAACTCAGATGAAATACGGAGAATGTGCGCGTTGTAGCTTACGATTTTAAATGTTTTCAGATACAGATATACTATAACCAAGTATACGCGGAATTCGGTATTTTTTTATAAATCCCACCTATAGGGGAAGGATATATTTGCCGCTCTTTAGAGGTTTTTGTTTAGAGTGGATTGTGCTATGAGTCACCGCCGCTCGTACTTGTTCTGGTGTCATAATGTGGACCCTGTCTGTTATCAATTTCTCTAGACTAATACATGCTATGTATTGGATCTGTAGGGGATTAACGTGTAAATTGTATTTTAATGGCAACAATAAAATTAATCGCACTCACACTCGCACTCACGACAAGTGTGTAACGTCAAAATGGTATTACATGAGCTCAAGTGTGAACTGAACACCATTCCTCTGTCTTCAAGTTCTCGGTTTCACTCTCAACCCATCTCAACATATTTTATTTTTTTACACACACACACGCACCGACGATCCTTAACACGTACGTATACGTACATGTGCTCAAAATGTTATCTGGTCCTTTCGACATTTTTAAATTGTGCCTACAGGACGGCAGCTCGCATATGCATGTGCGTGAACTTACGTCTGAGTGGGTGCCTCATTTTGCTGTAACAGACCCCTGCAAACAATTTGACGATTGTTGGAAGATGGATAGTCCGCGCGAATCGTATTGGCTTACTTTCGAGGATGGGCTGCCTAATCGTTTCCTGGGCGATGGATTTGCGAGACACTAAATCGCTCAGCAAACACCAGGACGATGCTGCGTTGATTAATAGTTCGAGCGAAGTGACAGCGATTCTCCCTGCACGCGGAAAAAAAGTATGGTTGTGGTGACAATACTCGAAGAGGATCATACTATTGTTGGGTATATGGTTGTGCCACAACAATATTATGATCCTCACAACAATAGTATTATTCACACACAATCATACTATGATCCTCACAACCATAGTATGATTCACACTCAACCATACTATTATCTCCACAACCATATTATGATCCTCACAACCATAGTATTTTTCTCAAACAACCATAGTATGATCTTCACAACCATAGTATGATTCACACGCAACCATGCTATTATTCATACAACCATAGTATGACTCACTCAACCATACTATGATCCCCAAAAGTATTTATTAGGATTGGGTAATGTTGTTATTCAATAATAGAGATTTCAAGTTATTTTAAATTTGGGGAAAATGCTACTTCACCAACCGTAGACCCCAAGTAACGAATTTGATTAAACCATGGTCAATGGCTATATACTTAAGTGCAGCCAGATTTTAACAAAACGAGATCCAATCGGCAGTAGAGTATTTCACCAAACATGTGCATGTTTTATTTTTGGTATACCAAAAAAACATACGCACACACATATATGTGTGCTCTATAAAACCTGTTTTGTTATGTTTATAGTCGCAACCATACGGTATGATTGCCGTAATCATATTATTGTTAACGTAAATTTTAAACAACAATACTTTTGTTGCATCAACCATGTTTATATGGCTGCTATAACCATATTTTCATTTCTAAATTTGGCAATAATACTATTGTTACATTTCAACAATATGAATATTGCGGCAATCATACCATTGTCAAAATTAAATTCAGAAAACAATACTATGGTTGCGACGAACATACTTTTATTGCGGAGAACATATTATTATTGCCGTGACCATATACTAACCATATTTTTTCTCTGCGTGTGGTTATAATTTGCCGATGCCTAGCGTTCATTTCACGATGAATCGCATTACCATAGCCTAAGCGATGGTCTTGCACTATGAAAGAAGCACGCATAATCGCTTATCCATTGCCTATGCGATGCATTATAGGTACGCTCTAGCATTTCATGAGCGATGCTTTCGCAATCTGAGAGAAACACACAGAATCGCTTTTACATGGCCAAGGCAATCCAGTAGCAGTTTGAGAGAAACTAACTGTAAATAAACGAGTACGTATTACAGAAAAATTGTCAAACAAGTCAGTTTAAATGTGAAAGTTGAACGTGAATGCTGTGTTTTTAAGATATTTTCGCCAACAGCAAAAATAAAATTAACAGGTTAGATTAAAAAATTAAATTCTAAGCAATTCCTCTTTCCATCATCATTTATATTTTCTAGCGAATCCCTTTCGATTCACCACAGAGATTGATTTACGAATCTGGTAAAAAAAATGATCGTAATCGATTAGGACTCGTTTTGAAGAACTGCCAACGAATCTTCTTGGCGATTAGCTTGGGATTCTGCACCGTGCAACGTACACGATTCTACTTGGCAAATCGCTTGAAGGGGTGCAACTACTTTCACTAGGCGATACTCGGGCTATTCACAGGCCGCGATTGCACTCATCATCCAGGCGAATCACCCGAGATTCTTCCGCAATCAAAAATGTTTGCCGGGCCGGGAATCTGGGACGAAGCAGTAGAAGAAGAAATGCACTGCCGCCACGGTATTTGTATGTATGCATGTACGTATGTATTGCGTGTGGAAGCGAAGCTTGTCATGTCAAGTGCTGAGCGTTGTGATGGCAACCGAGCTGAAGCAATGACCGGTCTATCCGGAAGGATTAATGGTCTCTACACACATGAGTAAATATTTACGCATGTCTGTGTCTTACCCGGCTATGTACATATGACGGCACGTAAGCACTTCCGCAAACTTATTCCACATTGACATTCGGATAAAGAGCACTTCTCGTTTCGGTTTCATGGACCACACGAAGCCATTTTGAGTTAACGTCCATTTAATTTGAAAGAATTCCATCGTCATAGGGAACGAATCGAATAACCTGCAAGTACCTACCCATAGACGTACCATACAAATGTGCGTATGTACACGCCCAGTGAGAACTGCAAACGATGTCACAGATGGAGTGCTGGCAAACCACTGTGTTTCGAGAGTACAGGTCAAGAGGGTTCTAATGGTTGCCAACGGTTCAAGGAGGAATGCCCTGCACTGTACTTGATTTTTCAATTGACCAACTGGTTTTGTATTATTAAAAAATAATAAAAATTATTGGCAAAACGCTCATTTATTAAGCTTTGGCCTCAAATTGGTTCTTCTGCACCTTTTTTCAAAACAAAAGTTTTTTGCTCTCGAAAATAGTGACTTATCGTTCACTGTATAATTGTGGCATACAGCAGGCCAAGCGTGCATTGATGTTTTGTTCCGGGAGTGGGAAAGTACTTGACTTTCTGTATTTCCAACGTTCTCCTAGCACTCTGAACCACAATCTGCCAAGCGTGCATTTATGTTATCATCTTGGACGCGTTCGCCAGTTCTTACGTCACCATGTCTTGTGGGGGGCCAACGGCTTGCCCTTTGTATTTTTCTGTCCGGGTATTCAATAACGACACGAAAACAAACAAACATACATAAATTTCAGGCCATTCGAATATGTGGGCTTAGCACGTGCACAGGTTCACACATACGACAAATGCGAGTAGATTCCAAACGCAATCGTGCTGTGCTGTTCCATGAAAACACCCCGCAGTATGCCAGGCATAGTGAAAAAGTCTGCTATGCCTCGTTCGATACTTTTTGCTGCATGGGCTTCATGTTCCATCTGGCAAAAGTAATTTATGTATTTTATACTTTGTGTCCTTTAAACGTTCGCAATGACACTCAGGGCATTCGGATGATGAGTGAAATCGCTCGAAACGAATGTGGAAAAGTGTTAAGGTTTTATATTCTTTCGTGTCGCATCGTACCCATTTGCATGCTCTGTCATGACAATCATTCCGCCTTAAAATCCAATGGCCCCCCTTTGGGATGCACATAAAATGCTACAGTGCTGGTGACAAAGCATTAAAGTGCCGCCATAAATATGGGTTGTACTGGGAGTGAGCCCACCTTATCCAGTACACCGTAGATACAGTAGGCCGATAGAAGGGTACATACGTACATAAGTTTGTTGTTTCCCTAACTGGCAGATTGTCCCGTTGTTAATCATAACGGGTACTAGGGGGTTTATTAAAATAGTTTAATTGATTTTATTTTGTTAATTTACTTCCGCAAACAAATACACACACGTTTTTATATATTTAGAGTGAGTCGGGTGACAACTTATCTCTTCTGATAAGGGGACATATTAACTGGGGATGTAACGAAAGTAGGTTCAGCGAAGGCGAATATTGAAAAACACAAGTATTGAAATATGCAGTTTTGCGAATGCGAAAGCGAATTTTGAAATAAACTTGTACTTACATTTATCTTACCACTCTGTGGCAAAGGGGTATTGTAAGTTTTTGCTGTTGTTTGAAGAAAGAGTGATGGACTTGTTAAAAATTATACCGATCGACTCAGAAATATTAAATATTTAAATTGAGTTAGACACTCTTGCAATCAAAGTGTAGATCGCAAATATAAATCGATCTCGACGATAGTTTACACATTATATTATTTTTGGCCAATGATGCTAGCCGCAGCGTTTTACGACGTATATCTCCAAACACTGCAAGTTGTAGATGTCTATTCTTGACTGCCTAGATAAGACGGTGCTACAGCAAAAAATTACCTGTGCAATGGCCCTATTGACGTTATAGTCCCAGTTCAGTAGCAGAGGTGCAAGTCGTCTTGCGGCGGCTAAAAGCTGGCTGACGACGTCTGCTTTTTGTGGACTAGGCAACAATTTAATAAAACACAATAAGAAATTTCGGCTACAGTCAGTCGAGCAGAACATTCTAAATTATACTATCCACCACTATGGCATTTAAAATATAAGTATTCGTTCACTCTGTACGGAATTTAAGCAAGATCGGATTTTATGTGTGGCTTGTGATAGGTCCTGGTTTGCAGGGCCCATTGAAACCCTGGTTCCATTTAAATATTTATGTCCGCCACGGCTACGAGTTACATGGTCCATTCGATCAGAACAATTGACTACTTTTTCAAAAAAATCTGGCCATGTGGCGTCAATGGTGACATGAATATTGGCTTCCAATGCTGCAAGATTTAGCGGTTTGTCGGCATAAACCAGTGCCTTAACATAGCTCCACAAAAAGTAATCCAAAGGTGTTAAATCGGGCGAACGAAGGAGCCAGTGAACTGGACCACATCGGGAAATAAATTGACTTTGCAATTAATCGATTGTTAATTAAGCCCATTGTATGACAAGCTACTAGATGAAAAGCAGTAAGAGATTTATCTCTAAGTCCTGTCAAAACTTCGCTATAAAAATCATAAGCCGTTTGGATACGGTGTTTAACAGTAGGACCCGGTTAGTGAGTATAAGAATTTCCAATTTTTCCTTAATGGGATGTTGTGGGAATTGAGTAACTGTGTATGTCAAGTGATTGATTGATTCATTTTTGGTAACAAAACGGCAGTTTCTTCCTCATTTCGATAGAAATACGGGCCCATGATGCCACCAGCGTGTACACTGCACCAAACAGTTTATTTAATGGATGTAATGGTAATTCGTTAACGGTTGAGGATTGTCTTCGCTCCAAAGAAATGAGCATCATCACTAAACACAAATCTTCGAAAAAAAAAATGCTCTACAAACTTCGCGAACAGCTCGGTATTTTTTTCGTTAAAGTAAAGATTGTCAAAAAATTGAGGCATGTTATTTTCCCTGCACAGTTACATGCGACCTGCCCAAGCTTCACTTGAAGAAGCTACGTTCCCTTCAGTTGCTTCTAAGAATATGAACGGAAAAAAACACATTTGTTTTCAACTCTGAACTCCTTATCATGTGTCTGAATCTAATACAAATGTGGATTTGTCGCACAGAGTAACACGTGGGTACATACATAAGATGATGTAAACATCATTTGTCACAGTCTCCTCTGGACGCCTGATAGTCAGTCAATGGCGGAGTAGCTTCTTTTCGATGTAAGGCATTTGCTAGTCGGCGTTGTCGGAGTGTATCAATTTTATGGGTTACTGGTACATTGTATTTGTTTGTCTGATGATATTCTGATTGCCTCACTTGTAATTGTTGATATTTTGTACAAATAAAAACATGTTAACACACACACAGACACACATAAGGGCCAGATACGTTTACAATACAGTTGCACGTACATACATGCATAACTACATACGAGTACAAAATGTAAACACGCTCCCAGTGCGCCAGAAAATCATCATTAAAACCGCCACATGTTGTGAACAATTCAAATCGCTTTAAAAGAAAAGAAAGAGAAGAGAAAAAAAACCGAAACGCCACACACAAGGGCCATAACGCTTACCCGTACGGCAAGAAGCCGTAAAGGTCTGGCATGCTGGATATGCGACAGCACACAGCGAAGACGCCTGTATCAACATCCAAAAGGAATAGCGGGATGTTGCGCAAAAATATCAAAGGATATGACTTGGCTGATAAAAATACACATGTCGTCGATGATGTAAACGCTCTTTTGTGGCAGCAAAAGTTTTTCCCACGATGGGGTTCGAAGAACGCGGAGGTGGGAGGAAAACAAATTCTGTTGTCAATCGACATTCGCCCATTATACTTTTTCGGTGTGTCTAATCCCATGGCAGATTGAATTGAATCTAGCAAATATTTGTGTCAGAGGAATAATACCTACAAAAACATTTCGCACATTTACGGCGCTATTGTCATAACTCAAAATTCCGAATTTTTCTGTAGCTTCTTACATGAAGATGGAATTTTTTTCATTGCACGAAATACAAAACGAAAACTTAACAACCGTCCAACTCTTAACTTGATTATCTTCCGAATATGCAAAAAAAAACCTGATATAAGTCCGCTGTACGTTATGTTGATGGGGGAAGGACTTTAATTTCAACAGACTATGACCAAATACTGTAACCATGCCAATTCTACACCATACTTTTTGGAAAAAGGGGTCGGCCAAGTTAGGGTTGCTTGAGAAGTCTGTGCTACTGATACAGGCAGAATCGAGGCAAGAAGTTGTCGACTTCATCACTGTTTGACATTAAACGGAGATTCATACTATGCAACAGGTGCCACTCTATTCAACCAGCTAAAATAGCATATCTCGAAAGCCAAAACAACACCCCCTTACACTAATACGTCCTGCGTTCCACAATAGCGCTGAGGCATGGATACATGTGCTTGTACATGAAGCCATTTCGGGGGGTACTTCAGAGAACGATTCATCAAAAAAAAAAAAAAACGAAAAAAGCAGCTGCCTTACTACTAGGTTTTGTGATATGGGATATCGATGATCCTGTATTGCGCATTTACAACAGAGGGTCTACGGGTGCTCACACAAAAGGTCGACCCTAAATGAAACGAACAAGCACAAAAATTACTAAAGAACTTTAGTGGACTAAGATTTTAGATCGTGCAAACCCTTGCACCGCCGGATCTCTGTTAAATTTCATAAACCTACAATGTGTCTTGCTTGATTGGCAGACCCCAAATTTGGGGATATATTTGTGTGGCAGCTACATCTAACTCCGATCCGATTTTCCGAAATCAAGTACGTGTGTATGTTAGCAGAACTGATAATATTCATTCTAAATCGGCGTTGGACTATGCTACGCTCTTTTAAATCCAAGTTATATCGAGAATACAAAGCCTATATAAGGCAAAGAGGCGTGGAACCGCCCACTGCAGCCAACTACTGCCCACATTAAATTTATCGTGACCCAGCGAACGTATTGTGACCGGCATCAGCTGTTTAATGTCGTCTCTAAACGTATTTAGAATTTTTTACGAATTAAGGCGATGCACAAAAAATTTCAAGTAGACATTTAAATACGGCCACAAAGTATGGACGCCTTGATAAATGTTTGAAATGGTATCTCGTAACGATTATGCTCCATCTCTTTGCGAAAAGTACCCGTGGGGTAGGTACGCCAAAAAGTTTTCTTCAATTTGATGAATATTTTACATTAATCTAAAGAACAGTATACACCAATTTGAAGAATATTGTACATCAATTTGAAGAACAATGTACATCAATTTAATGAAAATTATGTTTCTTGCCCAAGTCATAGTCAGATTTGAGAACATGTTTCTATTGAACATTTCATTCAATAGAAACCATAAATAGCAGTCAAAAAGACTAATAGTTGCAAGTAGGCTTGACTGCAGTTTCGCTACATCACCATCATCCGACCCAAACAATAAATGTGATTAAACCATGACCAGCGGTTCTACACTTAAAAGCGGACTGATTTGCATTTAACGAGAAATACTGTCTGCAATGTTTTCCACCGCACAAAGTAAACACAATTAAAATCCCTCGTGTATGTATATATATACTCGTATTCAAGTATGTATGTGTGAATACCCACCGCATTCATGAATGATTCTTGTTACTCATTGTGCAAAGAGCCCATTGACTGTGTGAGTGAATGAATGCAGACACTGAAGTTGTGTTATACGTTGATGTGCTTCGCTTTGCTTTGGAGAAGATTGGATTCATTCGTCCTAGAAAACAGTGTAACTCGAACTCAATTACAGAATTTCATATGTACGTTGCAGAGTCACAATCGTATACGATTTCTATTCTATATCGACTAAAATACCGACATTTTTTTCGAATTAATCAATATCAATATTATCAATATCGACTAAGAAATCTAGTCAAATTATACACTGGATAAGTTCTAAGTTTTCATATCGATAAAAGAATATTATTGAAATGAAACTACTTATTTTGATTTGAAATGTACTTTTATGAGCTAATTACACTAAATGAAATATAATTATAAGATCCAGAGGTACCTGAGGTAGTGCACGTACACCTTAGCTGCACCTGCATCGGTCTTACTTTATTTACGGCTGTACGGGTAAACGTTTTCGCCACCAGTTTAGCAACATCAAAAATCTATGCACTTTTCTTTTTAGCTCATGTTGTAAAGGCAACTGTGTACCGGAGTGACAGCCCGGGTAAATTCAGTATATGTGACGCGCAAAATAGAAAGGGACCTAAGGGTAAAAACCAGTTTTGTTCAGGAGAGCCATTTTAAATACGTGTATCTTTGGTGTACCATCACTTTCATAAAACGCGCATATCTCTGGGAGGAAACACTTTTGGGGCATGGGATCGGTCTCATTCGATGCTCAGATGTTGTCCACATCAACAAAAAAGTGAAAATTGTTTTTTTTTACCCTTAGGCCCCTTTCTCTATGCGCTGTCACATATAGAACCGGCTGTCGTATAATTTATTTTCTTTAGTTGATCAGGCCAATCGATTTTGATAACACATCTTTATTAGATATGCATAAATTCAGGAAAATATAGATGATCCGTAAGGCATACGCATCATAATGTTTGATTAGGCGAAATCGTAAAAACCCTCACTTTTGACTTATAAAATGATGTTGCATTTAAAAAAACTTATTTCTTAGGAAAATATAAACTTTTTTGCAGGTTATTATAAGACTTTAAATTTACGATTACAATCGCTACCAGTAGCTCGAAATCGAACTAAACGAAAGGCATCGTTAAATGGACTATCTAGCGATTCTCATTTGTTCCATCGAAACGGACATTTGTTGTGGCAGCAGTATAACTTAGCGCGGATGTTTGTAACGCTTCAACGAAAGCAGATTTAAAACATGTTAACCGATCGCTTTATAATCATTTGATGCGTTAAGCGATGCCTGTCCGCCGGCCTATTTATGGTTGTAATCAAGTAATGATGGAAATTAATCAATGATGGAAATCGGAAATTTATCAAACTCTATATAAAAAAATTAATCTATGAAATATCTTAAACGTTCCTTACAATTGTACAATTCTTTTTGATGTCCCCGTGTATGTGCGTGTCACATAAACAAACTTTGGTAAAATGAACACATACTCAAATTTTGCTACCAATCCAAAAATGTAATTTAGGGTTGGTCCCATGCGTCGAAGAGGCCCAGAAAAACGGACGTTATGTTCAAAAATAGGATAACCGGTTAATATGGGTACTCAAATCAATGCAAATTTCGTAACGAATGTGGACTTATTTTATGATTTGACTACTATTATAGTCAAAATCATGGATCCAAGGGGCCAAAAAACCGGCCCTATTTTTTTCGCTTTTATAGCAAAGTGACTGTGGAGGGTATATAAAGTTCGGCCTGTCCGAAATTAACGACGTCCTTGCTTGTTTGATTTAATTTAGTCGTCATTTCAGTTTATTACAGTACAGCCCTCAGTTCTATTGATAGGCAAATGCGACAATTCCAAATCATCATTCGGAACTCCTCTATTCTAGTAATGACATTTCGGTGGGCGAAAACGATTCCGATTGCGTGGTCTTAACAAACTTCATGCATCTTTTTAAATGGCATGAAAATCTGTACTACAGTTAAAATCAATTGGCAATTTATCTCAAATCGTTGTTTCGCGAGTTTACGATGTTATATTTGATTTTAAACCGACGACAACAAATATACATTTGCAAAGAATTTCGACAAAGAATACAAAAAAATCGCATCGAATAATTTCGAGATTTTTTGAAAATGTCAAATTCCTATTTGGCACTGGTATAGTGTCAGGTGTCGCGATGAAATTAAATTTCTCGTATGTTCGCCGACTTGTAAGCTGATGAAATTAGATTTCATCATGGTCGGGAAAAATTATACCATGGCATTTTGGGTGACATGAAAAAACAGCGACAACAATTCAATGGCAATCAGAGTCAACAGCATTACACACAATAGCCTGTTCCAGGCAGCACAAAGAAAGTTTTCTTAAGAAGCACTTTTCCATTACACTGCCTGGCGGGCGCCTCTTTGTGTTGCAGGGCTACTTTATGCATATTTTAGACTGCTGCAAAATGCATCCCATTCACTCAATACGTGACGCCCACGACATGCGTGGTTGGCTGGCAAACTTTTTGTGACTTTATAACAAAAGACGTCTGTTCACCTTAATAGACTTTCCATCTGTTCGCCCGAGAACAATACAATTAGGCGTACACACATACATACGCCTCGTGCGTTTGTATGTATGTAGCTAAATATATTGTGGCCTGTATATTTTACTATAACTGAATTATAGCCAGTTTCTGTTTGTGCGACAAAGGACAAAGTTGGATCACCAACCCACGTACCTGGGACGTTCAGCGAAAATAACTTTCGCCATTGGCAGCCCAGTGCTCATCTATTCTCTGGGGGTCACTTAGATCATCAACGTTCCTTGCAAGATGTATTAAATCAATTATGAACCCACACATTTCCAATGCGTGTTACTTTTCTATCCCGACGTCCAAAGAAGACATTTGCTCAATGGAGAAGGAGCTCTCGGTGGACCGGGTGCTGGCATCATCCATCGACAGCCGTACTAGTATATCGGGGTATTTCCTATTACATTTGTGATGGCTTCGACACATACATACATAAATAAATAAATTCTCGAGTGCTGGAGAGAAAGTTTTCTACATCGCCATCCTTGAAATGTAACCAGGGGGGAAAGCGATGGTGGACTAGTTCGTCACGACAAATGCTGTGTCCATGTTGTGAAGTATTTGTGGATTTGACGGCTATAAAATGCCCATGAATCTTCATAAATAACTAATTTGGGATAACTGTTGTATGACATGTCGAATGATTGAAAATAAACACACAATTCGGTATTTTCAATTCAAACCCCTGACGGCGCAACGAATTTTTCACAGGGCTGGCTTGCCGATAAACAATGTTTCCGATTGCAAATGGAAAAATTCAGTTGACAACACAAAACAAATAACTCTGCTTGTGGTTTGGCAAAATGTGTTTGCGATTGTAGATTTTGTTATGATACCGCTCAATAAGTAGTCGTTGCAAAAATTGGTTTAAGATACTTGTTCTACAGTTTAAGTTCTTATCTTAACCGGCAGTGGCACTTTATGGTAGTACACATGTTAGATTTGCCAAGTGGCACAGTGGGCCGTTTTTGGAGAAGGCGGCCGAAAGTATTACAAAAATATAATATTTCCTCTTCATTAGTAAAACCCTTGTCATATGCAAACTGACAATGATTATGATACCAACATGTCCTAATGACCCCCTTCCTTTCGATTTAATGAAAAGAAAGGCCATTTGTTCGAGTAAATCTCCACCCTAGAATAGAACTAACATCAAATGCTCCTTAAATTTGGCAAAAAGTTCATTAGAGTTTTGTACACATTTAAAGTGGGTATGGTCGCCACGCCCCCATCTTCTACCTGTCAAAGTTGGAGTTCGTATGCTTCCTTTTGAAACACGCTTAAGACGACAAAAAACAGGACACCTAGCAACACCTTTTTCTATACCTCCCGTACAAATCTCCCAATAAGCTCCTTTATTATATTTGCGATATCCTGAGGAGCAAATATCCATAAATTAATATAGCGCCTTCAGCTCTTTAGCTTCCATTAAATGGACACCATACCGAGTCACCAACAGGTAACATCGGTTAAAACTTTGCCATGGCTGCACTACCAATAGCAAGCTCACTTATTACGAAATCTCTTAAAGCTCGTGACCGTAATCTCGATATTGTAATCAATTTCAAAAAGCATCATTGCTTTGCCAACGAGCCATATGAAGCCCATAAACAAAAGTTATAATCAACAAAATATACAATCAAATATTATTGCAGCTGTCAAGTACAACTCTATTGAACTCGATCTTAACTTAAATCCACCGAAATTGTGGAGCAAATCAAAACTTGCTGCTAATCCAATCGCCGAGTCACAATCACCAGGGGCTAGTGTAAAGGAGAAGTTCATATGATACCACGAATGTTAATGATTTCAACCGATTTACCATTCGATTTCAAGCGATTTACCATTCGATTTCAAGCGATTACAGTTTCGAGTGCATCTGTAATCGTCAAAAAAAGCTAAGTGTGGCTGTTTTAAACATAGAAACCTCCTCTCTTTTCTATTGCAGTTTTATCCAGAATTAGAACGCCGACAAATCTTTATGTATACACACCTACCGAAAGAACTCAAAATATTGTTAATCCTATAGATAAAGAAGTTAATAAATGGAGAAAGTTGTATGTCTGATTTTCTTATCTTTGTTTAAGGTTAAATTATTTCGCACTTAATATCAGTACACATGGTAATTGCATTTGTTAAAGCATGGGGGATTGCTTTTTGTTTGAAAAAAAACAAATAACATTTCTCACTGTGTATTTTACTAATGCATTTCTATTTCACATACGCATCATAGTTTCTTTCTCATCCAATATTCATTCATAAGTGTTACAAATTACCCTTTTAACGAATTCTGTTTCTGCCTGGAGTGATTTTCCTATTAATTTAACTATTTATTTTGCTGATTTAGTCGGATTAAAGTAAGAGAAAAATCGTTAAATTTTTTTGTTTTGATTTTTGCGGCAGCTATGTGACCCATTTACAAAGATCATTTGAGAGAAATTCAAAAAACTCTTTATTATTTATTTTTATTCAAGCTTGTGGCGTTTGGTTATTGTTACTCCTATTTCCCGAAGATGCTATCCGAAGAATAGCGAAATATCGAAACAAATAAAAAAAAATAAAAAAACTGACCTTAAGCATGAAAAAAATAAAGAGTTTGTTAAAATGAGGTCGAATAAACCAACACGAAATTAAGAAATTCAAAAACTCTTAGGCTGCGTCCTCAATTTGTTCTTGAATGAGTTGCTCGTAATGAATTTATCTACACACAGACCCGAGCAAAATTTCAAAAGCTAAACCAAACTACTGCATAACAAATGGACAATTCAATTCGATTCTGACCTTATGTATAAGGGCTAACATTAAAGAAGTTATTCCCACTCTATAGCTTCTAATTTTTAGTCACCTAATCTACCGAAGTTTCAATGTGCGATATTCTTTCCTGGTTCGAAGGTCTTAAGGTACACGCAGTTTTATCTGGTTTCAAAAGGACCATCCTCTCAATAAGAAGTTCATACTTAAAGTACGGATTTAAGAGAACAGCAAACACAATGTCGCTCCATTGGCCGTATCCTCTGTGTCCCCCTATGGGTGTTCGCCTGCCAATACTTTGATTTGTTCGTTTTGGTTTTGGCTTGACTACGCGACCACACCGATGAAAAGACTGTGTTGGCATTATTGGCGGCCTATTGGATTACATTTGTGAGTGCCATGTTGTGGAAAATCCGCCACGCGAAATTGGTTTGCAGAAAAACCGAGACAAAAAGTGGATTTTGGAAATGGAATTGTGGGCGGCGTTAGTACGTCTGCATATAAAATATTTGTGGATTTCCTAATTTGATAAAACATGCGTCAAGAATTATGTAATTTTGTAAATTGTTGTTGTTTGTAAGTAAAATGCTTCCACCGATAATTTCCTTTGTGCCAAATGTATTTTCTAGGAAAACAAACCATGAAAATTTATTTCCGTTTATGGAATAACACGGCAATTTTATATTTGGTCTCTTGTCGTTCGTGAGAAATGAACACAACGGAAATGAAAACTTTGAGCTCCACGCTTTTCGTTCTAAAGGAATAAGCGACGGAATACCGTGGCAAAACGATGTCCTTAGGCAAAACTGCGTCGTCAATGTCCCATCAGAGATCAGGATTAGGTTGGGGTACATGCTTTGCCACAAAATAGGCGTGTGTGTGTGTGGGTGGGTGGGGGTTGTTTGTTTCCATTTACATAATACGAGCAGCAGTTGACAGGAACATTATTTTCCAAGTGCCGCGGATAGGAAGGAGGCGTGGTGTCTCATTTATTTGAACGGGTTATAATCGATATTTGTTTTTTCTTTTCTTCGTAGGCTACTTTCCCTTGGGCTCGGAACACTGCCTGACTTGGATCTGCTTGGATGTGCTATTTTGCACCGCCAGTATAATGCATTTATGTACGATATCGGTTGATCGGTATCTATCGCTGCGTTACCCGATGCGTTTTGGCCGCAATAAGACGCGCAGGCGAGTCACTTTGAAGATAGTGTTTGTATGGCTGCTATCGATTGCTATGAGTCTGCCACTGAGTTTGATGTATTCAAAGGTAAGTTATTCCTTAAAGACAATTGGGGTTTAGTTACGGCGGCTGAGGTGCCCACTAGGGCGTACCTCATAAAAAAAGTTCGCCGTACACCTTCGAATATGAAGTATTATTGAAAGGTAGTTTCAAAAAAAAATTTTTTATTTTTTTATGCCGAACGTAGGGGTCGCGCTTTTACATTTTTCTATATAACTTCTGCATTTATAAACGGATTTTAAAGTGTGATAAATCGATGTTTTTGTCTCGACGAGGCCGATTTTTTTGTCTTTGAAGTCATTGACCTCAAGCACCCCCTACTGGTACTTACCCATCATATCTCAGTTGCTACTACCCTAATGTACCACTCTAATATCAGAAAATTAAAGCTCGCGCGGGGTGCTTGAGCTCAATGACTTCAAAGACAAAAAAATCGGCCTCGTCGAGACAAAAACATCGATGTATCACACTTTAAAATCCGTTTATAAATGCAGAAGTTATATAGAAAAATGTAAAAGCGCGACCCCTACGTTCGACATAAAAAAATAAAAAAAAAATTTTTGAAACTACCTTTCAATAATACTTCATATTCGAAGGTGTACGGCGAACTTTTTTTTTTACTTGTAACCTGGTACGCTCTAGTGCCCACTGCCAAGCACAGTGGAAAATACTAAATGGTATGATTATACTGCCTGAGGACCATTCTACAGAGGAAATGAACGCGGGCAATTGTTTCGAAGCCAGGCCTGGGACGCTTTAGCCTTATGGGCCGGCGCAGAATCCTGCTGGAAAGTCCATGGCTGGTTTTGGCACAGGGAATTGTTAAGAGGATTCACAGCAGCTTCCAAAACGGTTTCTGGGTAAACTTTGGCCGATGTTTTGGCTCCTTGTTCGCAGAAATGCAGGTCAGTGATCCCATTGTAAGAGACACCCCACCAAACCATGACTGAAGCTGGGTGATGACCCTTTTCCACCCTTGGGATCAGTTCAGATGTTTCCTTAGATGACCGCGCATACACTCTATCATTTTGCTTGTTGAAACAAAATTTTTCTGTGCAAGTTATCAGCGTGCTTCACCAAAAGAAGCTGCAGTCAATAAATGTCCGGTGCGTCGTTTTTAATGATTCGACTCATGGGCTTTTGCGTGATATTCATCTCACGGGCCATGATTTTCTGTTTTCGGAGCGGATTTCTGTGAATTCCTGATTTATCGGCTTTGATGACATGCGGTGTTCGAACAGAGCGTGGGCGGCCCGACGGGTGGCGGTCTTTTACATCTCCAGTCTCCTCAAACAGTTTTATGCACCGGTAGACGAACATGCGGGTAATCCCTAGTGGCCGGAGCGTTTTGAAAATCCCGTTACAGACTAACGCTATTGAGGTTAGTTTTCAAAACCCATATGACATTAACGGGGTATGTTCAGTTCTACTATTGAAATGGGTGTTTTCAATGTTGTAACAGTATTTATGTCCCTAGTTTATATATATATATATATATATATATATATATATATATATATATATATATATATATATATATATATATATATATATATATATATATATATATATATATATATATATATATATATATATATATTCGCACGATAACTTTTTAAAGGAGTTACCATACGTTTCTTAAATGCTGTATGTCGTATTCTTTTTCCAAAACTGCCGTTGGGATTGTGAATAGGCCATAGTACATCAGATCTTCTGATACCACCGAAACAGATGTACCACTTCGCCTACTATTGGTATTCGTGAACTATTTTTATCGCTGTGAAAACGATTGTAACCAACATTACTTGTTACCGAACGCATGAAAATCGCTTAAATTAAGCACCCCGTTACTTTTTAGTTTTCACTTTATATCTTAAATAATATTTATACGATTTGACTAAAATCAATGCCTTTGAATAGAACTTGGTTATGTGGTGACATTATTTTTGGCCCAAATCACGCCCCTTTTGATACCTCCTATAGAAATGGCGCTGTTCGAGTGCAGATCCGGGATCTCGTGGGAAATTTTCAGAGAGTCAATTACGACACATTAGTATACTCGTATATTTTGTAAATAAAACGAAACTAAAAAATAGGTTTTTTCAATACAGAACTTCTTTAACAGAAGTCCCTTTATCTATTTAAAACAGTAAAAAAAACAGTACCAAGTGGGCAAAATAGTTTGCATTCAAGAGATGTTGGCTCAATAATTTGTAAAGAATTAAAAACACATTTAAATTTGCTTTCTTTTTAGTTATCTACATTAGCATATGTGACAGCGCATAGAGAAAGGGACCTAAGAGTAAAAAAAATCAATTTTCGCTTTTTTTGCGCGTCATATGGACCTAAGGGTAAAAACCAGTTTTGTTCGGGAGAGACATTTTAAAGATTTAAATACGTGTATCTTTGGTGTATAATCACTTTCATAAAACGCGCTTATCTCTGGGAGGGAACACTTTTGGGGCATGGGATCGGTCTCAATCGATGCTCGATCGGTCTCATTCGATGTTCGATGTTGTCCACATCAAAAAAAAGTGAAAATTGATTTTTTTTATCCTTAGGTCCCTTTCTCTATGCGCTGTCAAAAATGCTGATTATCATTACTAAACCAGATCCATTGTTGCTACTGTCGCAATTTCTTGACAATGAGTCAATAGAAGCCATTTTTGGGCGAACAGTATTCAGGCCAGCTTCTGAAGTTATCAGAGTTATGACTGCGTCTAATGCTTTGCCAGTTAAATGAAGCTTTTATTTTATGATTTATCACAGACTTCTTTATACTAACATATTTCTAGAAAAGTAGACCTTCAATCGCCAATATTAAACCCTTCACCGCCTTGTGATGTCGATCACTAGCGACACTTCTCTGTTGAAATCTTTCTGTACTGATTACTATAAAACACTATATTTTTATAATTATTATTATTATTTTATTGGATAAAGAAATATGATTCGCATTGGCTTTATCTTAATTCTTGTCATTTAACAAAAATGATGTACTGCATATTTTACTCTTGTATTACCTTTATATTGGTCGTGTTCAATTGGCAACTTGCTAGGAGGTCGCTAACGCGATATCTTCACCCCGTTGTACAAGAATACAAAAATGATTTTGTTTACAGAAAACTATAGAAAATATTTATTGAACCAGTTCCTTTAAAATAATTGAACTTTTTGGGAAGAAAGTAATTCAAAAAGAACATTAAGCGAGTTTAAGCGAGCTCGGTTATTAATCGCTTAACTTGACGCAGAGAAAAGATATGGTTACACTATGGTCAGCGCAACAATAATATGTTCTCTGTTTAATATGTTCTTTGTTTGGTGAAATACTCTTCTACCGACTGGTTCTCGTTTATTTAAAATCTCCTGCACTTAAGTATATAGCCATTGATCATGGTTTAATCACATTCGTTACATGGTGTCTACGGATGGTGAAGTAATCATCCCTTCTGGCAACTTAAAGTATTTTCGACTGCCGTATATATTTTTGTTTCTTGAATGGAAATGTTTAATAAAAACATGGCGTCAATTTTGGCTATGAACTAATTGTAATTTAATTTAAATTAACTTACTTGATAAAAATCTCTATTTTTGAATAACAACATTACCCAATCCTAATAAATAATTTTGGGATGGTTGAGTGTGAATCATACTATGATTGTGGGGATCATAGTATGGTTGCGTGTGAGTCATACTATGGTTGTGAAGATCATACTATGGTTGTATGAGAAACATACTATGGTTGTGAGGATCATACTAGATATGGTTGTGGAGATAATAGTATGTTTGAGTGTGAATAATATTATTGTTGTGAGGATCATAGTATGGTTGTGGAGATCATAATATGGTTGAGTGTGAATCATATTATGGTTGTGGGAATCATAGTATGGATATGTGTGAATAATACTATTGTTGTGAGGATCATAATATTGTTGTGCCTCAACCATATACCCAACAATAGTATGATCCTCTTCGAATATTGTCACCGCAACCATACTTTATTTCTGCGTGTTCTTGCTCGAATAACTTTTTTTCTACAAATTACGTATTTTCAAATCAAACGGTTGATGATGCATAAGTTTCTTGAAATTTTAAAAATTTCTCGTAAAGTTACTCGTTTAATAAGCAATTACCAATCGAACATTCCTGTTATAGGTCTGAAGGCGAATCTTAATATGAATGCGTGTCACAAAGTTTTCTAAGCAGTTTGAAAAATATAATCACCATTCCCAGTAAGCAAAATGTGTCGAAGTCAACTCGAAAAAGATTCAAAAAAGCTTGGAAATTCATCGATGTCGTAATCTGTATTGCATCGTTATCAAGTGTGTTCTCCTACGTACGTTGCATAGCCAAATAGAGTTGCAATTGTATACAATTTCGATTCTACAGGGCGGCGCAAAATAACCGTTGTGGTTTGAATGTTTAATAACTTTTTTATTTATTGGTTAATTATTATTTTTTTTGTTATATAGTATATAAATGGGAGATATTTTTGGCTTAAGTATGACAAATTATATCCCGCAAGTGGTGGTCATTTTCGGCAGCGCACTTTCGTGCTCTTTCCAGTACTTTTGCATAACTTCTCGGGGAATTTCCGGTGTAATGGCTTGAATTTCATGGCGAATGTTTCAGCTGTGGTATGGTCGCTGGCTTATTTACGTATTCAAATAAATCCAAAGAAAACAGTCTGGCGCTGTTCAACCCGGTGAACGTGGGCCAATTGAAATCGCTTCTTCGTTCACCAAAGAGGTCCCGTAACAGAGCCATTGTGTCCCTTACAGTGTGGGCTGTTGTGTAGTGTTTCATTTCAAATTCCTCAAGTTTGTTTCACAAAATTCTGAAATAAAAGTAAATTTAAAATGTTTCAAACCACAACGGTAGTTTAAACATTCAAACCACAGCGGTAGTTTACGCCATCCGTATATCGACAAAAATACCGGAGCTTTTTCGAATTGCTATTTATTCGAAAGTTTGATCGACTTCTATCTATATCGATTAAAGTAGCCATTCAGTACATAGAACCAGCTGTCGTGGGATTGTTTGTTTTCAGTGGATCAGTCCAAGGGATTTCGATTATTTTGATACCAACATTAGGGAAATAAAACATATATAAGTATATTAGATATAAATAATTTCACCTCAACCCGTTCCACAAATGCAAACGACATTTTTGACAAAGAAAAATTAATTTGACACAAATTATTTATTTGTAATTTTGAAATTTGTTTAATAATTTCTTGTTAACGTCCGAATAATGCTCTACGATTTTTGTAATAAACTCAATAACGACGGACTGCTAAAGCACTTTGGCGTTTGAAGATGAATCTCCGGAATTTGCGAGGTGAAATTGTCGCTGACAAGGCAATCTGTTCTTAGCTAAAACATGGGGTTTTTTTATCTGTTTGTCACTCCACGGTCGGCCACGCAAATGTCTTAACGCGCTTTGGCATATAAAACTTTAACTGCAAAATAAGATGACATTTTACGATCACAACCGCGACCAGTAGATTGACTACAGACAGAAAGAAAGGCATCGTTAAATGGACCTGAGTGTTTCTTTTTTGTTTTTGTAGCGGCAGCTCAGCATCGGGATGACAGCCCTTGGCCGAAAAATTGCTGCTGCGGGTTCGTCCGGTGCATAGAACTGGCTATGCAGGGATCGGGTGATTCTTAGTCGATTGGGTGGGTGTTCTTACAAATGCATATTTGCAATGCAAGTTCTCTGGAATTACGTTTGGTTGTTGTTATACAAAATATTCGTCTTTTATGTTTTATGTTACTGAAAATATGTGTCAAGGTCGAGATTTAAAAGTGATTCTTTCCATGATTTTCCACCGTGCAACGTAAGGCTACGGACAATCGTGTTTGTGTGTGCTTGTGCGTGCGGTTTTATTTAATGCTTGTCTTTTCTTTCGTCTACAGAATCACGCTTCGGTGTTGGTTAATGGAACATGTCAGATACCGGATCCGGTGTACAAATTAGTTGGATCGATAGTGTGCTTTTACATACCGCTGGGCGTCATGCTGCTAACTTATTGTCTCACTGTGAGGTTGTTGGCACAACAGCGTCAGAATCTCGGTGGCCACAACCAAACAACAACACCCGGCTGGGCCAGCGGCTGGCTGGGCCAAACGCCAGCACTAGGTGAGTATAACCGGATACAGTCGTTACCATCTCAGGCCGACTTTTGCGCTCAGGCATGAATGAATGTAAACATTTGCTCCAACGCGGCCGTCGTAAGAGTCGATACCGTTTGCTCACACATACAAACGTGCTGACATACACTCACACATGCATACTGTACCAAGATGTGTTTGTGTGCGTGTGTGTAGTAAATATATTGGGTTTGTGTTTGCCTTCAAATGTCCTACATAGTATATCCTATAGTGGCCTGAATGAGTATCCTGTAACTTCCGTCGGCAGTTTCAGTAACCTTTTGCTTGAGAAACTCGTTTGTGCTCTCAGATATGTACGAGCGAGTAAACATTACCCATTCCCATTGCAGCGTCCAGGTAATGGGAATATCCGACCTTTGGCCTCATTGCCAAATCGATTAACTCCCATTATAGGGTGCGATGAAACGTGATAAAAAAATGTGTGACTGCTATATCCGCATTTCGAACGGGAACAACGAACTTCTTACCCCAATAAATGATTAACGGAAAATATTTATAAGTTTCTTACCGGCCAAATGATGTGGCAATAAATTGGAATGAATCAATATCAGCGGAGTTGGTCGTTTTGGTTGGTGAATTTTTCATGTCTAAGTAAATACCGAAATTCCAGGCTTATGGTAAATATTCTCGCCTAATGAAATAAAACTCTGAGATCTCAATCGCAATGGGAACATACACAGATGTTCCTAATGATACTGGTCAACACGTACAACAACTCGCATAGAAGTAATTACGAACCACTGGAGATTTTGTGTGTTTGAATCCGAATTGGTTCATTACGTATTATAATTTATAGTCAATGAAATTTGGTTTCCTTCAAGTATTTTAGATAGCTGCATGTTCTTAGTTCGGTGTTAGCTAATTCTAACTGCTCTCCTTCAGGTTTTGTAATAAATGCTATTGTAGTCCACCAGGATGATTCATTCGGTACTTACGAATTTTCGATGCAATGCTGCAATTAGAACACTATGCCGGATTTCTTTAAGGAAACTTTTATCATCAAATTGTTAAAAATACTGGCACGAGTTTTACATACCCTTTACTATGAAGTGCCTGGCGTAGAATTTGGGACAAACAGAAATCTTCTTTTATATCAGATTGGGCATGACATAATTCCTTTACTCTCTGACCGGTACTAACTTCTTATATCTGCTCCGAATGGCTAATGCATTTCATTAAGAAGCCTTTACATGGCCTGAAGAAGAATCTCTTACCCGTAAAGTAGGAGGCATTTATGAGGGGTACCCACTTTTGGCAGCTTTCAAAAGCAGCTTAATTTTTTTTTTTAAAAACATGACCTGGATAACTTTCAAAAATCGTGATGCAATAAATATTTGTTTTTAATTTTATATATATGTACCCCCTAATATTTGCAAAATATATGTATATGGTTCGTGTAAAATTGATTACTTTCCGATTCTCATATATCGCACAGAACGTCGCTGTACTTGGCGCCGTCTATTGAAGACTGGCCATGGACCTGCATCTTCTGCGCTTCATGCCCATTCCGCCAATTCCACAGATACTGAATTGTCGACCTTGGATAATCACGAACTGTGGTTGCCCGAATCGAGGTATGTATGGCTAACTTCATGAATACAATGGAACGTTCAATGTCAGCTTGTTCTATTTGAAATCAGCGTACCGGATCCCACACCTACAACTATGACAGCGCTGCATCAGTTCGGCGCTGAAATGCTCAAACTTTCTAGGGGCCTAGAGTCGGTGGCCTCCTCGTCGACTGCCTCGCCCACTAAATCCGAACTGTCATCGGCCCATCTGTTACCCTTTCTCCACAGTCCGTTGCAAAAGCAGCATTCACTGCAATATTCTGGAAGTCACAACCATCAGCAAAATCTAATGCCTCTGCTGACGACATCGAATCAGCTGCACCAATCACATGTCAGTCACCACTTGAAGTCCCGCCATCAGCAGACCTATCTCCATCCCCATCTCCACTACCAGCAACAGGACCCTCACTCGCATTATAAAACAAATGCGCCGTCATTAGTGAATGTCCAGCCGTTGTTTCTGCCTGCCATGAATTTATCACAGGATTTTAAAGCACGAAAGCGGTAAGTGTACAATATCACGAAAAACATATTAAAAAAAGGACTTTAACCAAACAAAGCAAAACAACAACAAATGCAAAACCACACCACCGCCGCCGCCAACGCCAGCCACCAACAGCAAAAGTAGCAAAACGAAAACAGTGATTTTTGTGCCCAGAAACGTAAATCCAACCGCAAGGCAATTTCATTAGATACTTTTCGCTTCCTTCGCTTCGTTTCGTTTTGTTCCATTTTTTTTTTTAATATTTTATTCTGCCATTTTACGTACTCAACACATTCACAGAGAAGGATGTACAGACGGACGGACGGCCGGTTGGCCAGCCGAAAGAGGAGTCCATTATGTAATGCGTTAAATTATTTAAATAATTTACCTTCCCCTCTCGGCCCTTGTACGGGGGCTGCTTGGCGGGTGTACGTTAACATTTAATGTTGTCTTTGTTCAGCTAAGTTGGTTTGTTAAACAGAAATATTGAGTTTATGAAAAAAGGCTGGAAATTGCTTCAATCAAGTCAGCGCTACGAGTCGTCCATCAACTCTTGCCCATTCGTACCCAACGAAAGCCACTTCCATATTAATTTTCAGTTCATAAGATGTGAACAATGGAATTAATTGGGAGAAACAATCGATAGGCCTGAAAAGGTCGCCAGTCAGGTTTAATTTTACAACTAAGTCCCTTAATTTATATGAGAAAATAGAACTGGAATAATTTCGTAAATACAGAAGTCATTTTGATGTTATTTAAATTATTTGCACAAGACGGTGGGGCGTTCAGTTTCTGGGAAGGCAGCGTAGACAAGCAGTCAGAAAAATGCAAACGGCAACCGTTTGTGCAGGCAACCGTTTGTGCGGTGCAAGTACTGGCAAAGCGAATATTTTCTAAAAATCATTTGATGGCAGAGCGTCCAAAGTTATTACGTTAAACTGTACGTGGCCGAAAATATAGGTACATACCACCAAGTCATAAACGAGCGACCAAATAAATCATTAATCAGATAAACCGGGAAAACGCAAGTACCGGCAATGCATTCTTTCTTGAATCGTTGGCCAACTGCTATAAAATTGTGAATTGTCAACCTGTGAATTGCGAGCACAGTTTCTTCAATTTGTCACTAGAAAGTATCAAGAGCTCAACAGAAGTCTGTTCTTGTTTTATGGATGATTAAATTTGACGAACTGTCGAATCGAGAATACTGAGATGTGTTATGTAGCTAAAATTTAGTCATTTTTTAATTCAGTGATACAAAGTTCTCCAATAAGTAGGAGCTCCTGAAAACGATGGCTTGTGATACGATTTCTGTTTTTTACGTAAGGGTAGAGTCTTGTCGTATGTCAACGATCATGTGACACACTATTTTTATTTCGTTAACTAGAAGTGAAACTGACAAAATTATAGTGAGTCCAGATTTTGCATAAACAATTCATTGATAGACAATTCGGACAGCCTCCCACGTTCCCACACCCTGGCAACGGCAGGTGATAATCTCCATATAGCTCTCCATATAACTAGTGATGCTTTTTGCAATTTATAAACTCTGTTATCTTAAATACATACAAATGTATGTATGGACGTATGTCTGTGAGTACATTCGGGTACGATGTTTTGGATGCACTTCTCTACCGTTTACAACAGTGAACTGGAATTTCTTTTTGGTCTCTTTTGTAATACTTATAGTAATAATGAGCACTAAATCAGAATGTGTTTTTGAAATTTGTCAACAAAAATTCTCCTATTTGAATAAATTCGAGTGTACGTTTTATATCGAATTCATTAAAAAAATAGGTTTTTGTTTAAGCGTGTAGTCCATATATGGAAATTAATCCAAAAAAAATACTTTGCTGCAAGGTCAGTAACATTGCGAAGTCGCCACGGCTTTATTTTAAAAATTTTCCAATTCAACATCGATTTTAGCCGTCTCAAAATCTCTTGCATCTACGATCGGTTGGTATTGAAAATGGACCGAAATGGAGCCTTTGAGGTACTGTAAAAAGTCCTGACCCACAAATTTGTTTTGGAGTTTTCCACTATGTAACTGTAATAATGTAATTAAAAAATAGTTATGCTTGGATGTTGTAACCGTGAAGGCTTTAAACGCCCCAAAAATGGGCGTGGTCATTAGGCCTAGGGATTTTAGGGGCCCAACACACATTCCCCTAATACTCGGGGATGTATAGGTATCCAGAAACAGTAACATTATCTTACAGATTTAAATTCTAGTATGTACCTATAAGTTAGATTTGGATCAATTGGGGACTCGGATCGGCCCACATAGGCCCTAGGAGCCAACAAACGGATTCTTTGATTATGGACATGTGGACATTAAAGAACACTAAAGTTTTGCCAGGTATCCAAATATAACATTAATTCTGCGATTTAACCTAATTTAAGACCTTGACCTAAGGATCTAAAGTCCCACCCAAGGTTGCCGAAAAATAGGTCCTTCGGCACATGGGTACTCAGCAATAGTGGAACTTGCGGAAGAATCTGCATGAGACATTAATTTTACGTCTACCGATGGGCGTGGTCCATGGGTCCTGGGGCCTAAAAATCATCCCCTAAGGTTCAGGGACATGTGGGTATCCAGAAAAGGTGAAATCTGAAAAATTGCAAATTTAAAATAGTTTCTGTCTGTGAAGTTACTGGCCGAGCGACCCCCGTCGTCGTAAATAGCGTCGATTTTATCGTCGAGGTTGGTTTAAAAGCAAAAACGAGCTAAACATGTTTAAATGGATGGGACGGCAAAACATTTGGGCGACTCCAACTAAATTATTTTTACAATACGTTGCAAAAACATCTATAAATCGCTCTGAATGCGGAGCATCTGTAGATGTGAATTGTGTTTTCGTGGGTAATTGTTTGAAATTGAAAAGTGAGATTTACAACAGTATTTCTTATTCGTTTGGTGAGAACCTGGCCTTAAAGAGTTCAGTTTGCCTTTCAACAATTGCTGCGAAGGTTTCTGATGAATGTCGTCACGGACCCGAAATCACGATAGAAGCAGTGTGTAACCACGAAAATCTAGGCAGTTTTGTAAAAAGCTTGTCGTCTATTTGAATTTAGACGAAAGAGGTTTCTCGAAAAAAAATTATTTGGACCTTTTCAATTTTAAGCGTTAAGTAATAAGAAAAAGTACTCATTCGTTCCCATTTTACGCATTTTCCATGTCTTTCCGCAAGACATTCCTCCTGCCAACCGACAATGCCGCGGTAGAAGGCGATCTAATATTTTCTCCTGTTGCCTTTGACTCCGAGCCATTTTAAAAACAACTTTAAATGATTTTCGAAAGAGAGATTTACTCCACAAGCTAGTCGGAATAAGGTTTGTTGCTGTTTTCCATATGGGGAAGGAAATGTTAAGTCGGCGAAGTTAAAGCAAACACATATCTGTCTGGTAGACGCACGTTTCGCCATTGGTGTGGGATGGCTCCTCAATGCAATATATGTTTGCTGCCGACAAAGCATCTAATAATTTAACGATCTATAAGTGCGAAACATTGTTCAATTTTGCATATGCGAAGTATTAAGCCGAAGAGTGAGAACAAAGGCGACTCACTGAACAAACATTCTCACCATATTGACAGACTGTCCGACTGACGAGTTTCCAAAACGAGAACATTTACACACACGTAAGGGTGATTTTTCAATTTTTTGAACAACGATGTTGTGTTGACACTACTTACAACAAGGGCCGGCTTTAATTTTGTTTAGTTTTTTTGGTTTTTTTGCTTTGCTGTAATCATTTGTTGGAATTATAAGTATTTTTTAAGGTAGTAAATTACTCTACAAGCTTTGTTCTTGTTTGTCATATGGGGAAGAAAAAATGATGTTGTTTAATTTAAATTCATTAAATAAAATCAATTTGGAAAATAAACCATTAGCTTGACTAATTAAAATAAAAGCTTCCAAAGCTTCGTGCAAACATATAAATAAAGCCGTATCATCTATACCGGCAGTTATTATATTTTAAAATTTTAATTAAGAACTTGTAAAATTATGGAATGTGAAAGAAATTATATAAACAGCTACTTTACTTCCTGTGGATCATAGGACCTCTACAAAGTTTATCTAAGCTGTTTTATCATAAGCTTGTACTTTTAGTTCATTCCAGCTTCGTACGCTGCTCTTTACATGTTTCATCAGATTTCTTTTCCAAGTGGTCTTTGGCCGACCCTTTTTGCTGTTTCCCTGTGGACTCCAATCTTAAGCTTAGCGTCATATTTCTTCTGGATGGTTTCCAAGTGGGTGTGTGTCCGATCCATTTCCATTTTCTCCTCTTGATAATGGTGGGAGTCGGTTCTATACTGCATTTGTGGTACAGGTCGTCATTGATTATAACATTTGGCCACCAGATTTTTAGAATGAATCGTAAACATATATTTGTAAAGCCATGTAATTTGGAGTTTAGGGCTTTTAAGGTTAACCAAGTTTCACAACTATAGAAAAAAGCTGACAGGGCATTTGATTTAAATATGTTTATTCTAGTTCTAGTCAATATTATGGTTGATTTCGAAATATTTCGCAGCTGAAGAACGCACTATTTGCCTTGCCAATTCTAAACTCGATATCTAATTTTGCACTATCTTCTGCAGTAATCATACTTCCAAGGTGGCAGAATTTATTGACGAATTCTACGTGTTTGTGGCCAATGACAACGGGGTTATTGTTTGCTGATCGTATTGTAAACGCTACCAAAAGAATTCGGAATACCAAAAAGGTGTGGTACTCAAGTGCCAGAACGTTAATGCAATTTCCAAATAAAAGTTTGAAACCTCATTTCATTTGTCGAACAAGTAAGAGACATGCTAAGAGACATTACCCTAGTGTGCATTTGTTTCGATCAGCGTCAGCATTTCACAGCTGCACACATGTACTCTTACCAAATAACCCGGGACGTGGCGTCAATCCACGTGTGTGTATATATGGCTTCTTCTATACTATTTTCAGAGCGGATGTACACGAGTGCATGTAAATTTACATTTCTGCTGCAAATAGAATAAATGCATAATGGAATATTTTTTTTAATGGTTATTATTTATGTAACATACAGAGGGTTTCCGCATACAGTTGAGGAGACAGAAATGAAAAACTTTTTCCGATACACAACCCAACTAAATCGACATTTCTTATTATTTTTACATACGAATGTGTGATTGAATGTGGCAACAATATCCGGCCGTAGTACAATGTACGAGTCTGAGCAACTATCACACGAAAAGTCGACTGAGTGCCAGTGACGGTTTATCTTGGGGGGTTGGGGACATTTCGACTATGGATGTCATGTTAATTGTACGGAAGCATTTCCGTCTATAGCGCATTAAGCAACAAACGGCGAGCTTCTAAATCAGTGAGCTACGTACGATTCGGACCTTTAGAGAATTCGTGGCTCATGTGTTTCTATACTAAGAAAGCTGAAAATTGGTTTGGTACATGGTTGAAGAGGGCGTGGTTAAATATGTGTTTAAAAGCTAAAGAACTGAAAATTATGGCACTGATCGTGGAATATTTTCCGAAGTTAGGGCGAATGTGACATGGCAACGCATTTTACAGTTATTTATAGTACGAGAATTGTTGATTTTTAGGCACATATGGCAGAAATTTATTCACAGAATGTTGGAAATCGATTCACATGTATACTCGTACAGATTGCGGGATAGATCAATTAAAATAAACCACAGGGTTTATAAAAAAAACAAGTAAAACACATGAACCTGGCCGTTTCGTCCCATGCGCCCGCCCCTTATCTCAGGCAAAACTGCAAAATTACTCTGCATTTGGTTCGAAGCAAAATTTGTTTTAATTAAGTACCCATATCTACATATTGGCTATTGATCGCCTGTTTTCAGCATGCGGGGCGAGTTTTGGGCCACATGTCCAGCTACTATGCTCTTTTTGGAGGTATTCAGTGCGTCCATCAACAAAAAATGATGATTTTTTAAGCAATTACTCAAAAAGGGTTCTTTTTTCGAGGTACCTTCAGTCCCTTGAAGACCAAGAAACTTAAACTGTCTGACATTTTTTTCTCTGTTTTTATACATTTTTTGCAGACTTCAAAATGTTTTTGTCGAAAACAACGGGTTTGTTGTGACTAGAACCGATAAAATATTACGCATACGGTCTATATGTTGATGTTGGAACAACCAATATTGTTATATTGGTTACCACAAATAATTTATCTGTTGTCACCACCGATTATTGGTACTAAAGTAGATGTAAATCATAATTGGTTGGTTGCCACAACTGCCAGTTTTTGCAACCAAAAGGTTAACTGAATTTGCTGTGTATAACTTTGTTATTGGCTGTGAATACCGGGATATGGTTGTAGCAACCATCATATGATATCTCGAACAGTTTTACCTTCAATACTATGGAATGTTGGTTATTTCAACAGATATTCGGTTCGTCCAACCGAATTTTTGTAGTTCGGACCGATTCCTAAATGATTTTTTCTCTGTGTGTACACATTGAATCCATATTGAAATAATAAAATATGCGTATCTCCTCCGGTATCTCTTCGAAAAGATTGGCTTACAATATTCTCTTGTATTAAAGTTGGTGGCCCTACCAGATATTGAAAAACCCACGGACAAGTCATTGCCACAAAAATCGTTATAATCAAGACTAGATATCCTAAAATTAAAGGAGACAGACCCCATATTTCAGACTGAGAGTTACAGTCTGATAGCACTGAGCGAGGTCTGTCCGTCCGTCTGCCTATCGTTGTAATCACAGTACAAGTACCGATCTCGACGAAGCTTTACCCATTGTTCAGGTTTGGACCAAAGTGAAAGACAATTGTATTGATCGCATTGATGGCATCGAATTGCGATCCCTCTACCGATTTTGACCATAAAAGACCATGACACTTGAATGAGTTTCAAAGACTTCATGGGTTTTTATATCTGACGTCATTTAACTCACTTCATGTAGGTGGATTTTTGCGAAGCATTGAAGGGTATTAAAGATTCGTCCCGGCCACACATAATGCAGGTTACACTTCTTTCCTTTTCTGTACACTGGGTTAGGCTTTGGTGAAATGTTCGCCCTCCGGCGGATTTGTCGTTTAACATATTTTGTTTGTATTTGTTCCCCCATCAGTTGGTTCTTTCGGTGGCTGTAATTGTTGGTTGTGGACTTTTTGCTTTGTAATTGAAATACCTCCGTATGTTGTATGTACCGTGTCCTTGTCTAAAAGGAGGCTTAACCGTCGGAGTGTTGTCCTGGTTTGCGATTAAATGAAATGAATATTGTTGTTGTTACGATTTTAGATCTCTGTCTGATGTGCGGGGGAGTCGTGGCTTGTGTGCCTATGCGAAGAAGCGGAGAGCCTCGATGGCGGCATGCGTGCAACCGCCAAATACTCCCACGACGCCCTTGGAGTGTCAGCGAAATCGATTCCATAGTTTACCGCAAAACACGTTGTTCAGGCGACAATCTTCGTTATCTCTACAGAGGAATTCTTCGGATGAACAACTTTCGATGAATGCTGGCGGTGCTGGTACATCCAACAAACAATGCCACTCGGACACGGAGATGGATGGTAGGGAGGCTCACAAGAACTGTTCGGCAAATGAAAGCGACTCCGAGTATTTGCAATTGCCGCCCATTTGCACATGCCCGTATTTCGGAAGCCGGCCGTTGCCCAACTGTATCAAACCGGCTGAGGTGAAGATTATTCCGACCACTTTTAAGCTGACATCAAGCACTCCAAGTGACGGTGTCGCCAATGCATTGGATGAGAACAATTTAACACTGACAGCTACCAACACAACGTCCAGTTTAAGCCCGCACACGGTGTCCATTTTGAATGGCAACCATTCGTCAAGTACATTGACGGTCGAGTCAAGCTCGGACGGCTGCTATTTGGCAGCGCCTCAGACGCCGAAGCGGAAGCTGAGTATATCGAAGACGGCTTCCATTGTTACATGGGACTCTGGCAGACATCGACGAAGGGGGTCCAGTTTTGGCGGAGCTCGAACATCGCTGCTTCTAACGCCCACCAAAACCGGTAGTTTGACGACATCAACATCGGCCACGCCCTTGAGAAGATCTGCGACACTAAGAAGCCACAACAACATGAACTATACATCGGGTGACGTAGGACCGTCGAGCGGCCTGAAAATAAAATCGAAATCGCCGCACTCTTCGCCTTGTCTGTTGCAGCGCAACCAAACGGTGCGATCGCACCACTCGCGTAACTCAAGTGTGATATCGCGGAATTCGTCCCGCCATGGACGCATCATCAGGCTGGAACAGAAGGCTACGAAAGTTTTGGGAGTGGTATTCTTCACGTTCGTCATTCTCTGGTCACCATTTTTTGTATTAAACCTCTTGCCAACTGTGTGCGGCGAT
The DNA here is from genome assembly GCA_963513945.1 of Hydrotaea diabolus. Classification (NCBI taxonomy): domain Eukaryota; kingdom Metazoa; phylum Arthropoda; class Insecta; order Diptera; family Muscidae; genus Hydrotaea; species Hydrotaea diabolus. The sequence continues at coordinate 1,375,546 of OY740716.1, forward strand.
TGTGAGGACCACATCGATCACTGGGTATTCGACGTCGTGACGTGGCTGGGCTACGCCAGCTCCATGGTCAATCCCATATTTTACACCATATTCAACAAAGTATTTCGGCAGGCATTCAAGAAAGTGCTAATGTGCAGATACTCAACCTCCACGTCCACTTGGCGACCCCATAGGTAGCACACCCCACTTGCTATGCCGACCAAGTCGCACGTGGAAAGAAGGGATGTGGCAATCGATACGAGTCTTGTCCAAACCAAAAGTAAATCTGGCGATGATGAAACTTTCACGAACCCCTTCAGATGGCGCACGTTTTCCAAAAGTTTCAATAGCCGCAGTAGATGAGATCCAACGCACACATGAAAGGTAAGTGTACATTTAATGGTCATTTCCATTTTCATTGCTCCCTACATATTTTTTATAATATAAAAATCACATATAAAAAATCCTATTGCTGGCAAATGATAAAAGGATTAATGGTGGTTATCAAATGACTTTCTCTCGAATCCCTTTCTTGCTAGGCGAACGTCTTTCACGCTTAATTCGCGCATGTTGGAGACAAACGTATTTTGTTATCGTCTAAAGTATGTTTACTTTCGATACATAAAAATAGAGCTTAGATGTACATACGAGTACTTGTCGGAATATATAAAAAACTACTAATTCGTATCTGTAATTTTAGACTAGAAATAATTTTCCACGACAACGATTTCTTAATGGGGTTTAACGTTATTAAACTTTTTTTCGTAATGAAGAACCTTTCAAAAATAATGTAGGTAAATTTGAGATAAATCGAAGCAATGACTCAGTGTTATTCAAAACATTAAAGAGTTTTTCTATCCTGCTCAAAGTCAATGTGATCAAAAATTTCAAAAGAAATTTTTGATCACATTTACTGTACGATACATACGAGTAATTTGCAAGGAAACGTTGGCCAATTTTTTTAACCTCGTTAATATTTTTTTTATTTTACAATATCAAAGAATTCCGCAAAATTTTAATTTGTATAAACCCCTCCAGCGTTTCCTGGTGAAAACGATTATCTAACGAAAAAACTTGGATATTTTGATTCCGTATGGTCCATGATTTTTTTCCGAGATACCATACTCTTCAATATTGCTTCAAGAAAATTGTACACTGTAAAACATTTTACTAGTTAAAGTGTCATATCATTTATTGGTGGTCCTTAAAAATCTAATCTAAGCATTTTGATCTTGTGCGTTCGTCATAGTAGTTTTCGTCAAGTGTATTTTAGCTGAAGTGTTCAGGTCCATTAAAACCATTGTTCATAATTTCTCTCAAATGCATTTATGATCGCTTAGTCTGCCATAAGAAACCACTGTATAGTGTTCTTATTGTAAATCGAGAGACGGCTTTGTTCTTCAGCTCTTTGCTTGGCCGAACGTAGGATCTATTGCCGGCAAAGGTTGACTTATTCGGTCTTGTATTCTGTTTTGAAGTTGACACTTCAGCCTGTGATTGCATCAATCGCACAGTTTAGTAAAAATAATATTTCCGAAAAAATAAAATGTATTTGGATCCTTGGAATTATGATCCATTCAAACGACCGCTGTAACGGTTGGTATTGAAAATGGACTAGATAGGTTAAGAGGTAAAACATTTCCCCAGGTCAACTGCATAATCTTCTGAAAAAATCACTATATTTGTAGTACTTTTGGTGTTTTTTGCTTATCACTATCAGCTCCGATCGTTTAAACATTTTCACATTATGCAACGTTCGACCAGAATATGTTTGCAGATTTCCTGATTGGACAAGATGGCGTGACGCCCGTAAAACTCTGAACTCATGAAGGTCATAAACACGCCATGGCATATACTTTAAGTAAAAAATGACCCGATGCCCCTGATAAATAATCATAATATTGCAATGACACAGTTGATGCAAAAAAGTTACCACTAAATTATCACTCTCATTTGTTAAAACTTGACAAAAGAAGGTTGTATCGTCTATTGAACTCAGAAGTTTGAAATTGTATTAGAAGATTGCCATATATGACGTTGGTATGGATAGAGGCACACCCAGGAGGAAAAGTGCGAGGTACTTAGATCATTTGATAAGTTTCAATTTCATATTTGATCTTAAAGAAAGAGTGATAGGATAACTCCACAAGCTGGGCGCATAGATGGCCAGAGCAAACTGAGCCTACCATAAATGTGTGCTTGCTGCATCAATAAACATTTAAGATGAAACTATTGTCGTATACTTCCTCTGGTCGCCAACCATTAGTCTTATGGAAGGCTAGAAATAGTAAATCTAATCTAAAGGCAATCACTTTAATCTCTAATCGCATTTTATAAATTCCAAAAACTGCAGAATGAGCTCGCCACACAACGCAGCCTCCCATCCCTCCCATGTTGAAGTTCAAGCCCACCACGGACAGCGACTCGAATGCGAATACTATTCACCATGTTTCCCCGTAAATTAAGTAAGCCTTCATTTGCGTGGATTACGCTGTACCACTTGAATTCACTTGAATCGATGCTACGTACACTAATGCCGGCTCGCCAACTTCAAGAGATTACTCCTTGATTATGTCCTTCTTCATCGAACGGGCAGAGCTGCATACATTCTCGTGCACAAAAGCCCATGGAACGGATGTCGCATCATTCCCTTTCACGATGAAATTGAAGCGTATTTCACGGCTTAAAAATCAATAGCAATCAAATATCCTCAACGGCAAAAATGTGTCACACTTAATGCCGCATCATGTCCTGCGGTTACTGCTGTTGTTATTGCTCACATTTACAAGCACAGTTTAACTTTTCATTGGCTAATGGACTAATGGTCTGGTATTGTGTGTTTCCACAAAGGAAAAACTACACACAGCACAAAAAAAAAAAAATATGTATGAGAAACAAAAGGGGTCAACAGCATGAAAAGTTTCATAAACTTTCCGCCCGTTAATGGGTAATAAAACTCCAGGCATAATAGTCATGCAGACTTATTGCACATCCGAGTACTTTGCAATGGCAACATGACCACTGGCAAGCTATGGGACAACACGCTGGACTCATCCCTTTTCGGCCATCACTTGCATCGATGTGCTCCGTGATTGTCATTGAGCCGTTTCAGTCGTTTCCTCCATGTCGAGCCCCGAAGACAATTGTGAACGTAAATGATGTACGATTCGATGTTGGCATCTGGACAAACATCTGGAACAAAGCCCCATTCGACATACAGAACAAAACTTTTTCGGTACTGCCTTTAAGGAATTCTTGTCATACATACATCCTGCAGAAGAGCATCAGCAAACACAACAAAGAAAAAAGTAATAGGAAAAGTTTGTTTGAGTTTCTTCTTGTGCACGGAAAAAGTGAAAAGAAGTTCAATGAGGAATTTATGGCCTCATAAATCTAAGAAGAATAAATCAATATTTTCATTAAACACCAAACATTTACTCGTACAGAAACTTTTGACCGCAACACTAAATTTGATTTTACACTAAAGTGATTACTGAACGTTTGTGCTGCACGCACTTCGGGGAAACAGAAACTCCCTTATATCAATTCAGGCATATTTTCCAATTTGCCGGAGCAGCGATCGTACTCAAACTTATCTGAAGTGGGAAGCGCCACTAGGATATTGGAGGCATTCGTTTTCGGGAAATAATTTCAAGTGCGTTAACGCAATTTGGTCAAACCTTGTCTTTAGCTGTGAAAATAGTATAAGATGGGTTTGTTGTCAAAAGCGTCAAGTGAGTTTAATTAGAGCGAATATAAATTTGTGCCGCTTACTGCAAAAGGTAAAACAATTCCAGTACGAGAAATCAGAAGATATATAGGAGGTCTAATCTCATTCGCTAATTTTGATCATAAGGATTATGGTGTTTCGTGAACTCAAATTTATAAATATTTGTCTGTTTTACCACAAAAATAGTGTCTTTAATATGCCTAAGCAACTTCGCTTTTTCAACATCAACATGAAATATTGCTCCCAATGAAAGACATTTTTAGTCTTGCGCGTATATTGGGAGCTGGGTTGAAGTAAAGTTGCATCTGAACAATCTATATCTTAACATGATAAAATTTTATTGTCCATATCGGTAAAAGATGTGATGTTCCCCCCATTCAAAGATCCTCTGATTTGGGCTGGACTTTCATTCATCTATCCCAACTCTTGTTAAAGACGACCAGGCATTCACTGTCCCGGTTGATAAAGCTAATCTATTGGCGGAAATGTTAGAAGGAAATTGTGCCTTGTCGGAAAGCAATCATCCACTCTCTGTGATCGAAATCGTATCAACGTGCAGTTAAAAGGGTTTTGCGAATCTCGATGTAAATAAGAACCCCGACCCGGATTGTATTTATTTCAGCACTTCTCCTATGTAAGTGCTTTTCGACGCTAGCCCTTCGATTACGCAAACTTTTCAATCTTGCTTATCGTGCGATGTCTTCCAAACGGGTAGCAAGGTTGCAAACGTCCAGTCGATCCCTAAAACAGGTAAAGCCAATAATCCTGGGAATTGTGGGGATTTGCTCTGCGCTCTCCAAAGTAATGGAGAGCATGCTTCACCAGCATGAGGTATCCAAAGACTTGCTTAGTGAACGACAGTATGGCTTCCGTAGAAATCGCTCTACGGGAGACCTGATGGCATTCTTGGCGGAGCGCTGGAGTCGGTCTATCCACCAGTTTGGCGACACTAAGGTCGTGACTTTAGATACAGGGTGGAGCGCAGTAATTTGCATATTTCGGAATGAAAAAAATAAAAAACAAATTATGAACCTTAGAAAAATTTATTTTATATTTTAATTATATTGAACAGTAAGGGAGTTTTTAAGTTACATGGTTTTAAATAGTGTATCTAGCAAATGTCACCCTTCACTGTCCACACACTGCTGCATACGTATTCTGAAGTTTTCATGAACTCTAACAAGCATGTCGACTGGTAGTCTTCCGATTTCAGCCTCATTATTAATTAGGTCCTCCAAGGTGTTGGGACGGTTGATATACACCATCGACCTTAGGTAACCCCAAAGAAAAAATTCGCGTGGGGCTAAGTCTGGTGAGCATGCCGGCCAGTTCACGTCACCCCTTAAAGAGATAAGCCGTCCAGGAAACATTTGCCTTAAACAATTTATGGTAACCCTCGCTGTGTGTGCAGTTAGAACCATGTATCCTGTTAGAACCATGTATCCTCTAATTGCATTGCCTCAAGAACCGACTGAAAAGAATCCTGTATCATAGTCTAGTACCGTTTGGAGTACACAGTTACGGCAAGACGGTTATTCTGGAAAAAGTAAGGGCCAGTGATGCCTACTCGTGATATGGCGCACCACACAGTGACGCAGTCCGAATGCAGAGGTCTCTGGTGAAGTTCTCCGCGGTATGTTTCACTCCAGTACCGCATATTTTGTTTGTTAACACACCCACTGAGTTGAAAATGTGCCTCATTGAAAAATACGCTTCAATAAAAAATGACCTCTCCTCACGTGTCCAATGCATGATGGCAACTGAAAGGCAGACGAATAAAAATCTTCCGTCTGCCACTATAAGCCAAAAAAGTAAGTAATAAGTGCAAACAAATTACCGCGCTTCACCCTGTATCTCCAAGGCTTTTGATAAAGTCTGGCACGGTGTCGTTAATACTTCTACTCGATATATATCTAGATTTATTATATTATATTATCTAGATTTATTATATATGATCTAGATTAATTATATAATCTAGATTTATTATATATCTAGATTTATTTCGGGATTTACAGGCTATTTCCGATCGCGGTCGAATGAATATAGAAGATACTAATGCGCACAAGACCCATCAGGATCGTCATTATCTACTGTTTGTATGGTTGTTGAACAATCAGAAGCTCTTGATGGGCATGAAGATACAATGTGACGCTTGTTGGACGAGATGTGTATATGGAGGTAGAAAGAAGCACTCAAGTGGATAGGCTTTCTATAAGTAAAAAACATAGGTTGGCATCTCAAACCGCTCGAACATTTAATACGCTGGAAGCGGTTCCTTCGCCTCCCACAATGCGATCAATTGAAAAATCAAAATTAAAATCTGGGGATAATCAAAAAGCCTTGAGGATGTTGAAGTATTGACATCTGGTTCTCCTTGTTACAACCTTACGAGCTGCGGCAAAATCAGTCAACCCTATTCCGTTTTCGCGGATGCTGATTTTCCCGACGAGACTGTTTAGATTTAAAGGCCACTCGAGCTAAGCCTATCTGCCGTCTTGATAGTCCAATTAAATATAACTCCTTATTCATATGCATAAATACATATTGCCAAATAAGAGCAAAGAAAAGATTTGCAAACATTTTAAAAAATAGGTACGAATTTTAATTCTGTATTTAAAGCTACAAGAAAATAAATTGGAGAAAATAAAATCTTCACATCTTGTCTATCACTACGTGACCGTTTTTAACGGAGCTTAATTCAAAATAATTTAAAATGAATCAAATTTATTCGCATTACTGGTGAATACGATGAGAGTAGGATTTCTTAATTGAGCGACTCAATATTAGGTTCAAGAACAAGATTTTCTTTTTTTCGGTTATCATTTGCCAGCAAGGCAAAAATGTAAAAACTCTAAGTTTCTAAAATATGTTTTTTCTTTTATTTTTCAGTAAGCTGGAGCGGCGCTTTCGCGGCAGATTACCTCTGTCCGAGATCAAATAACCTGAAAGTGAGTGATCCCAATATGTTCGCCGGAACGCGGTTGCCGTACACCAAAGCCTTCTCTACTGTCGCTGGTGACAACGTTAAGGGCTCCTGGAAACCCCTTGTAAATAGTATTAAGATCACATACATATATAAACAATCACACAAACACACACATACTCGTATATGTATAAATATGTAGATGTACCATTTTCTAGATGTTAAGAACTTTTATACTTCTTATGACTATTCTTAGATTGTAGAAGTGAGGGGAACCAATGATAAACTTACGCTTCAAACGAGAAAGTGCAAACCACGTCCAATTGTCCTAATCCGATATGGACTGGAGTAGGCCAAAACGTGTGAGATGCCTGGACGGACAAACAATCAGCAGAAAGGAACCTTGAGATTTCTATGTTATACACCCCGCCACTAAGATGTACCTTATTTTACCTGTAAAACTTCCCTTAAGTAGCGAAACAGACTATCACACATTCGATTCGCATTGAAATATATTTTCAATCTACGTTAGGTTTTATCGAAATTTTCTTGGATTTGCATGTGTGTGTGTTTCATCTGAAACCAGTCAAGATTTCAGTGAAATACTCGTAATTCTTTTATTACGTTACGAAACGGATGCTTTGGTTACTTAGCCCCCCTCCCCCTTCCTGTTCGGTGGTAGTATGGGGAATTAAAAATATCAATTTCATTTTGTAAAATATGTTTTTTTTTGTTCTGGTAGATACTTACGTACATATCTGTCTGTAGTTCCTCTTAGAAATGTATTGTACGAATAAACATGGTCGTATTTAATTTCGAATACTTTTCGAGTACGAAATAGATTCGTATTTGTTATGTACATTTACTTTATGATTTCTAAAAAATGCAAAGCACTCTTTGTGCGATACGATACGATACATAGCAGTGCTGAAATATAGAATCAACAAATATTTAGAAACACTCTTGTTGATTATTCCACTCTTCCGGCTCGAGTCAGCCGCCGTCAGTCGGGTAAGTATGGACATGATGACATTACAAGAATTTCCAACAATCACAATTTGCCAAGCACAACGCTCTAACGTGCCTTGAGGTGGACACAAATGCAAAAGCCCTATCCTTTATGTCGGAAATGTGTAACAACTCCTTGGAGCTCAAAGCATATTGGCATTGTTGTATGAGTGCGGATTTGCGTCCGCTGATAAATTATGGCTATTACTGAAGGTTGATTGAAAGCGAAGTCAGCATTTTTTGAAATGGTAATGAGGGACATTGTGCTGTCATTATTCCGCCAGAGTGGTACTCATCAGCCATCGATCACTTGAATTAAATACTCGTAGTATGAACTATGGCATATGGAGTAATTGGATTAGAACCGCTTAACCGGATTTAAAATGCGGCATGACAAATACACCAAAGACATAAAAATCCGAATATGCCCAAAACTACAAGAGATTTGTATTGGGTTTGTGATTTCCCAATTTCGAGTCGGTAAGTAATTTTGTCGTATCAATATTTTTATTACAGTACGGGTTATCTGTCAGCCTAGTTGTCAAATTACATAGTGTATGAAACGAAATTAAATTCTACGACGAAACATGAAATTAAAATAAAAAAAAAACTAATTAGACTTCTTTGGTGGTCTACTCCATATTAGACTGTACCTTGCGACACTAAACAGACCACCACCATACGACCCGTTGCTGTGTGGCCATGTCCACTGCAGATGAGAAAAGATATGGTTACTATATGGTCAGGACAACAATAATATGTTCTCAACAATAAAAGCATGTTCGTCGCAACAATAGTATTGCTTTTTGAATTTAATTTCGACAACAGTATGATTGCGGCAATACTAATAACAACCATGTAAATATTGTTGGTGAGACAAAAGTATTGTTGTTAAAGATTTGCGTTAACAAAATTATGATTACGGCAATCAAACTGCATGGTTGAGACTTTGAACAAAGCATAACAGGTTTTAAAGACTGCATGTATGTGTGTGTGTTTTTTTTTTGGTATACCACACGATACAGTGCATGGTTGTTGTTCATTATAAAAAACAACAACAATCGGAAGACAGTGTAAAGGTGGGATCACATGATTGCCGCAATGCGCCAATTATTGGTGCATTTTATATGCCAATCGTGTGATTGCACAATTTATTGTCCCATGCGACAATCAAAAATAAATTGTGCTGATTTGCGGCAATCAAATACAACTCTGGTACGACAATCGTGTGAACGGTTGATAGACAACCATGCGCAAACATAAATTTCATAAATGCGTCAATATTTATTGTTTTCTAGTGCGTCAATGAAAGAAGACAATACGCGGCAATTATCTGTTTTTTTTTAAATAATTTTTTTTCTTGTGTTTCTACCGTCAACATTTCTTTGTCGTAAGTAAAGGAAAATTAATTTAAATTGTTGTATTTGCTATAATTATGTTTATATTATGTATTTGCAGTTTTAATATGGAATTCGGTGATTGTATTATATACGAAGACTCAGCTGAGCTTGAGTTCTTTTCCCCCGATCAGCAACCAGAAACACCTGTGCCGAAAAAAAGAAAAAAACCAAGTGTAGTTTGTTCGTGGACCTACACTGCAATACAGGAGCTGATACAAGCTGTGGAACAGCATCCATGTGTTTGGCAGTATTCATCCACCGAGTACAAAGATAGGAATAAACGGGAGCAGGCATGGCGGGAAATTGAAAAAATGTGTACAGGGCACACGGTGGAAGACTGCAAGGCCAAATGGTGCAACATTAAAACGGCCTTTCAAAATGTAAAAAAAAAACTAAAATCAAAATCTGGTCAGGGAGCCGAAAATACCACGCCACATTGGCCGCATTGGTCCGCAATGCAATTTTACAACGACCACTCTGTGTCAAAAATGTCAAGTACAGTGTCAACATTAGATTTGGATGACTCTGGAAGTACTTCACAACATGCTGCTGCTGAGATAGTAAAGGTAGACAAAAGTGACATTTTGCAGCGTGCAGTCAAGTGTTTAGATGCGGAGGAAGATAATTGGCATGCGATTGGGATGTACTTGGCATCACAAATGCGAGAAATTGCCAAGAAAAACAAGAAGGCTGCGAACAAACTACATTTCCAGCTTGTCAAAGTCGTAATGGATACCTTTACGTATGCACCTTTCAACGCTTTATAAATAGCATCACAAACACTTGGTACGAAAAGTGATATGGTATTTGGGGCAACACGGAAGAAGACCGAAAGACTTTTATAACTGTCACCAGATGCAAGAAATCGAAGTGTCACAGCTAAGCGTATTTGTTCGGGAATAGCCTTTCGCATGTTTGTGTCTTGTTTTTTAATATATGGTGACACTAGTTGCAACAATTCGATAAACGTTTCGTCATCCATCCGGATAAAATTTTTAAACAAAAACTTTTGGTTTTCGATTTCCCGGAATTCCATTAATGTTTTGTCATATGCACCATCAGTGCTTCTTTTTGTGAGCCACTCTCTGACCCACGTACTTCTATTTACTTTTTTTTTGTTTTCTTTTCTTTCATTTTTCTCATCGTCAAATGCACACACCATAATTATAGCTGCTGCAATTTTCTTTTTCTTTAAAGAACACATCATCTTAATAAAACAAATTGTTAAATGCTTTTAAAGTTTTAATAAACAAACTTTGATATATAGCAGCTGTTTCTGATAGTTGCCGTGTAGTAGAACAATCATGTGACTGAAGTTGGACAATAATTGCCACTTGATGGTTTTGAGACAATACGCGGCAATCAAATTTATGAAAAGTTGGACAATCATGTGACCGCAGAGAATTTGATTGTGACAATTTATTTATTGTGGTAAAACTTGGGACAATAAAAATTGGTTCAAATTGGCGCATTGCGGCAATCATGTGATCCCACCTTAAGGCATTTTTATTGTGTTTACTTTGTTCGGTGAATTACTTTACTGCCGACTGGTTCTCGTTTATTTAAAATCTGCCTGCGCCTGAATGTGATGAAACCATGAAACATGGTTTCATCACATTCATCACTTCGGCTCTACGGATGGTAAAGAACCATTCATTCGCTGCAGTCACCACTGCTTGCAACTAAAAGACTTTTCGACTGCCTTTTGAATATATTTCTGTTTCTTTAATAAAATATTTAATAGGATCAGTGTCTCAAATCTGGCTATGAACTAATTTAAAAAAAAAAAGCTTAATAAGAATCTCTAATATTAAATAAAAAAATAACCCAATCCTAAAAAATAAATTTGGGGATCATAGTATGGTTGAGTGGAATCATATTATGGTTGTAGGGATCATAATATGGTTGCGTGTGAATCATACTGTGGTTGTGATGATCATACTATGGTTGTATGTGAAAGATAATATGGTTTTGAGGATCATGATATGGTTTTGGGGATAATAGTATGGTTGAATGTGACTCATAATACATATGGTTGTGGGAAACATAGCAGTGAGGATCATAATATTGTTGTGCCACAACCATATACCCAATAATATTATGATCCTCTTCGAACATTGTCATCACAACCATACTTTTTTCTGCGTGTGGATGTGGCACAATTTATCCTTTTTTTTATTTTTATTTTATTCATGAATGAGACTTTGTTACCAGCAGCAGGTTTCAAAACCTGACCGAGCTCGGCAGCGTTTGAAGCCGAATTTTACGCACTTCGATTTTGTGTGTGGTTTTTCCAGTTTGTAACACCAAGATTCGGCATATCAACTAGCACAATCGTTGTGTCGAGGCACCGGGCGGCATCATTACTTTTATGCTTAGAATTCATGCCGAGAGTAATGAGAAGCTCTTACACAGTTCGAGGCCGGTTAGTACAGGGAGGTCCAAAAACACTGGTCGAGCTAGTTCAGGAAGAGCTAAATGGATCGTTTACATGTCAGGTACTTAAAGACGCTTGGCCAGCTGTGAAATGATCATTTACCTAATGTACCGATAATTATTATAACCACTAAAGCACACTGATTTAAATGGAATCTTGTAAATAACCGCTTGGGAAGTATTTCAGAACACATAGTTTAAATCTGATACGGTCATTTCTGTGGGACGTGCCTGACGAGGCGTGGTTACGGCACCAACTTTCCTTCAGCTTGTGTATTTATTATTCGTTTTCCAACTACTACTCGTATTATCACATGTACAGTACTAAAATAAATAAAAAAAACTATTGTCGGCCAACTATGAGATGCCTACTTCAGTCAATTATTCAGAACATTCTGCGCCTCTGTGCAGAGTTAGACCAAAGAAGGATAGGTCATATGTGTGGAGCTATTTCAATAATGGACCAAGATGGAAAAGCTTTAGCAGGAATAGTTATAATTATATAGAATTTGGGACATCTAGAGCGGCTGAACCAGAACTTTTGAGGTACCGTATTTTGGAGCATATGAAAACGTTGACATAGAGTCGTTTAGGAAACATGTACTGATATGGCCCAATTTCATCGGGATTACTTAGAGGTCTCGTACAAGGCACTATGACAAATTTGAGCGATATCGGTTATTAAATGCCACATTTAGAACGGAAGGGCCTCAAATCGCGAAATACTTTTGTATGGTAACGATAAGGTCCCGTTTTACCCGAACCCACAGAAAACTTCTTCAGAGATAGGACCTTTGTGTGGGGGTCTATTCAAAAAACAGACCGTTTTGATTTCACCATAGATAATTCATCTTCTTCCCATTAAGCAACAAGGGTCAACTTCTCACTATAGAATGTTTCTAATTACCGACTGGGACCTGATGTTGAACGCCGGCTCCAAGCGGCTAATGTATTTTATAGAGAAGTCTTTACATGACTTAGAGATTAATATCTTACTTGTAAAGTCATCGGCATTTATGCCGCTGAAAATTTTTTAAATGTTCTTACTTGGAGTTAAACCTGGGATTACTTGTGTGACAGTCATACACACCATAAACCATAACATCACGGCGCGAAATCCTGTAAAAATCGGATGCAATGTGTGGATACTACTGCTGCAGATTCTGAAGAAGAAAAAGACATTTGATCAAAACACGGTGTGTCGTAGACCAATTTTAATAGGGTTCAAGGTTCCTTGGCCCAAACTCGAACTCGAATGTATTAAGTTATTTTAAAATCGACTTATATTCACGACCCATTGCTCTTCAAAACTGTCATGATTATGTTAATCATTTATTCGAAACAGGTTAATCTGCGATTAATTAAAAAATTGCGGCTGTTATGCAATGAAACTAACTTTTCTTTCATAAATGTTTGTGCATTAAGCCTTTTTTTAATATTGCCTTAAAGCTTGATATGGTGACACACGTTAAAGTGGAGAGATGATAGAATTGGCCCAGGCTTACGTTAAAGTAAAAATTGCGCTTTTTCATTTAACATTTCAAACTTCTTAACCGGGTTTCAATCATCTTCGCACTTGAATCTGGATGGACACTGAATCGGTGTTTAACACAATTAAAATTGTTACAGTGTAGGGGCGAAGTGTCTGCCCTGGCCTTTGTTGTTACAGTATGCCGTGCCAAAGACGCACGTCTATCACCCCAGAGGCATTCGCCATTCACTGGATGCTGGTGTAAATCAAATTCTTTAAGTATTTCAACCGAAAAACAACACTTTATGGATTGTTTTCAATTAAAATTCCCTCGTGCTGTGTGGTTTGTCCCGTACCTCACCCAAGGAACATCGCGCCTCTACCGTCGTACAAAACGCAGCCAAGTGGAAACATGAACCCAGTGCTAGAAATGCTAAGTTCAACTTAAGCGGTAAACGTTTTGATTTCGTTGGGGAGGGGGGATGAAGTACTTTACATCCAGCCTTTGCTGAATTTAATTAAACCAACCACGCATATTTGCACTGGTGGAATTTAGGCAGACTACATAGGGTTTTCAATACGGCTCTAAATAGATTTTCATTTTGGTTTCATTTTGAAGATTTTGTTGTATCGAAACTCTTGTGCTTACAATTTAAAACGTCAGTTAGTACTGAACACTTGTCCATGGTTCATAGGCAATATTAAGTTTTCTATTAAATAATGTCTAGCTGCTACTTTTATTGAGCATTGCGGACAGAGTTCAGTTCTGAGTTCAATAAGAAATATCTTTTTTATTTTGAATTAACAAAATTAACGGTTTGTGTTCATTCTTGTATGTTTGAGTTCCGTCAACTTATGTGAAAACTGTGCAGCCTTCGCACTTTCAAGACGAATAAAGATAAAAAACATTGCTCTACTTAATACCAGCCCCTGCATGCCTATCGGAATATTCGTGTAAAAAATCTCTTCCTTAGAACAACACAATCTAACAATGTATATTTAATTTAAAAAATACATACTTACAGCTGCGTTCAAAAAATAGCTCACCTATACGAATGAATTCTATCCCGGTAATTTTTCATTTCCAGTTTCGCCGCAAATTCATTTGGGATTCCCCGGAAAGTCATTATTTGCAGTCACAGTCATGGCATTACCAAGTGGAATTCGATGGTGACAATGGAAAAAAAAATTGAAAAACTTTTATTGATTTAGAACAAATTAAGCTTTAGATTGAAGATAATGTAAACATATTAACTTATTGTGAAAGCGCTTTGCCAACGAAATATGAATTTATTAGCCGCGGATGCAATATTAATGTGCAGTCGCTTGTCTACGCACGACCGACACAACTGACGCCTTCAAAGAGAATATATGACACGTTATTGCTGACATACCGCCCCAAACCTCGCGCCTGCATTCATTTTTAAAAAATAATTCCAAACTTTTATCTTTATAATAGAGCTAAAATCTTGGCCATAACATTTTATTTTGTGCATTTTATTTCTTCTTGAAAACCACACGTCTGAATAAAAAAACACCCTTCACCTTGTTTCGACATATGTCGAATATAATTAAATATCCTGAGAAGCAAAGAAATTTTGAAATGGATTTTTCACACATGTTTTTGTCAACATATACATGTACTTAATGGTTAGCATGAAGAAGTCTTAAAATGAGACGGCAGTTTTACACTTTTGCATGCATCAATTTTCTCTTGAGCGGTGTTTGTTCTTGTTTGTGTTAATGCAAGGCAAAACCTTTTTCCAAAACTAAATATTTGACAAATTGAAAAAATCACGTGAAACTCCTGACATCTTTAAAAGAACTTTACTACTCATACGAAGTCATACAAAGTTCAACTACAATTTCTTCCATTAATTCAGTGCTTTCAAATTGTAAAGGAATGCATCTTGAACTACTACATACCAAGTGTTCATTCTTCCTTTCAACACAACGGGAACGAGTGCTGCTATTTTTCCAACACAACTGTATGTCCATGCGTACGAGCAGTCAAACATTTGCGATGTTAATCGTATGTCACATCATCTAAATGTCACGCAATGCGTTTATAACGAAATCATCACCGTTAATTTATGGCATTATTTATCGTTTTATTACCCACAAGTAACAAAAAAAGATATTCCGAAGGAAATCAAACACTCATAACTCCATTAAGTGGGTATGTTTCGCATACATTAGGGAGGAGTGGAGAATTTGCAGAAAATCACAAGCCAATAAATTTGTGCACCCAATTGCACGTGTACAACAATTGGCATGTGGAGAGAATTTATTAAGACAGTAGTGGCACAGAGTGTAGAGTATAAAAAGTTCGTGAATGCTTTGGCTGTAAATCATTCTAACAATTCTAGTTGAATGGCCTTGGTTGAATCTTTGTTCAAAGTTGAACATGTTTTATATTGTGTGTTGGGTAATGTTGCATTCTCAAATGTAGCCCATAAAATTGTATACATTAGATTATATTTGTACGCTCGCTCATGATCGTACTTTTCCACATGGTGATAGTGGGCAGTGGTAGGAGCAGCCCGCACACAAAAGAAATGTGACACTTTTCGTGTACTTAGGATGAATACCAGTATTGAAAATTGTATTGTATATTATGTTTTATATATTTGGCCTCCGGTTTGATTTGTAATCTCTGCTGGCGGTTATACTAGATAATCTAAAATATTTTCAAAATTTGATATAATCTCTTTTTGTATAAATAAAATTTAGTATCTTACAAATACTCAACATGGAATGACGTGTGTGTCTTAGTCAATCTTATCTAAAAATCTACATTTGTGTAAAGTATGCGTTAAGATTGTGATAACGTAAACCTTCAAACTCTTACTTATTTCAATCAGCAAAGCTGTACGGAGTGTAAACGTATCAGAGATGATATTGCTGGTAACTGACAATATTCAATGCCCACAAAAATAGCTCGGGAAACAAATCGCGGAGGAAAGTGATCCATGTATCAGGAATGTTTAAACGCTTCCAACGCGTCAGTGTTAGTAAACTGAATTTGACATTCCACCCTAATATATACGCACACGCAACACGCAGAGACAGCAACAATTGTCGATATCTGTATCTAATGAACAAACATGTCCATTACATGCCAAGATACACTGGCAATGTAACACATCAGTTGAAAATGACAATTTCAATATTCCCGTTCATCTGAACTTGTCTATTACTCGTAGGATGACGAAAGAGGCCTCCCTATGAATTCCTCAATTTGCAAATTCATGTTGCTCCTTGGCAATATCAAAAGTCTGACAAAAATACGAAGGTGCATCCCATTGAAGACTCGAAGCCCCAAAGAAATAACAGCAATAGAAGGGGTAAGCGGAAGCAAAGTTTCCGCTCGAACTTGTTCCAATTCCCCAGAGGTGCATACTCCTTTCACTTCGGAGCAAATCATAGTTGATGCTATTATCTGATTTTCGGCAATCGAAAACAAGCCAAAGACAATGGAAGCACCGACAGTAGCCCATATGTGTGCGTAAAGAACCTCCTCCTCTACTTTTCCGCAGCCGGCCGTGGCGAGCTACACCGACAACACGGTCGTCATAGGACTAAAGTAGATAGGAGAGCATAATGAGTTGTTAAACTTTCTCCATACTTTGGCATGTGAACGGAAGCGGAGTGAGTTTCAACTTTTCCTATCCGGCCTACGTGCCTGGCAAATACTCAAGAGCACTTGGCGTCCACGTCTAGTGCCACTCGCCCAAGTATAAGGATGTGTGTGTGTATGTTTGCCCGAATGTAGGCCGAAGTTAATCTTTGTTTGTCTTTCTGTTCGAATGTTCTACAAAACTAGTTATTGAAAGGTACTGAAGGTAATAATGATATCCCTCCCATATCATCTTGGAAATTACTTCTGTTGATCAATACATCTTTTGAGACACACGCACACAACAAAACTCTATTGCCTACAGCACACACACACACAAACATATATATGTACATGCGTCCATACATTCATACGTAACTACATTGCGACGGTTGTCTTCTAAGTTTTGCGATAGTCATGGACATAAATTGTTTTTGCACACTTTGTTGTTTAGCTTGGCGAAACGAAAATCTCTCGGTCCCCCTCGAAAACACAGCGGACTAGTTTAGTTTACATCTTTCTATACTTTGAGTATTCATAAATTTACCGAAGAAGTGGACGGTTTTCGGCCTGTAGGTTTTTTAATATTAGTCAAATATTAACGATTTATTAATATTCGGATTCGAGGTACACATACATATCATCCAAAACAATTATACCTGGTTTTCGGCAACAAGGACGCTTGAGAGTAAAATGGTAGAAGAACTCGAAATAATAAATATATTTAGATTCGTGTTGGCTCTTTAATTCTATTGAGTACCCATTTGTTCGTGTTTTAAAACCTAATGCATTTGGGGCATTTATTATAAAAAATTTTAAAGTTATAATTTTATAATCTTTTTCATGGCACATTTCGTGACTTTATCACTAGATCGTTTCAGATTTCGTTAAAGAAATGCAGATCTCTAAGGAATGAGAAACCGACACATAACACGACAAACGGTCCGGTGTTTGTGACCTTTTGACTCATGCGTCTGTCCCTAGTCTCTGCCAAAACATCAAACTAATTACTAATTGATTTGGACTTGAGTATCGGTCCCACACAAACGTAAATCATGTTCTAAAGTCGATACGCTTCAGGCCCGCATGTAACTTTCGATCTTGCCCAAGCTTGTTGTAGCAACCTTGAGGCGACTGAGCTTTATCGTTGGATGTTTTTATATAGCTCTCCCAAAAGGTTTAGTCGCAATTCGAGGTTATCTCGATGTAAACTTACTAAAGGCCGTTAACATTACGTTAAGGATTCTCACGCTAATCACTTAAGCTATGTACAAATTTATTTTCCGTCCAGTGCCAACTTTAAAAGGTATGTCCATGTCAGCGTTTTTAAATAAGTTGTCTATTGAGTAATTATGCCTGCGGCTAAGCAAACCGATAACTAGAGAGAATATTGCTGCTGCTGTACGTCTGGCTGCCTGCCCGAATTTCTCGGAAAGTAGCCACTTGGTCTCTCTGCAATTAAAAAATGGCGAATTTGTCAAAAAGGCTATGCCCTGTAAGCGTAACTTCAACTAGCGGCTTTCATGTCTGTAAGCCCAAGTTCAAATCCGGCTAAGAACATCTAACAATTTTTTAACGGCATGTTTTCGCATTGTAAATGCCGGCGACTTTAAGTATAAGAGATTTATCTCCAAGCCATGTAAAAACTTCTCCATAAAATGCATTAACCGTTCTGAGCCGGCGTTAAAAAGTAGGTCCGATTCAGTAAGTAGAAGAATTATATCGTGCACAGCTCAGTGATTTGAGAGAATTCCACCCTAGTTTCTAAATGGGATGTTGTGGGAATTAAGTAAGAAAGTGAGTTGTTGGCAACGGCTCCAAAGCTCAACTTCAGTAAAGTACTTTCCAGCAAAAGGAACGTTTTCTTCAACAAAGCAGTCTAAAGACACTCCAATGCATTCGACCAAGTTCCTTTAGTTGTATGTACGTTTTTCCCAGTTCAGCTTGTGCTGACAATATGTCCACGCATTCGAAATGTTCTCGTACATCAGAGCCTCACGTAAAAAAGAATGGTTAATGGTTTTCCCGGGCAAAACAACTTTTAAAAATGCCCTGCTTTTTTATCACCCTATGTGCGATTGACTTTGTATCTGCAGTTCCACAATGAGGAAATAATTTCGTCGTGCACCATAAGCCGGCCAATGGAAGACTTCAAACTGTGAAAAGCGAAAATAGCAGAGTGCCAAAGCGTGGCCCATAATAATTTATTGATATTTGCATTTGTATAATTTGTCCGTAATTAATTTGAAGCAAGAAGCAATTTTATGTTAATAAACATTAAATATTAAAAGCATCATCGGTGGCGGCGAGAATCGTGATTAACATAAAATCGCTGAACGCGCATTTGTGTGATTATTAATTCTTTTCCGCCAACTTCTGGAGCAGCGTGAGAAAGGAGAAGGCCTGTGTTACCACCTGCAAAAAACACAACCATTGTTTTTTAAGTTTCCTTGTGTATGTGTGTGTGTGAGATGCCAAAGAGGCGACATTTACCGAACGCAGACGTTGTATATCCATCAGATAGAATTTGCCAGCAGTTATCGTTACGACGCGTTGGCTATTGACCATAAATATTAAAATGTCGCGTTTTATGAGATGACCGTTGGCCCACCACTGCGAACGGCAGAAGGCTTCGCCAGCACGGGTGCTGTGGCTTCTGAGCAGTTCTCCGCAGTACGTGAACATCAGCAGCTCGGACGTAGTCAACGCCAAATACTGCAGCAGGTTGATGGTCCTCATGGTGGAGCGCTCACCCTACAATAAGACAAACATTAGGTGACTTCGTATAGCCGGTTTGCACACGTAGATCGAGTATACCGCGACGCCGACAAAGGCCAGCAAGCACAACTGAAAGGTAATCTGTATGGATTTGATAAGGCAGTAGGGATTGAATAGTTCTTCCAGTTTGTCGCAGCTCTTCAAGATGAATTGGTGTAAGTGCACACATTCCACCAAGGACGTGTGCAGTGCTTCTCGAAGTGTTGCTGTATGCGTCATTTTGGCAATCGCGAGCCCACTCAAGTCCGTCTCATGTTCCTCTGAAAATGCGTACTGGTTCAACTCGTCATCTTGTGGTAGTGGTAAATTGGACTGCATTTTCCTGTTGATTAAAGGCCAGAAACTATATAACTAACTTGGCCAAATGCTCTCGTGTCTTACCGCAAATTCTTTAGATCCCCTCCTGTCATAAGTTGGGCGTGGTAGTCGACATTCTTGAGGCTGCAATAGAGAACGTCGAACTGGCCCAGCATTATTAGGGCTATCGAAACAAAAAGCGCGGAACCATTACCGAATATGCAGCCCATTAAAAACTGACACCACAGTTGAGTAGCATATATTACTTCGTAGACGACGGGCTCCTGAAAGGTACAAGCATAGCGTAAATATTCCAAGGAAGGACTGATGACAACACAAACCAGCGGATCAAAAGGGTACCAACACTTCAAGGGCAAGGTATGAGAGCCCAACAAAAGTGGGGCCAAGGCCCAACAAACCACTCCCACGATGCAGGCAATCAGCCAGTACAGACTGATCGTGTGGGCCAGTCGCACTGACCTGTCTGCACTTACAAAAGTCAATCCAGCCAAAGAATGGTGTCGGTATTTGGCATCGACATCAGCAATGAAATCGGTCAACGCTTTGGATCTCCACAGCCAGTAGCATGTGGCAAAGGTGGCAAACGAATAAATTATGGCCAGGGTCAGTGAATCAGTGATCTCCTCCAATTCGCCATTTTGCAGCTTGTCAACTGTAGTCTTCATATACAAAATGGCCAAATGACAATTGGAAATCACACAAAATATACAGTAGCTCCTGGCCAAATAGCGACCGAATGATTGCCAGGACGTGGGCAGGTAGTCCTCCAGTCGTATCGGTACCTGGCCCATGAACTTCATGAAGAATAGCTGTAGATCCAATACATTGTGTTGCCTTTTAGTGTCCTTCTTGGAGTACAGCACATCCAAGTCACCCCCGTGATAGTCAAGCGTCGACATCATGTGCTTCCGCCAACAATTAACAGCACACTGATGACAAGTGCGTCCTCGCAGGACCACTTAAATACACCAGCATACGCAAAGTCCTACTCGTGTGTGCACCTGGTGAACAATCATTTGGTAAACGCATGTACGATACTCCTGTTCAAAGCCACTCACCTCGTTCAGTTCGTAGAGGGAACCATGAACTACGGAAGAGGGTTCACCAAACCGGTGCGGCTGATGTCAAATGCTTTTAATTGCTTAATTGCCACATACTCGTACACTCGGGTTACTTCTGCTCATCCGTTAAGTGGGATGGAATCCTTTTAAAAGTTTAAATTGAATAAATGAAAACTTTTTGTCAACACCCCCTGCATTTTTTGTTTTGGACGACAAACCGCCAGGTTAATTATGAGCCTGTTCTAATTTCATCCATCAAAAGACAATTAACGACTATAAACACTTGCAACTAAACTAACCGCTTTAAAGCCATCTAAGCGACAATTCCATTCCACTTATGATTAACAATTTAACAAGTAGACTAATTTGCAAATCCTTCTGGTGTGCGTTGACTGCTGATTCCGTAAAGGGCTGTGCCTATTAAATATCCATTTAGGTATAAATTTGGCACCTTGTTCACACACCCACCAAGGAGAAGGCGCTCGAGGATCAACCATCAGTCATGGTGGCTTCCTTAAATTAAGGACGATGATTATAAAATATTTATTTTGACATTTTTAATTTGAGGGCAACATGTTGACACTAGAGGTTCAGGGAATGCATCATTCGACACATTCATATTTTTTCTTCTATGCTAGAACGGGAGTTGTAACCTGGTACAAATTGGTACATTGTCTGCCATCGAAAGGGCTCGAAGAGTGACTTCTATAGGGTGGGCTATTCAAAATTTCAATTAAATCGCATGTAAAAGAAAGTACTTATAATTTTTTAAATTTCTGGTTTTATTGGAAAGGTTGAACTTTGTCATATAATAATGTCAATAATAATGAGCAAGGAGCCGCCGGTACCGTGAACAGTGAGCGTTACTGCGTAATACCCAACAATTTTTTTTCCAAAAATTCAAGAAAATGACATGGACGACATTTGGTTTCAGCAGGACGGTGCCACATGTCACACAGCCAAGGCAACCATCGAAATTGTACGCACTGTTTTTGAAAATCGAATAATCAGCCAAAATTGTGATGTCAATTGGCCGCCACTGATTTGAGCCCTTTGGATTATTTTCTGCAAAGAGACATTAAATATATATGTTACGCAAAACATCCAGAGACTATTGAAGCGTTGAAACATGAAATCGAAGTTGCCATCGAAGAGAATCCACCCGAAACAATCGAAAACGTGCCGAAAAATTGGATTCATCGGATGAGGTAGTGCTGAATCATTTGTGGTTGCCATATAAGTGCTATTGTGTTCCATTATTAAATGACAAAGTTCAATCTTTCCAATAAAAGCAGAGAACCCCCAATGAGATTAAAATGTTGGGTATAAGTGGCCTTAAATTAAAAAAAATTAATCCTTTTCGTCCTTTTTCAGATTTTATTTTTGAAAATTGTGTACCAAGTTGATTTTTCTAAGTCAGCAACATTCGTATTTTTGTTTTTCCATAGTTAGTAAATATAATTAAGTTATTTTTAGATTGAAAACCAAAATTGACAAAGTCGTTGATGAGCATCTATTTTTTACGTGGCTTAGAGAAAGACCATTTTTTTGTTTTGTGAATTCACGAAGAAAAAAAATAGTAGTAAAAAAAAGTCATACTATTGTTGGGTATATGGTTGTGGCACAACAATACTTTGATCCTCACAACAAAAGTATGATTCACATACAACCATACTATGATCCCCACAACCATATTATAAACCTCACAAAAATAGCATGATTCACACACAACCATACTATGATCCTCACAACAATAACATGATTTACACACAACCATACTATGATCCCCACAACCATAGTTTGATTCACTCTCAACCATAATATGATCCCCTCAACCACATTATGATCCTCACAACGATAGTAAGTTTCACATACAACCATAGTATGATTCACACACAACAATGTTATGATCCCTACAACAATAGTAGACCCCCAACATTATTTATTAGGATTGGGGTATGTTGTCAACAATAGAGTTTGTTTATTTAAAATTATTTAAAATTCAAAATAATAGCAGTGATTTAACAGTAGAAAAAATCCGTTTAAAAACGTAAGCGTTCATTTATTAAATACATCTGAGTTAAACAAACCCAAAGGATTTTCTTCTAAAAAAATTTTGTTTACGTATAAAAAGTACTATTACTCGTATTGAATAAGATTCGTAAGAATAACATTGTTCTAAAAGCCATATTCAAATTAAGATAAATTACAATTGTACAGTATGATTGACGTAATCATACTATTGTTTACATAAAACCCAAAAACAATACTTTTGTCTCACCAATCATATTTAAATTTTTATATTTTTCATTTCATTTTCATTTTTATATTTGGCAACAATACTATTGTTCCATTTCAACTATATCAATATTGCTGCAATCATACTGTTGTCAAAATGCTATTCATAAAACAATACTATGATTGCGATGAACATACTTTGCAGAGAACATATTATTGTACCCGTGACCATATAATAACCATAATTTGTTTCTGCGTGTATAATAATTGATGGAAATCGGGATAAATTTTGATCACCAAATGTGTCTGTTTAGTTTCCAATCAAAAAAAATAAATTTATTTTTGAAAGAGTGAATTACTTTACATTTGGGGAAGGAAAGGTAAGTCAGCGATTTTTCGCCACTCATTTCGCAGTTGGTGTATGACGGCTTATTGGTACCATTAATGTGTGTTGCCGTCTCAACTAATTTTCTCGTGTTCTGTTGCTGTTGCACGGCACTCTTTTTATTGTTCTTCGTCATTTATATATAGATTCTCACTGTCATTCAGTACACAAGCTGGAGAGCTCTGTCGATTTGTAATTTCCACGACATATTGGCCTCATTTCAAAACATGTTTATTTTTAATTCACTTATCATGGTGAAAGTGACCAATTGTCAACGCCGAAATGTAAAAAAATTAAATACAAACAAAAGTTTCCAAGTATTTTATTGCCTCGGCGGTCTCTTTCCTTCATCGCCTAGAGCAAAATGTGTTAACAGATGAATGCTCGTCTGTAAATACGTTCAGCTGGGTCCCGCCTTGTGCTTCCGTATAGGAGCGGCAATAATGCCTATACTCGTACAAGCAATGATGTACACGCGCAATTCTTTTGACAAAAAAGAAATTAAAAAATAATTGGGCACACTGAAGTTTTGGTATGTCTGAACCTTGATATGTTAACTGCCTTCGAATAATGAGATTTTAAATTTAAATTTAAACTAAATCGTGATTTTCGTTTTTTATAATTGAATGTTCGCTGTCTTACCTTCTGAATAGTGTTCGCTTTACCTTATACGAGTATGTATGTGCAACTATAGAGTTAAATTTTTAAATTTATTCTTTACTTTGTTGTTATATTCGACCGTTTCGGAAATATTTATCCCTTTTTTAAGTACACATAGGAAATGGTTTCCATCAGCATATTTCAATTATGAGTTTAGGACGAATCGTTCTTTGCAATAATAATAATAGTGATAGTGTGGCAGAAGAGCAGTCAACCTCGACTCGTCGTCGTGCCCAACTGCTGAAAATCTCACGAACATCACTAATGCGAATTTTGATAAAAATGATGATAGCGGGCTTCGTGTGGCCAGAAATTGAGGACATGGACGCGGACGGTATGCGGTTCCAAACAGGTTGGTACCACTTGCCACACAGCCAACGAAACGATGGTTCTGTTGCGCGAGAAATTCAATGGCCTTGTTATCTAACGTCGTGACGATGTTATTTGGCCGCCAAGATCATGTAATTTGACATGTTGGACTTCTTTCTTTGGGGATATCTAAAATAAAAAGTGTTTGTCAATAAGCCAAGAACAAGTCAAGAGCTAATGGATGAGATAATACGGCACATTAAAACACAATTCAAACATTTACGTATTTGGGTCAAAGCAAACAATAATATGTACATATGTGACAGCGCCTAGAGAAAGGGACCTAAGAGTAAAAAAATCTTTTTCTTTTTCTTTCATTTTTTTTCTTTTTTTGATGTGGAAAACATCTGAGCACCGAATGTGACCGATAACATGCCCAAAAAGTGTTCCCTCCCAGAGATATGCGCGTTTTATGAATACTGGTTTTTAACCTTAGGTCCCTTTCTATTTTGCGCGTCACATATGCTTATGTACAAACATACATTTGTTTGCAGTAACGTTCCCAAACATTCATTTGCTCATATAAATTTTTGAACAACAATGCAAACATGCATACTCGTAAATACCTACCTTCTTGTTGAAATTGCAAGCATTATTCCAATGTTTAACATATATACAACTTATGACTAAAACATCGTTTTTTAATAATCTTTCCAAGTTTATTCAAATTCCAATTAATGCACTGAAACTCTTATGCTAATGCTTATTCGTATTAATGTTAATTTTTTTCTTAATGCGTTTTTCTTTTAATATTCGAACGTCTTATAACATGAACGATAACTAGCAACTAATAAAAAAATTCTATTAAGAACAAACATATTATATGTTTGTGTAAATTTATTAAGATGAAATACAAACATAAATATGCTTGTAGCATTATTTAAATATATATATATATTTAAGCACCTTTACTCCCTTTAAGGGAATCTTTTTTCCCCCTGAGCCGATTTCGCCCATTTGCAACCACTATTAGCCTATGACCATAAGCCATCACAATGCAAAATTTCAGAATCCTAAGTTGATTCCTTTGACTGATTTAGAGCTTTAACAGACACACGGACGGACATGGCAAGATCGTCTATATGTTTGTGTAAATTTATTAAGATGAAAAACAAACATAAATATGCTTGTAGCATTAGTCAAATATATATATTTAAACACCTTTACTCCCTTTAAGGGAATATTTTCCCCCCCTGAGCCGATTTCGCCCATTTGCAACCACTATTAGCCTATGACCATAAGCCTTCACCTTGCAAAATTTCAGAATCCTAAGTTGATTCCTTTGACTGATTTAGAGCTTTAACAGACACACGGACGGACATGGCAAGATCGTCTTAAAATTTTACAACGATAACACTGTGGAACATTTTTGGGGTTATTGTCTGGGGGGTGAGAAATTCCAAGTCAGGGTGATGGTACTAGGTTAGTATATTAAAACCCTCAAAGGGTTTTGCGTTCGTATGTGCCAGTTCTTTTTTATGAAAATTAAGTAACTTCACTTAATTGTAAATAAAAGCAGAACGCGTTAATCGATTTCTATGATCTATGTCGCATTTTGTTTATAGGTTATGTGACTTTACGTGAAAGCTATAAGACTCTACACGTTTTTCCGTTTGGGATTTATATGTTTCAAAAAAAAAAAAAATTTGGCACATGGAACGCAAAACCCTTTGAGGGTTTTAATATACTGACCTAGTACCATCACCCTGACTTAGAATTTCTCACCCCCCAGATTGGCTGTTGTACTGTGTAATATGTTCTCCGCAATAAAAGTATGTTCCTCGCAACCACAGTATTGTTTACTGAATTTAGTTTTACAATAGTATGATTGCCGAAATATTACTATTGTTGAAATGTAATAATAGTATTATTGTCAATTGAACAGGGATTAAACCGGCTCAAGACCTCTTGCTTCTATATTTAAATAGAGGACAAGTTTTTAACAAAATGGCAAAGTGACATTGATTTTCGTGGCTGCACACTACTTTTATCATGATTTCGGGTCCGTGACAACCCTCTTCAGAAAGCCTTGCTGCAATTGTTAAAAGTAAAACCGAACTCTATAAGGCCAGGCTCTCCACAAACGAATGTGAACTACTGTTGTAAACCTTACTTTTCAAGTTTTCTTCACACAATTGCCCACGAAAATACAACTCACTCTTGCCAGCTCTAAAGAGACTCCACATCGAGATCCATCAATAGATTTCTTTTACAACAACGTGTGTGTGTGTGTTGTAAAAAGAGTTCAGATGACTATGTGTGCCGTGCCGTGCATGTACGTATGTTTAGCGCGTTTGTTTTATTTCGGTCTGTTGCTTTTACACATTGAAACCGGCTCAAGACCTCTTGCTTCTATATTTAAATAGAAGACAAGTTTTTAACAAAATGGCAAAGTGACATTGATTTTCGTGGCTGCACACTAACAAAATATAGTTGTAGCAACGATATAAATATTGCTGGTGCGACAAAAGTATTGTTTTTTGGGTTTTATGTTAACAATAATACGATTACGGCAATCTACCATATGATTGTAATTTTTCTTCATTTGAATATGTTTTTAGAACAATGTTATTGTTACGGATCTAATGTAATAATAGTACTTTTCATATGCAATAATAGTATACTTTTTATAATAGTACTTGTTTAAAACAAACTGCTTTGGATTTGTTTAACCGAAATATTTTATATAAAAACGCTTGCGTTTTTTAAACTGTTAAATAAATCACTGCTTTAATTTTAAATTTAATGTATTTTTAATAAATAATCTTGAAGATCATAGTACGGTTGAGTGGGATGAAACCATGGTTGTAGGGATCATAACATGGTTGCATGTGAATCATAGTATGGCTGTGAGGATCATACAATGGTTGAATGTGAAACATACTACGGTTTTGAGGATCATAAAATGGTTGTGGAAATCATAGTATGGTGGGTATGGTTCCATATTTAAACAAAGTCTAAAAACATGGGCAGTATCGGCCACCGAGAGACTGAAGGCCTTAAAACATTTTAAAAAGTATCATTATTAAACGAACGCTTTTATCGACCTGCTCTAATGTCCATAAACCAAAGTGTAAGTGAATTTTAGCTGGGCCAACCAACGAAAAGGTAAACGAGTATAAATTGACTCCAGTGAAGGTTTTAATGCAAGTCAAGCCTTCTTGCGAGTGAAACGATGTCTTCTTTTCCCATGCAATTTATTATTTACAAACTTTGAGAAGTTAGTCTTTTGACATGCTCGTTCCTGGTGACAGACGAAACAAAGCAGCACCTTAATAGTGGCAAATTGCGTTTTTTTTTC
The DNA here is from genome assembly GCA_963513945.1 of Hydrotaea diabolus. Classification (NCBI taxonomy): domain Eukaryota; kingdom Metazoa; phylum Arthropoda; class Insecta; order Diptera; family Muscidae; genus Hydrotaea; species Hydrotaea diabolus. The sequence continues at coordinate 1,403,222 of OY740716.1, forward strand.
GCGTAGACTCGACATTGTCAAAACTTTTCAATTTAGATAAAAATTAAGTTAAGTTGTTTATACACAATACGGCTATTGTTGCCAACTTAGTTCCATTAGGCCCTTAAGTGGCTTTACGCAATATAACTTCACGTTCATACGTTTTTCCATGAATTTTGGATACAGAGGTGGAATAACGTTTCTTCTAACCAAGATTTGCGCGGGTGTTTTTGTTAGACAAGCATACGAACAGAGTGAACGATAGATGACATGTGTCGCCAATAATAACAAAGTATTGAACTCGCTAGGGATGAAAACTGGCAAGGTGCTTTTTGTCACCAAATAGTAAATAATAGTGAAAACTCTGTTTTTTGGACACTCTAATACGAAGTAATACGTCTCCAAAAAACAGAGTTTTCACATAATTGACATTTCGGATATTTTTTTGAATAAACTGACTGAAGTAAAAATACGGCATTAACCGACATTCCGGCTTTAGCCTTTTGCCAAGAAGTAGAAAATACTTCCCCAATCAGAAGTAAAGCAATTGTCTCCATTTCTAGACTCAAGATTGAAATAATATCACTTGCTGAGAAAAAGGTTTGTTTTTTATTAGAAATGAACTATTTATTTTAAAGGCATATGTCCATGTATATTGGAAGTCTAGAGTCAAAAAAAATATAAAATCGGAGGAACATGAACATGTGTAGGAACTATAGCTAAATCTAAATCTTTTCCCTCCAAGTTCAAAATCGTCCGTCCTCGGCACACAAAAAAATACTTTTACCAACTTTCGTAAAGATCGGGCAATAGTTGCGACTTTTAATTTGATAACAAGCTTTAGAATGAAGCAGACAGACGGACGGGATTGGACATTAGTCCAGGCTTGCTCTTCTGCAAGCTGATAATTCAACCAAAGTTAAAAAGCTACGCCGCAAGAAACTATGACACACATACAAACGATAAATGGGTTTAATTTGAATAGCCATTATAAAAGTGATATATGGCCAAAAGTATTTTTTTGCTGGAAACGTTTTAATACTCGTACGAGTACTCGTAAGCGTTTAAGATTAATGTACTTTCGAAAAAAACTTAAATAAAGTCCAAATGGAAACGATTTTTTGATAGCCTGATACACACTTGCCACTTCCTGGCCGGTTAGATCCCCAATCAGCAGATTTTTTGGATACTGTTTCAAAACGAGAATTGAACTGTCCAGTCATATAGGGTGCGTACTACGTACATAATCACATTTTCATAGATCGTTTAGAACACATTCCGGGTGAAGTTTTTGCATAAAATATAAATCGGAGCTATATCAAAACATGGATCGATTTCGTTTACTTACTTACAATAGGGATAGATATCATTTAATTTTTTTCGACATCTACGTTGACTGCAAGAATTAATGGACAGACGAACATGCAGTAAGCGATTCAGAAAGTGATTTTTAGTCACCGGTATACCTTTTTTTAATAAGTCCATCCTTTTGCACAGTAGGATTAGGGTATAAAGTACTGAAAAAAGTACAAAAGTATTGAATTTCTCATCCATGGTATTCGTACATAAATACGCATGTATGTATGAACATATAGCTTCTATGGGTATATGTTTGAGTATATACGAGTATATGTTTGAGTATATTTTATGTATCTACTACATTGACACAGGATTGTTTAATATGGAGGTCCTTCTTGTTTACATTGGGTGCAACAAACGCAGAGGAGAACCGTGTCATGTTTGTGGCACATATGGATTTAATTTTTTGCAACATATTAAAGGCACCCAAAGGGTGCTATTATGTATTTATGCATGTTGGGATTAGAGACCGACTGAATATTCGACTTCGCTCAAAAAACTTTATCCGGCTCATGTTTCGGTATTCGGCGTAAATGTGCACGCAGAGAAAAGATATGGTTCCTATATGGTCACGGCAACAATAGTATGTTATCTGCAATAAAAGTATGGTCGTCGCAACCATAGTATTGTTTTTTGAATTTCAATTTGACAACAATATGATTGCGGCAATATTAATATTGTTGAAATGTAACAATAGTATTGTTGCCAAATTTAAAAATGAAAATGTGGCTGTAGCTGCAATATAAATATGGTTGGTGGAACAAAAGTATTGTTTTCATGGCTTTTATGTTAACAATAACATGATTACGGCATTCATACCGGCAAAATTGTACTTTTTTTTTTAATTTGACAATGTTATTTTTACGAATCTTACGCAATAATAGCAAAAATAATTAAATTTTTTTCCAAACAAACTACGAATTAGTATAACTGAAATATTTTTAATAAATAATTTTTTTACTGTTCAATAAATCACTCCTATTACTACATAACTTACTTAATAAAATTCTCTATTTTTAAATAACAACTTTACCCAATCTTTACAAAAAATGTTGGGGATCATAGTATGATTGTGTGTAAGTCATACTATGGTTGTGAGGATCATACTATGGTTGTACGTTAAACATACTATAGTAATGAGGACCATAATATGGTTGTGGGGATCATACTTTGGTTGTACGTTAAGCATACTATGGTAATGAGGACCATAATATGGTTGTGGGGATCATATTATGGTTGTAGGGATCATAGTATGGTTGTGTGTAAATAATTCTATTGTTGTGAGGACCATAATATTGTTATGGGGATCATAGTATGGTTGTGTATGAACCATACTATTGTTGTAATGATCATAATATTGTTCTGCCACAACCATATAACCAACAATAGTATGATGCTCGAATATTGATACCCCAACCATACTTTTTTTCTGCGTGTGACGAACTGCCGAATATTTAATACAATTTGTGCTTATAAAGCGTATATTTTTTTTATAAAACTTAAAATCACAGGATTAAAGGGAAAATACTTGCCCATACAAGGGTATAGTCACAGTAAATCTATGGTAGACAAACGGAGTGACGAACCTCAACTTTAAGGATATTTAAATTAATTGCATACTATAATAGACAACTAAAAATATTGAATAAAAAAACCTAATCTTAAACAAGACGACAACTCGTAAGTTCGGCGGGCCTAAAATTTTAACACTCCACCACGGATTGCGTTTCAGTGTGGCATTGACAGTATTGGGTGATTGGGTTGTTGATGGTAGGTCCATGTTCGACACGACCATGTTCTTGAAAGTTAGTGCATATTTAAACTAGTGAAGAAATTCCACTAATTCGGAGTGACCTTCTAAGGCCATATATTTTGAGAGCCCTTGTTACCGGAGACTGTGATTTTTTTTTTCAATATACTTATATTGAAGTTTTTCGTCGCAGATTATGTCAAAATAGTGATGCCGATCATTAGAATTTAAGCTGAATATGTATCAGGCTTCGGCCAAAAAAGTCGCTCCTTGCGGCCTAATATCGTTTTTTTTTATTTTATGATTATTTTCAAAAAATTCTGAGTGCGGGCCATATTCAAAATGTTTTTCAGTTTTCGCATATTTTAATGAAATTAATGCTGAAAAATGCTGCAGAGTGCACGCAGTTATTTTTTGTTAACAACAATTAATAAAGTGTATAACAACGGAGTTTTAATGTAACCCTGTAAAGAATATATATGATTGATCGTCGTAAAACTGAAGAACGATATAGCTATGTACGTAGGCCTGTCGATAGCGATACCGGTCAAACGAATTAATCTTAGACCCCGAACCAAGAAGCCTTATACTCCTAAGGTATTTGAGTGTGAAAATGGGGAAAATTGGCCCAGAGGGTTAAAGTTGTGTGAATGATTATGTTCTTTAGTTCTGGAATCGCCTTAAGCTTATTGCGAAATCTTGGGGAAACTCACTGGAGGAAACGCGTACATGATCAAAGTGCAGTGCATTTTGTGTAATAGTCGTACTTGTATACCTCCTATAGCATCCCCATGTAAAATTCTGGTAAGTAAGATGTATTAGTTTTTGGTCATTAATGAAATATCTGCCCAAGTACTTGAACCACCGATTTCTGCATACCCGTTTACCCGATGAGAGATAAAGCAAAACTCTATTCATACATTCATTTCGTGGAAATACATGTTGAGGCTTAGATTTCTTATAATTTTCTCAGCGGGTTCCCTAGGCAATGGTAATGTGAACCCTCGCAGCGCCTCTTACGGTACCTTGTACAGATGTCCCATTGGAGCTGAAATTAATAAAAGCTTTATAACTTTTTAATTATTCTTCGGAAATTATTTAATATTGTGCGTAAGTAGGTTATCCATTGATTGTGCTTGCACTCCGTTGTCCATCAAAGTTAATAATTAATGTGAGATTAAGTGGTCCAATCGAAATGACATCCAAACCAAAAACCGATAAAATTAATGTAATGATATTATAAAAGTTTCATTGTATGGATGCCAAACTTGTTATTTTACTACACTTTCGAGTACTCACGTACGTTTGTATGAAGGTGCGCACCTACAATCAATTAATAGACGTTTCGATTGGACCAGCTATTCGAACGTTTGATTGCAAATTACTCGGATAGCAACGGAATTGTTTCACAAACGCAGTAGTTTTCCCAAAAGGCTCATACATAACGTGAACACACATACATACAGGGTGGCTAAAATAAGACTGAAGGGTTCACCAAAAAGGTTACGAAGAAGTGCCATTGTAGCTCTTGCTATATGCGCAGTGGCTCCATATTTTAGGATTATTCTCAACTTGCGGACGCAAACAATTCCATGTTAATGGTTTCTGATACATAAGTACCCTCCCCATTTTCAAAAAAAAAAATGGGCCGATAACTTTATCAACCGCACCACACAGTAGATCTGGAGGGCCGTAATTGACGTTGATGTAATACCCTAGGATTCTGACACTGATCCCTGTTCCTCGAATCGGGAGACTTAGTTCCTAATCATGTTGTTACTGGGTGCCGTTCTGAAATACAAATGATGACGATAATTTCGTTGACTTGAGATAATAGACATTCCACAAAAATAATAAAACTCAACAATATTGACGCGTTGCTGTAGGACCATATGAAGCCAACATATTTCTTCATAAAAAACAATCAGGTTATATAAAAGAGAAAAAAAATTAGAAACCAAAATATTATGAATATTTGTACATGTAATGTCTCTATTCTCTTTTTTATGCCACCGTGTCAAACAGAGTGGGCCGCTGTTATGATGGAAGTGTGTGCACGCACGCATAGAAAACCTATGGTTACTATATGGTCATGGCAACAATAATATGGCATTACATAGTTGCGTTAGTTTGTTAGGATTATACTGCGGTTGTATGTGAGAAGTGCTATGGTTATTGGCATCATAATATGGTTGTGGGAATCACAGTATGGTTGTGTGTGAATCGCACCACTGTTGTGCAGATCATAATATTGCTGTGCCACAACCATACACCCAACAATATCATAAGTATAATGCTTTTCCAATATTGCCAACCGTACATTTTTTCCTCGTGCACTACCAATATGCCAGTACGACCATGGGTAAGAACATCTTAACATTTTTCAGCGGCGGGTTATTTCACCTCGTAAACGCCGGCGACTTTACGAGAACGAGTAAAAGAGTTTTATTTCTCTATAAAATACACTTTAGTCATTTACATTTTATGACTTTTGGTATTGGTAGAGACTGTTTCACAATCACCTGTACGGTCGTGCCCACGCGAAGAAAAAAGAATGGTTGGGGGGACAATATTCAAAGAGCATCACACTGTTGTTGGGTATATTGTTGTGACGCAACGATATTATTATCCTCACAACAATAGTACGATTCACACAGAACCATACTATGATCACCACATCCATGTTATGATGCACACTCAACTATACTATGATACCCACAACCATATTATGATCTTCAGAACCATATTATGTTTCACATACAACCACAGTATGATCCCCATAACGATAGTATGATTCACACGCAACCATGTTATGATCCCTACAACCATAGTATGATCCGATTCAACCATATTATGATCCCCATAATTATTAATTAGGATTGGATTATGTTATAATTTAGCAATATGAATTTTTATTAAGTAATTTATTTAAAAATACATTAACTTCAAAATATTAGGAGTGATTTATTTAATAATAGATAAATTCATTTAAAAAAAAAGAACGAGTTTTATTTATTAAAAATATTTCAGTTGTACAAATCTAAAGCAGTTTTTTTGAAAAATTTTAAACAACTATTGTTGCGTACGATTCGTAACATTAATATTGTTCCAACAACCATACACAAATGTATAAAAATGACAGTCATATGGTATGATTGCCGTAATCATGTTGTTGTTAACATTAAACCCAAAAAACAAGGCTTCTGTCGCACCAACCATATTTGTAGTATTGCTACAACCATATTTTCATTTCTAAATTTGGCAATAATACTTAGTAGAGACATAAATACTGTTACAACATTGAAAACACCCATTTCAATAGTAGAACTGAACGTATTCCCTTAATGTCATATGGGTTTTGGAAGCTAACCTCAGTAGCGTTAGTCTGTAACGGGATTTAAAAATTGTTTCAACTTTTATCATGGAGTGGTCAGATAATAAGAAGCGTATCGCTGTAATAGCGCTTTTCAAGTGTGAAATGAAAACAACGATATTTTCAAAACGCTCCGCCCACTAGGGATTAGCCGCATGTTAGTCTACCGATGCATAAAACTGTTTGAGGAGACTGGAGATGTAAAAAACCGCCACCGGTCGGGCCGCCTACGCTCTGTTCGAACACCGCATGTCATCAAAACCGTTAAATCAAGAATTCACAGAAATCCGCTCCGAAAAAAGAAAATCATGGCCCGTGAGATGAATGTAACGCAAAAGTCCATGAGTCGAATCATTAAAAAGGACTTGGGACTTGGGGCTTTCAAACGACGTACCGGACATTTATTGACTGCAGCTTCTTTTGGTGAAGCACGCTGATAACTTGCACAGAAAAATTTTGTTTCAACAAGCAAAATGATAGAGTGTATGCGCGGTCATCTAAGGAAGCATCTGAACTGATCCCAAGGGTGGAAAAGGGTCATCACCCAGCTGCAGTCATGGTTTGGTGGGGTGTCTCTTACGATGGGGTCACTGACCTGCATTTCTACGAACAAGGAGTCAAAACATCGGTCAAAGTTAACCAAGAAACCGTTTTGGAAGCTGTTGTGAAGCCTCTTAACAATTCCCTGTTCCAAAACCACCCATGGACTTTCCAGCAGGATTCTGCGCCGGCCCATAAGGCTAAAACGTCCCATGTCTGGCTTCGAAACAATTTGACAGCGTTTATTTCCTCTGAAGAATGGCCCTCAGGCAGTCCAGATTTGAACCCATTGGATTACAAATTGTGGATGGTTTAAGAGGACAAGGTTTGTCACAAAAGATACCCTAACATTGGATCTCTTAAGACTGCTATGGTTCGAGCTGTGACCAATTTTCCAATGGTCGAGGTTCGAGCAGCTATTGACGATTGGCCAGTGCGACTTAAGGTGTATGTAAAGGCAAAAGGCGGAAATTTCGAATTAGTAGATTCTTTTTGGATACAATATACATCAATAAATATATTAAAAAATATTTGGTCCAAAAACATTCAGTACTTTTTACTTTACAGCATAAAACGTGTGTAACAGCATTTATGTCCCTACTAAGTACAATTGTTACATTTAAACAATATTTATATTGCCGCAATCATACTATTGTTAAAATATAATTCACGGAACAATAATATGGTTTCGACAAACACATTTTTATTGCAGAGAACATATGATTGTTGCCCTGACCATATGGTAACCATATATTTTCTCTGCGTGCATACGTAGGCAATAAAACAACGTTTTTGCTCGAAACTACAATACACGTTATGGAATACGAGAGAAATTTGTCACACGAAGCCTTAGCTCTGTTCATGTAGCAAGACTCAACGATTGTGTACAAGAAAAACTTTTAAATTATTTTTAAGAAATTACTTAATTAGGCTGGCTTCACAACCTTTTGTTGGTGTGGGCCTGCTTAATGAATGATTTATAAGCTCTTCGGTCTTGGGCGTGCTTTCTCCAGTTTCTGATTCCAAGAATCTTCGCATCATCCTCTACTTGGCCACTCCAACGGAGTCGCGGCCTCCCTGTCTGTGCGGATCCGAGGTGTACAAATTCCTCTACTACTTCGATGTTGCAACTACCGGCTAAATGATCTCGCCTTTAATTTGTCGCGGCTCTTCTCAAGCAGTTGCCAGTCAGACCCATTTTAGACGACGAAAAAGCTCCGGTTAAACCTGGTTCTGTCCTTCCGACAATGTCAATGTCGTCTGCATACGCGAGAAGGATGAGGCCCTTAGTCTTAATTGTGCCTGTTTTATTAACTTTTTAGTTTTCTAGGATTTTCTCCATTAAGATAGTAAAGAAGTTACACGATAAGGTGTCACCCTGTCTGAGACTTCTAGTCGTAACGAACGGTTCGAAGAGGTCACTTCAATTTCAAGAAATTGAAGCCATGTCTGCGTATGAGACAGACATGGCTTAAATTTCGGAGTGTCTAAAGCTGCCTTATAGTCGATGAAGAGGTGGTAGTAAGTATTTATTTGCTGCTCATGGGTCTTATCCAGGATTTGACGCAGTGTAAAGATTTGGTCGATTGCTGACTTATTTGGCCTAAAGCCGCACTGATACGGTTAGATCGGGACGGCGAATTTAGACTTAAATCTTTTACACAGAATATTTTTTATACGCAATGGGTAGAAGATTTTTCCGCGGTAGTTGGCTCAAACTGTTTTGTCCTTTTTGTGAATTGGACATAGAACCCAGAGGTTCCAATCGTCGGGCAAGCGTTCGGTCTTCCAGATAGTGCAAACTAGCTGATGCATGAACCTAATCAGCTCGTCAGAACCGGATGTTTACTGCTCTGCTGAAAGTCTGTCGGCTCCTGCGGATTTGTCGAGTCTCTTCTTTCCTCGGAATATACGATTTTCCCACCTTCCAACCCCCGATATCGCTCTAACACTGCTACAGTCGCAACCCTACACTCCCCATCGTACCATTGGTTCCTTTTTTGCCGCTTTCGGTAACCAATTTCTTCTTCGGCAGCTTTTGTTGTGGGGTCTTGTGTGTGTTGGCACTGAACGCTGATGTCATCGGAAGGAGTGGTTTTTCCAAGGAGCAGTTGAGATAGCTTCGTCGAGTAGGATTTCCCTTGTTGTTGGAACGTACAACTTTTGCAGCACTTAATCTAGTGCGAACCATTGCTGCTTCGAGGTAGTGTTCAAAATCGATGCTTACTGTTCGGAACGTTTCTATGTATGCCGGAGGCATGCCGACCGTCTCATCACAACATTATCGACTTGGTTTCATACCATTCCATCAGGTTACGCGGCTGTCCTTATATATATCGCGATGTGTGAATCTGGTGCTACTTGTTAACATGTTTCATGCAGCGGCAAAATCGATCGCCTCATTCCATTGTCCATTGGTCTTATCATAAGGACTAACTTTCCGATGGTCGGGCGCTGGATACCCTGCCAACTTTGGCATTAAATCGCCTAAACCGATTTTAATATCATGTCCATGGCAGCGGTCGTCTGTTTATTCTAGGCGCAAATAAAAAGTATCTTTCGTCTCCTCCTTCTTATATTTCATCGGCGCATGTGCGCAAATTAGGCTAATAAAAATTGCTTTTGAATTTGCGGTGATCGTCAACAGTTAGGGGGGTCCGGTTTTTATCAATTGTTTTTGCTTTTATTGTGTTTGTTTTTTCCGAAATGGGCTACAAACCCGACTACAACTTCTCTAACCTACGGCCAAGTCGCCACTCACACGTTAGCCGTTGCTTTGGCGGATTACAAATCACCGTTACCCATGAGTTACCACGCTGAGGTCAGTGAGATGACCTGTAGTATAGTCAATAAGGATCGCACTAGGTTAACCAAGTTGAACCAGTCATTTACCTATCGACATTCTCCACCAACAACTACCAGCTTTAAAAGCATTAGCTATATTATTCACAATCGACCCGATTATTCCAACGGCATTTCAAAACATTCGCATAAATGTTGAGGAATAGAGTGTTACCAATTTCCAACTTTCAACTTTAACAATCTCTACATGACGAATCAAGTCCCGATTTGAGTTATTTTTCTTTTTTTTCTCTTCAAGCTGAAAACCAAAAATTTGAGACAATTTCGGAAATAAGGAGGGTACCAATTGTTTATACCCTGCACCACTCTGAAGAGCTGGGTATTTTTTTAATTTCGTTTCATGGCAAAAGTGTTTAACTACCAAAAATATTGGAACTACTCATCTTTTAGTACACCGATTGGTTCAGAATTACTTTCAGTTTACGAACTGAAACTTCATGTCGCTATTGTTTGCTACTTAGCATAATTTGCCATATTTTTTCCAATGAAGGACGAAATTAAATTCAGTTACTGAAAATGTGCTTAGATTTAGAAACTCTGACCAACTTACTTTTAAGCGATTTTAGGTCCTGCCGGATTCAGTTCTTTACGATCGACCCTTAACCAACTGTAAAAATATTAGGCCATCTCGGTTTATGAAATTGTGCCAGCACAATATCTACCAATGTAGGAAACTATCGCAAGTGCGAATAAAATAATTGCCACAACAAAGTTTTTTTAAACAATTCGATTTTTAACTAAAGGACTCGTATCTGGTTGAAATTGGAGGACGCATTTGGTCCTTATGCCGGCATTTACGAGATGGAAACCCGCCGCGACCGTCTTATACACACTAGGGTCCCGAATGAGTGCCTACTGCGAGGTGGTCGATAAAATACAATTTATAGTTTTGTTCGTTAAGGCGTACAAGCATAGTTAGCCAGTAAGTTTGTAATATGATACTCTAGCAACATTAAACAAAAATTGAGAATAATATGGCAACATTAAATAATTGACTCAAATAACAAAAAGCAACTTGAAAAAAATATTTTTATTAAGTTTTTGTTTTGTTCAACAGAAAGAACTTTACGCAACTCAGCTTTGAACATAAACTCAAGCCAAGAAACGTCAGAACAGCAATCGTTATAAGTCTGGCAACATCTTGCTTGTTTCCCAAGCAACTTAAAGCCAACTTGCTTGCTGATCAATTACCTTCCATACTAATGCTAAATTAGCAATCTCAAACGAACAGGGCTAATAACTATATTGAAGGTATTTCGTTTTAAGCGGTTTAAAATTTGAATTTTGCCTACCATTAAAAGTAACACATCTTGCATCGTTCGATCTGTCTCAAGTGCAACAAGCCAGCGAAATTCGATCCTGCCTAATGTACAATTAAATCCAAATGTACGTAGTATGTAACATTTTCACAATTGAGAGAATGTGCAAACTCATCACAGTCAAGAAAGCCTTTCCAACGGGCCTATACTCATGGTACGAGTGTTAGTTTGACATCGGAAATATAACAAATGCATTTCAAGCGGATTATCTGAGGCTTACAAATTGCCTAATTTATCTACCTTTGGAGCGGTGACTATGACAGAGTGCTGGCTGACACATGTGAAATATACCCACGAGTAAGTACGTGCGACTTCATTGTCATTTGTTTAGCAACGGCGATGCGGCGAGACACTGCGGCAATGGTGCGACGACATCTGTCTATAATCGAATGAAGAGTTTATTAAGCAGCCCAGTCAACGTCAACATCTTGGCGAACAAAGTTGCTTCAGACCGATTACCGCTTGGAAGTTATGCCGATCACAACGGTGTTGTTGGTATCAACAGTTGCGCTTATATGGCTGTACGTATTGTGGACTAGGCGTAGATTCTACCGGGTGTACATGCAGTTACCAGGCCCCCTGGGCTTACCTTTTGTGGGGCTGGGGCTTCAAATGATGAAACCTGAAAGTGAGCATGAAATTGCAGTCAAAGGAACACTTCATTCATTGATTCGTTGTGTTTGAATACTCCTGTGCGTGCTTGTGTACGTGTTGCCCCATTTAGGATTTCTACAGTATATGGAGGAGACAGCCAAGGAATACCAAACGCCATTTATATCTTGGATGGGCTCCAAGTGCTTTCTGTACGTTAATGATCCGGAAACAATTGAAAGTGTTTTCAATTCCCCATGTTGCACTAACAAAGGAGACTTGTATCGTTTCATGGCCACGGCCATAGGAGATGGTCTATTCACATCCAGCTGTAAGTTAATTTGTCCCATGTAGCCGACAAACACCCCTCGAGTCTCGAGGGAGAGTGTCATTCGACATTGAAATTTAATTGTTACTCTTTCAATTTACCAAACGAACAGCACCGCGATGGAATAGGCACAGGCGCCTACTCAATCCGGCCTTCGGTCGCACAACCATCCAGGAGTTCTTGCCCGTATTCAATCGAGAAGCCAATATACTTGTTAGCAAACTGATGACGACTCAGGGTCAATCGCTGGAGATTTATGAACTGCTAAAGAAGAGCGTTCTGGAGGTAGCATGCCGTAAGTGCGGACCAACACTCGCACAAACAATTGTTGAAGTGCAAAAAAAAATAAAAGCCAGCAATTGTACGATATTGATTGCTTTTATGCTGCTTTTATTGTTCGTCTCATTTAAAAAGCCATTTGTAACGTCTTGAGTGATTTCATTATTTTGCTCTTTTCTTTTTGACATGTTCTGCCCATTCATTCATCCGCCCGTATGCCGCACGCCGCCCATCAACCCGTCCGCCATCGCTCGTCTCCCTCCTTACGCACGTACAATGTCTGAATGTAGAGACAACAATGGGTAAGAAAATGAATTTCCAAAGCGACGGCTCAGCTGCAATATTCGAATCGTACAATGGGTAAATCATCACCGATATTTATGCATTCTAGCGTAAATCAAACTGAATGTAAATATGTATTGTGAATGTTCAAAGTTCGGAAAGTTCAAAGTTCAGGTAGCCACTGGTTGAGAAGATCAGGCATACGAAGTTTCATTGAAGCTTCCTTGGAGTCCCTTAATACACTTTTCAGAAAAATTTAATCAATCCCAGAAATTTGAGGTTAATTTGTCTTTTAATGCCAATAATTTAAAGTTTGCAGATTTTAGTGTGGGCCTTATTGATTGACCGTTAATTGTAGTTTATGTTTCATTGTTTCTTGTAACTTAGATCTTCTTATATAGATTCTTTTTACAGACTTTGAAGGAATGTACTAGAATGTACATATACATATGTAGAATGTACTAGACATAATAACCAAATTTTCAATTCTCATGAAAAATACTGACGTCTGTGCCCACAAGTAAGCATGGTACAATAAACAAGGTATAGTCATTAGCCCAACAACAACAAAGTAATTCGCTAGATTGTCAACGCCACTTGAAAGAGAATGCCAAAGATACATTTTTCTGAATGTTGGATAAAGAATTTTTCCTTTACAAACTTCATAAAACGTAATTGTCAAAAATCTAAATTACCACGAAAAGCAGTTAGCATTCATATTTTTGTTTCCGAAATTAAAATTGTATAGAAAATTCTTCAAAAATAAATAAAAACGACGTGGCACTCATAGGATTACTTAGACGTGGCAAAAAGTCAACTTTTCAACTTTTTTTTTAAAAAGTCGACTCCCGACTTTTGACTTTTTGAAGAAAAAAAGTCGATTAATCCCTTCATGTTAATTAATCCAACGAGGGGTGGATGGAATACTAAAGTTGTCACGAAATACTGACTGGATTCTTTATTAAATATAATAATTTATTATTGATGATTCCATGACGAAATAGGCCTGTCCGTCCTTCCTTACAGTACCCATTTCAACTATTGTCCTTTCATTTTGCTTTCAAAAGACACACGGAAGGACAAACATTGCTAGATCGTCTTTGAATTTTACAACGTTTAATAATATATCATATATCAATATTACGTGGTGTTGCAATGTTAAAGACAAATTTACTTTTCCTTCCAACCTATGGTGGAGTATATAAATATGTAAAAGTTACGAAAGTTTCGAATGAAAAAAGGAGAAATAAAAAAAGTTGAATCTACTTTTTACCGCCAAAAAGTCGATAAGTCGGAAGGCGACTTTTAACAAATTGTTGGTTTTAACAAAAAGTTGAAAGTCAATTTTTTGCTTCGACTTTGTAACCCTGTAAATTTAAAATAGATGAATAACTACAAGACTGTTGGTATGATATAGAGGGGTCCCAAAAGGAAGGTCACATACCTTAAGGGTACACACATAAGCCAGTATAAGACTTATTGTCCACGACGTTATTCAATTTCAATAAACATTTAAATGCGTAATCTATTGGACCAGTAGAACGATAGCTTGGCAATCCGAATTTTGAAATTTAAACATATTTTTATTTAAACACGCCTTTTTTGTTACTAATTCGACTGACATGCTTATGTAAGCAATTATATACATATATGTACTTATATATAGCACTAATTGCCTGAAAGATCGGCTCCAATAGTCTACTTTGTGATGAGATGAGGGAGAGAGAGACAATACCGAAAAAGTTGAAATTTTTCCTAGGTCCCTTTTGTTCCAAAAGCAGGGTCCTACCTAAATCCGGACAAACTTTTATAAGGGGTTTGATCAATATGCCTGGGTGTTATAAACGGAATTGTAAATTGAGAATATGTCACACTCCATTCTTCGGTGGAGAGTATAAAATAAGAAAAATGTAATAGAATAAAGCTCTGGTGCGCGTTTGAGCTCGGAAGAATATTTTTATTAGTCGTGGTGTAACAGATGAATTTTGACTTGTATACGCAAAATAAAAAACTCTTTTTTGTATACCCTTTACCACACTGTGGTACTAGGTATTATTACTTAGCGCTGATGTTTAAAGAAATGAAGATATATCCTATGTGAAGCATACCGATCGATTTAGAATCACAATCTGATTCCATTGAGCGATGTACGTCCGTTATGAACCGATTTTGGTGATACTTGGTACATTCTTCACGATTGGGCCAAGGACGAACCCTGTTCAAATTGGCCCACATCGGTCTATATCATATATTATCATTATCATTTACATTTATTCCCGATTTTAAAACCAACACTTATAAAAGCCACATATTACATCGGAAATGTTACGAAAAGCTTTAAGATTGACCAATATCCATCTCTGTTGATATTTGATCACATTGGTCTTTGTTTTCGAATAGCTCCCAAGGTTCACTCCCGATTCGAAATCCTGTAGCTCTAGAAACTACAAAACACTCCCGATCACGCCCACGATTTATAAACTGTGATGAAACTGAACCAAAAGTCCTTCCCGATTTCAGTATATGTGACGCGCAAAATAGAAAGGGACCTAAGGTTAAAAACCAGTTTTGTTCAGGAGAGCCATTTTAAAGATTAGGTCCCATTCTATTTGCGCTTAGAATCGTCGACTTCACTTTCATAAAACGCGCATATCTCTGTGAGGGAACACTTTTGGTGCATGGGATCGGTCTCATTCGATGCTCAGGTGTTGTCCACATCAAAAAAAGAAAAAAAATGAAAATTGATTCTTTTACCCTCAGGTTCCTTTCTCTATGCGCTGTCACATATGCACCTTTAGAAACCATATCCTACTTTCGATTCCTATCGAATTTCGAATGGAGCGTTACGAGCGACTAGCATCCGTGTTCTGTCACATTGGCCTTTTTGATGCAAGTTTTCGAATAAACCCTACGCATTTTTAGAAGCCACTAATTTTGTATGGTGCGTTACGAGCGATAAAAATCTGAATCTAACATATTGTGTCCGACCTTACTTAAGCTTCTCATAGATGTGCTTAATCCTTTGAATAGAAAAATACTGTAGGGTATCTCATAATGGGTCATGCGTGACTAACTTACCCTCCACCGAAGAGTAGATGGTATACTTAATTTGTCATTTCGTTTATTCGTTATTATTGATCGTTGATTCTAAAACGATCTAACCTTGTTCGTCCGTCCGTCTGTGTGTTTGTTGAAAGCACGATAATGGTCAAACGAAATAACCTAGGATCCTGGAATTTTGCTAATGATCATAAGCTGTTTAGGATTTTAATGGGGGAAATCGGCCGAGGGGGGTAAAAGTTTCCCTTGAAATGACGAAAGGAACCTTTTAGGCTCTAAAGGTACGAGTACTTAGTACCTCAAAGAAGAGAATAGTTGCTGGACGTTATGGCTCATGTGGCGCTTTAGCAACGTTTGGACGATGAAGGGTATATAATGCTTGACCTGGCTGAACGACGTCTTTACTCTTTTTTACCATGATTCATATGCCAGTGCTAAAGAAGCAGTTAATTGAATTTCCATTGTGACAGTTTCCAACAAATCCGAATGGTTTGCTATAGTTCAAGACACCAAGTTTTCCGAAGATTCAATTACTTACCCTTGTTGGTTCTGCAATTTGTTTTTATCCTATTGCAAGATGAAAGATCAGCTGAGTTCTACAAACGGTTATTGTGAGTCAAAGAGAGCTTCCTAAAGCAAGTGTAGCGAAATTCAAAATAGATAAGGGACAATCACAATGGACCTAAGTAGTGATCCGCACCCACGATAGCCCATCTGAACGTGTGTACGTCATGTGATGCTCCAGCCAAACATAAGTGCTCGAAAACACCGGGAGGATTCGCCAGGCGCACATTCAACATATTTGGAAACATAAAATATAAATTTTTAGCTGGAAGCCAAAGTAAGCAATATTGGATCACTATAAAGGGTTGATGTCATGCTTCATAACCTTTTCGAGTTTAAATAGTAAAAAAGCTAAAGTAGGGTGTGGCCTACTATATTAAATCTTGCATCTGGGTCCATATTTAAAAACTATAAATAATGTCGTATTACAAAAAAAATCTCCAGCAAGATTTCCGATATTCGGACAACAACTGCAGACAGACATCGTTAAATGCAATCAGTTAGTAATTATAAGTCGATCGGTATACTTAAAGGTGGGTCTAGCTCAAATACTTTAGGTAGCTGCAAATATTTGCCATTAAACTAACTTATGATAACCAGTTCTAAAGGTTGGTGAAGGGCATAAAGCGCAAGACTTTTAAAAAAAGTTATTCAAGATATACACTTAGGGAGTTGGAGCCAGCTCTGTTATTTTTTGCTTTTATTTTTCTTAAATGCCTTTTTTCGATAAATTCTGATTTTTAAAAACAAGCAATTTATGACACAAAGATATTTTTTGAATTCTTTGTAAAGATTTTAAGCTATTCCCTTAATGAGTTAGCTTCAATTGCATATTAAATTCTAGTGGGGATGATTTCGAAACTTAGGGGGAAACCGTCTCCTACTTGGCGATAGTGACATAAATTATGTTAATGCAATAGTTAGTGTCTTGTGACAAGAGTTTCCTTTATGGTATTAATGGATTTCTTTCTCGGCAGGATTACGGAAACATGCGTTAAGAGAATGCTGTCGCCCTGGCTATATCCGGATCTCATATATCGTCAATCGGCACTTTTTAAACGTCAACAACAAGTGAGTGGCGTCCTAAACCGGTTTGTGGAAAATGTAAGAAAGCGTTTAGTCATCTGTCGGGTGCAGTGATTGATTAATGATTGTTGTTCTTCTGTTGTACAGCTTTTGCAGTACAAGAAGCATTCCCCCATGGAAGAAGCAGTACCAATGCATAATGTCGGTGTCAAATCAAACAAAGACTGCGCTGACGACACTGATGTGAATAGTGAAGGTGAAGAAACTAAAAAACCAAAGTCTCATGTATTTGTGGAGCACGTACGCAGGCATATCCAGGGGGGTCAACTGTCGTGGCAGGATGTTAGAGAAGAAGCTAATGTCATAGTGGCAGCCGTAAGTATGACAATGACGATAATTTGATGCGAGGTGGTGATTTTATATACCTATACATACGAGCATGTGTACATTGATCAGTGATTTGAATTTAAATTTCTACCCACGTCCATGACAGACATTTGAAACGACATCAACTGCACTCTATTTTGCATGCTTGTGTCTTGCCATGCACCCCGAGTATCAGGATAAATTATACAACGAATTATCTGAAATTTTTCCTGCCATCGATAAAGAGTCGGACCACAGCGGTGATGGCAACGATACGAACTACCGGGCCGTTTTGAATGAGGTGACGTCGAAGCAACTCGAACGCATGACATACACGGAAATGGTTATTAATGAAGCTATGCGGCTCTTCGCTCCCGTTCCAATGGTGTTACGACGTGCTTCCGCAGATTTTCGTTTACGCAACGGTATCGTTGTGCCACAGGACACACAAATTGCCATCGACATCTTTAACATGCACCGCAGTGAACAAATCTGGGGTCCATATGCTCGCTCCTTCCAACCAGATAGGCATTTTGGTGCGTCCCATCAGCGCCATGCTTTTGCATTCATACCCTTCACGAAGGGACTGCGTATGTGCATCGGTTACCGGTACGCCTTAATGCTAATGAAAGTTATGCTCGCAAAATTATTCCGCAATTTCCGCATACACACCGATGCCCAAATGAAAGATTTGACAGTAAAAGGGACAATTTCATTGAAATTGTGCCACTACCCACTTTGTAAATTGCAGCCCAGAAGGGAAGTGTAGCGGCACATGTGTCATAACAGTGGTGTTTTTGATTGAACCTCGATAAAAAAGACTGGATAGCAAAACTGCAATAGCAAAGTCATTTGTTAACAAAAAATTTTAATTCTTAAAAAAAAATTAGTAAAGTAGTAAAATAAAAAAAAACAAATTATATTTTTAAAATTTAATTTTCAGAGTCGAGTACAGCAGTGCCTTTTCAATAATTCTGCTCAAATTTAGCCATTTTTGTTGAAAAATGACTAAACTATTGAGGTTTTGCTATCCACACGAAGAATCCCTACAACCATATTATGATCCCTACAACCATTGTATGTTTAATATACGACCATAGTATGATCCTCACAGTCATACTCCACTCATCCATAAGACAATCCCCAAAATTATTTATTAGAATTGGGTTATTTTGTTACCAATAGAGATTTGTTTAAGACAATTTTTGAAAACTATATTAAATTTAAAATAATAGGACTGATTTATTTAAAAGTAGAGAAAAATCGTTTAATAAACGTATTCGCTTCATTTATTAAAAATATTTCAGTTAAGCAAATCCAAAGCAGTTTGTTTAAAAAAAATGTAATTTACATATAAAAAGTTTTAATCACATAAGATTCGTAACAATTATTCTTAAAACCATATTCCAATTAAGAAAAATTACAATCATACAGTATGATTGCCGTAATTATAGTATTGTAAACATACACCCCAAAAAAACAGTACTTTTTCTCACCAACCATATTTATATTGTTGCTACAACCATATTTGCATTTTTAAATTTGGCATTAATACTATTTACATTTCAAAAATATTAATATTGCCGCTATGATACTATTGTCAAAATGAATTTCAAATAACAATACAACATACACTAATTGAAGAGAACACATTATTGTTGCCGTGACCATTTAGTAACTATATTTTTTCTCTGCATGCAGTCTTATTTATCGAGGCTTAACAACAAAACACCACTTTTGAAAGTTAAAAATTCAGGCAAGCTTCCGTGAAAATCCCAAAGATAAAAATATCAAAAAACTACGTACTGTTATAAGAGGCTTGTTTGTAAAGCGGTTAAGTGGTCGTTCAGGCGATAACTTCAAATCGTCGTTGTTCTGTGTACATAAAAACTGATTAATTCCATAAACCGTTGGTGTTGAAGATGTAAAATTAAAATAATTTTAGTTAATTAATTAAGTCAAGCTCGCATAAAATCGCTAAGAGATTATTATTTTGTCCTATAAAGGTTAAATTTTAATTTGCGACGCAAATTGTTAATAGTTTTCTGTAAATAAAAACATTGTTTTTATTTTGGTACAATGGTAAAGTTAACGCCTCTCCTTCCAGTTAAGCCTTTCCTACCAGATAAATGCAAACGTAAATCCTTCTCGTACGAGTATCTTTAATACAGCATATTAAAGATACTTTCATATTTTAAAGTACTCTTTATAATAATCAAAAATCGGTCAATAATTAAGCCAGGGTCGCAAACTAAACCGAACCAGAACCGGTACCTAACCGAACCATATCAAATTTTTGTCTGTTAATCGAATTTAACCAAACCACTATTAGAAAAAAAACTGTTGAACCGAACCAAAAACAAAATGGGAAAAACCGCGTTAATCGAATTTAACCAAACCACTATTAGAGAAAAACTGTCGAACCGAACCAAAAAAATGAAAAAAATTGCGTTAAGGATCACAAAAAAAATGGATGTATCGAAAGCTTTTTTAACATAAATACGCTTGGGGTTACTTTTTAAATGTACCTAATTTCTGGGTACTTACCTTAGTATGTATTTTATAAATTATCAAAAATTATTTCAGTGCTTATGATTTTTGAACCAATTTGAATCGAACCACGGTTCAAGATTACATAGAAAACATTCTCGATATCCCGAACTAGTGGCTCAAACCTGCTCCGAACCCGCTTTAATTCTAAAAATAAGGAAAATAACTCCTACCGACACTTTTCGGTAGAGGGTATAAAAACAGTAAGTGATTGAAAAGCGCTGGTGTTAATTAAACATTGACTTCGATTTTTTTTACACAGTAAGTGCGGACAGATCGAAAATAGTTTTTTCCCCAGATCGAAAATAGTTTTTTCCAGGCAGTAACGGGATAATCTATATATTGTCGCTCTCATGCTATTTGTATCCAAACGCCATTTTCGCATTTTTTGAGTTAGAAATGTATTCGCAGAGTTTTCGATCAGCTCGTTTTTCCTACATCGGTTTGTTTTTGAGATACAGTGATGCTTTTTGACCCATATCCACTTTAACTTTAATTTTTTTGTTATCTGCACGGTAATAATAACATGTTCGTCGGAACCATAGTATTGTTTACTGAATTTTATTTTGACAATAGTATGATTGCCGCAATTTAATATTGTTGAATTTCAACAATAGTATTATTGCCAAATTTTATAATGGAAGTATGGTTGTAGCAACAATACAAATTTGGTTGGAGCGACAAAAGTATTGTTTTTTGGGTTTTATGTTAACAATAATATGATTACGGCAATCATACTGTATGATTGTAATTTTTCTTCATTTGAATATGTTTTTTAAGAACAATGTTATTGTTACGGATCCAATGCAATAATAGTACTTTTTATATGGAAATTACAGTTTTTCAAACAAACTGCTTTGGCCTTGTTTAACGGGCATATTTTTAATAAAAACGCTTACGTTTTTTTAAACAGATTTTTTTAACGTTAATTAAATCACTCCTATCATTTTGAATTAAATAGATTTTTGCATAATTCAAATCTATTGTTGACAACTTAGCTCAATTCAAATAAATAATATAAGGGATCAAATTCTAATTGTGTGATAATTCTATGGTTGTAGGGATCATAACATGGTTGCGTGTGAATCATACAATGGTTGTGAGGATCATACTATGGTTGTATGTGAAACATACATGGTTGTGGATATCATAGTATCATAGTGGGGATCATAGTATGGTTATGTGTGAATAATACTATTATTGTGAGGATCATAGTATGGTTGTGACGATCATAGTATGTAAATCATACTATTTTTGTGGGGATCATAATATTGTTGGACCACAACCATATACCCAACAATAGTATGATGCTCTTCGAATATGTTTATCCCAACCATAATTTTTTTCTACGTGTGTGATTTATCCCAAAAATACAGCAATTGGATCAGAATTACAATGTGAAAAAATAAAAAAAAATTGTTGTCCTATTTTGCATAATTCATCTTTAATACAGATATTTATATTAAAATATTATCGATTCCATAGATAAGGGATTTATATCTAACCATAACTCTTGAACTTAAACACTTTATTTATCATGGAATATGTAGCTAACTGCGACTAAGCGGTCAATCAAACGGTCAATAAACGGAAAAGGAATTCTTACCATCTTTCAATCATTTTTCAATTTATTTTGTAAACATTGTAGATGCGGCCGAAAAATATTTAATATTATTAGCCAAGCTTTATTGTAAGTTTCCGCGGTCAGCATAAAGTTCTTTAACCCAATAAATTATCTACATAAATGTATTTAATATAGTTCCAATAGATTGTATATCATCAAATCTAATTTATTCAACTATTTTATTGTTACTGAAATAAGTTTAAGGTGGATTATTTTAGTCGCATATCGTTCAGGTTGTTGATATGGCCGTAAATTAGGAGTTTTAAAACCGCCCACAAAAGAAATGTATCGGCACCAGAATATAACGACGCGCCATTTAAAACAAACAACTAAAAACGTCGTTAAGTTTGGGCAATCCGAACCTTATATACCCTCCACCGCCCCTAATCTTAAGCAAAATTTTCAAATTACTCTAAGGAAAAAAATCAATAAATTTTGTGTACTTTTCCCGAGGTACCTCTAGTTCCTCAAAAAGAAACTTTTACTCACTAGGCCGATTTCTTCCATTTACAACCCAAACTGCTTTTGACCATAAGCCAACATCATGCAAAATTTGAGTTGCAAAAGTTGAGGTTGATTTGTTGATTCGCTATCGTGATAACAACAGAAACACCGACGGAAAAGGCTAGATCGTCTAAGAATTTTACGACGATCAATAATACTTGTATATACTTATATACTGTATATGCCCTGCGATCGATATTACGTGGGCGCCTTCCTAAACAGTGAAGTAACCTCGACTCGAAGCACTTAACCGCATTGGGGAACAACTAGGCATAATTCTATGGACGGGCAACGCGTCCCTTGAGAGAAGGAGTTGTAAGGAAACGAGCTATGAGGGGAACACTGCAATATGACTCATATTACAGTTACTGTAGAATGTAGTAGTAGAGGGTATAAAAAACAGTAAATGATTGAAAAGTGCTGGTGTCAACCAAACATTGACTTCGATTTTTTTTAAATTTTACACAGTAAGTGCGGACAGATCGAAAATAGTTTTTTCCCCCGTTCGCTTGACGTTGATCCACATTTTAAAGATGTATATACTTACATTAGACCTGGAGTAAAAAATCTTTTTCTGAAACTTAAATGTGGGTAGCGATGAAAATATGCGATTTGATGCCAAAATTGCCGCAATGACGGTCAAGGGTCAGAATTTAGAAAAACAACCAAAATACTATTTTTTCCATTTTATCCGTATGTAAAAAGGAAATACTATAAATATAATGGTGTTTCTTTAATTTTTATTTAGTATGCTTATTATTTTTTTTATTTAGGCTTTTATTTTAAATAAATGAAGATTTTGTACAGACTGGGAAATCCTTGAGATAACCCTCTACAATGTGAACAAGTACTGTTTATCGTCATTGATATGTGAAAAGCACCTGTTAAAGTCAGTTAATAGATTGACTTTTCTTTCGGCGGCATCATTCACAACAATAAGGCATTTGACGATCTGTTCCTCTTTATCAAATGCTTCGCTTTTAGGCAAATTTAACGTCTCAAAGCGTAAGAAATCCATAGAAATTTTAAATGAGAAAAAAATGTTTTGAGAAAAAAATGTTTTGACTTGGATGTGAATAATTGTATTTCATCAACGCTTGGACACTTCTTTAGAACGGAAAAAAATCAATATCATCACCGATATAATTGTCTTTATCGGACTCAGTTTGCAACGCCAAACCCACCTTTTCCTTTATGTCTGAGTCTACATGCGGATCCAAAAAGGCAAGTACAACTACTTCCTCTGATAAATACTCGTACTACAGATGGTTCCGAATTTTTCCCTACAGCACTGTAGATATATTTTTTTACCAAGACAGCCAATAATTTCCTTTAAATGCATGTCTAATTGTACTGAACCAGTACGGAGTATAGAGACTCCACTTATTACGAATTCCATTCAACTGACTCGCAGAAATTTTAAAGTGAGGGTGAAAAATTTAGGGCCACTCGATTTTCCGAAATTAATCTCGAATACAGCTTTTAAGAGAAGAGTATGGTGGCGACATGGTAACCACAATAAGCTGCGTTTCAGCTTACGTTCCAATAACGATCTAGAACCAATATGAGGGCCAGTATTTGCAGCGGTTTTATCAAATAATATCATTTCTAAGGAATTCAGCATATATATTTTTAACAAATAGGCGTAGTCTGATTAAGCGACTCCAGTTCGTCCAATGATGGCGTGAGCACAATAGCCAAGGGATCAACTATATCTTTTCTGGCAATTACGGAAAGTAGCTTTCCGTCTTAATGCAAAGCAAATGTTTAAGGTATCTAAAAAACTTTAACTCAAAGCAAAAGCGTATAACTTAGTCAAAATAAAAACAATTACCTTGAAATTTTCAATAATTTCTTGCCACGACTTTAACGATATTCTTATATTATTCGCACAAACTTGTGCAATTCAGAACAAGATCCTCAATATTGTGACCCAACGCTTTGGCAGTTGCTCATCCCTATATAACATATGTACGAGGGCTGCTATATATATTTCTGGCTTAATAATGAAAATGCGAATATTTATCATCAAAAATGCTTTTATTGTTTTTCAAAGTATTCTCCACCATGGTTTATACACCTTTGCATGCGCTCAAACCAATTGTCGAAGTACTTTTTCCACTCCGATTGAGACACCTCCAAAACATGGTTTTTGAACGCTTCAACAGCATCTTCTGGCGACGAAAATCGTTGACCACTCATTTTTTTCTTGATGTGCGGGAATAAAAAGAAGTCATTGGGTGCAAGTCAGGGTTGTACGGCGGATGACCCATCAATTCGATGTTTTGGCCGGTCCAAAAGGCGCAGGTTTGAGCCGATGTGTGAGAGCTCGCATTGTCATGGCGAACAATGATTCGTCTTCTCGTGTTCGTTTTTCGAATTTTGCCGAAGACTTCAGGCAAACAAATTGTGGTGTACCACTTAGAATCGACCGTCCTACGTTGCTCAAGCGGAACAGTCGCCACATGACCAGTTTTTCCGAAGAAACAGTCGAAGTGCTTCTTCGACAAACAACTTTCGTTGGCTCGTCTTCGACCCACACGGTCGATTGCTGTTTTGTTTCGGGCTCATACGCATAGATCTATGATTCGTCACCTGTGACGATCTTATAAACGTCTTTTGAAGCACCGCGATCGTACTTTTTCAAAATTTCTTTGCACCAATCGACACGAGCCTCCAACGAGAATAAACCTTTTTTACGGCCTGGTGTTCATGCAATATCGAATGTATTTGCCAAATTGATTTTTTCAAGTCATTGTAAACAACACAAATGATGGTCTTACGTCAAAACGTTCTGAGTACGTTTATGCTAAAAAATGTCAAACTTTCCAATGGAAATGTCAGATGGCGCCAGGCAACACTTAGTGTTGCCTAATCCAGAAATATATATATATAGCAACCCTCGTACAAACTTTTGGGGTTAAACTTAACCCTGTTCCACAGGGTGGTTTGGTGTATAAAAATTGATAAATAGCAAAAAAAAAAAGAGTATTTTGGTGATTTTTCTATATTTTGACCTCACGGATTGGCACCATCATACCAGCCTGAAAATTTGCTACACCGATTTCGGCATCAAATCGCATACTTGCATCGCTACCCACATTCAAAATTCCAAAAAATAAAAAAAAAACCTTATGAGCTGCGCCCATGCAACAAGTAAACATACGCATTATTAAAATCGAAACATGATAAAAACTGATGCGGTACCTCAAACTTTTCCGGAGATTTTCAGATTTATAAAGATTTACAAATCAGTTTAAAATAAAAATATCCATTTGATGGCAAGAATAAAAGACTCAAATTGTTTGCGTTATAATTCTATTCAAGACTTTTATTGACTTATTTCTTGGTAAGTAGTTAAAAATGTATGTAAGTATGTAGGTGAATCCTTTTTATTTAAAAAACTTGCAGTATATTTTTGTTGTAGTAAAATTGGTGCAAAAATGCCTATCATTTACATACACCTCTACATATGCAAGTATGAATACAAATGTGTGTGTGTGTGTGTATTACACAACATACATGCATATTAGTATAGAAATGTAAGTACATACATAGTACATAGTATGTTGTTCTCAATATGGACGAGCAGTTAGTCATTCACTTGCTTATATTTTAATCTAGTTAATTTAACATTTTTAGTATGAAGAGACATGGAGAGACAAGACAACAAATTTAAGATTTCAATGTGGAAGCCACAGTGGCAGTACACAACAGTAGACAGACTTAAACAAGGCAAAAGATTCATCGATCAATGTGGGACGACTGCTTGTCCCCCCAATTGTCGTCATAATCCATGTTCTTATTGTCAAACAAGTGTGTTTGTGTGTGTGTGTGTGATTAAGCTTTCGTTCTGCACGCAGGTTGTTTGTTATCGCTTAATGCTTGTTCCGAATCCAGAAAGTGGTTTGATCGTGCTTGTAAAAAATAATGTCACTTCTTTACTTTTGATATTCTCTTTATTTTATTATAAACTAAGTGGTTTTCTTATGGCTATTCAACTACCGGTACTACAAATTACAAATTGCTACAAAATGTTATCGTATGAAAAAAATGTCTGCTGTATGTATGTATGTGTGTAAATTTAACAATATGTTTGTTTTACTTTTCTGTATGTGAATATAAAAGCGTTTACATCATCAATGGCAAACTGCGGTAATTTTATGACTGTTTCATTTTTTCTTTCGTATTTTGTTTATCAAAAATTGGACGCATGCAGTGATTGCTTTGAATATGGAATATGAAGCTTGTTATTATTTGATTCTAGCTTGTTTTTCGCTTATAAAATGTATTGTGTTAAAAGGGCTCAAATCAATTTGTTTCACAGAACTAAGTAAGGGTGCATCTATAGTTAACGTCACGTCATTGTCATTGTCATCGCCAATGCCATCGACTGATGACTGACTGTATGAATTTTTAAGGGACAACCTGAGTTAAAGCCATAAACAACTCCAGTAGATTTTTTATACAAAAAATCACAAATGCTTTCCGCGCACTTGGGAGGGAGGTTCGGATGAAATGCAAATGTATGTATTTGTATTTATATATATAAAAGCGTTACATGTATTTCTTTTATTCTTGTTTTTTTTTTATTATACGATATGCGAGTTAATCGCCATGTGTTCATTTCTGTGTAATTAAATGTATTTTTTAAAATTGGTGTTTGTTTATTGATGTAATTATTTTTTTATATTTCAAACTATTGCGTTTTGAGGAAATGCAACATAAATTATTTTATTATTATAATTATGACATTTTTACATTTTGTTTTTAAAAAATACAAGGCAAATAATTTTAACTTTAAGCTTTTTTCTGTAATTTGTGACCTTTTCAAAGTCTATTTTCTAAGTTTAAGCCTTTCAGCAAAAATTATAATTTTACATTTTTTTCTCGTTTTTCTTAATTCATTTTTCATTTGTTTTCAATTTTTAAACTACTCTACTAAATCTTCATTGTGTTCTAACAACATAAATCTTACTTTCTATCAAGTAGACAACAGTGTATGTATTGTGTAATTTCTTTTCCTAAAAGATTGTTTTCTTAGTTTGTAATGCTTATGATCGTATTAAGGGGACTTTTGTTGTGTTGTCACAATTGGTCCATTAACTTTCGGCCGGCTGATTTGTTGTGAACTGTGTTATGCCGTCGTTCTCCATGGCCTCCAATATATCCGTGACATAGGCTGCTACGTCGGTATTGCTGCGTTCACCACGTAATATAAACGGCATTTGCAGAAGACGGTCGTACTTAGGACGTTCACTTTCATTTTTAATCAGGCTGCAAAAGATATTGAGAGAAGGAATAATTCAACAAGGATATGTAAATACTAATTCCTGCTGGTTAATTAAAACAAACTAAAGCAACGGTAACGGCACAAAGCTCTTCCAGGACCTGCAATGGCGCTTTTATGTTGCTACAGCTTAGGTCAAAGGACAAGAAGGGGTTATATTAGTCCTCTCGGGGGAGGATAATCGCATCTCCTCTACGACTTAAGCCAGCGGCAATACTCCAGTGACACGCAGGCGTCTGAGGGCAAACGGGTAGAGAAATCCACCAGTTTGACATTAGCACCTTAGCTACAAGTCGCAAAGTTGGACCAGAGCAATTAAAAAGGACATATGTCGGATGAGCGCTGGATGCTGATCGAAGAAAGAATACTTCTATTAGTACTGGAAGCCCTCGAACATATTGAAGTTGACTCCTTCACTGTGTTTCGAGAGTACGAACAAGAAAGGCGAAACAAAGATCGTGGTCACTATTCTGCGAAGAATTGGAAAGTACAAGCGATGTTGCAAGACTACGCAAGGTGCTATCCGAGGAAGCTAGCATAACAGGGCTCCTGACAAAACCCGACGGACAATACGAAAGAGACGGTTGAACTACTTATGGAAACTTTCCATGAGCAGGGCGATGCGGATAATCTAAGCGTTTCACTCACATCATGCACGGAGAAGTTCACTGGGAAAGTCGTCGAAGAAGACAAGATATCGTGAGCGACTCGCGTTCATTTCAACCTTACAAATCGGCAGGACGGGAGGGCATCATCCCGGCGCAATTACATGGATGATGTCTTTAAAAGTTTGCCAACCATGTCTGCAGGAAATTTCCACTGCAAACCTTAGATTGTACTTTGTATATCCCCAAAGCGTGGGGAACGACCACTGTGGAAAATCTTACGGTGGGCGAATGACAAGGAACTTAACGTCAATCCAAATAAGACAGACTGGGCATCGGTCGCTGTCATATCACAAATTCAATCTGAATCCTCACGGATGGTTCAAAAAAGAAAACAGGTACGGGACAGGGTTTTACTTAGAAAGGCAGCAATCAATATAGCCGCAAAAAGGATTCTGGACTAGGCATCCCTCTGTCATATATCCGAATATATGTGGACAGCATGGCAGCCATTAATTTACTGAACTAAATGACAGTGAAATCAAAATGTGTGAAGAAATCTATTAAATCACTCATAAGAATCTGTTTTGCAAGCAGGGCAAAGGTGGAACTCAATTCCCAACTGCAGAATAACCCGTTCCCTCTGACCGACAATAGGCCGGAAAAGGTCAGGGGGATTACTACCACTAGGAAAACGAGTGATGTCAAATCTCATAGGAGTCCTCACGGTGCACTGCTTAATCGGAACTATGTCAGCGCGTATAAGCATCCCGTACAGAGACTTTAAAATAAGATTCTAGGACACAGAAGAGGTGT
Source organism: Hydrotaea diabolus (assembly GCA_963513945.1). Classification (NCBI taxonomy): domain Eukaryota; kingdom Metazoa; phylum Arthropoda; class Insecta; order Diptera; family Muscidae; genus Hydrotaea; species Hydrotaea diabolus. The sequence continues at coordinate 1,432,289 of OY740716.1, forward strand.
CAGTGGAGCATTTGCTGTACCCATGAATGGGTCTTCTAGAATGTAGACTTGCATACCTAAGCAGAAGATACTTTGATGACCTAGCCAAAATAACGAATGTGCCTCTTAAATCACTCTTATAAATTATTGAACGGTCGGGCTGGTTCCGAACTACTCGAACCAGTTGACAAATTATAACGGATAACAAATGTGAATATTTGATAACTGCCACACATATCAATATACTTATAAATATACACCTATCTCACGTTCTCTTCCTTTCGTCAGGGTTCCACAGTGGGAAGGCCTCCGAGCAAGTCGGCATTTCTTCTTGGCGAACTACTCTTTCATCCTAACCTTAGCTAATTAAAACATAAGTGGTGTTTTAGGTTACAATATTTTAGTACTTTGTTAACAAAAAAATAATTTTCTTAGTACGAGTATCTAAAGGAAAAGTTTTCATGTACTCGACTTTTTACAAAAACAAATTTAAACGCCTCGAGGAATTTGAACTCGAGGAGTACGATGTAGCAGAATATTGGTGTTGTTTCAAATAGAAAATCATGCGATTGGGATGAAAACTCGTACGATTTTGAAACACAAACTCTTCTAAATCCCTGTGTATACCAACTAAGTTGCGTGCAACAAATTGGTAAATACTAGGCAAATTACCCAAAACTGCTGTCTTTTATATTTAAGTAGCAGCACAAGCAACAAAAACTGTGAACGAAATTTTGAACCGGAATTTGTTTTGTGATAGCTACAAACACTACTGATCGCACCATAATAGGCCACGTCGAAAATGGGTTGCAACTGATAGTTGTTTGATATATTCTGAAACGTAACATCTCAGACAGTACATAATACCTTTCATTCATATAAAGTCTAGCAATTGTAGTAGTGTGATTTTTACAGCAAGATTATTTGTAAGTTGTGACTATACTTAGTAGGGACATAAATACTGTTACAACACTGAACACACCCATTTCAGTAGTAGAACTGAACATACCCCGTAAATGTCATATGGGTTTTGAAAGCTAACCTCAACAGCGTTAGTCTGTAACGGGATTTTAAAATTGTTTCAACTTTCATCATGGAGTGGTCAGATAATGAGAACCGTATCGCTGTAATAGCACTTTTCAAGTGTGAAATGAAAAAAGCGATATTTTCAAAACGCTCGAGCCACTAGGGATTAGCCGCATGTTCGTCTACCGATGCATAAAACTGTTTGAGGAGACTGGAGATGTAAAAAACCGCCACCGGTCGGGCCGCCTACGCTCTGTTCGAACACCGCATGTCATCAAAGCCGTCAAATCAAGAATTTACAGAAATCCGCTCCGAAAACAGAAAATTATGGCCCGTGAGATGAATATCACGCAAAAGTCCATGAGTCGAATCATTAAAAAAGACTTGGGACTTGGGGCTTTCAAACGACGTACCGAACTTTTATTGACTGCAGCTTTAAAAAAAATGGATTAAAATATGCAAACGTCTTTTGGTGAAGCACGCTGATAACTTGCACAGAAAAATTTTGTTCACCAATGAAAACATTTTAACCGTTCAGGAAAAATTTAACAAACAAAATGATAGTGTATGCACGGTCATCTAAGGAAGCAGCTGAACTGATCCCAAGGGTGGAAAAGGGTCATCACCCAGCTTCAGTCATGGTTTGGTGGGGTGTCTCTTACGATGGGGTCACTGACCTGCATTTCTGCGAACAAGGAGCCAAAACATCGGCCAAAGTTTACCAAGAAACCGTTTTGGAAGCTGTTGTGAAGCCTCTTAACAATTCCCTGTTCCAAAATCAGCCATGGACTTTCCAGCAGGATTCTGCGCCGGCCCATAAGACTAAAACGTCCCAGGCCTAGCTTCGATACAATTTGCCAACGTTTATTTCCTCTGAAGAATGGCCCTCAGGCAGTCCAGATTTGAACCCATTGGATTACAAATTGTGGACTGTTTTAGAGGACAAGGTTTGTCACTAAAGATACCCCAACATTGGATCTCTTAAGACTGCTTTGGTTCGAACTGTGGTCCAAAAACATTCAGTACTTTTTATTTTACAGCATAAAACGTGTGTAACAGCATTTATGTCCCTACTAAGTAATATTTACTAATCCGTGTTGTTAAACGTTATTAAATCGAGAGATCTTCTTGGTCTGTTCTACCTTTTCCTAATGACATCTGGCTCCCTGTGGAGTTCAGAGCCTCAAACAAAACGTCGAAGTCTATTTCGATCCTTTGTAATGTTCTTAATCTCTCGGTTGATTGTATTCACTTCAACGTATTTTTTGTTAGAATTATATTACCGCATTTTATTACAAGTTTGTAAGGAGGATTATCTCCAGGTTTTTCAGAGCTACGAGGAGTCCTTGGGGTTTGAATAACTTGCTTAGTTCGTAGCACCGCCACCAGTTGAAATTATAATCCCAAGTTAGAAGAAGAAGTTGACATATTCAACTAGATCATTCATTGCCCGCTTTAAAATTGGTATTTGGCTTAGGTGAATTAATGTCCATTGTTTTCGTCTTCTTAGAGTTATTCTTCAAAAGCAACTGCAAGCGATTTGGTAATGACGTCATCGACTTTGCTTTACTTGTCGCTGTGCCGTGACACAACAAACATATGCCGTCTACATATGATAGTTTTCAGATTTCACGATATCCCTCTCACCAATTGCCCATGTTAGTTAGAACTATAAGAAATATTAAGGTTGAAATAAGGCAACCTTGATGTGATCTATAGATGGTATTAAATTGAGTGGGTAGCTTGTTAGAAAACCCGTAGTGCCGAGTATCTTTATTAGCCTTATCAACTTTAGAGCATCCTTCGCTTAATGCATCCCAAATTCAGTTCCTGTTTATACTGCCCAACTTCGTACTTGGAGATATACTCGTATGTATATGAAGTCCAGGTTGCTGTTTTCGTATGGTTGAGTCCAGTTTTAGTTTAATCTTAAGGTATAATAATAAAGCGAGTACCTTTGACGGTATGGATAGCAATATTTTACCTATAAAATTTCTGTACTAGCTGTGTTTGACCCTTTTGGGATTGTGACCAGGATTCCCTCCAAGCATTATTCAGGCAATCTTCTGTCTCCCATATTAGATAATAAGTGGCAGAGAGCTGTAGCATGTGCAGAAAATCGAAAAAGGCTTCCAATGTGACCCCAAGTATTTTGGGGTAGTTAGTATCGGAATGTTGACGTCATCGTCATTCACATTGAGTGACAACCGCACCTCTGCTGTCCATGCAGAAAACAATGTGGCTGATGATTTGGAGGCGGATATTTATACTCTTCGCAGTGAAATAACGTGCTAAGTCAGTGAAGTAATAGTTAAATTTCTCGCAGATGTCATCCACGTTAGGTCCTGGCGCCGATATTATGCAAGCATTAGGTTACGACACAATTTCAACACCGTTTGGTGGTGCAGGAATTTTAGAGAGGTAGAGGTTAAACAGAGCCGAGGATATCAATCCACCCGGGGGACTCCTTGTTTAACTCTACGGGGCTTCGTCTTCCCCGTAGTCATTCTACATATGACTGGCGCCCACACATGTAGTTTACGACCCTACGGTTTTACTGGGCGGAAGGGACGTTTCTGCAATGTCTTCGCACAGAGTGGCATGATAGACTGTGTCGATGGCTTTTGTAAGGTCAAGAGCCACGAGGACGTCCTGTAGTTGGGCTTTAACATCAGTATTGAGACTACGTCCGGACCCAGCGCCTTTGATGACTTTGCGCTGCGGATGACATGGGCAACTTCGCCAACGATAAATTGTGGTGGTGCCTCTTCGACTCGGAGAGCGCGGATACGACGCAATACTCTCTTTTTCGCCTTATCACTTTGGGTTCTCAATAAAAAGCCGGTTAAAATAACACGCGCACCGCTTCGGATCTGTCACTGTTCTATCACCGAACGTGATGGCTGTCCGATCATCCTTTCTTCCAGTAGGGTTGGAGCAACGAATGTGATCACTCTCGTCATGTCATCACGAATGTCATCACGCCTCTGCTTGGAAATTTTTGTCGTACTTCGGGTATTCGACCAGCAGGGATATGGCGAGCGGCTGCTGCGTTGATGATGGCCCGGAACTTTTTGGAGGCTACCCGAACATCCGACGGAATAGCTAGATTATTAAAGCTGCGGTTGGTGGCTTCTGTGAAGGCCTTCCAATCAGTCTTTTTCTGATTGAGATACGTACGGCGTTCAGAGGTTATAAAGTCGGATGATCTATTTATGGACAGAATTATAGGAAGGTAATCCGATCCTAGTGAGATGACGGTTGCCAGGTGACGTCGTTGATTAGGCCAGGCGATGCTATAGTAATGTCTGGCGAGCTACAGCAATCGCCCATAATCCGCGTGGGGGCGTCCTTATTCACTGTGCAGAACGTAGAGCTATCAATTTGCTCTGCCAAAGCTATGCCCCTCTGGTCATTGTCTAGGGGAGAATGCCACAGTTCGTGGTGAGCATTGAAGTCTCCTAGGACAGCTACCAGCTATCTCGGCAGTTCCAACCTTGACTGCTACCCCCATACATTCCAGTCTCTAGAGTCAAGCTCAGGCGACTTCTGGTGCGATCCTTACGTGGTACGTTGTTTCCGTCACAACTGTGCAGGCTGCAGGTGGCATTCAGCTTAGTTTCTTGGATTGCAGCGACCATGAGGTTTCTCCGACTCATAAATTCTATTACGTCACTGATTTTGTTGCGTAGGCCATTGCAATTAAATTGCAAAATTGATGCACTGTCAGGAGTTTGCAACAGCAATCTATGGTGTAAGATGCTGTATATGTTGATGCTGTTGCGAGAGAGACTGCGGGGGAGTCTCATAGTTGGATGATGGTGACGATGACGACGAAAATGTAGACACCACATCCAGAGACCCACTGCTAACTTCGTTGATACAGCATGAGGCAACAAAATCCTCTTCGCTATTCTCCCTGATGTGGTTCAGACCTGAACAGCTCCTGAAGTGTACCCACTCCATGCAACGATTACACCTTACAGACGTAGCACGATGGTGTATACGGTTCTGACAAACCGAGCAGATCCAAGGTCCGGGGCTTTGTTCGATCCCGGCTCGGACCTGTAATATTCGGAGCAGGCTTTCCGGGAAGTGCTGCTCCTACGACGAAAATATGGACGAACAAACGAACACATATTATTACGGGGAAGAATGTTTGCTTCGGGTCAACCCGGTACATAGAACCGGCAGTTGCAGTATCGCCTCGGGATCCTTGGTGGTTCCACTCCAGAACAGATCTAGCAATAATGATTGCTGGCTTTCGTAGAGTGTGACCTATACATAACCACTTCCATCTGAATAATTGCCTTGTAATTGGAAATTTGTTCACCCGCCTATGACGATGTTTATGATAATGTTAGGCCAAAATATTCCATTTGTTAATGAAACCTTAGGCTATATCTGCAAACATAAGCCATGTTTAAGTTCCCTAAAGGAACGTGACATATTTTTTGCCATGGTAACCAGTCGTTGAGTTCGTCCACCATGTGTGTGTGTATGTATGTCCCATACTATCCCTCTTTTCTGTTTGCATAATTTCTTCTAGCGCCAATACAAAATGTAGTGACCAAATGGCACATCCTTTCTTTACTCCAGCGTTAGTTTAAAGCGGATAGTTTGCAGTTCCGTTGAGGTGCACATGAAGGGCAGTTTTTTTACCTGGATTATTTTTGCCGGTACGCCTTTGTTTCGAGAGCATCCCAAATGGATATTTGTTTTATAGAGTCGTTCTTGAAATCAATGAAGGCAATATAAACTGGTGTTTGGCTTTCAATGGACTTTAATTGCTAATATTTTGTAGTGTTTAGCAGTGTTATATGTACTACTCCAATTATTGCAGTCTGTCAAACCCAATTTTTTCATTAAATGTAACCTTCAAACATCGAAGTCTAGTTGTCCTGCTAATGTCAGTAAGGTGTTTATTGGCGTTGAGACTAGTGACAGATCCTTCATTCAAACGGTTGAATTGCCCTGTTTGTCAGTTGATAGCAGGCCGAGGAAATTGACTGACATTCTAGCAAGAAAGACTGGCTTTATTTCTCGGTTTACCCCTGACACCACAATTGACGAAATTTAACATTACCTTAAATAATTCTACGTTAGGAAATGACTTCGACTTAAATGTTTATAAATTGAACTTTGTTTAAGATTAATGTGTCGGAAAATATCTGCTCTAAGATCGTTAGGTAAGGAATTTGTACAAAGAAAAGAAATATTCTATTTCACTATTCATTAACGACTTGCTCAAATCTATTATTAACTTCGAATTACTAATGTTTGCAGACGACGTTAAATTATTTTTTTCTTGCGCTAGCCTTGCGACTGTTACATGCTGCAGGATGACTTGGACAGATTTAGTATTTGGTGTCAATTTAATTTTATGGAATTCAACATAGGAAAATGTAAACATATGTCTTTCTCTAAAAGTAGAATGTTGGCTTTTAAATTTAAATTATGTGGCTCTGAACTGACATCGGTTGATTCATTTATTGATCTTGGTTTTATGATGGACAGAAAGTTAAATTTTAATAACCATATCATTGCTATACTAATGGCGATTTTTTATGGAATGCTAGGCAAATGATTTTGCTGATCCAAATACTACGAAACAGCTTTAGGATATGGATCGGTGCGATTACTATCTTGATAAAATTGAGTACGTTTGATATTCTGCTTAAGAAATCTTTATGGGAATACAGTTTTTGAACTCCCTTGTTACAATATCAGGTTTAATCTTATTAAATTGCCCTCATTGAAGAGTTTGCGAACTATCGAAAATTTGGTTTAACGTCCCATTTAGACCTTCTCGGTACTATCAGTTTTTACAATTGGATATATTTTAATTGGCTTCTCCTTAAGTTTTGATGCATTAACATCTTTAATTATTTTTTATTTAAATTTCCTTATAGTTTTCCTTTTTTCATATTGGTGTTTGTTTCTTATATTGAAATAAGTAAAGGTGTTGGTTATATTTAATTTTGTATCGTAAACTTCTAGTTTTTCTCAATGGTGGATGAGGCTCTTGGCCGAGATTTTTTTTGGCATTTTTCGAATGTGGTCGAAAGAATAGAGTAAATTTCAATGCGCGTAAGACATAAATTTCTATCGATAGTATGGATAATATACAATCAGATACTCTTGATGTGCTGGGCTTGGAAATCCAATGTGACGCTCGTTGGGCGAGACATGTATTCGAAGTGTCGAAAGAAGCACTCAAGTGTAGACACTTTCTAAAGCGTTGCAAGAAATTGTTAGTTCCTTCTAATATCTAAAACTATAAAACGTACATCTGGCCACAAAATATGGAATACACCTCCCATGTATGGGCAGGTGCATCGAAATCATTCTTGTCTCCCTCGAGCGTTGCCGGAATGTTAGTTGCGTCTCGCTGTTCTTTCATCAAACCCCGATCCAATGTTTCGGTTCGCCCCAAAGACGAACTCTATTGAAAACGGTTCATTTCGGTCCACGTTTTGCTGTAATACAATGGTTCTTCCAAATTCAAGAACCTGCAGTTTTGGAGTTTTTGGCGATTAATAACTAACTCTGACGAAAATTGGACTTAACGACACACTATTCTGAATAGACAAAAACAAAATTGCATGAACCGACCTTCTAGCCTTAGGGCAATACTTCAGCTGGGGTTATAACAAACTTTTTTGTGTCATGCTTGCTTAATGTTTGGCAATAAGTTTGTTCTTTCGTAGAGTTGTGGAAACACGTATGTAGGGAAAAGCGGCCTCAAACAAACATGATTACAGCAATATATTTTTGCCAAGCATACGTACCAGGTATTTACAAACTCTACAAATTCGGTTGAAAATTCCTGTCCCTGATACAGACGTGGTGGATCTCCCTGAACAACCTGCAAGAAAAAGAGTTTTAAATGGCATTGGAGATTCAGTGACGACTACATACTTGGCACAGCTGTTCAAAAACGGAATCCCATTTGCGGTAAGGGAATGTGCCGGTGGCAACTTCCATTAGCGTGATTCCCAAAGACCAGACATCACTTCTTACATCGTAACCCTTCGCACGTTCCGGGTCAATTCTCTCGGGCTAAGGCGGGAAATGTCAACAGAAAGTTTTATTTGATATATGATTTGGGAAACTGCTACTTACTGCCATGTAGGGCCTACAACCGGCATCCTTCGTTTTGGCAATAGAATCGACCAATTGGCCAGAAATGCCAAAGTCGCACAGCTTAATGTCGCCCCGTTTGTGCAATAGAATATTGCTAGGCTTCACGTCACGATGAATGATCTTCAAGTTCTCTTTGAGGTAATTCAACGCATGTACGGTCGCCACTGTTATTTTGGCTAATATCGATTCGGGAATTCTTTGATTCTTATGTTCGAAGATGTACTTGTAGAATTTATCTAACGATGTGTCCATGAGTTCCATGCAGATCCAACAATCGCCCTCCTTAAAGAGGGCTCCGTAGAATTGAACGATAAAGTTGCAGTCATTCGATTTCATAACCACTTCGAGATCCATGAGAAGTTGTTTCTGTTCCTTCTCGTCCACAGTGGAGCGGATACGTTTCACAGCCATGACCATGTCGTTCTTCTTGAAGACCATTTTGTTAACAGCACCAAATGCCCCACGACCTATTTCGCCCAGATCTTCCAAGTCGTCAGAAGTAAACTGATAAATGTCGTTGGCATGTGGTCCCACTTGCAGTTTGCCGCAAGCCTGCTGTCGGATTCGCTCCCGTGTTCTTTCAGTCGGCATGTGTACAGGCAGAGCACCGACGACCATGCTGCTCGTGGACGAAGCTGATCCAGACGACGTCGAAGACAATGATGAAGGTGGGTGGCGTTGTACTAATGGATTTAGGTTCAATTCGTTTGGCGGTGCACGTGGCCGTCCTGAAAAAGTTTTCGAGGCGTCATTTTCCCCTTTATCCAGTGAAGCGCCAGAGGACTCACCTGCGAACAAATTCTTTGGACGTTCCGCCATATCAGTCGAATCCGTAAACAGATTTCTTTAAGACTTAAGTTTTAGCTTTTAGTTTTTCAATAAAGGGTGCGACCCAACCAACGACTGGCGAATGAAAGCTTGCTTTTCTCTTTACACAAACTTATCCTAAATACGATTTTCCTCTTCACTGAGCCGGAACATTAGGGTCTGACGCCAAGCTGGTCCTTTTGATGCCTTACAATTGAACGACGCAGCTTTGAGAGTGCCTTAAAAAATACACTTCCGCAAAAAACCTTCGAAGATCGACCACAAAATCAGCAAATGAACACTGGACAAAAGTTTAGTTGAAGAAAAAAATAGCAAGTGTCAAATTCAGAATGACAACCGCATTTTGTTGTAAAAGAAAATTGAGGGCTCGATTTACACACAGCACTGCCAATATTTACATTTTTGTTGTTATTATTAGGTTGATGTTTGCGACAAAGCCGATCCCGAATAAGTGAAAATTTCGGCAAATCGAGAAAAACGTCCTGACAAATTGCAAACGGTTCAATATTCGCAGAATCTTTTTTAGCAATGTTGTAAATTTATCAGATGATTTGACGGTCCTACAACAAGGTGATACAAAATTAATTTTTAGTGAATGTGTTGCCAACCGCATTTTATTTTCATAGAACTTGTAATGAACCCTTTAGACTGGGGATTTTGTAATTAAAAACCAGCACATAAAAAAATTTATTTATTTTCAACATATTTTATGAAGTCAATTTACAAAATGTGGGTTTAAAGGCGCCGGATTGCTAGACTAGACAACTGTACAATTTTATAGACTTAATAGTAGTAAGTGCAATAGAAATAGAAAAGAAAGGAGCAACGAGTTATTTATATGCAATGAAAGAACATTTTTATGATTGAGGGTTAAGGAAAGTCCGAAGTTTGCAGATGCAATAAAAAGGAGAATTTTAGAAACTAAACTTAAACTACCACATAAAAGTTTATCTAGATTTTAAGTGTTCCACGAACAGCTAAGTATTTTTCCTAAGGGTTCATCGATTCTAAACGTAAAGCACTCGGATAAAATATGATTGAAATTCCGCTAGTCTGCCGCAAATATTATAGCTGATATGACAGCGGCCAACTCAGCTGAGAAGATGTCCGTTATATCGGGCAGCCGACTCACGCTAAAGACGTCGTAATGACTTTCAGAGACTTTTCTCAAGACTGAAAAAGAGAAATCGTTTGTGGGCCGTAAGATAAAATCTTATCGGCCAAGGGCTCTTGAACACTAGTGGACCCGTGATGTCCTTACTATAAATACCAACACTGTCATCAATTCCATAGACAACATCTTACTACAGGTATTGAAATGGTATCTATGAAAGTGGTTAGTCCTTCAGTTAAACGTATGTGACGACAAAATATATTATGGGGGCCATTGGAAGGTAATGTAATGACCCTAGAAACCATGTTAATAAAGAATTTTTCGGGTAGTATATCAACACCAGCAAATCTGCCCTCAATTAAAAGGAAATCGTGCAGTGTAGCACGTAAAAGTCCGTTGGTCTTGCAGTTGATGTGGTCATGTATTTGATGTGTTAGTTCCACAAAATGTTTTTGAGAAGATTAGGCCCAAAATCCTTGTTTGGGGAACTTTGCGTATAGTACAGCCGTTCAACCGAATAGATTTATCTTGACATCCTCTCTGCCTGAAAACGTTAAGGATCTCCGTCTCGTCGGGAGGTATGATTGCCCATTTCGCAGTTTTACAATCAAAATCTTCCAAACTGTACTGAACTTCATCTGGAGCCCCAGAAAAAAATTGAAAAATATTAAGTTAAATAAATTAAATGAAACTAAAAACAATAAAACCAGTGAGGAAAAATATATAAAATATGAATTTGTTTTCAACGATGACAACAGTACCAGAAATTAATGCTAGTTGGCTACAAAAAACGCAAAACACTTTACAGTATAGAGAATACACTGAACAAAGAGACAAAGTGAGTATTTGAATTTCACAGAACAACAATGCATATGCATTTTTTAAATTATAAAGTTTACTTATTGTTATTGAAAAATTTATATTGAAGATCAAATTAAACTATTGTATTAAAGTTTCTTGTTCTCGTCAGCACATGGTTCATGTAGATGATCATCATGAAGACCTGTAGTTCGCCTAAAGAAAATGTGAGTTGCAATTAGTCAGAAAAGCTGCGATTCCTTCTTCTTTTAAAATCGAACTTCATTCTCGAGTGGCGCTTTGTTAATATAAAATCGGGAACCTGTATAATGTAGAATGCTAAAGAATAGGTAGAATAATAGGTAAAAAGGAAGACCTGGGAAATCGATAAGCTGCTTTTCTTTAGTCGAGGCCATACAATACTATGGTAAACATATAGAGAAAAATCTAGCCTTGTGTAAAAAATGCACAAAGATTGCATGTATATGACAATTTCAATTTGTATTTTCTCAATTTTAATTTCTCGATTTCAATTTTTATTTTCTTAATTTCTATTGAAAATGGTGCAGTAGCTTTTCAGGTAGTTGTCCCATACAAATACGAAACGTCTGACAGCTTTAGATTTGTTTACAAATTATGTGTGTTTTAATAACTTTTATAGTTGAACGACTAGCAGTTGTTCTCGTTTTCTTTTCATATAAAAAGTTGCCAACCAAATGTCGTATTTGTATGGGAAACCGACCTTAAAAATCTCTGCTGTTTTCGTCAGTCTGAATAGGACTAAAAGCACAGTAGACGCGACTAAAAAAACAATTTATGTGGAACTGTCTATGCTTAAATATTGGTTTACGTGACCAATATGAAGATCCTTGAATAATATGTACTACTACTTAAGTCCCTCAACATCCCACTGTTTTTCAATAGTTTATAGGATGTAACTTGTCGAACAAAACATAATTATGCAGCAATTTGTACATGTTTTATGATCGTTTTAATCTTCAATGTCATGACGTTAAGATAATAATTCTAATATTTTGATTTATACGACCGTAAATTTGGGTTTTTGGAAAGGGCGCAAACCTTACTTACTTACGAAGTGGAAACTTCCCAGAAATCAGCGTACAAGACAAACAGTTTACCGCCGGCTCCGAACGATTACTACATTATGTGGATAAATTCTTACATCGCCTTGAGATTTTTCTCTTATTCGTAAAATAGCCGGCATTTACGAGGGTTTACTTGAATGATAGTCGTATACACTTACCACAACACGATACACTCAGCGAAAAATCAATACCATGCTCGTTTAGTTCGAGCAAATACGAGTTTGATAATGTACGAACCCCGTGTGTGCAAAAATCATCCACGGCAGTCCATAAATTATGAACTAAAAATCAAAAACGCTTCGTTGCAAAGTTAACCTCAAACACATATTATTTATGCACGTGCTGTGGGCGAATAAACACGCATCGCAGATTACTTTCAATTCTAAATCCAACTTAATATTTGTCTATATAATGTGCGTTTCAGACCGACCCGACACGATAAACGCAATTGAGGTAAATGTCAAATGTTATTTGCACACGTTCTTACAGAAGCAACCATTTTTTACATTATTTTTGGTTTAAAGTCGCAGCGGTAGCTATTTGTCATGTCTCGTCGGTCTTATGACTGCTTCTGCGTTATATTAAATAAATGTACACTGATTAATTTAATAAATAACACAAACATATTTAATTCTAAATTCCACTTAGAAACTATTTCCCAGAATTCTACCCGAAAACTAAATTTTGGCAAAGTTTTTTTCAAATCTGTCTTTGTTAAATACCTAGATGTGACTTGTGCAGCTAGGTAGATGTAATTGAGGTAGATATCTCCCAATACATACACTTAAATAATCATTTACCGATTGCCACTTTGCTGCACTATTTGGAAGAAAGATAAAAGGACGCCAACACTGAATTCCTAAAACGTTCGCCGACAAATATAATGCTCTAAAAGTTCTATTGAAAATATTTATCAAATATCTTTAGTAGGCATAAACATATATTAGCTGATTTTTTTCGTTCCGCATATACGTTATGCCATATAAATCCTTAAGCCTACTTTTCACCTAAAACGAAATTCTCTCTCCCAAAAGAAATACATGAAGCAAAGCAAACGAAATTTACCATTGGTAAATTCCGTTTAGCTTTGTTTGGTGGTACTCAGCTAAAACGAAAAGGTGGTGGAATTAGCAACTGTTACAGGGATGTTTATAGGAGTAGTGTAGACTTTTTTCACCACCTGCAAACGAAAATTTATTTTCTGACAATTGTTTGGTCAAGGAATTTTTGAAATTTACAAAGAAATAAATAAACAAATGTTGTGAAGTCGTTTGTGAGGGTATTTAAATGAATATGATTAAAATCATTTTTTTGAAAATGAATAACGGCTGCTTCCTCTACACTGGTGCAAAACTCCTAAGCACAAATGCAAAACACCTAAGCGAAAATTTCGTTTTAGGTGAATACTAGACTTTAACGTGGATTTTAACACCAAACTCGATTGTCGTTAAAATTTACGTATATGTGATGCGCAAAATAGAAAGGGACCTAAGGTTAGAAACCAGTTTTGTTCAGTAGAGCCATTTTAAAGATTAGGTCCCTTTCTATTTGCGCTTAGAATCGCCGACTTCACTTTCATAAAACGCGCATATCTCTGGGAGGGAACACTTTTGGGAAACGGATCGGTGAAAAGTTGATGAAAAGTTTTGTTCAGGAAAATTTCGTTTTAGGTGAATACTAGACTTTAACGTGGATGTTAACACCAAACTCGATTGTCGTTAAAATTTACGTATATGTGACGCGCAAAATAGAAAGGGACCTAAGGTTAAAAACCAGTTTTGTTCAGTAGAGCCATTTTAAAGATTAGGTCCCTTTCTATTTGCGCTTAGAATCGCCGACTTCACTTTCATAAAACGCGCATATCTTTGGGAGGGAACACTTTTGGGAAACGGATCGGTGAAAAGTTGATGAAAAGTTTTGTTCAGGAGAGCCATTTTAAAGATTAGGTCCCTTTCTATTTGCGCTTAGAATCGTCGACTTCACTTTCATAAAACGAGAAATATCTCTGGGAGGGAACACTTTTGGGGCATGGGATCGGTCTAATTCGATGCTCAGATGTTGTCCACATCAAAAAAGAAGAAAAAAAAAGAAAATTGATTTTTTTACCCTTAGGTCCCTTTCTCTATGCGCTGTCACATATACAAATGTTACCAAGTTTTAAATATTTTATGACTGAAATTCAAGTCTTATATTTGACACCGAGCGACACCTGATGTCGTAGACCAATAGCTAGAACATCCGATTCAAAGTTGTAAGGTTGCAAGTTCAAAACTCAGAAATCATATTTTTTACTTCCATTTTTCTATATGACAAATGGTACAAACTGAGGTTTCGATATCGATGTCGTTTGGCAACGTTATGGCAACGTATTATAATATATATTCAAAATTTTAAACATTGTTTTTTACCTTTGTTGCAAGTGATACCATGTTTATTTTTTCTACTGTCTACGTTCTTTTCGTAACATATATACGGAGCGAAAAGGAAATGCTGGTGGCTCCAACTGAATTTAATTGTTTTCAAAGAAGAATGTATTCGAATATTAACCGAATTTAAACTCTGTAATTGTTGTTGGCGGTATACGGTAGTAATCACAACTGAAAATTTAGGCAGTACGTGGAATACCATAATTCGGTGTTAGAAAAATTCAACTGCATCAATAAAACATTTTGATGTGTGCAGCTGAAAAGCCGACTGCACGTTAAACAGATTGTACAGTGAGAACACCACCAAATACGATGCCAAAGCATAGTGATTGGCAACACTGCCCTTGACAGTTTGTGCATAGATCCATCCGATTTATCTCCTTTCCTTGGAAAATTGGTTCATTGTTGTCTTCTTATAAGGAAATGATGCTTTTTCAGCATCTGCAATAGTGGATTTCAGTCCTGCAAGCATTAAGTGATCTCAAATAAATCAAAAATGAATATGTACTGCTTGTCCAATTTCATTGATTATTCTCTGGCCATACACCAGCCATTGAAGCACAGCAACCGAATCAAGGTAAGAGAACTGTCGGCAAACTGCAATCGCAATTGGGTCAAAGTATCCAATTACACACTTTTTTTGCCAGTGCTCTACAATGTAAAAATTGGTTATTTCTTTTGCAGTACACTTGCTTCGACATTTCGGAAAATTACATTGTCTTGGGAGCCACTTCAGGCTCGCTCTACCTGTTCAATCGACAGGGGAAGTTTTTACATCTAATTCCAAGCAAGCATGGCGCAGTGAATCATCTGTCTATATCGGCCAACGAGAAATATGTGGGCTTCTCAACTTCTCGTTCGGTGGTTTGTGTTTATGCCGTCAACTTATCGGCCCAGTCGGTGCCCCAAGTCATATTCACAAATTTATGCAGCGATCAGTCGGTGCAGGTCACATATATTCATTGGACTCAAGATGAAAAGCAGTTCTACTATGGCGACTCGAAGGGGCAAGTCAACTTGGTGCTCTTGTCAACCTTTATTGTAAGTTTTAATCTATATATTTTTGTGCTGGGTTCGAGTTTAAGCCTCTAACTCGCTCGATCTATATTAACATGCCGATTAATTCATGCTATTTTACTGTAATTATTATGATTGTCCTCAGCGGGGTTTATGCCATTTTACTGCAATTAGTATGACTGTTCTCAACGGGATTTATTTTGCATCCACGAACGTTTTTTAAACGAATAGTGTAAAAAGTGATTCACTGTCCACAGATAGTGTACCACTACTCCTTATGGGTGCTGGCCTATAAAGCTTTTCTGGACAGTGGAGGTGATAAACGTTGGCAAATCTTTTTTAGAGCTACAAATACAGCCAAGATAGTTGTTAGACGAATTAAAAAGGAAGCTCATGACGCTCTTTTTGCCCGTAGCAATAGTTCTATAGAGTTACGGAATCGTCTTCGAAGCAATGGTTTGCTAAGCGGTATTTCATCATCAGATATGGCCAACTTTGACGTCGAGGAGTTGAACAAATTATTTATAAATAATCAACTGATTATTATCAACGAATTCGATTACACTATTTGATAAAGACACTACTACATTGCTCTCCAAAGGACTGTCAAAGAACAATGCTTTCGTTTTATTCACATTGACTGTAAGTCCATCACTGGACAACCAAACAGCCAAATTAGATGTTGTAGGAAGTCCAAATTTCCCTTAACAGCAAAATGAACACAGGAGCTGGTTTCAACACTAACAAACATATCATTAATATACATTTTAAACAAAAGCGGTCCAAGAACAGAACCCTGAGGAACTCCTGAGGAAGAAAATCTGAGGAACAACCATGTAAACATACATACTGTCTTCTATCAAACAAATATGACTGCACTAGCCTACACGCGGAACTTGAGAACCCATACGAAAAGTATAACATCTCAATAAGCTGCGCATGGTCCAATCGGTCAAATGCCTTCTCTAGATCAAGCGATAGAAGAACGCAGCAACCACGATCAACAGTAACTTTTCTTATATAGTCAGTCAGGCCGATTAATGCGGAAGTTGCACTTCGATTATACCTATGGTAGAAACCAGTTTGTGTGAATGAACTTTCATCGTCTGTTAGGATTAGGGTCCCTCAGAGCTCAGTTATTGCCCCGATTTTGTTTGCTCTGTTTTTAATTGCCTTTTCAATAGTTTAGGCGACTGGTGTACACCATATTCTTTTGCGGATGATGTTCAGCTATTATTTTGCGCATAAATCCAGTAGCTGGGTGTATAACAAGCCAAAACTGATTATTTTTTAAAATTATTGAGCGTATGGATCCTCCAACAAGCTTAGTATTAATACAAGAAAGGCAATGATGTTTTCATCATTCTCTTCTTTCAACTTAGATTTGGCATACAATGGTACGACTACAGAATTCGTTTAGAGTATAACTTGCTTGGAAATATTCCTGGATAACAAGTGTTGCTTTGAGCAGTATATTCGCAGTATTGCTTAACGTTTTAGTTTCACATTTCGTCGGCTATTCAACACAAATTCAGTTTTATCTTGTTGGGTGAAAACAAAACTGCTTCATGGCTTAATTATGCTAAATAATTTGTATCTCCTAGAGGTTATTTATATGTTTATATCTCTTACAATTAAAAATTATAATAAACCTAAGAAAATAAACACTAGAAACTAAGGCAATCGGCCTACATGTGACCTACATACAAGTACATAGGAGATGTTCTTCAGTTAAGAAAGTAAAATAAGTACTTAGATGGATATCTAAGTATGCCAAATGCATCGGCTGCATCGCTTCGGTGAGTTTCCTTGTTCAAAGGATGTTCATGGGTTAGTCGGGATTGCATGTAGTTGTTCCAATGAAATGTTTTCGGGATTAATATTTTTGTAGATGTGATTGCAATTCCTTTATTAATTTCTACTTCCAAGTTGGCCTGTGCGATTGCTAATTTTATAGTCTTGCTTTCAGAGGGGGAATAAATAGGAATGAAAAGATAGATATGCCAGTGGTATAAACTGGAACTACTCAAAATACTATGAATATATTAAAGTCAGTGCTTTATAAAGTTATGCGCTACTTATATCTTAAAAAACGTATGCTTACATATCGCCTTTTGTGAATGACTTTTCCTTTGATAAATTCGTGCACCTTCGGCTGCTACACTTTTTTTTACAATATAAGCTAAATCAAATCTCCTTTGTTCCTTGCAAATTCGTTTATCTTCAGTCACTCCCTTCACAGAAGTTAATTATTCCAAAGATAACCATAATGGATCGATAATTTCTTGTTAGAGTAGCCGACTATATAACATTTTGCCTAGCAGTTTTACTTGTCTTCCATGACATTTCGTAATAATTTAATGTAACATTTACGTTTTTCCTTGGTTTCTTGTTTATCACTTGTATGCTTTAATCAGGTATTTTTTCTGAATTTTTTTAGGGAAATTTATGATTATTGTTATTTGTTTTATTTATATTTTTTATTTTATACTGCATTAGTATATGATGATCTATATAACATTTTGATGTATGTATATTGTAATTTAGTTTTTATAGGCCCCCAATGGGCTTCGATTTACATGTCAATGCAGAAATAATCTTTATTGGTAATTTGAAAGGACATTTTATGGCATTTAATTTTTGAAAATAATTACCTTTAAATGTTGGCAACTGTATAATGGAAATGAGCGTTCGGTGAGGAAGGAAAAGATCCGCTGTTGTTCAGTGATGAGGCCCATTTCTGCATCAACGGCAAAACCAATAAGCAAAATTGCCGCATTTGGGCTTAAGAGCTACAAGAAGAGGTTCAAAAGGTGCCATTATACGCGGAGAAAACCATGGTTTGGTGCGGTTTATAGCTGGTGGAATCATCGGTGCATATTTTTTCAAAAATTATGATGGCCGGAACGTAACCGTGAATGGTGCTCGCTATCGCGCCATGATATCGATCTTTGCTACCTGAAATTGAAGCCCGTAATCTTGACGATACTTGGTTTCAACAGGACGGTGCCACTTGCCATACAGCTGCTCAAACAATGGAGAGGTCATTTCGAAAAGCAGCTAATTTCACGTTTTGGCCAGGTGAGTAGGCCGCCTAGATCGAGTGACATCACACCTTTAGACATTTTTCTTTGGGGTTACGTAATGCCATACCGGTCGAAATGCTCGAACTAGCCATCCCAAATTGGACCCTCAGAATGGAACCCCTGAGGCGTAGTTGCGGCCAACATTTGAAGGAAATTATATTCAAAAAATACATGCCATAAAATGTCCTTTCAAATTACCAATAAAGATTCCACACTTGATTTGAAATTTTATATATTTTTTGTTCTAAAAAAAATAACTCTAAATGGATCACCCTTTATAAAGACAAGTAATTTTAATCAAATTATTGGACGTTTATGTCCAAACTTTAGTCTGGTTCGCAAATTAGCGCCGATGATTGTTGAGCGTTTTGAATGAGCGTACTATATGATCAACGCATCATATTTTCCTAGCATAGGCTATCGAGTTAGGAAATGAAAAGTCAAATGAATGCTTATGTCCTTTCCTTAAGGAGAGATACTTCAATTCTTTATTACATATAATTTCAAAGAATAGTTACATTTGTCATACAAATAAAAAACAAGTTTAGGAATTTACATTCCTTTTCTACTTTGAAGTCAATTATTTGGATATTAATATCTTATTATATAAATTCTTTTAATATTTTAATATTTAAATGGGAAAAAAGTAGTGAGAAGCCCTTTTTAAAATATTTATATAAATTATAAATTAATTTTAAGTTTAAAAAAAGTAAGCTTGTTATTGTATTGCCTCATTAATATGGGCTTCTTGTGAGTACTTGCATGCATGCTCTTTTGAAATTTTGTGTTAGTCTGTTGACTCTATCCTGAACTATTTCAAATCCTGAAAGAATGTGTAGTCATTTGATAGAATAGTGCTATGGAAGCTTGTTGTAGGTCATTTTGTGCAGTTTGTTTTGAGATACTCGAAGCTTTTTTGTGGCATTTTGCAGATAAGGTCCATACTGGTGCTCAGTAAAACATTATGGGTTGGAACACAGCTTTTATTATTTGTTTCCTGTTTTCTAATTTCTGCTTTAACCTTCTGTGTATGTATCAAGGCATACATAATCCGAGTGAGCTTTTTTATTTTGTCCACTATGTATATGAAGTTTAAAGTTCATTCTTTCGTCGAGGATGACACCTAATTATGGTTATGGTTCATATAGGTTAAAGAGATTTGCGTTGTGTAACACTGATTACGTTTTCTCGTAAAGTAGATGACGTTGTGTTGTCTGGATATACTTATATTTTCCGTTGGATGTAATAATTATTAAGATCTGTTAGCACTGACTAGATTTCGAGTAATGTTGGTCGATAATTCATCAAAACTCAGGACAGATGTATCATTCGCAAATATAGACGTAATGCATCCAAATATATGTTTTATTTAAATAGACGAAACCCCTGAGGAAGTCAACAACAATTTGGGAAACATTGGCTAAATGTAAATTAAAAGGAATTTTATTTACAAGATAATTTAGGTCCTATTAGCTTAAAAATACAGCACACAAAAGATTTGGAATTGACCAAAAACACCAAATAAAAAAAAGTTGGTATGGGCCTTTTCGGGCCTGCAGCACTGCGCTGCTGATGCGCTTCAGCCTCAATTAACCATTTAATACTTTTTTACGAATTGCCTCAGGCAATTTTGTACAGATCACCTGCGAGTTATTTGCGCATTGATGCTGTTAGAACACCTGACTATTGTGGTGTTGCCAGACTATGCATTTTCGACAGTTAGATGTCAAACTCATTTGCTGGGAACATGTTCTTTCTAAATATACCTGAAAAGTTCCACCGCCATTGAAAATTTTGCATTTTTTATTTAAAAATGAGCCCGTTATGCCTGTCGGAATCTGAAGCTGATTTTATGTCGAGTAGGACCGTTCCTGTGGACTTTCCACAATAAAAGTTATTATAAACTAAGTTTCAAGCAGTGGTTGTGACGAGCAGCGTTGCCGTTGTGCGACTAAAGTGGCAATTTGACCCTTTTTTACAGTCATGCGACCTTCGATGCTCCTTTTTCATTAATCCCCTTTTTGAAACTTATGTTGCCAGAACTCGAAATGAGTGTATGCCTTTTAAAAGATACGCGTATTATTATTTTTGAGGTTAGGGGTTGCTCCGGGGGGAAAACTACATTTAGGTTGTTTACGCTACGCTAGGCATTATGAGTACTCGTAGTAGTGTGTCAGAGCATCTACTAAGTATATGTGTATTGCATACAGGCAGCGAAGACAACCACCAAACAGCCCCGCCGAGGCTCTCAATTTGGAATTTGTAGGTTGTCAAATCTTTATAAAATTTGGTAGAATGAACTTTTTGGACCACGGACGGACGGATATTGAAGAAAATAGGTTCAGATTTAGTTGCAGTTGCCAGTCTTTTTCCAACCGATTTAATGTCTATAGCTCTGAAAACCCCATATTACCTTTACCCTTCACCGCAGAGTATATTAAATTTGTCATAATATTTTTTCATTTCATTTTTTCATTTTCATTTATTGATATTCAAAAAGTAACCGAGCCTTTAGGCCTTATATAGTTACAAAATTACTTCAAATTTGTTTAAAATATACAAAAAAAACTTAAAGTAAGATTAATCTATTTTATATAAATAAGTATTAAGTTAAGCATACGTTAAATAATGTTTTTTTTAATTATTTTATTTTATTTTGATATCCCAAATTACGCAAAAAAAAGGTATTAATGAACGACTACTAGATAAGTTTCGTAGTGTAACAGCAGCATGCAAGTGCAACACACTAAGACTACCCGTAGAAAACGCTTTTTTTTAATCATTTACAAATCATTATGTTTCACATGTTGAAATATTTTTTTCTTATAAGTATGACAGGAGTAATTAAATGATCTGAGCGAGACAGGCAGACTATTAAAAATGCGAGCAACTCTTACGTGAAATGATCGACCTAAATCTGAATTCAATCGGGGAATTGTAAGCTGTGGATTTCTTCTGGACCTTCCAAACTGGAAAAATTTAACTACAAAGATTGGTGTCTAAAGTTTATACATCTTATAGAAGTGAAGTAAACTCCTTATTTTTGTAAACTCCATAAAGCTGCAATCGAAAAACCTATCAATGTACTCCGAAACGTGCTGCCAAATATTAAGAGAATATAAATACCGTACCACACAATTGAATGCTCGACGAATCTTATCCATGACCTGAGCCACTGCTCCAGAGTAAACTTCTATAAAATGCAGAAATATTGGCATAACAATCGCATGAACTATCCTAATTTTAATGTGTAGTGGAAGAGACAATTCCAAGTTGTACAACTTTCGCAAAGTAAATTTAACTCTGGAAACCATGGAAACAGCATGGGCCTCAAACTTTAACTTATTATCAAGAGTAATACCAAGACATTGAATATTATCAACGAATTCGATTACACTATTTGATACAGACACTACAACATTGCTCTCCAAAGGACTGCCAAAGAACATTGCTTTCGTTTTATTCACATTGACTGTAAGTCCATTACTGGACAACCAAACAGCCAAATTAGATGTTACGAAATTAATATTACTCTGCAACACGTCCAAGAAGTCCGAGTTTCCCTTAAACAACAATTGAACATCATCAGCAAAAGCAAAAGGAACACAGGAGCTGGTTTCAACACTAACAAACATATCATTAATATACATTACAAACAAAAGCGGTCCAAGAACAGAACCCTGAGGAACTCCACTACTAACTGGAAGCAAGTCTGAGGAACAGCCATTTAAACATACATACTGTCTTCTATCAAACAAATAAGACTGCAAAAGCCTACACGCGGAACTTGAGAACCCATACGAAAAGTATAACTTCTCAATAAGCAGCGCATGATCCAATCGGTCAAATGCCTTCTCTAGATCAAGCGCTAGAAGAACGCAGCAACCACGATCAACAGTAAATTTTCTTATATTGTCAGTCAGACCGATTAATGTGGAAGTTGTACTTCGATTATACCTGAAACCAGACTGACAATCATGGAGCATTGAAAAAGCATTGATCCTGGAGACCATTTGGACTTTGAGAATATGTTCTACTATCTTTGACAAAATTGGCATAATGGAAATCGGTCTATAATCTTCAGCATGTCGAGCCTTTTTTTTTTTAACAGGAATAACTTTTCCAATTTTCCATAAGGCTGGGAAGGAAGAAGTAGTGATAATTGAATTAATCAGGTGCAGCATATAATCACCAATGTACGGAAAAGCAATATGTAAAAATTTGAGAGTGTAACCATTAAACCCAACAGCTTTTGACTTAATCTTACTAAAAGCTTCAGACATTTCACTAAAATTAATAGAATGAAAAGAAAATCCTCTAAGGTTATTACTCGGAAATAACGGGTGACTCCTATGGTTGTTCGACTGGTTAGAGGAAAAACAACAATTTAAATCAAAGACATCAACATCATGAACAACATTTTTACCTTTACCAACTCCGCTCTTGTTCAAAATTGACCATATTTCCTTACTCGACTTATTTAAGAATAGTTTGCTATGAGCGGAACGCTTATTTCTTCTAACAATACTTTTTACTTTATTACGACACCTACAATATATGCGCCAATTATCAGCATTTCTGTTATGCAAATAAGCTTTGTAGGAAAGATCTCGTAAAGATAGATGATACCTTATTTCAGCACATTTGAACCAATCGTCTCTTTTTGCGAATGTAAGTGGACGCCTTCTTACTGGAACAATAGAATGCAAAACATCAAGACTTCTATTTAAAACAGCCAACTGCTCATTCACATTGGATGTCAAAAAAATGTCCTCGAGGCTGCAAGCAGCCAGCGTATCTAACAATGTGTTGAAATTAATAGCATCATAATCTACATACTCGTAAAATTGCTGAGACGAGGCGGCTTGCAAGCTAACAGAAGCAAATATGAAAGAATGGTGTGATATACCTGCGCAATAAAATTGAGCAGACAATTTCACAAGCTCAGGCATCGACACCAAAAAATAATCCAGTAGGGACGTGGTGTTATGAAAAACGTCATTGTGCGTAGGTCTCGAATTATGAACAACAGAAAGATTCAAACTGGCACAATAACTACGAACAGATGCAGACTCCTGCAAATTAAATAAATTTTTGTTAAAGTCTCCTATTATGACAACGTTGGAGTATCTAACAACTACATCTGAAAGAAAGTAGAAAGTAATGATCGGGGACCTATATTATCGATCTTCGTAAAATTCCTGCCATGCTTGCCCGCGTTAAGAGCACTATAGCATTCAAACGAATAAACTTAGGATCCTGAAATTTAGCGTGATGATAACTTATGGCCGTAAGTTATCTGTAAATGTGCGAAATCGGCCCAGGTGGAATAATGTTTCCCTTCAGGGGACTTTATGTACCTCGATAAAAAGTACAAGTTTTTTTTAGTATTTGCCTAACAAATCAGAATTATTTGTGAACGGACAATGGGCAGAATAACCCTGGTAACGACTTGTGCTCACTTCTGAAGCCGAACTGTTGTGGCGGTAGTATCTTATTTTTATTGTAAAAGTATTCCACTTTTTTCTTTATGACTGTGTAAAAGCCGAAAAGGGATGACCATGGGGACAATCGCAATTAATGTTTTTTGTAAAACAATCTCTAAACATTTGTGAGAAAAGGAATTTTATTTTTATTTATAATTATAATTTGTTTTTCTATTTTGCCGGTTTAATAGTTTTTTATGATGAAACGTCAAAATTGTTGAATTTTATTATTTTTGTGGCAAGACTATTATCTCAACTCAACATAATTATCGTCGTCATTTTAATGTCAGAACAGCACCCAGTAACAGCATGATTAGGAACTTAGACTCCCCTTTTGAGGAATAGGGATCAGGGTAATACATCAGCGCCAATTGCACCCCTCATGATGTACTGCTTGGCTTATTAAAGATTAATAAATAATTAGCCTTTGCAAAAGTGTAAAGGCTTATATTTCGAACAGCCATAAAGCCACTTTCCCTATTAGGCTCAATACATTAATCTATATCTATTTGTTTCTCTTTTTGCTTAAAGGGCACCAGTCTAATAAACATGTCCATTCATCCGATACTCTTTTTGGAATCGCCAGTAGTGCAAATTGACGACTTCGAGTCTCTTCTATTGGTCTCCAATTGTTCCAAGTGCATCTTGTGCAACACAGAGTACGAAGAATACAAACAGGTATGTTCGGAACATTTGACTTAATTGTTATTGTAAGGATTGAACACATACCAATGATTATGCTTATCTGTAATTAGATTGGAAATAAACCTCGGGACGGTGCTTACGGGGCTTGTTTCTTTATATCGACTAATGAAACTCAGCAACCTTCGCGAATCTTCTGTGCTCGACCCGGGTCTCGTTTGTGGGAGGTGGATTTCGAAGGAGATGTTATACAGACGCATCAATTCAAGTTCGCTCTAGCGTGTCCACCGGCTAAAATTCACAAGGGTCAAGACAGCGACAATGACAACATGTGCGGCGATAACGACGGAAACGATGAAATGCTGGATTACCAGCCGCAGAATTTGCAGTTCGGCAGGATACAGAGACTTAAGCAGGACTTTTTAGTGGCCTTCACCGAGTTGGGACTATACATATTCGACGTGCGCAATTCAACCGTGGTTCTGTGGTGCAACCAGTTCGAAAGAATAGTGGACTGCCGTGTTTGCAATGGGGAAATTGTAGTTTTTACGCAAACAGGCTCTTTGTATTCGGTACAGTTGCAGTCGCTGCAATCACAGGCTTGTGCGCTTGTGCGTCAGGACAATCTGATGGAATGCGCTTGGTTAATGCGCAGAAATGTAAAATATTTCGCCGATAAGGCAAGAGAGGACTACGAGCTGGGTTTGTTAAATCAGATCAAGGACTTTCTTATGGATCGCCACCAGTACGAGCTTCTTAATGACTTGTCGGTCATATTTGATGCTATTGCGCAGTGCGAGACTAGTGGGGATAACAATAGCTCCGGAGGAAGTTCAAGCACCGCCGATAGGAGTTGTAGCTTAGGAGCTGCGGCATTGCAAAGTCAAAAGAGTGCCGATGACTGTTCACCACAAGGTGTGTATGTCTTGGAAAATGCTTTCTGTGATAATCTCAAGGGGCAGAAGGGGGAGAAGCACTTCAAGGATGCATTGCTAACGGTCACCGGCAAATTTGGCAAGAACATAATCAAGTACAAATTTAATATATTTGCAGAGGAACAACAGAAACTCGTAAGAGACCTAATACCCGCTAACGAGCGCTCGCTCCCCTTTAAAGACATCAAGGCTATGTACGAGAACGACGAAGAAATCGTATGTCGCTCAAAGAAACAGTCCTCAGCGTCAGCCGCGAGCACATCGCAATCGTGTCCGAATGGCGGCCGTAGGTCGAAAGTCGCTGGGACAACTGGACAACACATTACGGCTGAAGAAAAGACGATATATAACTTATATTTGATTTGTAAAAGCTCCAAATTTAGCAATACGAATTTCGTCGAACGTTATCGCTCGTTATTCGACGAATATTCGGCGCCAGAGCTGATCACATTGTTGGAAAAGCTAACGCAAGTGATGGTTGAGCACGGTGATGACCCGGAGCAGGCACAGCGGCACTGCTATGAAATGTACTTTCATTATTTGAATCCTGAGCTAATATGGGAAATGGATGACGCTTCTAGAGATTACATAACACAAGGATTTGTTTTATTGAATTCCTCTGAAGACATCGTTCGTTGTGATAACTGTATGTTTCCTTTAAGATTCGATAACTCCTGCCTTTTTCATGATTTGGGATCAGTGCTGTTGCGCTACTACTGGTCACGCAATGAACAAGTCAAATGTTTCGATGTGTTGAATCGTGTCCCAGCCCTGTTCGACATTCTCGCCAAACTGTATTTAGCCGAGTACAACATGGACAAGGTGTTGCCCATCATTCTGAACTACGGTCAACCGGAATTACTCATGGACATGGGTAAAAGTTTTTCCCTTGGCGCTTGGTCCAAATGTTTTGAACATTTTGTCGACTTGCATCAAGGGCGTCTAACGTGCATCAATTGCGAATGCGTTACAACCGTCGAGAACGTCAATCGTCACTTCTTCTACACGTGGAACTGCTTTCTTGGCATCGCTCTGGAGTACATGCAGTCCGAAGAGATTCTTTCCCTCATATTCAAATGGTCCAGTTTTATACCCAACGATGCCATTGATCGTGAATTCTATTCGCGTTGTTTACTAAAGGGTTGACATTACCCCCTTGACATGTCTGCACTCCAAATCTCCTTGCTTCCAAACACATTCTGCGTTCAACATTCCGAAATTTTACAGTCATCGCCATCAAACGACGGGCGGCATTTCCTTCACAGCCTATAGTCGCATACTATATCTACCTATTCCTATTATAGCCAAAATATTAAGCATTTATATTATACATACAATACAAGAATAATTTGCACATTTCTCATCTTCATTATTAGAAACGACACAAAAATGTATTCCGCGACACCTACGTTTAATATTACACACTTACACTGAGAGTTCTCACTATAGAAGCTTTATATTAATTAATTAAGCGTTTCTTCTAAAAGTTGTATGCAACTAGAGTTTATTTAAATCATATATACATATATATTTATGTAATTTTTCCATGTACTCTTATCCAGAAAGAATTGTGCGCCCATGCACGATTGCTAAAATACTTGTGCTCCATTACAACATATTCCATCCTGATTATAGAAAGCGCATAGCTGTTAAATGTTGTTAAGATTATGTGTTACTACCAAAAGCGATTATGAGACTAAATTGGCAGAGTCACAGACTAGTCATTTCCAGCGTTTCTAGTCATATGGTTTATGCCGTAGGGACATTTTAAACACATCGATGGTCACGGCTTTACAACTCTTAACTAAGATTTGATCGTTGTTTTTAAGATGCGATATTTCTAAAGTATGTTTCAACATTCGTTCACATTTGCATTTCACTAGTTAACTAACCTGAATTGTCAGTGGCCACTTAGAGCATGTAGCGAGCTACACGGCGACTTGCTCGCAAAGTGGAAAACTTCTTTATCCCCTGTGCAGGTTCGTTTTAATTATTTTGATTTTTTCATCACTTGGGCAACTTCAAGACTATCGATATACCCATCAACAGTGCTTTTATACTAGCCTCGAATGTGATCCTTAGTAATCTGCACACAATAAATGCAAAAATATTTACAATTTCAGTATTGACTCATGAATGAGTGCAACGACTTTGAAGCGTTTCGTAAAAATAAATAATTCCCAAAGATAGTTGCGGCAGCATATATTTACATACATAACATCATATATACAACTGCGTAAGTTAATTCTATACATTATTTGTTTAGTACATTAGTAAAAAAAATAATTTAAATATCTATAAAATGTATGCACATACTTACGGTGTGCGAGTTCTATATAATCACTTGTATTTATATTATATAATACATTGATATGATATACTACTATACATACACACATATATTAAATTGTATTTACTCTAAAAATATTTTTATGTAATAATGATTATTCGATATATAAATAAATATATATATTTATAGTGTTAATCAAAACTTTAACTAAATAAATGAATGTACATATGTGTATGTATATTCCGAAATGAGTCGGTGTTTATTTCCTGCTTTTCTTTCTTTTTATCCATTTCTAGGAGGTATTCAGAAAATTTCAATAGATAATTTCGTGTTAGTTTCTTCGACCTGATCTCTTTATTTTTATTTTAACTGACCTTAAGCTTGAATAAAAATAAAAAATAATTTTAATAGATATTCAGAATAGAACCATTGAAATTCCGCAATTGTGATTTAGAACTGATTTAGTACACACTTCACCGAAAAATGTCATTTCGTCAACGCCTTAAAATATTGGGCTCGTAATATTTTACTAGCCATGTCTGTTGAAAGCGCAATAGCGGTCAAAGAAAATAACCTAGGATACTGAAATTTAGCACAATGATGACTTATGTCCATAAACTGTTGGTTAAGGTCGAAATCGATAGAGATGAGAAAAAGTTTCGCTTTGAAGGACTAAAGGTACTTGGAAAAAAAGTACACTTCTTCTATTCTGCGACCTGTTAGTTAAGACTAGTGTCTAAAAAACTAGGGTTGAATGTAATAGGATAAATGCTTGTCTCATTTGTCTCGCAACTTTCCTCCTCATGAGGATTATGCAAATATCCGCCACTGAATCTTCCGCCACACGTCTACACACGACACAACTATTCGCAATAATATAATAATAGTAGGAAGAAGGTTTTCAAGTCTCTGGCCCGCAGCACTTGGAGTATAGATAAGGAAACCTTGTTGACCTTTTTAAATGAGGTCTTTCTGTGGTTAGCTCTGCGGCAGAATAACGCTAGCTGCCTACGCAAACAAAACGCTACCGACGCGTAGAAACTTTTCCGCGCAACACGCCGCACCTATCAGCTGCCAAGCTGTATAATTTGTTAACGATCAATTTGTTGTTTACTGTTTTTTTTAATGGGCTGATGACGAAGAAGCATTGGAAAAGGGGTTTTATTAAGTTAACTCCGGAAAAATTTGCACGTTTTTTGGCTTGAAATGGGTTCACATCAATCAATGGCTCCATATAAAGTAGAACATACCCTGCCAACATTATCTATCGCGGAAGTGACTAAGAAGTGGCGTTAGGAAGTTAAAATTCATCGTCTGCGATACCATTTTCTTATCGCGGAAGTGTCTTCCGTATAAAGAAGTTGTACCCCCCGGAAGTAACTTCCAGAAGCCACTTCTGCTTAACTATAAAGAGTCACTTCTTAGTGCCTCCTTGGGAGTGACTTCTGAGTGCCTTCGTGGAAGTCACTTCTTAGTGTCTTCTAGGAAGTTACTTCTGAGTGCCTTTTAGAGGTCACTTCTTTGTAACTTCTTGGAAGTTACTTCTGAGTGCCTTTCAGAAGTCACTTCATAGTGCCTTTTAGTCACTTTTAAGTGGCCTTATGATACAAAAGTTGTTTCCTCAATTCGACTGTTTCTATCAACATAATCTTCAGAGTCACTTGAACTATCACTTGACGAAACATCATAACATGAAAACATTTGAACGGAAACACTGGGTTCGCAACTTTCTTCAATATGACCTGCATCAATTATTTTTTTTTATTACATTTTTACCACTGGTTGTACTCCCATATATATTTGTTATTATTTTATTTGCCTCTCTTTTGCTTTTTATTTTTTTTGCCTTTACAGAAAATTCACTCATATTGTGGGATAAAAAATATGTAAAAACTACAACAATAACAATTACAAAACCACACTTTATCACTGACCGATCACAGCAAAAGACAAAATACCAAAAATCTCGATGATGTCTAAAAACTTATTTTTTGCATCGTTCTCATTTCTTCTAATTGTTTTCGCGGTCTCTGCGACAGCAGAAGTGAATAATTTTGTTTTTGTTTAATATGTCCATAACGGCACATGTGATTTTCGGCTGGTGTTGTAAACAACAAACGATCTTCCAATTATATGTAAATTGTTATTGTAAAATTCAAACTATCTTCCAACTATCGCCTGGAAGTGACTAAAGCGAAACGCATTAGACGATGGACGATGAAAGAAACTTCCAAATGTTGGGAGGGTAGATGCACCAACCCATACTCATACATTTTATCTGTGTATGAGTAAAATACACTGGGAGAAATATTATTTCTTTCTTCCAAAAGAAAAAAAAATTCCCATGCTTTATCAAACATCATATACGAGTACATTCCAAGTGTACAAAGACTGAGAGCAGAGAAGCTGTTCGCCAATCACTGCATGCCACTGCTCACATGTGCAAGCTCTTGTACATCTACGATATAGAACCTTAAAAAGTATACCCTCGGCGCTTGATAGCCAATTTTTGTAAACAGATTCGAACACAGGACATCGTACTCAACTTTTATAAGTATATCGATTGATATTATAATTACTTCTCTCCCTTAAAGAACGAACGGAGAGCTTCTCCCAGATCAGCAAAAATACACGTTATTATTGGTTTAAGCATTAAACAGCCACAAATTAGTCAGATCTGGTAACGCTATTATAGACTACTTAGTTTGATCTACCATTTCACCATGAACAGAACAAGGCTTGTACATTTCTTTAATTTTACGGTAGACAAATTGTTCATCCACGCGACTTATTTGACTGACAATAGCTGTGTTATTTTCAGGATACTTAACAAGCTTTTGTATGGAAGTTGCTTAACGAGCGAGATGACCTCAAGTCGCTAAACAAACAAGTAAGAGTTACCACACTTAATTTTCAACAAATAATCAAACATGACACACCCAGCTTTTAAAAACATATGTTTTTTGTTATATATATATATATATATATATATATATATATATATATATATATATATATATATATATATATATATATATATATATATATATATATATATATATATATATATATATATATATATATATATATATATATATATATATATATATATATATATATATATATATATATATATATATATATATATATATATAATAAAATCAACTTAAACTGAAAGTTCAAAAACATATAACACATGTCTAGCAGGGCTGTGAAGTCAAAGTTTTGTAAATTTGCACGGAGTCTGAGCAGGATTCAAAAAAATTTTCTAAAATCCGGATAAAGGCTGAAATGTCATACGAAAAAAATACATTATAAAGAATATTTTTTTAACATAAATTTAATTTAAATTGATTTACCTAGGTGAGGTTAAATTGCAAATCCGTGCGAGCAGACTTACTTTGTCTCAACGGTCCATTCTGATACCACCGAAACTAGCTAAACTTATCAAATTAGCTGGATTTAAAGTATTTTCTCTTAACTTAAAGCAAAAAATTTAAGATGATCAAAAAAAAAGATGGACAAGGCCGATATTTGTAAAGTCGGCTAGCTCAGTCTTTCGGTAGAAAACAACACGTAAAAAGAAGATATTTAGTGCACTCCTTTTCAGTCTCACAGAGTCTGACTTTACATTGCAGGACTTCTAATCAAAAGGTGTCATGTCACGATAGACACAATTAAGTATGCACATTCAGTCTTAATCGAGCTTTCGCTGCGTCAACATCGTTTGTTCTCTCTTGCGTTTGTTGTCTCACGCGTACTACCGATTGTATTCGATCACTTTCGTGCTCCTCATTCCATCTTTCGTTGCTTTTTATTTATTTATTTTTTTTTCTGGTGTTCGTCGAAAATATATAATATAAAGGATAGGACCACTTTAACCACATCATGAGTGGGGCCTCGACCCACAAACAAAACCGTTTCGATGGACTGGCCTCTCCGAAACGTAAAAACAACAGGAAAAGGATAAGGACCGAAGAATTCATTGACTTGATTAATGATACGGAGATCATAGATGACAGCAATCTTCCTCGTTTTCTAATTGCTTCCACCATTAAACCCAAGAACGGTTCTGAACACATTCCTCTAGCATCACACAATGTATTCCAGGTCGGTAGAGGTATAGACCACATTTCCACAGATTACCAGGAAATTACTTCAATGGTAAGCGGAGATTTGCTAATTAAAGCCAACAACAGGAAATCTGCAGACAAATTCCTAAAGGCGACACACTTCGACAGCATACCCGTTCAAGTTACTCTTCACCCTAACCTGAATTCATCTCAAGGCAAAATTTACTGCGATCGCATTGTAAAACTTACAGAAGAGGAGATTATTGAAAATATGCCAAATGTAGTTGCCGTTCGGAAAATCACGAAAAAAGAAGGAGAGAAAATTATTCCCACAGGTGCCGCTATTATAACATTCAACAGTATCTTACGCCCCCAGGAAACTAAAATTGGATGGCAAAAAATAAATGTTAAAGAGTACATTCCAAATCCAATGAGATGTATTAATTGCCAAAAGTTAGGTCATACGAAGAATAGATGCCGAAATATGGAAAAATGTAAGGAATGCGCATACCCTCCACCCCACTCTCCCTGCTCACGTAAATACTGTGTAAATTGCGAAATCGATAACCACACATCATACGATCCCGAGTGCCCATCTTTCTGGAAATATAAATCTGTGAACAGAATAAAAATCACCAATAGATGCACTAATCGTGAAGCATGGCGCATTTTTTCTGAAAACCCGACTGGTTACACTCTTCTATCACCATCTCAAAAAGCCAACAAATCAACATACGCACAGGTCATCTCTACAAACATTAACAAACTTGCAAACAAAGAAAAAGAGATAAATAAAATAACAAGCGATCAAGCACAGAAAAACAATACAGATAAATCGACAACCACAAACTCCGCTACTGCCGTTAGTAGCAAACCTCCACCAGAAAACTCTCTTGCGAGAGCAGAAACCTCAGCCACACCACATACTAAAAATTCAAAAACTACACATCCAATTACCACAAATACAAATCACCCTCACCAACCCAGCAACAACTCTCTCCGTAAAACCCCTACACACATCTCATCATCCATTCCACACAAACCAACCATTATAAAACAAACACATTCTAATGCTAACTACCCACACCATTTAACTCCACATGACATCGACAATTTATTATCAAGAACTCCTGCAATAGTCGATAACTGTAGTGATACAGAAAATATGGATTTCGATAATGAAATCCCAACTACTAATAACATTGAAACATCATCAACACTTAATTTACCAGCAATCTTACAATCATTAGCCGACAACAATATTGAAACAGAAAACATGGATCTTGAAGCTGAATTACTAGAAGCAACACGAAGTACCAGCAACAACGCCAACAGTGAAACATCACCATGTAGCAGAATGTACAAAAAATTTCCGGATTTGAATGTACTCATAACACCAAACACATTCAGAAAAACCCTGCCAAAGCCAACACAAGACTCCTCTCCTTAATACACATATTTATAAATGAACTCTATTTTAAACATAACCATCTCACAATGGAATATACAGGGTTTCTTCAGCAACAAGTATGCTTTAGAAACAATCGTAACCAAATATAAACCAACTATTATAGCTCTACAAGAGACGCACGTTATTAATCGTAACCTTCACCTTCTTCACCTCCCAGGCTATAAAACTTACCATCACAACAAAGATTATGTGTACGCGAAAGCTGGTGTTGCAATCATGATAAAAACCGGTATCAATGTCACACAGCACGTACAATCATCCAGCGAATTAATCCATCAAACTGTTTTCATAAACTGTGGCATCAACATTGCCATCACAAATATATACAAGGAGTGTGGACTAACTCTCTCGACCAACCTTATAAACTCAATTAACCTCCCATCTAACCACCACCACATTGTAGTCGGAGACCTCAATTCGCAAAATCCTCTGTGGGGATCTAGCTCGTTGAGCAGTTGTGGCGCTATGTGGGAAAAATTTGCTGATGATCAAGATCTCGTCATACTAAACGATGGCTCTCCAACTCTACTCAACACCAGACACACTCTCACAGCGGTAGACGTTTCCATGTCTAGTGCTGATATTGCTCCTACTCTGACATGGTCTTGTCTTCCTCTCCCGGAAGCCAGCGACCACTTTCCCATTATTGTAACAAACGGATCCACAACCGTAGAAAAACGATTTATTTCCCGCTTTAGAGAAGAAAACGCCAACTGGTCACTCTTTGAAGATAAAATTCGAGCTACAGAAAGAAAATTTCCTAATTCTAACAATATAAATAAAGAAGCTGCACTAATAAAACGCATTATAAGGAAATCTGCAAATGAGAGCCTTCTATCAACCCGTAAGCCTAAGCCTCGAAATAGCCCCATCTGGTTTTCTACTAAAATTGCCAGATTGATCTCCATAAAACGAAAAGCCTGGAGAAAATTTAAAATCCATCGTAACAACCCAAATTGCATCTCTTATAGAAGGGCCTGTGCAGTGCTAAAAAAAGAATGCATTACAGCCAAAAGACAAACATGGAACAGGTTTCTAAACTCACTCAGCCCTTCAATGGACGTTCGGCGACTTTGGTCAAAGGTCACTAAATTAAGAACTGAAAAAATTGACAACTTTCCGCCCATTGTTACGAACGGAAACGCAACATCTCACCCGCAAGAAATTGCGGAAAAGTTTGCAGAACACTGGAGTTCCTTAAGCTCAGATGCGGCATTTGACCCAACAATAATTGCAGCCAAGTACAACCTTGACATTGAAAACCTCCCCACTTCATGCAATAACTTACCACAGCTAAACAATCCTATAAATGTTTTCGAGCTCGACGATACTCTGCGTAATTTAAAGGGCTCATCACCGGCTCTGGACAAAATTACATATACAATGGTTCGAAAAACACCAATAACTTTCCGTGTGCGCTTATGCAATCTCTACAACAATATCATATCTAGTGGTGTGTATCCTTTTGACTGGAAAGTAGCCGTTTTAACACCAATACCTAAACCAGGTAAAAATCCAAATATATTTGACGGGTACCGGCCCATCTCATTACTACCTGTTATAGCAAAAATCTTAGAAAAAATCCTTGCCAAGCGACTATTTAAAGCTACAAGCGAACTTATGTCAAAAAATCAGCATGCATTCCGACCAAAACATGGAGTTTATGCCATCAATTGGAAGAAGTACTACGATCAAATCTCAAACGCAGAAAACACTCTCTAGTGCTTTACGAGGATATAGAGAAAGCATTCGACAAAGTAGTCAACACACACATCATAATTGATCTAAACGAATGGGGAGTGCCAAAAAACATTCTGAGAATCATCCGATCCTTTCTGACGGATCGTAGAATCCTAGTCAAAATCGATGGATACTTTTCAAACCTGAAGCATTTAAATAATGGAGTACCACAAGGTTCCCCTCTTTCAGTTGTTCTATACAACATCTACGCCAACTCTCTAATCACCGCTATTGAAAACATGTCGGACATCGATTATATTGGAGTCTACGCTGACAATCTTTTTGTGGTTGTTTCTGGCGACAATTTTTTTGCAGAGGCAAAATTGAACAATGTAAACAACATCTCACAACAATGGGCAACTAGTAGAGGTGCAGTAATTCCCATAGACAAAACGGAAATATTACATATATGCAGAAGAAGACAATGCCAATGCGACCGAATAAGGCTTCGGGGAAGTACTATCCAAGTATCCACGGAAATGAGAGTCTTAGGAATCATCTTTACAAAAAACTTACGTTGGAATGCGCATAGCAAATATTTAACAAAAAAACTTAGTAAAATTAACAACCTACTAAGACTCATCTGTTCGAAGACCAAGGGACCTCACATAGACACATCACTAAATATATGTAGAACGTTAACTTATGGAACAATACAACACGGTATCACACTATATGGCTGGACGAGCAAACACAATACAAATTCCATAAACACGGCAATGAACAATTGTTTTAGGACCGCTTCAGGGTTGCTACGAGCCACGCCACTAGATGCCTTAAGGGTTGAGAGTAATTATCAGGACTTCATTTCTATCTTGCTTTCGTACTCGGCAAATTTAGCGGATAGATCAATAACCTCACCATATGATGGATTGCATGACCTATTCTGGAAACACCTGACTGTGTCGGGCAGGTGTCCCCACTCAGCAATTAGACAAATAGTCATCCAACTTAGAGAATGGAATATCCATATACCCAATAAACCAATCAAACGATCCACCAAACCACATTCCACCACGGTGGATATCAGTCTAAGTACCGCATTGGGACGTAGTGCTAACATCGACTTTATCAAACCACTTCTACATGAGAAAATACAAGCTTTCTCACCAGGCATCATTCTCTACACCGACGGCTCCTTCCAAGGAGGCAGAACCTCATATGCTGTGATTGAGCAATCACATACATCTTTTAACACCGTTCACCAAAGTCGACTGCCAGATTATGCTGGTATATTTGTAGCAGAACTTGCTGCTATAAACTTTGCATTAAAATACGCAGCTGAACTGAGAAAAAAACCCCTAATCCTATCAGACAGTCTTAGTGCCATTAAAGCCTCTCAACGAGCACAGGATAACCTTCTTCTCGACATGATCTCCCCGAACAACCACAGCGACCAGGCCATGCTAATCTGGATTCCATCACACATTGGCATCCAAGGGAACGAACATGCGGATCTAGCAGCCAAAGAAGCCATAAACTTCCATACCATCACGGAGTCACCTTGTTTGCCAAGGGTGATAAGAAACCAATGTAGAAGAATACAGCTACAAACAAACCGCTCTAACTGGGAGCGCTCGGAAACTTTTCTCAGGCACATCAATCCGAATCCCCAAAGGCCCAAATACAACATAAACTTTTCTCGAGAGCAATGCGTTCTTCTGGCCCGGCTTAGGGTTGGGAAAGCAATTTTTAATACACAACACTGTTTTACAGGATCAGCCCCTACTCAATGTTCTTTCTGCCACATCACCTTATCAATCGCACATATTCTAACAGAATGTGCCCACTCCAATCTGGACGAACCACTTGATGCTTTACTGGATTGTAGATGTAACCACATGACAAAAATTATTGGATGCTTAAGAAGACATGGCATTCGAGATGTCTAGACTGCTTCATTTAGAACAGTCTCTATGCACATCCACAATACTAAATCAATTTAACCGTTAATTAATTTTTCAAATCACTTAATTTCCTTAATCAGCGACGGGCGCATATGGTCCTTGTTACCGAGCGCCTCTATACAATTTTTGAGTATTTTTGCAAATTTACTTTGTTAGATACTAGATAAATAAATAAATAAGTATGCACATTATTTTTCGTCAGATGTACTGGTTTTTCTTATGTCCCTATGCCCTGAAACCGAAATATGGTGAATGCGAGCCATTCAGTTAAGTCAAAATGCAAATACAATGCTGTTTAAAATAATAGCCCTTTTATTACAGATCGAAATTTTTTCAGTTTAAATTAATCTTCTTTGTATTTTATCATATATTTTAAATATTTATTTAAATGTCCGTCCACAAATTCTCAATTGGGTTGAGATCCAGAGACTGTGAAGCCAACTCCTAGACATAACTTCATATTCAATCAACCAAGATTTAACAAATTTTGACGTGTGCTTCGTTCGGATCGTTGTTCTATTAGAAGCACCAACCTGGTGGCAATATAAATTTCTTTATTCATGTTCCCAATTACTAGATGTAATGATCTAACACCGTACCAGGAAAAGGCGATCCACGCCATGACGATGGCGCCACCGCGTTCAACTTTTTTTTTTGTATAAAGCTCGTCAAGCTCGTTACCTTTTGACATCCGGCGAACCATATTTATCCCCACTGTGGTAAGCACAAAGAATTGAAACTATAACAACATCAATGCTTTGCTTAGGTGTCAGGAGATTAGTGCCCGGTCAACAGCTATATGTGGTTTACACTCTCACACTAATGAACAATTATGGACTCGTTCTAAATTTTATTTGGGTTGTGCAGCTGCCTGCCTTTTTATGATATTTAGAAACAGCACATGTAACATTAAATTTAGAACGCGATCTAGCTATTCTTTGTAACTTATCTAGAATCATACATTATATGGACTTCGAACAACTTTGTAATTTTTTCCATAACCGATCTCACTTTATCAGTTCCATTGATTCCCTTAATCAGACACATTAAAAGGCACGGGCACGTTGAGTTTGTTTCATGGCAAATGTTTGTAACAACCAAAAAAAAAATCGAGCTAGATCGAGCGATAGTCCGTCCTTCTAAAGCTTGTAATAAAACTACAGGTCGCAATTGTTGTCCGATTTTTTATTAAAATTGGCAGATGTTAGTGTTAAAGATCAAGGACGGACGCTATTAGAATTTAGATATAGAATAATTTGATTTAATAATATGATATTTCATTGATTATTTTATTGAATTTAGTTTATTATTGGCTGCTTTCGACAATGTTGCCATATTACTCTCAATTTTGTCCAATGTTGCCAGTTTACCATATTGCCAACTAACTAGGCAACTACTTGCCTCAAAAGAACACGGCTAATGAATAGTTTTCAATCAATCAAGAGGTATTTTTCTTTTCATTATTGTTTGCCATTTTATCATGGAAAGACTTACAACACGAAACCACGGTTTGTACCGGGTGGTTCATCTAGGGGTATTTTTGCAATAGGTTGCAATTCAAGCAGATTACTCGTGAGTTGTGTTAAACTTTATTTTTTTCTTTTCAGTATTGTTTGTCATTTCATCATGGAAAGACTTAACCACGACAAGACAAAACCACGGTACAGTTTACGGGTTGGTGGAATCAACGGTCCAATAGGTTGCAAACTCAAGCAGATTACTCGTGAGTTGTGTAAAACTTTATTTTTTTTCTTTTCAGTATTGTTTGCTATTTCATCGTGGAAAGGCTTAACCACGACAAGACAAAACCACGGTACAGTTTACGGGTTGGTGGAATCATCGGTCCATATTTTTTCAAAATTGATGATGGCCGGAACGTAACCGTGAATAGTGCTCTCCATCGGGCCATGATATCAGACTTTTTGCTACCCAAAATTGAAGCTCGTAATCTTGATGCCATCTGGTTTTAACAGGACGGTGCCACTTGCAATACAGCTGCTCAAACAATGGATCTATTTAGAGGTCATTTCGAAGAACAGAAGAAAATTGAAGTTGAAACAATATTTCTAAATTGAGCATCCTATAAAAGCTCGTCGGTAGCACACATAAATTGTGTTGAGGAGTCGTCCCCTATCAAAGGCTAAACGCGCGTCCTTTTCAAGTAGTCGTTAATAATGTGATTTGAAAAGCGAAAAACAACAAAATTATTAAGAAAAACGAAGGAAATCTAATGACGGACGGGACTGACTGAGACCCTTACCGCATTATATGGACTGCATTGTCTTAGCATACGAACTATTTTTTCAAAGATATACCTTAAAGTTATAAACAAAAAATTAAAGAAAGAAATTTCATTAAAATCAAGACTTTCTTCACTTATAGTTCGGTTGGACATGCAATCAGCAGGGGCATTTGCATTAATAATATATAGGGTGATCAATCTAGAGGTATTCTTTCAGATCAAATAAAACTAAAAATTCAAATCAAGTGTGAAATCTTTATTGGTAATTTGAAAGGACATTTTATGGCATTTATTTTTTGAATATAATTTCCTTCAAATGTTGGCCGCAACTACGCCACAGGGTTTCCATTGTGATGGTCCAATTTTGGATAATGACACGCGTAGTGTTGGCTTCCAAAACCTGAATCGTAGCTGGTTTGTAAGCATAGACTTTGGACTTTTCGTAACCCCAAAGAAAAATGTCTAAAGGTGTGATATCACTCGATCTAGGCGGCCAACTCACCTGTCCAAAACGTGAAACTAGCTGCTGCTCGAAATAACCTCTCAATAGATCCATGGTTTGAGCAGCTGTATGGCAAGTGGCACCGTCCTTTTGAAACCAAATGTCGTCAAGATTACGGGCTTCAATTTGAGGTAGCAAAAAGTCCGATATCATGGCGCGAGAGCGGGCACCATTCACGGTTACGTTACGGCCATCATCTTTTTGGAAAAATATGGACCGATGATTCTACTAGGCTAGGATATAATAACACCTCTTGAACCTCTTCTTGTTGCATTTCAGCCGAAATGCGGCAATTGTAT
This sequence comes from Hydrotaea diabolus, assembly GCA_963513945.1. Taxonomy (NCBI): domain Eukaryota; kingdom Metazoa; phylum Arthropoda; class Insecta; order Diptera; family Muscidae; genus Hydrotaea; species Hydrotaea diabolus. The sequence goes on from OY740716.1 coordinate 1,472,402, forward strand.
TTATTGGCTTTGTCGTTGACCCAGAAAAGGGCCTCATCACTGAACAACATTTTGGTCGAAAAAGCGGGTCTTCCCGTTTCTTGCCAAACGCTCATTTCTATAATACAGTTGCCAACATTTGAAGGAAGGAAAGATTCCACACTTGATTTTAATTTTTCTATTTTTTTTTGTTCTGAAAAAATACCTCTAGGTGGATCTCCCTATATAACAACATTGACCACATTAACCTGTAAATATGTTACAGCGCATAGAGAAAGGGACCTAAGGGTAAAAAAAATAAATTTTCTTTTTTTTTTCTTCTTTTTTTGATGTGGACAACATCTGAGCATCGAATGAGACCGATCCTATGCCCCAAAAGTGTTCCCTCCCAGAGATATGCGCGTTTTATAAAAGTGAAGGCGACGATTCTAAGCGCAAATAGAAAGGGACCTTATCTTTAAAATGGCTCTCCTGAACAAAACTGGGATTTAACCTTCGGTCCTTTCTATTTTGCGCATCACATATATCAAAAACGAATTTCAAGATATTTTGTACATTTGCGTTTTTTTTTGGTCAAAATAAATAATTGCGGACCGGATTTACAACATACATAAATATCTATTGCACATAATATCAAAGAAGATTTCCTAAACTTGCATTAAGAAATTTATATTGGTCTTACAACATGCCTGCGTATGAAACTCGTAGTCAGTTACCTAGCCTAAATACTCTGACACAACGAAGAATTGCACATGTTGTTCATAATACAATTGATTCACCAGAGCTTTTGCAACTGTTACCTTTTAACATTCCTTTTCAGCTAGACCCCAAATTGACACTAACTCGATTAAAAGAGAAAAATTTAACTGTTATGTTATAAAGGGTGGTCAACCAAAATACACGATGTTGATTGCGAGTCACACCCTAACGTTAAGTTTTTTGCCCAACTTAATTTGACGTTTCTTTATTTCAGTGTTTGGCCGATTCAACCATGGAGGGGTCCACAATTGAGCAGCGCGTTAAGATTATTGAAGCCTTTTACGAAAATGGGCGTTCAAATCAAAATGCATTTCGTGCACATCGTGATTTTTTTGGCCAGCATAATCGACCCAATGTGTCTACAATCGGGAGAATTGTGCTCAAACTTCAGCAAACGGGGTCTGTAAAAAATGTGAAAACACCTGAAAACACTCAACAAGCTCGTTTTGTCATCGGGCCGTGCTTCTTCGAAAATAAGGTCGACCAAGCAGTTGGCGTGAATGGTGTTCGCTATCGCGAGATGATAACGGACTTCTTGTGGCCAGTAATTAAGGATATGCACCCGGACGATATGTGGTTCCAACAGGATGGGGGCAATTGTTACAGAGTCAACGAAACAATGGCTCTTTTAACTTGCGTTATCAAAACAATTTTAATCTTAGTCCTATACAGAGCCCCCTTAATGGTTTCTGGTTGAGCCTACTGATTTTCAAAACTTATTCTAATACTTATTTCTTACACTGATCTCTATACCTCAAAACAGAAGACTAAGTTCCTAACGATGTTGTTACTGGGTGCTGTTCTGACATAATGACGACGATAATTTCGTTGAGTTGTGATAATAGACCTGCCAGAAGAATTATAAAATTCAATAATAAAACTTAAAGTAAGATTAAACAATTTAATATAAATAAGTATTGAGTTAAGTATTCATTAAAATAAAAAAATTTGATATCCCAAATTACGCAAAAAATGGTATTCATGAAAGACTACTAGGTAAGTTTCGAAGTGTACAGCAGCATGAAAATAAAACACACTAAGACTACTAGCCAATACTAATTGTTTTAAATCAAAGATAAAGTAACACCCGTAGAACACATTTTTTTATTATTTACAAATCATTGTATTGCACATGTTGAAATATTTTTTTCTTATTGCTCGTAACAAAAATACGAGCAACTCTCACGTGAAATGATCGACCTAAATCAGAATTCAATCGGCGAATTATAAGCTGTGGATTTCTTCTGAACCTTCAAAACTGAAACTCTACTACAAAGATTGGGGTCGGAAGTTTATACAACTTATAGAAGTGGAGTTTACTTCTTTTTTGTAAACTCCATAAAGCTGCAATGCAAAAACCTATCAATGTACTCCGAAACGTGCTGCCAAATATTAAGAGAATATAAAGAGCGTACCACACGATTGAATGCTCGACGAATCTTATCCATGACCTGAGCCACTGCTCCAGAGTAAACTTCAATACAAGACAGAAATATTGGCATAACAATCGCATGAACTATTCTAATTTTAATGTGTTGTGGATGAGAGAATTCCAAGTTGAACAATTTTCGCAAAGTAAAGTTAACTCTGGAAACCATGGAATCAGCATAGGCCTCAAAGCTTAACTTATTATCAAGAGTAATACCATGACATTGAATATTATCAACTACACAACACTGCTCTCCAAAGGACTGCCAAAGAACATTGCTTTCGTTTTATTAACATTGACTGTAAGTCCATTACTGGACAACCAAACCGCCAAATTAGATGTTACGAAATTAATAGTACTCTGCAACACGTCTAAGAAGTCAAAATTTAATTAAACATCATGTGCAAAAGCAAAAGGAACACAGGAGCTGGTTCCAACACTTACAAACATATCATTAATATACATAACAAACAAAAGCGGTTCAAGAACAGAACCCTGAGGAACTCCACTACTAACTGGAAGAAAATCTGAGGAACAACCATTTAAACATACTTATACATCCTGTCTTCTATCAAACAAATAAGACTGCAATAGCCTACACGCGAGAGAAAAAAAAACTTTAAAACAAAAAAGTTATGAATATTTTTAACCCTTAAGTATTATTTGGCCTTTACTGTATTTTATGATACTTTATGTGCAGAAGTTTTTACAAGGTTTAGATATTAATATCGCTGGAAAATGTTAGAAGTTTTCTCCGGATTTAAGCCTGGGACAACTTTTACAAAGGCCTTGCACAGAGTTTCGGTCAATTTTGTCAATAGAAATACGAAAATCAATTCTAATCGAAAGTGTTACATCATATTTTAAACCCAATTTCACTTTTTTCACAAAAGTGGCTTTCATAACCCTGAAAGTGGACTCTAACAACTAAATTAAATTTAAATCACAGATAAGAGTCCTGACCCTTCAACAATAGTATTTAAAGCCAAAGCGTACGCCCACGGTGGATACGAATCGAATATGCCTTCTTTGTTTGCCTTTCTTTGGTCAATGGGTGGAATAAGTTTCTTGCTTTCCTTTAAAGCTGTGTGTCGCTTCAACTTGCACAACTGTGTATGAGCGCGTATGAGCTCTAAGAGGCAACTAAACTTAAATGCAATAATATCCTTTTACTTCTTTTCCAGGTATAGCTTGTAAGGAATACAATGATATCCTTTTTACTACACCTAGGGTGGGTTCTGCAAGCACGCATACATATATACCACACTAGGGAAAAAGATTAGTTGAATACTGGCTGTCCTGTATATGAAAATGCCATTGAAGTTACTGTTTCGATAATAAAATATCTTAAGCCGCGATATCCTTCTTATGACACTGAGTAAAAACACTTCGTCGTTCTAATGCTATTTTGATTCAAACGCCATTTTTCAAAGATATTCGGTTAAACTTCACATAATGAAACTAGAGACCTTTTGCCAAAGACATTGAAGTCAAAACATATTTAATTTCAGAATATATGGACGCCCTTAGGACCAATTATGCTATATGACAGGTGCACTATTAAAATACTTCTTAATTCAGAAAAAAATATTACTTAATTTTAATAAATTAACAGTTCGAGAAAACAATAAGTACAAATTGTCGATGTGACGAAAGCGGTCTTTTCTTTAACGTTCCAGTCTCTAACTTCACTTTCTTCCCACATGTAACTGTCCACAGTTCCGCATGTATTAAAACACTTCGCATTAAAATGCTCCATGTGACGTAATTGGAATCGTCCAATTTTTGTATTTGCATCAATGCATTCATAGTGTCTTACAAAAATCACACAGATTTTTATTATTGAACAATTTCAAAAAAACACAAATAACAATAAGAATCGTAATAAATAAATTAAATAAACAAAAACTGCAACGTTAAAGGGTCCCCAGTCAACTACAACAATGAAGAACTATTTCGCATAGTACAACAAACGTCGACAGCAGCTCGGAAAGTAATGGGTATAAAATGGTAGGACCAGAGACAAGTTTCTTTTTAAATCTAAGGTTATGTTGACATTGACAGCTGTTTCTGGCTCGAAATCTTGACGAAAATCAGTATCATACCTCCGCAAAATGAAATGAGTCGCTTTAAGCTTAAATAAAGTTGGGAAATACTCTTATGAAAACTAAGAGCAGCTTGAATTGGACGAAAAAACTGACGAGGCGGGTACATAAACAAAGAAAATTGCCATATAGGGGATCGGAAAACCCGCACGTTATTGTCGAGAAGCCAATGCATCCACACAGTGTTGCAGTTTGTTTTCGATTGTGGAGTTAAGCCATCATTAGACCACTTTTCTTCAAAAATTAAACTGGGAAAAACGTTTCGGTCAACGGTAAGCGTTATCGACGTTATCCGCCTTTATTTTTACTGAAACTGAAGACATGGATTTGACCTCTGGTTCATGAACGACGACGCGCCATGCCAAACTGCCCGTGTCCAATCGTATTTTGCGCACCAATTTTCCAAGTCGAGTTATCAGCCGTCTTGGCGATGTCAATTGGCAGCATCCGTGCTTCGATTTGACGGCTTTGGTTTTTTTTTTGTCGGGGACCGTGAAGGACCGATGGACCACTTAAGGTCAATATCATCTAAGTTATCCGTGAGCTACAGCACGAAACCATCAATAAGGTCTTTGAAAATAGGACTGGCAGAATGCGCTACCGGTTAATAATTTTAAATTTGTTTAAGACACGAATCAGATGTAACAGATACAACTTCCAAGCCATAACTTATGGACGTCATCAACAGAGCCGGGTATATACGTATACAAATAAAATACTAAATAAAGTTTACGCAGTGGAAATAAAACTATTGTGAATAGAGTCAAAATTAAGATTTATGTCTGTTATTACACCAAGGCACTTAATTCCCTTTACAAACTCGATTCTTGTACCACCAACAAATATATTTATGACTGGAATATCATTGCGTGAGTTACTAAAGATCGTACATTTGGATTTCGCGGCAATAGTAGAGTGATTATTGGGTTTTCACCACATACAGTTGCATTAGCATTGAATTCTACGGCTGGAGAGAATTACTCTAAAAAACAGATAAACGTCATCTACATATAATAATAGAATCACATCAATTACGACAGGTGATATTTGTAATATCATTAATATATTAAATATATCAGCCAACACTGAACCTCAAGGAACTCAATATAAGGCCTAACTGATGAAATACCACAAAGGGTTACGAATGGAGAACGTCCACTTAGGTATGTAGCAACTTGCACGATGTATCGGAAAATAAAACCAATTTGGTTAGCTTCTCAAGGAACTTAAATGACACTATTAAATACTTTGGATGGATGCAAACCTACAAGGACTCCATAATAACCGGTATCCATAGTTTCCCTAATAGTATCACTCATATGCGGTAAGTGTGACGTTGTACTAATTCCATGTCAGAATCCATATCGACAATCAGTGATCAAACGCAGATAATCCACATTATATGTTTATTCAACCACTTTCGAAACAGCAAGCAGGATACTGGTTGGCCTTAGGTTTGCCCTAACTTTAGGCAATGCTACTACACAGGCAATTATTTACGCCCTAGTAAATGTATACGAAAGGCGAGGCTAATTGCATTTTAAACCTTCCGTATAATTTTATGCTTACATCTAAGAAAGGCACATATTTATTCGATATATTGCAAACATGATGTTCGTCCAAACTACTCTGATCTATATTTGGGATGTCAGCATCATTAATTTGGAAGCTTTTCACATCTCAAAATAGAGTTTGCTCTATTCCTACAGGTACAACATATACGTCAATTATCATCAAAACAACACATATAAGCACTGTCTCTAAGTGATCTAGATATCAAAATAGATTTAGATTTTAGCCATGCCTCCTCCTCGAGTGGAACAAAGAAGAAAGGTGTTTGCAAATGACAATTTAGTACGAGTTGCATATCCACATCAGATCTTTTTGACAAAACGGTTATTTTTAAAACCAATGGTACATTAAATTATAAAATTCGAAGAATATTGTGTAAAACTTTCATGAAAAAATAATAGCAAAAAGCCAATGGCTGCAATTATTCGCAAACGCCTTGGAGAAAAGTATAATTGTGGTGCCTCACAAAACTCAGCGCTGGATCATCTAAAATCAAAAAATCATTTTTTTGGTTAGATAATCGGTTTTCCTAAATTAAATTTTTAGGAACACTTAAAAGCCTAAAGGCTCGGTTACTTTTTGAATATCAATAAATGAAATGAAATCAAAATGCGTTGGACTTGAGTTGTGATGTACATTTGGATGTAGTTCATCCATCAATCAACGTCGTTGGTAGATTTTTTTTGCTATGAACACTTGGTGTCGTCGGGACAATACATATGTCCCGCTATATCTCGACATGCCTTTTTATATACTACTGTACATTTTCCAGTGCAGCGCACTGAGCAAATTGTTGAAATCGTAGATTACAATGTTTTTGATCAAGATGAGTTGTGCAACGCATTCTCCGTTTTACATTTTTCCAATATCTACAACACCGCAGATGTTAATTTGCAATTGGAAGAAATCATGTCAGGGTTGGCTTCTGTTCATTCTACATATTTTCCCCATAAGGAGAAAATGGTTTAATTACAGGAGTGATGAATGGTTTTCTTCGCCACAGATAGTGTATCACTGCTTCATACGGGATTGTTAAAAGATGTTTCATCACCAGAGATGGCCAACGTTGACGTAGAGGAACTAAACACATTATTTATTAATAATCAACTGACTAGTTCGACTGATAGTAGTTTTTTAACCAAATTATTGGGGAAGATGGGTTTTCTTTTTACAACGTCTCCTCTAATGACTTTATACAGGCGTTTATGTCAATCAAGCCTAACGCCTCTGGTTGTAATGAGATATCTTTTAAATTTCTTAAAGTAGTATTTCCGTTTATATCAAATCACTTTCTTCATTTAGTGAACACTATAACAATGACTTCCTGCTTTCCTAATGATTGGAAAGTAGCCATAGTGACACCAATTCAAAAGAAGTCAAGCTCGAATTCTCCTGACAACTTAAGACCCATTTCTTTGCTTCCCATCCTGTCAGAAGTTGTGGAAAATATTCTTAAGCGGCAGTTGTTAGACCATATTGAGAGTAAGTCGCTGCCTAATGATTGTCAATGTGGTTTCCGGAACGACAGTGAGTACCTCTGCTCTTTTAATTGGACTTACTGACTCAATAAGGAAGAATACTCATGATCAAAAAATGTGTATGGTTTTGTCTTTGGATTTTGAAAAAGCCTTCGATAGGGAAGATTACGGAATTTTGATAAATTGCATAAAGATTATGGACTTGGGAAAAGTGTCTGTACTCGTAGTTTAATGCTTTCTTATTTATGTGGTAGAAAGCAGTTTGTTCGTGTCAATGGAGTCGCATCGTCTGTTTTGTCTGTTAGGAGTGGGGTCTCTCAGGGCTCAGTTCTTGGTCCAATTTTGTTTGTGCTGTTTATTAATGACCTTTTCAAAAGTCTAGGCGATTGGTGTACACCATACTCCTATGCTGATGATGTTCAGCTTATTATGTGGATGTTTTACAAGCCAAAACTATTTATGTTTTAAAATTATTAAGCGTATGGATGTCCTCAAACAAGCTTAGCATTAATCCTTCTAAAACAAAGGCAATACTGTTTTCATCATCATCTTCTATCAACCTAGATTTGCAATACAATGGTACGTCTATAGAATTCGTTCAGAGTATTACGTGTTTGGGAATAGTACTGGATAACAAATGTTGCTTTTAGCACCATATTCGCAGTATTGCTTCACGTTTCACACTTGGGTAAAAACAAAACTGGTTCATGGCTTAATTATGCCAAATATTTTGTACTGCCTAGAGGTATATACAAGAACTACCCAAAGTAATATGAATATTATAAAGACAGTGCTTCATAGAGTTATGCGCTATGTTTATTCTGTTCAACCGTATGCTCACATATCGCCGTTTGTGAATGACTTTCTAGGCTGTTTCTTTGTGGAATTTGTGCACCTTCGGTTGTTGTATTTTTTTTTACAAGATATACAAACTTCAATCTCCTTTGTTCCTAGCAAATGCATCTGTCTTCAGTCACACAATTCGCAACAGACAGTTAATTATTCCAAAGGTAACACCGGTTATGGATCGATCATTCCTCGTAAGAGTAGCCCGACTATTTAACATTTTGCCAAGCAGTTTAAAAACGTTTAATTTGTCTTCCATGGCATTTCATAAACATTTAATGGAACATTTTCGTTCAAGTACAGAGTAAAACTTTTATTTATATGGTTTTTCTTTGGTTTCTTGATTATCACTTACGAGTATATGCTTTCATCAGGTTTTCTTCTCTCTTTTATTAGGAAAAATTAGGATTATTTTAATTTATATTATTTTTTTGATTTTATACTGAATTTTTTCTAGTAGTTTATGATGTTCTATTTAGCATTTTGATGCATATTGTAATTTAGCTTTAAAAGGCCCCAATGGGCTTCGAATTACATGTCAATAAAGAAATGAAATGAAAAAATGAAATCGGTATAGCAGTTCTAATGTTATGACTTTGCGGTTCCTTAAACGGCTTTATCTTCGTTAGTTTTGCTGCGATTCATCTCAAATTTCTCAAACAACATTCGCACAAATCACCGACAAGTTTATTAATTAATCGTGCATTCAAACAAAGACATGCATGATTCTAAGTCTTTATCATATTTCTTCCGCTGCTTTTGGAAATCAGTCCTTACAAGTATTATGAACGTCGACAGTGGATAGCCGATCTTTCTTTTTTTAGTGTTTATTTAAAAATTGTTTAAATAATCTTTAATAATATTTAAATACTCTTTAAAGATTTTTCCCTCCATATTCATAAAAGTTACAATAACTTTAAAGAACATTCTGTAAAGGAAATTTGAATTTCAAACCTTCGGTAAAATTTAATGAATATGGCCCTCTGTATTTCTTAGTCACATTCCTGAGGTTGATTGAAGAAGCCAATCGGAATATTGGGAAAAATCAAACTAAATATAAAAAACAAACCGCAAATAATAATGGATAATAATTTGTGAACAAAATCTCGCTGCTGGTTCCAGTAGATGTCCCTTTTTAGCTTATCTGCTAGCTTAGATGTTTTACTCGGCATTTGAAATTATTCTGAATAAAATCTCATGTCATTCATTAAAATATCTCTTGATATTTGACTACCTTTAAGAAGTGCATCGTTGTTGACATCATAGACCAACTATTTTCATTTATCATAAATACGTTTGAATTAAACTGGCCAAGGAAAGGACCAGTGCTTATTCATTCTAGCCGTCCAACATTGCACCACGAATCAGGCATTGTTTAATGATCTGCAACACAATCAGCCTGAGACTTATCTCAGCAATTCGCCTGTTTATATTTGCTAAGCAAACTGCAAAAGAACTAAACCCTACCAGGACCAGGGAAAATATCGCTATACAACACCATTACTACGAGTTTATACGTGATATTTATGGCGCTGGAATTTGAATATTTGCAAGAGTGTGTATGGCAATGATGGGCGTGGTCAATACAAAGATATAGGCTATATACATACACATAGGTCGAATAAAACTTGGGCTGCTTGATCTGCATGTGAATGTAGTAAAGCGTATACTTTAAATACAGCAACTTGGCTGACTTTAACATGTTGGTCAAAATAAGCAGAATGTACGAGCTAGAAAGGCGTTAGATCACAACTGACGCTGAATACGACACACCCAAGAACAAGACATGAACTCTTTGTAAATACACATTTCACATTTTGGCCAACCCATCAACTGACCTTTTTTCTGTATGTTTGTTAGATTTTCAATATAAAAACTTAGAAGCTACATCAAATCTAGATAGAATTCATTCTTAATGAATCTCCTTTCCAGTCAAGCTGTTTCAATAGGTGTCACTTGTTAATACGCTCGAATTGTCAAGTTAGTCATGTATTCCAGGAAGAGTTGGCCTGCGAGCTTCCTTTCATTTATGTACATCTTCAGTGTATGTATGAGTTTTACACGATCACTTCTTGATACAGATGAGTTGGCTGCATTACAGAGTTCCAGTTCCAGTTTTGATTTAATCAAAAAGGAATAGTGTCAAATCACACTCCTCTTGCTTGATAATAGCTTGACCTGTTCGGCTATGTTAAGGAAATTCACTCCTTAATTGCAAGCGGAACAGTCTTTTCAACTGAAACAGACAGACTGAGCCAGCCAAAATACGTTTCGCTGTAATTCAATGGGTTAAGCATGTGGTAGCATCACATGCGATCGTCTGGAATAAAAACTCACTTCAAATATATTTCAGAAACAGTGAAATAGTTGCATAATTATACTTTTCGGTGTATGTTAAAATTTAAACGATTGAAAAACCAGAAATATATTATTGCTGATAGAATAATGTTTTAGGGAACTTTATACTGATCGCGCAAGCTAACAGTTTAGCATGGACAAAAATTGTTCAGCCGCACCTAGCTATCCTTTCAAAAAATGTTGAAAAAAGGATTATCACAACTGATAGATGGAATAGTACATGTGAACATTTTACCAATCAGATGGTGTTTTTTCCGTGTACCTACATACTCGTATGTATGTAATGTTGTCATCTAAGGTCTATGTACACATGAGTGCGAGTCTCCGTTTCCTTTCCCTGGCTCCTTTCCCTGGCATTATATGAGTCCAGGTGTTCCAAAAGGCACTCGGTAAAATTTTGTGAATACAACTATTTTATTGTGTGATTATGGAAGCAATGACCACAGCAGTAGATAAGCACAAAGAGAAAGGATGTACGAATACACTTTCAAATGTACACATGATTCCAAATGTCCATGGATGTTGAGAAATTGTTTACCATCTCCTTCATCTCTGTCCCTTACCGTTTGTGGTGTGCATGTGATAAATGTGCATATTTTGTTCCGAATGCCCAGCATGTTTTTCTTTATTTTGTGTTGTTGGTCGGTTGTTGGTTGGCTAACCACAACAATAGGATTTATAGATATTTAATAAAATGTATTTTTTTTACTTATTTTGCCAGTATTATACAAACACCGGAGGAATGATATTATCTGTAGAATTTGTGGTTTTAGTCCAGTGTTTATTCGATCCTGTAAAAAAGTGATTTCAAATTGCACTTCTTCCTTGTTGTGTGTTTTAAAAGAAGTGAGCCATAGGCAATTTTGCGTTTTATACTTATATGAGGGGAAAATGTAATTCCTAATAAATTCCTTGTAAATATGAATTGTACCACTGTCTAAAGTTGTACTTATACATCCACTTATGGTGTATCCATTGTGATTTCCTCCAGCATAAATTACGCTTCATGTTCTATTGGAAGTTACCTTTGAGTCCGACAAACCGTTTATTAAACATAGCAGAAGAAACAGAATGTGCTCCACTAGCTTAATCTCCTAATCAGCTTTCCATTTTTTAATCATCTTTCTAACATAATATCTCGCCAGGACACCTACGAGCTCTCTGAATTTCTCTCACTTTTGTTCTAATTCACCAGCGGTTTCGTTCCGGGTCTGGTTTTTGCAGCAAAGTCTTTGCAATCTCACATTTGACAATCCTTGTCCATGAATGGTTAATCTTTGTTTAAACCCATCTCTCTAACAAGCCGCCAAGGGCACAGAAAGTGGTTTTTGCAGAGTTGTTAGCCTCTACAGGGCTAGTCGATTGAAGTGTTACCAACTTTAATACTGGCAAATCAATAATGCCAGCTTTGTCAAACTCATACTTGCTTATATTGTTTACAAGGCACCACAAACATTTGCATGTAAGTTTTATAGAACAAAAGTTATTCAAAATGTAATTCAAACGTAATAGAGTGATTGAGTTAATTTGGCCGGAAAACACAACCGGCTATTGATCTTATGCAGAGTCATCCCAAAGTGGATAAAATGTTTGTATTTCGCACAAAAAATCGTTATAATAATAAAGGCACCACTGCCACAGGCTATGGTGTCGGCCGAAAAAAAGCAACATCACATGAAAGTGAAGGCTCGGCTTCAACGAAATCCACGTCTTAGGGGTAATCAAATGGCCGATGCACTGAAAATATCCCAGCGCAGCATTTAACGCATATTCCAAAATGAGCTCAAGGTAAAGCATTTAGCATACTATCATACACTAAAGCAAAAAAGGTTAGACTTGAAAGAGCAAAGGAATTGTGTTCTTTAATAACAAAACATTTTCTTATTGAGCAGTTTATAAACTCTCAAAACTATCGTGTTTACTTAACTGAACGCATTGACGGAAATTTGAGCATACGAACGGCCTCCCGAAGTCATTTTCCATCTTAAGAAGTGGTGTGGGCAGCTGTGGCCACCGATGGGATGGACGCTGTCCAATCGTTTTCATCGTGATTGGTGTCAAAACCAAAAGAAAATCTTTTGGAAGCTGCTTAGGGCCGTGGGCATGGAAACATTTCGGTCGTAGACCATTAACGTGCCAACAAGACTCGGCACTATCTTATAAAGCTCGTGTGAATCAAGAATTGCTAAAAAACCATGTTCCACATTTCGTTCACGCTATTACTTTCGAAATCCGATCGAGCACTCAAAAATATGCCTGCATCGATGCGTTGAAGAAAGCCATTGTACGGGAATGGGCTTAACTACCGCAAGATCGTATTCGTTCAGCATGCAATTAATTTTTTAACAGTTTGTAAGCCACAGTCAAAACTAAAGTTTTCACAAATTTTGTACTTTAAATCAAAAAAATGAATAGGTAACACTTTAATCGCCTAACTCTGTACATTCGTGTTCTGCCAAATTGTAAGTGATACCCCAAAGTGACTAATACTTCCAAAAGAAATAAAAACCTTTAAGTTTTCCAACGCTGAGCTCTAGACTTGTAGACCGCTGCGGCGTGCCATTCAAAAATAGTAGACAGGATATCGAGGGCAGTACGCAAACTTCAATTTGTTTTTTCCCATTAAACTTTAAATTTCAATCTCAAAAATCTCTTATAATAAATTCGGATGCATATGTTTGTATGCATGTAAGCTGTACAACATATGTCGGATTTCGTTATTTGGAAATTTGGTTTATGCTTTATGACTTGTTAACGAATTTGTTTAAACATCATCACCAACCACGCTGCCGGGAAGAGGCGATAATGAAACTCAAGCTAGAAAGCTCCGACGAAGTGAGCAAACTGCTCCGGCTGCCTGCCTGCGTGTCTGGCTGTCAGTCAGTGTGCCACACAACACCACTATTGCTTTAACAAATAATTAAACCACAAATCTTCCATAGGAGTGCTGCTGGTGGGTGTGTGTATCCTGTGCTTGCTGGAAGCCTTGTGAACATTAAGTTTTTCTTAAGTTATTAGCGGTTTCTGTATGAGCAAAGTGGGAGTTTGGTTGGTTTTGTTGGCAATAATTTGTTCCTTTGCCAGAAGATCTATGAAAACTGGGAGTGTGAGCGGGCGGGCGGGCGGATGTTTCCTTCTATAAATATTTTAATTGAAAATATATTTTGACTTCGCGCAAGGAAATTGGAAGAACTATGCGTGTGTACGTGTTTGCCGGGTATGTGTCGGTGATGGGATAGTTGGCGGCGTTTTAAGTACAATTTAAGATTTCATGGTAAGCAGAAACTGGTTTTACAAATTTTCCACACCTGCCAGTTGTATGTGTTACTGACGTTTGTCTTAAGTACCTCGTAGCTTTTTTTGACGATGTTTATAAAGATACAGGCAATGAATTTCAATACCAACATTTTACAAGTAAAATGTAATTATGTATGTTCGACCAGGCTGAATCTTATGTACCCCTCACCGTTAAGCTGATTTTGCTCAAGGAAGACAATCCGAAACAGGTTTTGATCATTGGAAATGCCTCTGAAACTACTTGACTATAACGTGTTACGTCAACCTGGTGCCAGGAGATCGACAGCACTATGCGTCCTGCTCGTTAAGTGACTAGTCAACAATACCAGCTGTATATGGATTACACTGTCACACTTATGAACAATTGTAGTCGCTATCATAATCTTACTTAGGTTGTGCAGCTGCCTGCCTTTCTATGATATTTAGGACATGTAACAACATAACGCGGTCTAGCTGTTCTTTGTAACTTATCTACTTATAGAATCTTACATTATGTGGACTTCTAACAGCCTTTCTTAAAAAGATATACCAATTTGGCATAGTCGGTCTCACTTCATCAGAATACAACCTGTAAACATTGTTCCATTGATTCCTATTATTAGACCCTCATGCTCTATATAAGTATGTATAACCTGCATTACTCTGCGAAACAGAGTATTTAAAGTTAGTTTTAGGCAAATATTTGTAACTACCAGAAATTTTTGATTCCACTGAACAATGTCTGTCCGTCCGTCCATGTAAACCTTGTAATCCAATTCAGACCGCAATTGTTGTCCGATTTGCATGAAATTTGCCAGAACAACATTTTTGGACCAGGGACGGACGCTATAGAAATTAAAGGAAATCGGTTCAGATTGAGATATAGTTTACACACATATCTTATCTTCCGATTTTTCTGTTCTTCGCTCTTGACACCACATCTCAATACAATTTGTCGTCAATCACTTTTGCTACCGGCGAAATCAAAGAGATCGGTATGTACGGTTGACCTTTGCTTACGACATTGCCTGGCTTCATTAGCAGTACCTGTCTGCCCATTTTGCAAGCATCGGAAACTAAATGAGTGGCTAAAGGCAGATTGAGCACCTTGGTCAAGTACTCTACTCCGGATGTATCCTAGTGCTATTACATCAGCATGGAGATTCTGTCTGGACCCATAGCCTTAGGTAGCTTTGCGCTGTGGATGACATGGACAACTATTGTAAACTGTGGCAGTGCCTCGCGGATACCGCACAACACCCTCCTCAAGACGCACTGCTTAAGTACTCCAGCCACTTGTTCCGTTTGTTCTAGGGTCAGTAGGTTGGAGCGACGAATGTCATCACGCTCATCTGCGAGTCCCGCTGCCTCGGGTATTCCACCAGTGGGAATATGGCGAGCGGCTACCCGAACATCCGAGGGAATGGGTAGATTACTAACGCTGTGGTTGGTGGCTTCTCTGAAGGCATCGCAATCAGCCTTTTTTAGATTAAGATAAGAACGGCGTTTAGAGATTAAAAAGTAGAATGGTCAGTGGAGGAGAGGATTATGGGAAGGTGGTCCGATCTTAACGAGATGAAGGATTGCCAGGGACATGGTTGATCAGGCCAGGCCAAGCAATTATTATGTCAGGCGAAAAGTGTGATTCACTAAAAATCCGTGTGGAGGCTTCCTCCTGTTGATTTAAAATTGTTTTTCTAACATTCTGTTATTTGAATCCTTTTGACCCTTTTTTTCCTTTTTATCTCCAACTATATCTTTCATGACATCCAGTTGATAAAAAATTAGTATTCTCACTTTTAACCTTTTGGACAATTGGTATCTCTTTTAATCCCCATTTCTACTTTCCATGTCATTCGTTTGATTTAACATTGTTTTTTTCGCCCCTTTTGGACCTATTTTTAACCTACTTTAAACTTTTTTTCTAACTTTCTGCTGTTTCATCCGTTTTGGCCCAATTTTTATTCCCGTTTCTATTTAAACACTTTTTTCTCATTTCTATTTTCCATATCACCCTCTTGTACGAGTATAGTAATGTTTTTTTTTAACTTTTTTTAATGATGGACCTTTTTAACCCCATTTATATTGTTTTTCACACCTTCTGATATTTGGCCAATTTTGGACCCGTTTTACCTTTTTTTCTAATTGCTTAATCTAAATCTAAAAGTTTCGCAATTAACAAACATTTTTGAAATGTTAGACTTTTGGGATTACCAAGAGCCACAACAAATGATTACAAACTAATGTTTGATTCATAGGAAAACTGCTTGTATAACAAGCGTCATCGATATTTTAACCACACAAATTTCAAATTTCTAACTAAAGTAGAAAAATCCACATTTTAACCGAATTTAAACTTTTCAGCTCTAAATTTGTCTTATGTTATGAATTTGCCAAAATCTCTTCGCTACATTTTCCATTTGTCAAAACGGAAATAATTGTAGAATTTCACGTTTCTACGTGCTCTGTGTAAGAAGGAACGAAATATATTCCTTTTTATTCCCTTAAGTTTCCAAAAATACCTTTTTACTTCGAATCCAAATTATAAGGGACGCCAACCGTTAGGTCCTAGCGTAGATAAATCACATGTTAATTAGGTATAAATTGTTCCTGTTCCTGCCCTCATAAAGTACGAATATCGCAAAATTCGTTCTAATCGAACGTCAACATCTCGACCTACACCTACCCACCAAATTTCATGGTTCTAGCTTCAGCCGTTTAGCCTGGGCAGTGATCAGTCAGTCAGTAACGCAACAATTTCATTTATATACTCGTAAATATAGATCACCCAACATACAAAATTTAATTATAACTACATATATGATTCGGGACCATTATATACAGGTTGATTCATTCATTGACTCATAAAATTTCATAAAAAAATACTCATATGTATGTCCAGCTACGAACATGCCCGAATATGCAAGGGGGCGAAATGGCAAGGATTTAAATATTTTCGGTTTGGTGGTCCAAGGGTAATAGGGTAAAATTACAAAGTTCTGAACCAGTGGTCGGATAACCTAAACAATGCCTAGAGGTCCTACCGTTCCAAAGTTATGACTATTTGACTAAAATGCAAAAATTTGTTTGTATAAATTTGCAAAAAATAATAAATTTGTGCTGTTATTTCGCTTCCACAAAAAAATGTGTGTGATTTCAGTCAAATAATCGTAACTTTTGAGACGGTAGGACCTCTGGGTTTCGTTTAGGTAATCCGACCACTAGTGCAGAACTTAGCACTTTTACCCTAGTACCCTTCGAGTATTATTGTTCTGAAGATTCGACGAAATGACAGCCTTCATAAAAAACACGTCTTCACATAAACATACTCAACACCAGATTTTAAATGTTTTAATCCAAACAGAAACAGTAAACACCCAATGAGTTTTAAAGAGTTTTACCATTCCTATATTTTATTAATGCTTATTTGAATTGTTAACTGACGATGATTGAAGGTTGCGACGAATCGATATTCCTGCTTATGTTTGTTTAGCATCTCCAATAAATCCAGTTTCCCTGCAATTTGTATACCCTCCACCATGATGTGAACATTTAACAAGAAATAAATGTAATAGTTTTGAACACAATTCGCTGTACTTGTAGTATGAGTACATACATATAAGTATGACGAAGAAGTATAAATTTCTCCCACAAAAATCATTTGTCGAAAATCGATTTAAGATACCCTATGTGTCACCACTATTATAGTAGCTTTGCTCACCTGTCTCGTGACACGTGTGTCTCGCCACACATTGCGAATCCTCTAATGGGGCGTAATAACACATATTTAGTGTAACAATTCCATTAGCAGTATGATTACATTGCCACCTCGAATAGCGATTAAGGCGAAAGTGTAATTAAAGATGAAAATTCCGCCGAGACAACACTTTCATCGTTTCATCGACATATCATACCAACACGAATACAGTGGGACCGGCTGAGACATGTCTGATTGTACGTTGTTTTGTTACACTGAATCCTGGGCAAGTAGCAGAGGCCAATTGGTTCCTGAGCTGCCTTTTATCCAGGTTCGACTGTAGAGCAAACACATGAGAATACATAATCTGGGCATTTGCGCGTACGCACACATTTACAGCAACATATTTTTAGAGCAATTCCATGTTAAACCGACGTGAAATGCCTAATAGTCTTTTGATTTTGATGAAAATTGGTAAATATTTTTGGTATTTTCCACTATATTACGCTAGACGTAAATTGTTGAAACTATTTTAAAACTGCCTCATACAGTTATAAATGTTGTAGAAATTTAAGAGGGGGTTTCAAAATAGGGTTTGCCTTTTGGTGTGACTATTTCTAGATAAGATACAAAAATTATAAATAAAATATATTTTTTTCTATCTGTTCTGAAAATGTTTTTCATTTTGAATTATTATCTCAAGATAGTTAAAAGAGCAGTATTTCGCTAACTTTATTTTTTAGAATCGAGTACGGACATGATAAAATTTTTCACTTTTTGTTAAATAAATTAACTTCTGCCGTCTTCATATCCGTTGTTAGTTATTGAGGCTTAACCACCATTCTTTCCAGTTATTGCGCAAGGGCTGTTTTACTATAAACGAAGAAGATTTCAATTAAATATCAAGATCCACCTAGAGATGATTGACGATGTGTATCGAAATATTGGATAAAAAAAATTTAATTTTAAACTAAAACAAACGAAAATTAAGTTTATCTTGTTTAAAAAAAAGACCTAAAGCCGGACTAATTTAATACAATTTATAACCAAAGGGCTACAATACACACAACTCTAACTTGGGAGTAATAAAAAAGAATATCCAGGAAATGACAGACTGATACGAATATTGCCACTAGCTTTTGGTTAAGTTAAAGATAACAGATTCCTGTCTGAATAAGGAGATTTTGTATCTTTTCTTAATTACTAGGGTCAGAAACAAAATACATTTTACCATAAAATAAATAGTATATAATAAAGGGGTTTGGTTTTTTATATTCAAAATATCGATAAACTTTCCACTTTGTTACAGAAAACCAAATTGGTCTAAATGCGATGTTGTCGACACGAAGTGATGTTGATGCAAAAACAGCGAGAATAAGGCTGAGTTTCAAGTAGTTCTTTTCAGCTAGATCATAAAGATGCTTTGAAAATCAATTTGGGTTGCTCATCAACACAAATTTGGCAATTTTGTGCAATGTGTTTCGTCTCTAGGCAGCAGGTTTTCATTGAGCTGCAGTGTTACCGCTGACAACTTTCAAAAAGTATCGCAAAAAGGCAATTTTTTCAACAACAAAAAAGTGACTATGGGTTTTTGACAAGGTGCCACAAAGAGTGGCAACGTTATTTCAGCGTTTATTTTAGGAAAACTTGCATACCGATAAAGTGGAAGTAATATAAAATGTTTTAACAAATTCTTTGGGGTTTTAAATCAATGCTGATCCCGAAGTTTAAGTTTGCAAGTGGCAACTGTACCAATGTCGCTATAAGATGATACATTTTTATAAATATTATATGGCTATCTATCTAGACGATGTTTAGTCTAGATAGGGTATATCGTACGAATGACTACATTTTAAACCATTTTGTCACAGCGCAAAATGCCACACACATAATGCATTTTTTGTGTTGAAATTAAAAATTTGGACAGAAAATAAGGAATGTATTTTTAAAAATTAGCACAAAAGTCGGAAATTGAACAAATAGATTCACAATAAAAAAGTGGCACAAAGTATCAAGGAGGTGAAAAGGAGCGAAATTGACGCTTTAATGGCAAAATTGTAATGATGTTGCAGAGCCCACTGAGAGAAATTATATTGCGACTTCGATGCTTGAAGGTGTAGGATCTCTTAAGCCATAAAACTGGGATATTATCGCCAAGTTGATGCATACGGATGCCACGATACAGCATACGGCGTTCAGCAGATTGATCATGGTATATAGCCCCAATAGCACCTACAGCCGCAAAATGATACTTAGTATGGTCTGGATGTAGTCATTTCGGTTGCGTATAATCCAATATACACTTAGTTTTGAAAAAAATATTAGCAATTCCGATGGTTACTTTTGCATGCCATTTGTATGCATGTTGTGCGAAGTATATGAATACATTTTTCGCAGCTCGCTAATACATACAGATTAATAGATTGTAAACGCTTTTGCAAAGTTTCATTCCATGAGGAACAGTCAAACAACACTAAAAATATAATATGAAAACTTGCATGAAGTCGTGCGTCATACACAAAAAAACCTGAATAAATCACACTTTATTTTGACTGGAATTTCACAATCGATATTTATTGAGGATAACAACTTTAATAACTAAAGGGTGTTTTTCTCAGAAGTGGGGTTTTAAAGAAGCTTTGTTATAAAGATAAGTGTTTGTCCATGAGTTTTAACAATTATTATGGGCAAGTGGCTCGAATAAATTCCAGCATTTGGGGACGTGTGTCAGCAATAACGCGCCGAATATTCTCTTTCAAGACGTCAATCGTGTCGGGCTTATCTGCGTAGTCAAGCGACTTCACATAACCCCACAAAAATAGTCCAGCGGTGTTAAATCGCACGATCTTGAAGGCCACCGGCCTACGACCAAAAGTTTCCTTCAGTAAATTGATTGTTTCGTTGGCTGTATGGCATGTAGCGCCGTCTTGTTGGAACCAAAGGTCCACGTAAAAGTCATTAATCATGGCTCTATAGCCTTCCCCATTGACTGTAACATTATGGCCGGCTTCAGTTTAGAAGACAAATGGACCAATGATTCCCTCTGCCCATAGAGCAAACCAAACAGTCACTTTTTGAGGATGTAACGGTATCTTAACAATGGCTTGTGGATTTTCATTACTCCAAATGCGCAATTTTGGTTATTAACAAACGCATTCAATCAAAAGTGAGCTTCATCGCTGAACAACATTTTCCTTTAATAATCAGGATCACTGGCCATCTTGTTTTGGGCCCATTCACCACGATTTTCAAACGTTGTTCCGAAGTAAGTCTTTTCATTATAAAATGGCAAACCAAACTGATTATAAATCAAGCGACAGCTGTCAAAATGACCAACTCCTAAAAAATTGTGGCCAGATTGAAAACCACATGTCTAAAAACAACACCCTTTACAACTAAATTTGTTCAACTTTATTTTCACACATTACCGGTTAAAGGTTTTTGTCACAAATTCTTGCTTTTCACATTTTTATTTCTGCCCCCCTTGGGTAGACTTGCTGGCAGATCAGTATCAGAGCTTTCTTTTGGAGCTGAAACTTAAGTATTGCAAAAGAAAATGAAGCAATACTTAGTAAGTTTGAGGGAAATATACCTCATAATTAAGGGACCCATTCGCGCTAACAGAGAGTTTGGACGTCGAAAGGACCTTGAGCTATAAAAGGTGAATGGTGACATGAACGTTTTTCAAAAGAATCATGCGATGGCGAGGGCAATGAATCAGAACGCTTCAGCTCGAAAGGCATTCGCCGAAATACTGAGAGTCCGGCAACAGTTTATAGAGCCAACTTATGTATGTTTGTGCTGCCAAGTTCTGTCAAATCAGACTTACATAAGTAGATTTTCAGCCTGTGTTGTCGTGAAAAACGTTTTACAAATTTAAGAAGTCAGAGATGATGTTTTAAAAATTGCATTGGGCGTCGCAAAGGGCAATGACTAGGAAATGTCAGGTAGGTCAAATACTGTCCCCTGGGCATCTATACAACAGATGGCTAGGAAAAGTTATCCTGTTCCAAAATGGTAGATCAGCTCTTCATCATATAATTAGGATATTCATAATGGACCCTGAAAGTATCACGGAGTGGATGCACAGCATGTCAAATTTTCAAGGTTTACACGGGTACAAGTCCTGCTCAACTGACTATGGGCACACTGATCGGAGTTGTGCCCACGGCATTTACTTTGTACTTCCTACGGAAAAACAAATTACTAAGTAAACAGATAGAGATTTTCCGAATATTCAATTTTATGCTACACTTTTCGTTTTTTTTTATATCAACTTCCAGAATTCATATAAAGAATGGCCAAAATGTTTATAATTAAACCGACTATACTTAGTAGGGACATAAATACTGTTATAACATTGAACACACCCATTTCAATTGAAGAACTGAACATACCCCGTTAATGTCATATGGGTTTTGAAAGCTAACCTTAATAGCGTTAGTCTGTAACGGCATTTTAAAATTGTTTCAACTTTCATCATGGAATGGTCAGATAATGAGAACCTTATCACTGTAATAGCGCTTTTCAAGTGTGAAATGAAAAAAAACGATATATTCAAAAAGGCTCCGGCCACTAGGGATTAGCCGCATGTTCGTCTACCGATGCATAAAACTGTTTGAGGAGACTGGAGATGTAAAAGACCGCCACCGGTCGGGCCGCCCACGCTCTGTTCGAACACCACAGGTCATCAAAGCCGTTAAATCAAGAATTCACAGAAATCCGCTCCGAAAACAAAAAATCATGGCCCGTGAGATGAATATCACGCAAAAGTACACGAGTCGAATCAAACGACGTACCGGACATTTATTGACTGCAGCTTTAAAAAAAATAGGGTTGAAAAATGTAAACGTCTTTTGGTGAACCACGCTGATAACTTGCACAGAAAAATTTTGTTCATTGATGAAAATATTTTTACCGTTCAGGAAAAATTTAACAAGCTAAATGATAGAGTGTATGCGCGGTCATCTAAGGAAGCAGCTGAACTGATCCCAAGGGTGGAAAAGGGTCATCACCCAGCTTCAGTCATGGTGGGTGGGGTGTCTCTTACGATGGGGTCACTGACCTGCATTCCTGCGAACAAGGAGTCAAAACATCGGCCAAAGTTTACAAAGAAACCGTTTTGTAGGCTGTTGTGAAGCATCTTAACAATTCCTTATTCCAAACCCAGCCATGGACTTTCCAGCAGGATTCTGCGCCGGCCCATAAGGCTTAAACATCCCAGGCCTGGCTACGAAACAATTTGCCAGCGTACATTTCCTTTGAAGAATTGCTCTCAGACAGTCCAGATTTGAACCCATTGGATTACAAGTTGTGGACGGTTTTAGAGGACAAGGTTTGTCACAAAAGATACCCCAACATTGGATATCTTAAGACTGCTTTGGTTCGAGCTGTGGCCAATTTTCCAATGAAGGTTCGTGCAGCTATTGACGCTTGGCCAGTGCGACTTAAGGCGTGTGCAAAGGCAAAAGGCGGACATTTCGAATAAGTAGGTTCTTCTTGGATACAATATACCTCAATAAATATATTAAAAAATATTTGGTGCAAAAACATTCAGTACTTTTTATTTTACAGCACAAAACGTGTGTAACAGTATTTATGTCCCTACTAAGAACACTCCATAAAGGGTAATCAATCTGTTACTCGTAATTATCGTAGACTTAACATAAAAAACGCTCTTTTGCTGCACTGGTTATTTAAGATAAGGTCGCTGTTAGAAGTACGATAGACTTTTGGACCACATTTACGAATGCAGGTTCGTCCTTTACGCAATCCTTCTGGCCCAGAAATTACAACAATTGGAAATTAAAAAACGCATTCACAACTTTCCAACGTTTCAGCAGCCAATATTTAAGAATACATTCACAAATTTTTGCGATAAGCCTGCATGAAATATTCATTACTTTTGCAAACAAAATCACAAATACAGTACAATAATCAATAATAATTACGGGTGCAAAATGATACACACCTTGGAAAGTGTTTGTCCTACTGCAAATTAGAAATGCGGTGTTTACTGGAAGCCAACGTATTGAAAGTTCTGTTCAGAATATTAATCCGTAACTAATAAGCGATGAACTTACAAAAACAAACAACAAATTAGTATAAGGTTTAACGTTTAACTATACATAGAAGTGACATAAATACTGTTACAACATTGAACACACCCATTTCAATTGTAGAACTGAACATACCCCGTTAATGTCATATGGGTTTTGAAAGCTAACCTTAATAGCGTTAGTCTGTAACGGCATTTTAAAATTGTTTCAACTTTCATCATGGAATGGTCAGATAATGAGAACCGTCCGCTGTAATAGCGCTTTCCAAGTGTGAAATGAAAAAAAACGATATATTCAAAAAGGCTCCGGCCACTAGGGATTAGCCGCATGTTCGTCTACCGATGCATAAAACTGTTTGAGGAGACTGGAGATGTTAAAGACCGCCACCAGTCGGGCCGCCTACGCTCTGTTCGAAAACCGCATGTCATCAAAGAAGTTAAATCAAGAATTCACAGAAATCCGCTCCGAAGACAGAAAATCATGGCCCGTGAGATGAATATCACGCAAAAGTCCACGAGTCGAATCATTAAAAAAGACTTGGGACTTTCAAACGACGTACCGGACATTTATTGACTGCAGCTTTAAAAAAATAGGATTGAAAAATGCAAACGTCTTTGGTGAAGCACGCTGATAACTTGCACAGAGAAATTTTGTTCACCGATTAAAAAGGTCTACCGTTCAGGAAAAATTTAAAAAATAAGCAATAAAATGAATTTGAAGCCAAATTATCCGTCACGCCTCTACCTAATCAGAATGCAAGCAGTTTAACGCTGACGATTTCGCGCGTACGTGCAGTCGAATGCAGGCCTCATTACGCATACGTTGCCGTAATTTAGCCATAACTTAACGGAACGTAGAACATTTAGTGTGCTTGGCTAAAGCCCAGTACGGAGTTTTCGCATAATTGTTGCCTACATTCAGAGAACCGTTCAAGTATCATCATGGTACAATAAACAAGGTATAGTCACTAGCCCCGCAACAACAAAAATAGTTCGCTAGATTATCAAAGTCAATTGAAAGAGAATGCAAAAACTAAATTTTTGTGAATGTTGGATACAAAATTTTTCCTTAACAATCTCCAGCAAACGTCATTGTCAAAATTGATAAATTTATTTACAGCTGTTAGCATAACTTTACCTTCTTTATTGTACCATGAATGCCACATTCCATGCCATTGAATACAATTAGAAAAAGTTGCATTTTGTCGTCATACCACATCATTTTAGTAAAACAACACATAAGCAAAAAGGAGTATGACGAATACCATGCATTGCCTTGCAGTAAATTCAAAACGATTGGCATGAATGCTGTTTGAATATTGCCTATATTAAATGACAACATTTTTCTGTGAACAGTTTTACTATTGTTTTGGTGTTGTTTGGTGTTTCTATTAAAAAAAGGTGTGTGCAAAATGCATCATAAAAAATAATAAATGGTTGATTGGCAACACCATAGTTGGTGTTGTTGAACGAATGGCATGGCAAAATCAATGAATGTATGAACACACAATAAAAACGAATGTATTCAAAACATTCTCTGCTGCTTATGAAACACACGTGTTGGTTTGTGCGAACAAAACCCGAATGAAAAGTTTTTATTTGATTTTTTGGCAATGGTACGCAGTGAAACTCTGGAAATTTACGTTCTAATATGACATACACAGCACAGGACAACAGACAAAAGCAATTTGAAAATGAAAATTTAACAGAGAACTCCGTACTTGCCTTATCGTAGAAAAACGTGCCACATGACCATTGTTTAGCGATTTTAGTAAACGTGTCACATGACCGTTGTTTAGCGATTCCAGTTAACCCAAAATTATCGACGGCGGCTGGACCGAATGTGTGTCCGCGGCGGACTTATTTTTAAGAATGTCAGTGTTTTTCCATGGCACTTTAATCCTCTGATGGATGGGCCAAATAATTTTTGTAAAAACATTAGTTGTGTTTTTGATAAACACTAAGCCTTGATGGCTTTACATACCACTGGGTAATTCAAGTTTTATTATCTAGACCACTGAACCTTTGCGTACAAGTAGCCAAAGACAAAAGACTTGCGTCCGCCTAATAATAGATTGTATGTCCCACCCCGATTTGGCACAAGTATTTGAGATTAATGACATGTACTCTTTTGTAGAGAAATTCACTCGGAGACAAGCCCAATTAACGAAGGACATTTTGTGTATATGGACATTAGTATTTTGTCTTCACACAACATAGTTCTCGATGCACAAAAAGATGCATTTATTAAAAAATCTTTGACAAACTTTGGTTTGTTATTTGCGACATTATGCATCAGTTTTTTGCATACAACTGCCATGTTTTGCGTTTTTAATACTTTTGCGGGATTTGCTTCTTTTCCACAAAACTCGACAAAAAACACCACTATTAAAGAGGATGAAAAAAAATCGGTGTTAATTCAAGTACTTAGTTCATTTATGTGGAAATTAATAATTGTCCTCAAAATGAGGCAATCAAAAGCGACTCAAATGCATTTTTTTTTATCGATTTCACAATATTTATTTTTATATCAATCATTGTAGCAGAGTTACACGTTTTCGTAAATATAAACTAAATAAATATTAATTCCCCTATATTACGAAAAAGTTAGGCCCAGGCACGCTAAAGCCTTCGTGTGGCTCTGAGAATCAGCATAAAAAATATACCCTAGTCGGAACAAATAATATCCAACTATTCGTATGAATATTAACACAGCGGTCATACGTGCAAGTACAAGTCCAAAAACCGAATACTTTATTTTTTACAAATATACACACTTTCGACAATTGCAGGTCGACTGGTAGAAATATTTTGTCACCATTTGCTGCATGTAAGACGTCAAAATGGATGAAAAGGTTACTGTATACTCCTTTTTCTAGTCATTTGCTGGATCATATTATTTAGTTATGTTGGTGTTTTTATTATAGAAATTTTATTTGAATAACACATAAATAAAAGAAAAGAACTCATCATCTCAATTGTTATGAATAATAATTATTTTACGAGCATTTACGAAAAAATGTTTTAACCCCATGCTGTTCCTCCAGACGTGTAAATATTATTGAAATTTGCCTAGAATGTGTTTCTCTTTTCCCGGAATATTTAATTTCCTGAGAAAACCTTTTATCGCTGTTATAAAGATATAATTCAGTAGAAGCGAATCGTCTATTCATTATTTTGAATTGAATGCAGATACGGCTTCCTCTCCTTCAGTCGATTGACACTTGCGAAAAATGATACACACAGAAAACTGTTTATTTGCAGCAACCTAACTTGACTTCAACTAAATTTTGGTAATCCCAATTTTGAAGTTGTGAAAACTGCATAATTCTTTCAGTAAAACCAAGTTTTAGATAACCCAACTATAATTTAAAATACATTCTTTTATAACAGCGATATACTTCAGTTGAAGCGAACTGCCTATCCAAACTAGTTACGTATTATACATATTAACGCAATTAAAAAGTAATTATATTGTTTCTACTGCTAATATAAGTATATAAAGATATTTTCAAATAATGAGTATTTTTACATTAATAACTCATGTGCGTAAAAATACTTTCAATATGTGGAAAGTATTTTAAAATCATAAAGTACAACATGGTAGTGAATTAGACGAATACCTTGAAATTCTGCGAATCTGCATTTAATTGACAATTTGTTTACAAAATTGCATAATGACATGCAGTTTTGAGGCTGTCCACTGCACATATTTCGATTTCGGATCTGTGGCGAACATCATCAGCAGCTTGAAAGCTGATGATGGTCTTGGCAGCAATTGTTGTAACGTAAACTGAACTCTTTAAAACCAGGTTCTGACCAAAACAAATACAAAAATAAATTAATATTAACAATTTCAGTGCACGGATTTGATTTTTCTTTCCTATCTTAAATTTTTAAAAATATATTGAAAAATGATTGAAAGATGGTTCAAGCAACCAATTGTCGGTAATCAGAATTCATTTTGCATTACAAGATATGCTTTTTATTCAGCACCAGGAAAACACATCGTGACTGAATGATATGTCATTGCGAGAACAATAAGTCTGTTTCCGTACATTGTATTTTTTACTACTTTAACTTCAACTTTAACTGAGCCCTCTTTACCCTTCAACATCCATCATACGCAACTAAAAAATGGTACATTTTTTTGGCCCTTTCGGCCCATGTCCTTCCCTTATGTCAGCCAACTTAAAAATGACTTTTTATGGATTTGTAGCGAAATTTGTTTAATTTAATTTCATTTTAAGTACCCATATGTCAATATTGACTATTATTCGCAGGTTTTGGACCATGGGGGACTTTTTTGGGCCACTTTACCAAAAAAGTCCAGCAACTATACACTAGGGCATTTTTTGCTTCCCAATTAACAGTACTCGTTTGAACCATTGCCTGTCCACAAAAAATTAAGATTTGTTAAGCAAATACTCAAAAATAGTAATTCTCACCAGACTTACTTCTTGTTTTCGTTAGTCTGAATAAACCCTTACGGCCTTTTCAGGCAGACAAAAAGTTTTCGTGCTCTGTTCTCCATATAGCCTAGTATTCACCTAAAACGAAATTTTCGCTAAGGAGTTTTGCGTTTATGTATACACGAAAGAATTGTAGTGTTGAGGAAGCAGTCGTTATTCAAATGGTGGCGGAATTACAACTGTTACAGGAATGATTATAAGAGCAGTGCAGATATTTTTCACCATCTGCAAACGAAAATTAATGTTCTGACAATTGTTTGGTCAAGGACTTTTTGAAGTTTACAAAAATATAAATAAACAAATGTTGTGAAGTCATTTTTGAGGGTATTATAATGAATATGATTAAAATAGTTTATTTGGAAAGAATATTTTTTTCCTTTAGGTGAATACTAATTTTCATATGCCTAAATATGTCGTCTGTCCTATTTTGAAATTCGCTTCGCATATATGTATATGATTGGCAACACAAGTTGGCCACACTGATATTTATTTTTAATGCAAGCTTTCGATAGTCGGAATACGTCCTTATTCTCGCCACACGGTACGCGTTTAAATTAGGTATTGCCAAGGTTTATAAATACAAGGTTACGCCATCAGCAAAAATTGCCGTTAGGTGACGTAGTTGGTGACAAACATCAAAAAGAAGTGGGTTGCCAGCTCTATGTCTGCCTACTTTTAGTTAACAAAGCTAATATTTCATGTGAAAAATGTACATATTGCAGTGAGTTGGCAACCCTACAGCTGAAATCACTTTGTCAGATTTGTGAAGAAATAAAACAACAAATCGAAACGTAAACATTAAGTGTGCAGTGGGCAAATGTATGAAAACCAACAGTAAAAAATATGTGAGTATGTGTATAAGTAACATTTTTATTGTTTGATTAGAAACATTTAGTTAAAAAACATTGTGGCTAACGAATCAATATTTAAAAAAACACATAGAAGAAGCTGAAGGTGTTGAACTTGAAGAAAATGTAAAAAGAATGTTTTTCCGGTGCAGAATGTACTTTAGGTTAAGAATATTAAATGCCGACATTACCAAAAATATTTATACCAAAAAAAGAAAATTAAATAAAACTTTAACTTAATATACAAAAAATTGTTCGTTTTTCGCTAATAAATAAATTGATGGCAAAAATAGTCAATTGTCCCACTGTTATGAATACACAAATATTATCAGCTGTTAGCTCGAAATTTTTAGCCAATAGGAACAAAGTTTGCGTGACGTCATTGGTGACAAACGTCAAAAACAGAAAAGGGAAGGGGGCTGGGATGGCGTAACCTTCTATACATAAACCTTGGGTATTGCCGTCTCACTGTTCGAAAGTATAAATGTACATAGTGGCAATGCTACAGTTGCTTTTTTATCCATTCCGAAAATGTTGCATGGCGCCATTAAATATTCGAAAGGAGATCGAGTTTCGAAAAAGTTTACTTTCTACCACCTGCAAGTAACAACCTCGTCTATTAAGAGTGAAGTGTATATCGTATATCTTTGCAGTTATCTACAAATTACGAGAATACCTACAAGTGTAATACTCCGGCCGGGTCCTGGTTAAACCTCAGTTTGGAAGCCAATATATCATGGTATCATTGATGCAAATAATTACCACACGCCAAAACACCTGAGCCTTGTCCACACACCTCATGGTCCGTCCACACTAATAAATCTCCATTGCCAGGACGAATGTCAGTAGACACACACACCCACCCACCTGTCCTCACACTACTCCACTGTTTATACGTTCACCAGCATCGGTGTACAAACATAAGGTTAAACAGAGATTATGTCCAAGTGTAATGATATAATAACTACACCCCCGAGACCATTAGCAATGCAAAGCATGTTCCGTCGTAGCAATTACGGAGAAATGCAATTATGACTGAAATCAATACCGGCTGGATGGGCAACGGAAACCGGATGCGCATACGGGGGCAAACATACATGCATGTGCATGCCTCTACACGTAAGTACACATTCGCTTTGCCATTTAGTCAAATGATAGGGCAACATGTCATTAAACCACTTTGCGGGGCAATGTATTGGCAAAGTAGCCACATGGAGACGATACACATGCCGATAGCCAGCGGCAGAATTGTAAGGCCCTCTCTCAGAATTCGGTTACAAAAAAGTTTGTAACCGAAAAGGGGTTTCCGTAAATGCAGTCTAAACTAGTTGTGTGTAAGACATGGGAACCTTTAGTGCGGACTAAGCCTAAAGTACTTTAGACTTTGCTTAACTTACCTTTAAGGAGGAACGCAGTAAAACGTCTCTCAGACCATAGATCTGCATTAATTTCTATACTAACTAGTAAAAATATTTCCAGACCTTTGCCAAATAGGCGACTCAAAGGCCGAGATACTTGCTTAGATGTATGCGTGGGATTCATAATCCTTGACTACAATCTAGTGATCAGCGATCTACAGATGAAAGTCAACTCCAAACGGGTAACACAGAATTTGGGTGCAACTCGCGCATAAACTTGTCACATCACCGCCATTCACAGTAACATTCATGATGTTTTTTTTTAATGATTTTCAGTTTCTAAACTCGGCTTGTTTAAGAAGTAGAACTCCTAATGAAACGTTTCTGAATGTGAGAGTGGATTTTTCCAAATAGAATCACTTCACTACTCTCTCCAACGCGTCAATATGGCATATTCAACTAAATATGGGTTACATCAACTGCTACAAAAAGCAATTAGCGAACGAGTCGAGTCCCGATCAACTACTCTTGTTCTTTCAGTTCTTATGTACGAGTATGTATGTATGTGATTTGTACCTCTAAGTTGAAAGGTGACCAAAATAATTCCCGCGATATTTCCGCACCTGATAACACTCTGCGACAAATGGTAAGGGTCAGTGATCGGTTTGGAATGAAACCACCGGGGAAAGTTATATTGGTAAAAAAAAAGTCATACGTGTTCCAGCGTTTCGCTGGGTCTCATCTAGGAATCGAGATATATCGATTTGAAGTTAGTAAGTATCGTATAGGGGAATTTGTCACGTTTTAGGTTTTTGAAATTCATACATTTACTTAATTGTGAATACATGAGAAACGCGTGCATCGATTTTCATGATTTATGTCTCATTTTGGTCATAGGTTATGTGACTTTACGTGAAAGTAATAGGACTTGACACTTTTTACCGTTTTGGATTTTTTATGAATTAAAAAAAAAAATTTTAATTTTTAGGCAAAAATAATTTTTTTTTTCATACATTTATTTATAATTGCGAAACTGTTGCTTAAGTAGGAAAACGGTTTAACCCTTAAATGCATATAGTCTCAGATTTTTGCGAAAATGATATATATAATGAAATCCTATTAAAAAATAATAACTGCGTTTAAATTTTTGAAAAAAAAGTTATTTTGTTTATTTTATGAAGAAAAACTTGGTTGTATCTTTTAAGATACAATATGCACTCCCCGCTAAAATAACAACACATGAGAAAAACAAATACTGTTTACGATTTGAATAACAAAAGTTTATTTTTTATAAGTTGTATACATCTATATATAGACATAAATGAAAAATATTTAATTTTATTGGTTGTGGTAATTAAAAAAGCAGTTTTTATCAGCCGTGAGACATAGATTTAATTCACACTTACTGCAAAACATCTTTGTTTGACCTGTGCAACCTGGCATCTTGCATCTTCCTTTCTTACTTACGAGCGTCCAATGTTGTGTTCCGTCTAGTCTTACATCTTCGGGAGGTGGTACTTGCGAATTCGGCTTTTGTTTTTTTTTCTGGATTTCAGTTTCTATGTTTGGTCGTCGACGAACTGTAGTATGTTTTGATGAATTTTTATAATTGAAAAGTGAATCTGCCACTTCCAATTTGAAATCTATCAATCGTAAATTTTTTGTTTTTGCTTGATCTTGGTTAATTCTTTTGTAAAGAATCCATGCATTGATGCAGGTCATATCTAATAGGTGGTAAAACAATCTGTTTGTCCACTTTCTGCTTTTTAGAGTTATTTTGTGGCGGCTCATGGAACTATCCAATAGATCGACGCCTCCCATATTTTTATTGTAGTCTTTCACAATTTGCGGACAAGAGACCGTTGTCGATTTGTTTTGCTTTTTGTCAAATCTACTAACAAATAAACTTTCATTTGGCGTGATTGAGGAAAAGGGTGGCTTAGTTCCTATATAAGTCGAAACTAAATTGACAATTTTTGTATCCTTCCATGAAATAGAAGTCACATCTATACCATAGATACTAGCTACAAACTCCTGGCTGGTTCCTCGTTCAAACTTCATCATTGTTTTTTCTTCTGGAAGCTTGCAATTTTTTATCCTATTCCGTCGGATTGTACCAACAGAAAGAATTCCCTGGGTTCTAAGGTGTATAAGTAAAGGAATTGTAGTGTAGTAATTATCAAAGTATAATATGTAGTTTTTAAACTTAGGAACTTCACGAACTAACCTTACTACAATGTTTGCAGATGCTTGCAAATTTGGCTCTTCTGGGCGCATAGCTTCATTTGCTCCGGTATAAATTTCGAACTTGTAAGCATACCCTTTAGTATCACATAACACAAAAAATTTAAATCCCCACTTTTTAGGCTTGTTTGGCAGATATTGTTTCATATAGCTGCTCATTTTTGTCGAACACATTTGTTCATCTACAGACAATCTCGCTAACTTGGAAACAGAACCAAATGTATCATTTAGGGAGTCAACAACCGGCCTAATAAGGTAGAGTCTATCACGTTTCGGATCGTCGCGTGGTAGGTTTTTTTCTTTGTCATTAAAATGTAGATATTGCCTTATTTTTTCGAACTGGTTTACCGTCATTTGCTGCTTTATAACGTCTACTGATCGGTCATTATTGCTTGACCAATAATCTCTGGTATTTGGTAAATTGAAATACGTCATGTAAAACATAACACCAATAAACTTTCGCAACTCCGAAATACTAAAGGAAAACTTTTCATCTAATCCAGCATACCGTAGAGTTTCTTCAACTAAAAGGTTTTCTAAGCTTTCTGGAAATAAATAGCTCCAAACTTGATAAGGAGTTACTAATGATTGAATATCATCACTGAGAGAGCTATCTCCCCGAAAATCTACTTCTTTACTATGAAATTGCAAATTACCTTGTTTCCAGATTGTTTTTTCAAATGCTGAAGATTTAGGATCTACTTTTATGTCTTGAAATTTTGATGGAAATAAATTGAATGTCGAAGAACTTGTCTGAAGCTCTAAAGAATGATCTAGGGAAGCAGAAGGTCCTGGTATAGATTCAGAATTTTCTTTAGAAACAGGAGAGTTAGAAATAACCAAATTAGAAATAACTAAATTTGTGGTAGCACATTTTGTAAGTGCAGGTGACCTAATTTTTTTTGAAGTAGAAATTGGAGTACTGGTTTTAGAAAGGTTTGAAGAAGAACATTTTGCAGTAACAGGAGACAGAACAGAGGTCGTGGACTTGTTATCATAAATTGGAGTACTGGTTTTAGAAAGGTTTGAAGAAGAACATTTTGCAGTAACAGGAGACAGAACAGAGGTCGTGGACTTGTTATCATCGTTCATTAGGGCAATAAACGAGTCATGAATTGAGTCATTCAACTCAAAACTTAGTTCGGTTTCTTCAGAATCGATATTATTATCAATGAGTAACACGTTTTTTGTTTTAGTGGAGCATATTTGTGGAATTTCCCTTTCATCATCACTGCTTTCATCAGTGCTGTCATAAGGAAAATCTTCACTGTTGCAAAGTACTTTGCATATTTCATCATCGGTCATTCTTGTTTTTCTTTGAGTAAAAGCGTTCATAGTTATGATTTATATGTAAATAGAATAACAAAAATTCTAAATAGATAAAAGCAACCTCACAATCAAATAATTGCACTGAATAAAATTAAATTATTTCCGTGGCAACCAAAGCAACCTCTCGTATCAAACGACTGAGAAAGAATAAAAAAAACCCAAGTAAGTGCACACAAGAAAAAAAAGCAACCTGTTCAAATGTTTGTGTTTTCAAATACAAACACAATGTACAAAAAAAAAAACAAAGGAATATTTGAAATTAGTGCGGAGTGCATAGTGTATCTTTTAAGATACAACCACTAAAAGTGATTTTGCAACTAAAGTTGGGGTCGCATTTGTTGAAAATTTTATTTATTATTAAAATACATATCACAGAAGGACATATTAATTTTTTGTCTAAATTAAAAATACTATTATTGTTAAAATGTGACTATAAAAATGGCTTTTTCTAAAAATATATGAATTTTAAAATTTTGAGTTTAACGTTATGTAAACCTAATAAGCTAAAAACAATTGATATAAGTATGATTCAATATGATAGAAAATATAGTTCTGAGTAGTTGCTTACAATATTTTTTTAATTTTGTAAAGAAATTAAGGAATTACACTGTTTTTTCTGGTTGTATCTTTAAAGATACATCATGCATTTAAGGGTTAAGAACAGATTAGAGGAATTGTAATTCTTAATTTTTCTAAATTTGTTTCAGCTAAATCGGACGAGTGGTTCTCGAGTTATGTCAAACAAAAGAGCCTAAAACGTGACAAATTCCCCTATACGATACTTACTAACTTCAAATCGATATATCTCGATTCCTAGATGAGACCCAACGAAACGCTGGGACACGTATGACCTTTTTTTGACCGATATAACTTTCCCCGGTGGTTTCATCCCAAACCGATTGTGGCTGTCGCACAGTGTAATCGTTTCGACATGGGCAGTATTTGTCGACAATTCGTTATGCTGATCATTCGGTTTAATCATCGTTTCCTGCTGAAAAACCTTTTTTTGTTTCCGGGAAAGCGGGTAACAGTTTTTAAATTTCCCAGGATCCTTTGAAAAATATCAAATTAAATTGGCTTGACGTTGAACCAATTTTTATCAGAAAAAGTAAATAATACTTTCCAAATAGCTAGTAAACATTCTCCTAAGGAATATATGTATGAGCGTAAAGTGCACTGTTAAGCACCTATAAACTTCTCCGTATATTTTTGCCTTGCATTTTCTTGTCTAAATCTAAAATTCTTTTGAAAGGTACTGAAGTTAGCGACATATGTGCAATTCCGACTTGAGAATTAAGCTTGTAAATTTAATAATGATAATCCGTTTTTCAACTTTAAAAACCAAAACTATCGCAAAAATATTAACTCTTAAACTGCGTACATTTTCGTTCAGTAAGTCGTTTCTTTTCTCTGGGACTATACACAATTTCGACTTGTCTTGAATAAGAAAATAGTCTCTGGACCCATTTAGCCTATTTTAAATATCAAACAGCTATTAGTTTGGAAACCGTAACAATATTTCTGATGAATTACATCTGCTAATATGATTATTTTGTAACATCATGTATTTTACAGACCCTGTTCTGTCCATATCTAGTTGGACTCCATTATTGGTTATCAGAGCATGTAGTTTTCCTACCGACTTACCCAGTTGGGATGCCGTAGTGTCTTAAACATATGTTACTACTGTTGAATACGTTAAGATAACTTGAAATCCAAATTTCTTCAAAATGGTCCGTGGTGGAGAAATTTAGAAAGCAGATTCGATCTCAATAAAGTTAATTTGCTTTGATCCAAATAAATGCTTTTTTACTAAAACTTATTTATAATTCATTAATGGAATGTCCATTAACTTTGGTTATTTAAGGAGAACATTTGAAAAATATTTAATTAAATAACATTTTCAGTTATTTTTTGTATTTAGCGTCGCATTCTTGCTTCGTGGAATACTTGAGGTAGTTTGCGACTTAAATTGTTCTCATTAATTGACGAAGAAGAATAGATTAATTTACAACTTCTATAAAAGCTGTCTCTTTAGTAGGAATATGTAATAATTATTATATTCCCTTTTCAACAACCTATAAAACATTTATTTATTAATTCTAAAAAACTCGAAAATTGTCCACTAATGGACATTCAAAGTTTTTATTTAATCCTTGCGAACTCAAATTGGAGAGCAACAACGCAATTTTTAATTAAATCATGTATATATATCATGTATATGGGAAAAATCATGCTGCATTCGAATCATAAATTATTTGCTTTAGAAAAGTAATATGTTTTATCCGTTTTAGTACGTAGGCTGGATAGAGGCTAATACTCGGTAGATATCCAGGCCAAGTACTAAAATGGGTACAAAAATTATTTTTTTAAAGTCTAGTACTTCTAGGCTTTTCCTTTTGGCACGAACAAAATTGACACTTTTTATTAAAAAATGACTTCACTTTTGCGATTTTGCTATCCAGTCGTAGCTATTGCAGCTTATTTAAAAACACCACTAATATAAAATTCACTTAAAATTTATGTTCTCCGACTTTTGAAGCTAATCGGACTTGTAGCAAAATATCCCGGGATTCTGGCTTAACATTTTCGGGAAACGTAAATTACTGAAATTCCGGGAAATCCCCTAGTTGTCATATATCACCTATCCGTTTTCGCCCTACTGTCGTTAATCGCTTCTAGTAAGCCATTTTAAGATAAACCAATTTCTACGCTTTCCTCAAGGAAAAATAAAGCAGCCGATGGCTGGTTTGTGGTGAGTGAAGTGATTTTTACTTTTCCGTAAAAATGGTTGTCGACATCAGGGTTTTGCAAGTCAGATACAAAGAAACAGGCCTTGGACAGCGTTTGTAAATTTTGAAATCACCGCCGCTGGGCAAAAACTCCACTCTATCCTTGCTAGTGGTGAATGGTGGCGCGAAATATTCAGACACGATTGATTTAAATGGAATTTATTTAAGAACAACTAAGTTGTACTACAAATGGAAATTATTGATTGTGGTTTTGGTTGCTATTGTGCTTCTCCATCTGTTCGGCTACCAGCTGCAATAAGATAGGCATGGTCTTGTGCTCGAATTTACCCAAAAATGCCTCGAAGCACTCACGCATGGGGCTGATAGTTTCACAGGCACTCTCCTGGCAAAGCATTTGGGCGGTGTAATGAAAGCCGTGCCACTGCAAGTATTCCATGATTAGTTGATGTAACAATGTCAGACGAGCATCAACAGTGTAATCGACGTCTGATGGCGATGTTGATGAGCGGGTATTGGGTCTTTGCACCAGAGTGTTCGCTTCGCTTCTACCCTTCATCATGGCAACCATTTTTGCCTGTAATAAACAGCGCACTTCTTGAAGAACACCATCTTGTTGAAATTTCGTTTTAATGGTGGCATAAAGCTGATTGATGGCCTCCTCTTTTGACATAAGATTCCTCGACATATTCTGGTTAACGATGATTAAACAAAACGCTGGTGCTGGAGAAGAGTGGGCGGTTGTTCGCTGTGCCGCTCTATTGGGCACAAGGCCTTGCTTTCAAGAGACGACGTCTTTTTTCTTTGACAATTTAAAACTGTTTGTAGTATTTTCAAATTATTTTTATTTGCAGCCAAGTTTCCTACTCGGTTATTTTAGCCCAGAATGCGAAGGTTTTTTAGTGTATTTGGAACTGCATTAATTGGCATTAACCAAATTTAATTGAGATCGTTGTTAAGGAAATAATTGCTTGCGGCGGCTGAACTCTACGCAAAAACAAGAATAGTCTGCAAACTTTTAGAGCAGGAACAAGAAATGCCTTAATTCTCAACATCTCAAACGTCTGTGTGCCCACGCACTTGAATGAATAGGAGGCAAAGCCGAATTGAGCATTTCGGGACTGCAAACTGCGAAAGTTCACCTCTGCTAGTTCTTTAAGAAAATTAAAAGTATCTGGCATAAATCTAGATGTACGTATGGGTATTCATGGGTGCACACCATCAGTCGTACGTATACACGTATATACATACGGCGAATTGCGTTTGTGTAAGTGCGAGCACCTCCTTCTAAGTTGGCTCGTATATCGGCGGCGCACCATATCAGTTACAAAATTTATAGCTCTTAATGGAATTTAAAAGTTTGTTTACTTTT
This sequence comes from Hydrotaea diabolus, assembly GCA_963513945.1. Classification (NCBI taxonomy): domain Eukaryota; kingdom Metazoa; phylum Arthropoda; class Insecta; order Diptera; family Muscidae; genus Hydrotaea; species Hydrotaea diabolus. The sequence continues at coordinate 1,510,332 of OY740716.1, forward strand.
CTGTCGGTGCAGCAATGCCACGAGGTGCTCCTCGTTGCAGCTCCACACAGTATACATGCATACACTTCTCCTTCGTCCTGTGTTCTTCTGCGACAAGGTAAACGACAATTTTCCTAAATGAATTTATGTTGAAAACGATAATCATGCAAATTAATAGTTTTTTTTGTGTTCAGAGAGAAAAAGGGACTTTTGTGTGTAATTTTCCGACGACCTTTTACATTTCGTAGCCCGTTCAGAGCGATAGCTAATACTGGGAAAGGAAACTTTGAGAAGACATTGTAGTTTCTACGTTTGTTTGTCTGCCTGTCTGAGGAAAATCCGAAAAGAAGTCGTAAGAAGCAATGCAAATTTACTTTTAATTTAACGAAGAAGTAGAGATTTGGTGTAATTTGGTATTCGGGTCTGCCGGGAATTTCCGGAAATATATTCATTATCCAGGACATTCCCGGTAAATGTAAAACCTTCAGCCTTTGGGTTGATGTTATGTCCGAGTAAATTTGATAATTATGTATATATTTTTTTTAAATTAATTCATAAAATAAGCAAGTTTACTTTTAATTTGACAAAGGGGTAGAGAATTTCATATTCAGCTGGAAATTCCCGGAAATATATTCAATGTCCTGGGAGTACTAGGAAAATGTAAACCATGCAGCCTTTTTGGTTTATTTTTACATTTTTTTATTTATAAAGTGTAGTAAAAATATCTTGAGCATAATGCGATGGAACTGGTATTATTTGTAAAGGGTGATCGAACTATTTAAGTGATGTTAATTGTAAATAAAACCAAAAGATTTCAGAGAATTATTTTGATTTATTTTTTTTATTATGATAGAAGGATCTATGACATTTTAGTGTGAAACAAAATATCGGCCAAACGCACGCCTTAGCTTCGGTCTGAGACATAATGGAGGTTCAATGTCGTTAATGAGCAGATTTATCTCATCCCTTAGCTCTTGAATTGTTCATGGGTTATTGACGTACACTTTTTCTTTTAGGTATCACAAAAGAAAGAAGTCCAACGGTGGCAAATCATATGATCGTAGCGGCTAATTAACATCGCCACGACGTGAGATAACACGACCAGTGAATTTCTCTCGCGAAAGAGCTGTTGTTTCGTTGGAACTACATATCGTCCAGGTTCATATCCTCAATTTCTGGCCATAAAAAGTCCTTTATAATCTCGCGATAGCGAACACTATTCACGGTAACTGCATGGGCAACCTCATTATTGAAGACGTACGGCTCAATGACGCCACCAGCTCATAAACCGCACCAAACAATCACTCTTTGTGGATGCATCGGCTTTCCAACAATCCCTCGTGGATTCTCATTTGACCAAAAGAGGCAATTCTGTAACAATCTTAACGCGCTGCTCAATTGTGTGCCTCTCCATTTGTCAAACATCGAAAGAAAGAAATGTAAACTTATGTTGGGCAAACAACTTGACGTTACGGCGTGACATCGTACATTATGGTTGGATTACCCTTTATTTGGTTTTGATGGAATATGGCGTTTTCTTAATGATTGTTATATCAGTGCTTAATTGTTTGGTACAGATGGATGAGTGTTGTTCTGTTTTCATATTGGTCATTCTTTCAAAACGTTTCGATTTACTTATAAATCCTATAAATTCCAAGATATGTGAAACGTTTAATTCCGACTGACAGTGTGAGCTAATAGCAGTAATGATAACCCAGTAGATGGTGATCAAAGGCGAGTTGTCATAAGAATGAATGCAGTTTTGTAGAAATTGGTGATTATGGAGGTAGGCAAGGTATCTCTATTATACGAGATAAGCTTATAGCTTATTTTGCAGCTCTGTCTGCATATGTGACAGCACATAGAGAAAGTGACCTAAGAGTAAAAAATCAATTTTCATTTTTTTTTCTTTTTTTAATGTGGACAACATCTGAGCATCGAATGAGACCGATCCTATGCCCCAAAAGTGTTCCCTCCCAGAGATATGCGCGTTTTATGAAAGTGAAGTCGACGATTCTAAGCGCAAATAGAAAGGGACCTAATCTTTAAAATGGCTCTCCTGAACAAAACTGGTTTTTAGCCTTAGGTCCCTTTCTATTTTGCGCGTCACATATATGTATGTATATTCCTATATCAAATTGAAAAACTTTGTTTTTTGAGTATGTTTACCATGCGAGAAACATTTTTTATCTTTTGGCGGCCCCAAAAATATAATTGGGTGGTTTAATTTAAGGGCCGATGTTGATTTGTCGCGCAAAAGAGCCATTGTTTCGTTAGCTGTGTGGCAAGTGGCACCGCCCTGTTAAAACCACATATCGTCCACATCCACATCTTCCAATTCGGGTCATAAAATGTTACGATAGCGAACACAATTCACAGTAACTGCCTGACCGGCCTTTTTTTTTGAAAAAAAAACGTTCCGATGATACCTCCAGCCTATAAACCGCACCAAACAGTCACTCTTTGTGGATGCATTGTTTTTTCGACAATCACTCTTGGATTATCATTCGCCCAAATGCGGCAATTTTGCTTATTGACGAATCCACTGTGGTGAAAATGTGCCTCATCACTGTAGATGATTTTCTTCGAATACTGATTTTTATTTTCATAATAAGCCTGAATAACTTTAACGCGTTGGTGTGGTTCACATTCAACGTCGGCCCATTAAATTTAATCACCCTTTACTATTTTGGATTTATAAGACCTACGCGCAAATTTGGTAACCATTTAAAAAAGATCCGCGATTGTGAACACTGTAAGAAATAGAAAAGGAAAAACTAAAATTTGGCTACATAATACTTGTATAGTTTTCTCTTTCGAATGACCCAAATTTCGTACAAATCGGCTAATCCGTTCTAGAACAGCAAGATTTTTAGTAGCTCCCAAGAAGGCATTTTTTGTCATTTTGAATTTTATATCTTGCCATTTAAAAATTCCGTGCGATTTTAATAAGGTTATTTTTATTTGATACGATAAGATCAGTAATCGCACAAGGGTTTAACATCCAAATATATGACAAAGAACAGATCTCTTCTTTGTTTGATGTCCTATAATAGTGGGTTAAGCCAGATCCGACCTAGTCACATAAATTCGAAATTTCGAGGCGGAGAAGGAAACTCACTTTCGTTTCAAAATTAAACCGACTAATTCGGAAGCCTAAGCAAGTTCCGTTTATATGTGTTGTCGTGTTCAATTTTTTTTTGTATTCCACTTGAATTTGTGAATTTTTCGTTTCGTTTCTTTTCTAAGCGAAGTTTAAATTTTATGTAACGTGTGTTAAACTCACAGTAAGTACAAAATAGTTGTTTTACGTTTTATGTACACATAAGTAAAACCAAAAATCCAGTCAACAATCAACATTTTCTGCAGTGATTTAAGATATTATAAGAAAAATGCATTTATAACCTTACTAAAAAGTTCTGAATTTGTTTGAATTTTAACCTGATAAAAAGTTCTGAATTTGTTTGAATTTTAACCTGCTGGACGATTTCAAATTGTTAAAATTACAATACATAACTGAACAAAGGCACAAAAATATTAATTTAGCTAATGTTGTACGGGTACATCTTGGAAGACACTATCTCCAAAGTTATAAAAGTTTTATTTTGTACGTCTGACAGCCATAACCGAACATTCAGTTTGAAAAATTATGAAAATAAAAGTATAAGTAAGTATAGCTGCAGATATTTTTAATAGATTTTTATTTTAAACTGTTTCTGGGTAATTTTTGCAAACATTGAATAAGAAAACGAATATACGAGGGCATACCAATAATTCCGTGGCTTTTTGAATTTTTGACCAGTCACAAAGCAATAACACAGTGCAAAAGGTGTCTGTAAGCGAGACTTTAAGGAGGGATAAATAAAAAGGCCATTTTGCAAATGCATTTGTTTCTGTTTAATTCACGTTTTCCTACATCGCATGTTCCGGTTCATCGGAATCAGTCGAATCTGTGCCAAATTTGCTTGATGTCGATTTAACGAACAAACCTATAAATTCGAATGGGCCGAATATGACAGTTATAATTACTTATTGTATTTGGGTCTTTGGTCTTCTGTCATGGTACGATATTCCAACAACAAGAAAACTAAATACAACACTGATGCTCTGAATGTCAAAGTCAGCTGATTGCAAATGTCGAGAATATAAAGTGATGCCAATCATGTTACTTTTGAGTAGGGTTGTAACGAATATTCGCATATGTAAATGCGAATTCGCAACGTATTAAACATTCGCAAAAACCAATTTTGGAATATTTGCATTCGCAAAGAAATAGTTCAGTTAAGAAGTAGGTTACCTAAGAAATAAATTGTTTGTGAATTATTTTTTAAAAATGCTTGTAAGTATATCCTCAAACCTTGTACTAAATCAGCTTTATATTTGAAAACTAGCTGAATCCGACCCGCGTTGCTGGTCTTAAAAATGAATGCCACGCATTTATTTTTATATTCAGTAATAATCATTGTAAGAGCACGTTGACCTGGTGACTTTACAAGAATTAATTGAAACAGAAAACCGGAACAGAAACGTCTTTGAAGATTATCGCCAATGTTTTGATTATTGCAAAAATCGGATGCAGTCAAAGTTGGGTTTTGCCTTCATTTCACATCGTCGGTGTTCCCAGCATTCCGCTACCTTACAGGAGAGCCAACAAAATGTTGCATTTTTTTCATTTCGCGGCATTTCCGAAAATTTGTTAATGCAGTCGATTCGTTTTTACCAAGTAAGAAATTTGAGTTTAAGGCGCGATTTTGTGTGACACAAAAATGTCACATAGGCCCGTTTAGTATTGCCTTTTCTGTATTAAAATAAGAAAAATTGATCATTTTCAACATAGGCCTTTTAAAATCCCCCACCATAGGATGGGAGTGTACCAAATTTGGCATTTCGTTTGGTACATCTCAAAGTATTAATGTGATACCCTATAAAGTACATATGTTTTTGATCAGCGTACAATTCTAAAACACTTTAGCGATGTCCGACCGTCAGTGTGTCTGTTGAAAGCACGATAGCGGTCACAATAATTAACCTAATAAGTTCAAACTTTGCAAAGAAGATTATTGTTGTTGCATGTTGTTTGGGATTTATAATGGACCAAATCCATTCAGAGAAAAAAGGTTCTCTATACAAGGACTCAAACAAAATCTGTAAAAATCACACTTTTTGGGGGTATTGTGTGTGTGTAGCACAGATCCTTGGGATTGACCTAGGCTGCTGAAAGTAGGTCTGAAACTGGCTTTTGGACCAGGCCTGTTTTAGATTAAATGTGGACCAAATCGGTAAATGTTGTGATATAGCCCCCATACAAAGTAGATTCTAGTGTTCAGGTACCGGCGATCTAGAAACTGCATTTAGTTCCATGGCGTGGAAATTATCTGTTTAAAATTAAGACCATACCGGTCCAGGATTTTATGCAGCCCCCATACAAAGGTACCTCCCGATTTTAGGCCCGGACGCTCTGGAAGCCATATTAAACTGTTAAGGAACTGGGCCATATTGGCCCATGATTTAATTTAGATCACTTACGAAGACGCCTAATTATAAGTATTATGATTCTTGCTTTAAACAGGGTAGAGGGTATAAAAGATTCGGTCGGACCAATTAATATTTCTATAATGGTGTGAAAACAACTTTTAATAACATAAATGAAAATCTGTCTAAAATCAGATGAAAATATATTCAGAAGTTAGTGCAATAGGTTATCAGAGTACAAATGACTGTGCTATTTGGGACCGTCAATTTTTAGTGTAGTTCTATACAAAGCTTCCGGCTTCTGTGGGTGTACAACTGAGGAGGTACTTTTCAAAACATGATTATTCCACTTTTGAAAAAAAATTTTTTTATTTTTTTTTGTTGGTAGCATTGAATTGAATACTCTGCCAAAAAAAAATGTTTCAAAATGTCAATAATTACACCAGGAAAATAATTGAAAAATGCATGATTTCATCAAAAGTAGATTATTCCACTTCAGAATTACATTATCCATTTCAAATATACATTTTTGGAACAAAATATGATTAATCCAGAAGAAAAAATAAAAATAAATTTTTAATTTCTTTAGATTAAAATGAACCTAATGATGTTTTATTTCAACTTAATATATCTGATAACTAATTAGTTTCAGCAAAACAAGATTAATCCACAGTGGTTTGAATCAAAACATGATTATTCCAACCAGCCGCATCAAAACAAGATTATTCCATTTTAAATCATGCATTTATTCCAAATAAAGAAGTGCCAACTTTTTAAATCCTACACAAAACAATGACTAATCTTTACGCCTTTAATAATGCACCAAAATTTCGGGTTAAATATATAGGGGCATACCCAAGAAACTATTTTCTCAATTTGTGCAAAAACACAAAAAGTGGAATAATCATGTTTTGAAAAGTACCTCCTCAACTTGTCTTCTCCTTGTATGGCGCATCTTGAACTGAACGTTGTTGTCTTTGTAAAGGAGTGCAGGTCTATTGGAACTAAAATTTCCGGGAATATTTTCATAATAATCGTGCTTTGTTCATCCAACGTATATAGTCGCTTGGTGAAAAAATTGGAGGATTAAATGTTCTTTCCAGGGTTGAATCGACACTATCTACTTCCATCGTGGTGTGCCCTTTTCTAATATGATTTGCTCAATTTCCACTACTTTAGATAATGGCAGGATCGCAAAGTGCTGGACAGTATTTTGTTTCTATTTTGGTAAGCACGTCCATCTGATGTTAATATAACCTTTTTATATGACCCACAATTAGTTTAGGTATTGGCAGTAACACCTCCTTCGCCTTTAGGCCATATACATACAAATAAACAATTTTTGTATTATTGATAGAAAAGGTAAATTTATGAACTCCTCCTTATGAACTCTTTCCGAAAATAGAAGCTTCGGACATAACATGACATGACAGCCATTGTCCATAGTTACCACTATCACATCAGCAGACACTTCATTATTTGCTAGTTTTTTTTCAGCACGTGCTTCATCCTTTTTGTCACATAAAGTTGACCTTTTTCTTTGTTTAAACTTCCTTCTTCACACCCAACACAAATATCACATTGATCCTTGCACGGCTTAAAAATAGATATATTCTTCTCCGTTAAACGGCACGGAAATACTTTATCTTAACTGCTACTTCGTTATTATCGTCACCATTTCATCTACGTAAATTCTTTGGCTGATGCTCGGCAATAATGAATGGCTCGGCACTTTTGGAATGTTATCCAACCGGATTTATTTCTATCTTCGACTTTTGAACCATTTTCGGAATATTCTATTGTCTGGGTCAAAAGTCTCTATAGAAAAACGGCCTTCATAGCCGAACTTGTTTGCCACGCCCGTTGAGCAACTCGTAGACAATATATGTTATTGTTGTTGTTGTAGCAATATATAGTGCCGGGGTGACAGCCCTTGGCCGAAGAATTCCTCCGTCGATCCGGTGCTTGAACCGGCTGTCGTGGGATAATTTAAATGTGTTGATGTTGTTCTTCGTCTAACAGCTCTAATTCGAAATTGAACCAACGCCTTTATGTACGCTTTCTTTGCGTCCCACGAAGGCAATTTCCTGAAGTATTTGTAATGTATTTACGAGTATCTTCACCGACAGCTCCACAAACAAATGATCATTTTGATTTCGTCTCCGCAAGATGTGAACAACTTCTAGACCCAATAGTTCTAGCCTTTCTTTTGCCATATTTTCTCCCAAAAAGCCGTTGCTTCGTATACCTTTTCTCAGTTTCCGTTTTATTTAAAATCATGATTTCATCATCTGCCTCAATCCCATCATTTTAAATCAATAAATTCATACCTCGTTATATGGCCTAGATGCGCTCCAAACAAATTGGCCGAAAACCGAAGAGCCGTATAACGAACTGCTAATTTTCATACAAACCTATACAAAACGCAGGGGATCGGTTCTATTTAAGAACACTAAAAATAGTTTCAGTCAAAATAGCAAGTTTAACTAATTTAATGCATATCGAAGATGAATCATACATATTTATTTATAAAAATGAACATTACAAATGTTTTCTATAAGTGTTAAGAACACATGAGTAACTAAATGTGTAGAAAGAGTTCTCATTGCTCTTGAACTGTGGTCTTAAACAATTTACTTAATCGTTGTTGCTTTGATGTGTGTTTTAGGATCTCCTGACGTTGTTAGTAGCAGCCAAGAGAGTTATTTATTGATTGTGCAACTTGGGCACTACGTTCTTCTTGCGGATCAATATCAATAAAAACACTAATGCCCTGTTCAAAAAAATCAAGAGTTTCTTTAATCGTTTTTGTAGTTAATTTTTTAATAGACTCTGGCTCCTCCTCACTGTCTGATGGTGCGAAAGAATCAAGTTTCATTAACTCTTCATTGGTAAGAGGCTTTCCTTGAGAGCGCAGCAAATCAATTGAATCATTTTCTTCTAATTTGTCAAAGCCGACATCATTGGGCATTTCCAAAATACTTTGGCAAATGACAGGCGCGGCTTCAGCGTCGGAAATTTATGACTCGGATGCTAGAAAACATTCCAGCCAAATATTTCTCCAAACTTTGTTCAAAGTTTACGGTTTGACCTCGTTCCACGCTTCGCCGATATTCACTACTGATTTTTTTTATATCATTACCTTTCCCAAATGTTTTTACTGTAGTTTTCTCTTAAACATCAGTTTTGGCAATCAACTCCTGGAATACTTTGCGCAAATTAAGCACCTTAAATGTTGCGATTGCACCCTGATCCATGGGTTGAATTAGAGCTGTGGTGTTATTTGGGAGGAACTTCACTTCTACTTCTTTCACTCATTCAGAAAAGTTTACAGCATGTCCAGGAGCATTATCCAATAAAAGTAATATTTTGTTGCTTAATTAAATATGTCTTAACTTCTGGACAAAAATAATTTTTAAACCAATCTTCAAACATACGTAGCTTTTGTCATCCAAGCCTTTTTATTGGATTTCCAAATGAACGGCAGTATTAACTTATGGACCCCCTTAAAAGCTATTTGATTTTCTGACAAGTAGACAAGCAGTGGTTTCAATTTTAAGTCACCCGAAGCATTGGCTCCAAGAAGAAACCTCAAACTTCTTTTGAAGCAGCGGTCGGCAAAGAGCGCCCATGGGCGGCTCTCTCACACCTACATGCGCTCACATATAGAACGTAAACAAACAAATTCATTCAGTCTCGCTTGAGCGTTCGTTCGAAGAGGTGGTACCGACGCATGTTTCTAGCGATACAGTGAACGAAATGTCATATGAAGAATGCGAATATAAGTTCTTGTTTGCAGAAAATTTTTTTGGCAAACCTGAATGCTTGGTATGTCAACGTACGTTGTCACGATCAAGTAGATATTATTTGGAGAGACATTATTTATTATGTCATAGTGAATATGACAATATAACTAATGATGCAAGAAAAACTCTAATTTTAGACTTAATTAAACCATTTTATGAAAAAATGGTCGCTGATTCAGAAGAATCCAAAAAGGAAGACGGATGTTTTTTAATAACAAAAGCATCATTTGTCATAGCCGCTTCACTTGCAAAACATTGCCGCCCATTCCAGGATGGCCAATTTTACAAGGAATTAAGCAATGATGTTTTGGGATGTTTTGGCGAAAAGGGCAGAGAAATGCTTGAATTAATTAATGATATTCCCCTGTCCCCTCGCACGATTTCCCGGCGAACTGAAAATATTAGTGCATTTATCCATGAAAATATTAAAAAACGAATTCTAAATTGTAAATATTTTTCAATTTGTTTAGATGAATGCACCGATATTAATGATATTGCACAGTTGCTTATTTGCGTAAAAACCGTTGACAGGAACTTCGAAACCCATGAAGAAATGCTAACAATGATTGCATTTCATGGCAATGTTCAAGGGAAAAATATTTTTGATGCAGTGAATGAAGAGGTTTTTTCTTTTTCCGATAAGAGCAAGTTGTGCTCTGTATGTACTGATGGTGCCAAAGTAATGGTCGGGAAAAAAGGGGGTTTTGTGGGATTTTTAATACAAAATAATTTTGAAGTTTATACCTTCCACTGCATTATTCATCAACAGGCCTTATTCACAAAAAGTCTTAATTTGGTGAAAACTATGGAAATTGCAGTGAAAATAGTTAACAAAATTCGGGGTGGCCATAACGCTCTGAGCCACCGAAAATTTAAAAGTTTCCTCGAGGAAGTACATGCTGAGTATGGAGATTTACTAATGTACACTGAAGTCAGGTGGCTCAGCAAGGGACGATGCCTTCAAAGACTATTCAGTCTACGTGAAGAGATAATTTTGTTTTTTGAAAAAAATCCATCAGAAGAAACAAATGAACTTCTGTTATTTTTAAAAGATCATGGTTTTATGATGAATTTCGCCTTTTTAACAGATGTTACCGAATTTGTTAATAAATTAAACCTCCATTTACAAGGTAAAAATAAAACCATTTTTGAACTGGTTTTTGCAGTTAAGCAATTTGTTATGAAAATTGAGCTATTGATAACAAACTTAAAACATAAAAATTTAACAAGTTTAATAAGAACTTCTGAAATTTTTAATGAAACTTCAGATAATGACAAGCTTTTTGATTATGTTCATTTGCTCGAAGGTATTTTAACAAATTATCACAGCCGCTTTTCCGACTTTTTAAAAATTGAAAACCTTTTTGAATTGCATGATAATCCGTTGTTTTGCAATATTGATAACCAAAAATCTGATATAAGAGATGAGCTTATAAAAATGCGAACAGATTTAAGTTTACCACTTGGTATTGGCATTGAGTTCTGGAAAAACATTGACGAACACAAATACCCAAAAACAAAAATTGCAATTTATAAATTATACTCAATGTTTGGATCGACATATAGTTGTGAATCTGCATTTTCTTTTTTAAAACTAATTAAAAGTAATGTAAGAAATCGTCTTACAGATGAACACCTCGAAAATCTTCTTCGCATAAAATGTTGTCCATATCCAATTGATATTGATGCTGTTATAAATTCAGCACACATTTGAAAATATTTTTTTTTTTAATTGTAGGTTTTTCTTTTTTAATAAAAACGCTTTATTAATCGAAACGTTGTCTTCCTTTTCATGTGAACCTCTATATACAAATGAATATCAACTTTTTCTATTATATAGATCACTACTTATTTTTCAAATAGTTCGCCACTGAAAATTGTGTCTATTGCTTTTGTTTTTCTTTTGTGTAAATATGTTAAAAAAATATATAAAACGAGTTTTTTTTTTATTTGGTTTATTAATACAAACATATATATGTATCTCTTAAAACTAATTTCATATAATATTATACATATTATGTATGAATATTTTTGGTTTCCTTCAATGAAAAATAATTCCCTGATCATTTTTTATTTTTGATTATTTTTACACACATAAATACTTCTGAGAAAATGACATGAACATTTCTTTCAGTGCATTGAGAGAGAAAATCTGCAGCTCACTAATACAATCACACATTTGTCGTTGTATGGGTGTGCCGACCGCTGTTTTGAAGCCTTATGCTCAAATGCACTTTTTTCTTCTTTTGAAATGAAGGTTCTGTTAGACATCCTTGGAAACGAAAGCCCAGTTTCGTCAACATTAAAGACTTGATTAGAGAAATATCCACCTGTTTCAATAATTGCTTTTAATACGGCAGGGTACTTTCTTGCTGCATCATCATCAGCAGTTGTTGCTTTGCTGTAAATCTTGTATCCGAAGCTGGTTCTTCTGTTTTTAGTTTTAGAAAATAGATTTTGCCTTTTCTTGGATAATCATTTGGCACATAGATACCTTTCTTTGATTATTATCCACAAGGCATATAGTTTTTCCATTTTTTCCATAATGCCACATCTTGCGCGAGTTAAATTATAAGTACACTGACCAGCAAATGCAGCTCTTTCTGCATAAGCTTTGATTTTATCCATGTTGTCTCGAATCGTCGATTTTGCAAGTCCTAAGCCGTATAAAGAAAAAAAAATTGGCCGTATAAGGAAATCAAGCCATAATTTGAAAAGGCCGTAAAACCAAAAAAACGTTTAACGAAAGGACGTATAGCGAGGTATGAGTGTATTTCTATGTTGTCAGCCATTTTGAAACATAAACTGTAATATAACTATTTTACAAAGAGATGTCCAAGAAGATGTTATAATCATAAAATAAGATGATTACCTTTGTTTGGGATGTAAGTACGAATCAACCAGATACAACTTTTATACTGAATGTTTCTTTCATTTCCGTCATATACAGGGTGATTCATTTACGACTGGACAAATGTCACCAGCGTACTCCCTGGCTCATTTCATGAAAATATCTCTATCTACGATCATGCCCGAAAATGCAAGAGGGCGAGCGGTTTGAAAATTTTCGGATTGGTGGTCGGAGGATACCAGGGTAAAATTGCTAAGTTCCGAACCAGTGGTCGGAGATTTTCTTTCTCTTAAAAGATAGCCATACCGCCTACCTTTTACATGGGCCTTTTTCTAAATCCTGAACCAATACATTTATCGAAAAACGATTCGTTGGGTACATGTATGATCAATAGGACCTCTAAGAGCGACAATAAAAAAAGTTAAAATTTACACATTGGCCTTCTGCTGGGAACTACGGCAATACTTATATATAATAATTCCTTCAAATTTAATAATTATTTGTCGGTTCATCGGTGGTTTACCAACCAATTTATTTGAAGTCTGAGCTGTGTGAGCCCTCTTATGTTATGTACGGCATTTCCAGATGGTACATCAGCCAGAATTTTTTATCACTGTGCAGTTCCGCCAAGAGAATTTCCGAACTACGTTGTTAGTTCGTTCTTATTTATTTAAAGCTTCTTCTTTTCAACAAACGATTAAATGCACCGTACATGAGACGATTTGGCGCTAACATTAACCGCATAAAGCACAATACTTCTTTTGGTATCAAGAACTCATTCCAAAAAACTAGTTAGTATTCCGATTTATGCATTTTTCTCGTTGCAACACCCACAAAAAGTATAATAATTCCCAAAACTTTCCGATCTTGATACAATAAACAAGGTAGAGTTATGCCATCAGCTGATTTACAATTTTTTCTCGAAGAAATTTAAACTGTCAAATTTGAAATTTGATAAAGGCAATTCTTGAAATTTTTAAGGTTACATTTCTATTTTAAACATTCACAATAATCGCCAAGCATTCACAAAAATGTATTTTTGACAAGTGACTTTGACAGTTAAGCGAACTGTTTATTAGTTGTTGAGGCTAGTGACTATACCTATGGTACAATAAAGAAAGTAGATTTATGCTAACAGGTGATTTTAATTTTTTTCTCGTAGTAATTTAAATCGTCATTGTCAATTTAAATTTGACAATGACGTTTGTTAAAGTTTGTAAAGGAAAAATTCTTTATCTAACATTCACAATTATCATCAAACATTCACAAAAACGTATTTTTCGCATTCTCTTTCAAGTGACTTGACAATCTACAATCTTTTTTATTGTACCATGACTATACCTCGTTAATTGTACCATGTTTCCGATCTTGTTTTTGTGATTGCCTGAAATTCTCCAAACGTCAAAAACAAATTTATATTCAATTAGAAAATCTATTTTGTGAATTTGATTCAAATCGCAATCGGACAAACGTGAAAAGAAAGCGATGGTAATTTCTTACCGTGTGTAGGGGTGACCACCGCGCGTCGTTTTTTACAAACAACGATAAATTGAATATTTTGAGTTATTACTTATTCTCTGAACAAATGCGAGATATGTGTCCACATACATATTTTACACACAAATTTAAATTCATCATTTCAATTTCCGTTTAGTTTAAATTTTCCTGTTCGTTTTCGCTCAATTTTCCCAACAACAACCTTCAGGCATACAGGGGAAGGAAGAAACTTTAAGAAAAATAAGTAGAGGACCAAACGCGAAGAGGAAAACAAAACAAAAATACCAAGCGTAAACGTAATGGAAGAATGCAAATTATGGAGAAAATACAGAAAGACAGCAGAGAGGCGTCAATGAAAAGCAGCGGCTTAGCATGGTGTGGGACACCTTATAGATGCTTCCAACAGGGGGAATGCTCACGGTGAGAAGCTCATTATGTCGAACCCCTTGAATGTACTACTTCATCGTTCGAAACAGATGTCCTGGCATGGGAACTGCAACCAAACTCACGATATTTCTAAGAGTGACAAGCATTTGTCATATCCAGGGAAGAGTTTCATCCGTTTCCATGATTTGTTCACTCCCTTCGGTTTCCTACAAATACTTTGTGTCACATTCTCGGCTAACGACCGAAGGTGCTCATAATAATGATCTTCACCAACAAAAGCATCATCGTCATCACTGCGATAACAATAATGGTCGGTGGAGGAAAATCACGCGCCTCAACAAATAAACGCTTCATGGCAGCAACTCCTTTCCACTCCTTGTAGCAGTAGGTTTGTGTGTGCTCACACCAGGGTATGGATGTAAGGACACCAACACCAGACTGTGGACTGCCGACTGCAGCGTGGAGAAAGGACGGAGTAGGTGTAGGTGTATTCCCAGTTTGTCATCGTTAGATTGTTTCGCATTATTGTTACAGGCGCCGGAGCAGCGGAGTGCTTTATTTGTTTTCATATTTATTTATCCATTTATTTGACAAATAATGATGACAGCACCCAAGCAGCACACTTACCGTGTCGTGTTTGTCAGGGAGCATCACCCGTAAAGGACACAATAAAAATGCTAAACGAAAATAATCACATTGTCTGCTTGGTGGTGTTTATTTGAATGTAAATACTTAATCAAATGAATATTGAACAATAGTTGTCAAAGAAATACGTACTCGAATATAGCCGGAGGAGGTGGCCATCCCCATTGCACCATGGGACAAGGGACCTGGGGTGGTGACATCGACCTATTTGAAGGCAGACATGTGTTTGCGTATGGTTTTGATCATCGCCTCGGCTTGGCTGTTCGAGGAGTCTCTCAGGAGGCCTATCACATCGGTAATGCCATTGTGCGGTCTCCCCTTTTCGGCCTTTATTGCCAGGGCGTAAAGGACCCCCGCACATGCACCTCGCTTCCCCTCCCAGTTCTCCGGACTGGGGTCAAGTCTGAATTGAAGAAGAAAATACATTAGAAAGCATGCAATTGATCGGGAACTTATGAGAGGTCTCACTTTTCCAACATGTCGAATGCCTTGGCCGACACCCAGAATTCCTCACACTTGTAGCACTCGTTGGCTATCAGTTGCAGCAAGAGGAACGCTTCGGAATTCGTGTCTCTAGTAATGAAAATATTCCATGCCTGTGCACGTTCAATTGAAATGTGGAGTCTTTACACGGTTGCTATGCCTGAACTTACCAATTCCGGTCTGCCGGCATGTATATGACACTTGGCCAAAATCATACAATAGGTGTGTTGGTTTTTAATGTCCGTGTCTGTGATTTGCAGTAGCAACTCCTCGGATTCCTTATAGTAACCGGTTGCACACTTGGCTTGGGCATAGTTGTAGTTGAATGTGTCGTCGCTGACGAAATAGCTTCGGATCGAGTTCATGTAAACTAGGACTTCTTCGAATTGGCCGTACAGAAAGAATGCCGAGGCCATACTTTGCCTTCCCGGTATGGTATCGCACTCGGTGGCAGAGCTTCCCACTAGATGCAGATTTTGTTGAGCTGTCTTTATGTGTTCTTTCTAGAGTAGACAGAGAGGTGGAAAACGAGCGAGTTAGAGGCAAAAGAAAACCAAAAAAATGAGGGCGAACACATTACCGAACCCAGCTGCTGGCCCAAGGCAGCGTGTACTACGCCCTTTAAAATGTACTCGTGCGGGACACTCGGTTGGACCTCCTTCATCAACGAATGTGCTTCCTGGACATCGCCATTTTTCAAATAAAATATGGCCAGATTGAGTCGAGCTTCGGGCACTATGTTCAAGAGAGCTGGAAAAACTTGCAAAGCTCCCTCGCCGTTGCGAAAAACCACCAAATTGTGCCTGATGAGATCGGCCCCGAAGGTGCCATTGTCCGAGATGTTCTTGATTTCCTGTTCGGCCACACGACCATTGAAGAGGCGAAAGCGGTTGCATGCCTTTAAATTGATGGCGATAGTGCTGTCGGAAAATTTGCCGATGTACACATCCAAAACCTCCTGAGACATGTCATAGTAGTCCAGCTTGTAAAAGCACAGCGCCAGGTAAACATTGACCGCAGCATAGTCTCTGGAGAAGATTCGAATTTTATGCATCAGCACCACCAAATGGAAAACGTTGACTTACTTGTTGTCCAGTAGCAATCTCTTGTAAATGTCTATGGCTTCCTGATAGTGGGCTCTTAGGTAATGTAGCGAGGCCACACTCAGTTGGTCCTCCACCTGGTCCCGGAGCGATTCGTGCAACTGCATAACCTGATCTTCATTGTGGAACTTGTGGGCCAAATGAAGCATAAGGCGCAACTTTAGTGCGGTATTGGGGATCTGTTCTATTAGCTTTTGAGCCTCGTCATACATGCCCAAGTAAAACATGCACACGGCCATGTTCAGATTGATGTCTTCCGTGGCCGATTCCACTTCGTTGATGTGCTTGTAGAGTTCCAACGCCTTTTGATAGTCACCCAAGTGAAAGTAGCAGAAGGCAATCCACTGGTCGACGGCGACGACCTTATCCTCTTCTTCGGAATCATGGGCGAATTCTAAGAAGGCCCGTGCGCCCGTGTAGTCGCGTTTTATGATGAAATCTTCCAAGGAGGGCGGAGCTTTCTTAGCATTCGAAGCACTCGGTATATGCCGTGAATTGGCCGAGTCATTTTTACCACGTGACAGAATCTACATTGGCAGTGTCGTAGAAATTTAAGTAAGAATTGAGGATGAAATTTTATATTTTGCAAGACTCACCATATTTGCGTCGACAAGTCCAGCTCTCTACAACAACACTTCTTGCTATCGATTGTAGTTTTTACCCTCCTTTACTGGGTGAGTTCCTAAGCGACAGATGGTTTCCTAGTAACCAACTCTATTCAGGAGCACTGTGGTCGGTAAATTCCTATAACCGTTGAGAACGCCGGTACATGAATGCACTCACGGCATGCGACGTGCAGCGAATTTGGGTTGCCCAGCAACGTCGGGGTCGATAAAACCGCTTTGGTTAACAAAAGTTTAGGGTTGTTTAAAAGGAAGGATATTTTGACAACGACATTTATATTTGAATTTGTGAAAATATGTAAATGCCAAATCTTCTATGAGTTGCCACGACAATTTAAATCAATGCAAAACATTGAACAGGGATTAAACCGGCTCAAGACCTCTTGCTTCTACATTTAAATAGAAGACAAGTTTTTAACAAAATGGCAAAACTTTATTGTGGGCGTTTCTCGGGGCACATCATTTAAATGTGGACAATTTTGATTAAAGTACGTACAATCGATTTCGATCAAAGACCAAAGCGCAAGACATTGCGTATTCACTTCAGTTGCTTAAACTGCAGTAAAGAAATCGGGCTATTACATTTTTATTAAATAAAGTATTTTGTCTAGTCCAATATATCATAAAAAATTAATTATACTCTCCACCGTAGGGTGGAAGTTTATATAAGATCGTCAGTCCGTTTGTAACATTTCGAAATAATTACAGTAGTTTAGTTTACAGCCATTTTGGTCCAGAGATCTAAACATTTTTTCCCTAGACTTTAGATTTTGGCCTTCTAAACACGAAAATGAGTTTTAAAAAATGTTCTTCTGATTAATTTTCAAGATAGAATTTTTGGATTTTTTTTTACGATTTTTTTATGAGATGTTTCAGCTTTTGGGACCATAACTCCCAAACGCTATTACCGATTTGATCAAGAGTGGTCTCAAATGAAAGGAAATAAGCTAAAACTTGTTAATACAAGGTATTAAAATCAGTTAGATTTGATGTTAGAGGCTTTAAAATTTAAAAAAAAATTGGTGAAAAATCACGATTTTAAATTAAAGAAAATGTAAAAAAAATATAAAAATAAATAAATAAATAAATGTGGACACACTGCCGATTTTGAAAAGTTAAAATAATAGAATAGAGGAAAAGAGTGATAATAGAGAGGAAAAGAGTGATAATATAATACAAGAGAAAATAAAAAACACGACAAACTCGAAGGAGGACCTATACAACAGGTGTGTTTTATTAATACGAGTAGGTGTTGGTTAGGGCGATAACTTTACAACTTTTTGAGACATTTTGGAAATGCAGCATATTACCGGTTGATTTCAAAATCTATATGTTGTAGAAAGCAAGTTATTCAAGAAATACTATTAGCTAAAGATTTTACTTGAATAACTTTTTTCCCTAAAATTTTAATGATGGAAAACAAACGGGGTTTAATGCAAATTGTCTATAGTTTTCTGTAAAATGAAAAAATATATCTTCTTGTATAATGGTGCGAAGTTATCAAGTTAGCGACCTCCTAAGCGGGTTGCCAATAGAACACAATTTATAAAAGTCATGTGAGGCTATAAAAAAAACAATTAACGGAATTTTTTTATTCTTTTACTTTTATTTCAGCATAAAAAACCGGCTTATTTTTGAATCCGAGCTAGCCTAAGGAAACCTAATAATTCCTGGCGCCTTAATGTATAGGGCCTTTACGAAAATGCAGCACTGTGCTGCATTTGCTGCGCAACATTGATGCTTTGACGATGCACATACTTTAACGATACACAAATTTTCAAAATATTTTTGTTTTTGGCTTCGTTAGACAACTTTATTCTTAATTACATTCCATTGTTTCCCCCACCCAGCCCATAGTCCACATACTATATCAAAAAATAACAGTTTATGGACCAAGTTGGTCCAGGATTAGCTGTTTGTCTATCGTAATGTAATATACCAAATTCAATTGAAATCGGTATTAAAATAGGTGTTTTCTTATTTATTGCATCATAGCATTTTTACTGCACGTCAGCAAGATATTTGCGCAGTAAATGCTAAACTGATGCTTTTTAGAACACATGAAAAGACTCATAACTAAATTCTCACTTACTTAATGGCGAAACTTTTCCTAAGTCAGTGAGCTGTGCACGATACAACTGTTTTACTCACTGACCGGGGCCTACAGTTTAATATGGAGATCAAAAGACAATTGCATTACATAGATATTATCTTCTACTTGTTAAGGTGTCGGTATTAATGAAGTGGAAAAATCCCCGCTGACAATGTAAGATGTTCCAACCCGGCTATGCACCTGGATTACTTGTTGCACGATCCAATTAATAAACTCACTGGGACCTACTGTTTAACGCCGACTCCGAATGGCTAATGTATTTTATGGAGAAGTTTTTACATGGCTGTGCGATAAATGTCGCCGCCGAAAAATTGTCGATGTTCTTATCCGGGGTTCAACCTGGGTTTACCGGCATGATAGTCGTGCACACTTCCATCACACCGCGGCGGCTCACAATCTTAAAACTCACCGAAATCCTGTCGAGCTCGTGAGTTATAGTTTTCGAAATCTCATTCTTAGGCAAACTTTTCTCGTTTCTTCTGAAATTTTGCATTTATCATATTTTTGTTTTTAAATATTCGTTTGCCGCCCACTAGGTATTGTTATCGACAATTACTAATACTTATAGTGAAATTGTCGATTTTCTTAAAACCTACATATGTATTTCACTTGAGGTAAATTAAACAACTACACTTTTGGTTGTAACAAACTAAGAAATATTTTGGCGAAGACTTTAGGTATATCTGGAATGCTAAGGGAAATACGTAACGCTTCAAAAATTATAACATATGCACATTATAGATAGATACAAAGATTTAAGGTTTAAATAAATGTGGCAATTTACATTTCGATTTACAATAAACTTGCAATGCTTGTTTTTCTTAAGCCCACAACAATTAAAGCAGTAAAAATAACACAAAAACCTACGTCTCAGTTTTACCAAATCTACATCTACAATCATTCCCATTTTAAGCCCCAATTTATACATGTTTCAACATAAAATTTCCGTGCCAACCACACAATTTTTTCTCTGTCTATTTAAAGTTATTTAGTGAATATAAAAACGAGTTGCATGTCTGATATTGTAATAGACACTTTTCATGTCTTATGATGACCTTTTGTTGGGATCAAATCGTTTAATTTTGAAGCCCCTAAGAGACATCAAAGATATCCTATTACAAACGTTCCTGAAGTCTAACTCTTATTCGACATTGATTATAGTACTGCGGCCAAATCGATAAACAATTCCTAAAATTTCATTTGGAAAGACATCATTCTTAAAATACATTGTTTTGAATATGTTAATGCAACTTAATAGTCCCAAAGTACTTATAGTTCTCACGATGTGTAAAAGTTCCAAACACCGATAATGTCAAAATGATTACAAAAATATCTTTCAAAAATTTTCCTTTTCTCCGTTTGTATTGTTTTTCTGTTCGCTTCAAGCCACTGTGCATGGACACATTCCTGTCCACATCAGCAATGCTTACAGACAAACTTAAACATTTGGACA
Source organism: Hydrotaea diabolus (assembly GCA_963513945.1). Classification (NCBI taxonomy): domain Eukaryota; kingdom Metazoa; phylum Arthropoda; class Insecta; order Diptera; family Muscidae; genus Hydrotaea; species Hydrotaea diabolus. Next base: position 1,530,744 of record OY740716.1, read on the forward strand.
ATTCGTAAGTTTGGCAGGGCCGAAGCTTTTATACTATACAGTATTACAGTACACCCCCCGAGTACGCATAAAGAAATGGAGGGTAATTGGTAATAGGTCCATGTTTGACAGATTCTACTTTTTGTCCTACTCAGGTTGGTAAAGAAAATTGCATTGCATTAGGGACATTTTGATTAGCGAGGAAATTCCACTGATTCTGAGATACCATGCGTCGGTGTTTGAAAGAATCTCATTTTCGGAGCTCTTGTGTCGGGTTCGTGACAAAATGTCATGGTTTTTAGTATTTATATGTTTAAAGGGGCCGATCTAAAAGGTCCATGTGAGCCGGTCCGAGTCACAAGTTGACGCCAATCATAAGTATTGTTACATATGTATTTGGATTTGCCACGGCTATATGTAGGTCAGGGCCTCCAATTGAAGCGAATCACAAAATTAAGATTCGTGACGACATTTTATGGCTTTTCATACCACATGTTCAAAGGTAAATTTACAGTTTTATTCAATATTCATATGTTCCCACACATTATGGGGCGGTTTTTAGGCCCCATGGCCCATTGACCACACCCAATTACGGTAAGGTTAAAGCATGTTTGCCTACTACTTCAAAGGAAAGGAGTTAAATAACTAAAGTACAGAAGTAGAATTGTCAAAAATTAATCAGGACTTTTTTTGGTCCCTAAAAAGGATACTTTTTTCCCTTGTCCATTCCCACTGATTTGCAACTTATCAAGTTATACGCCAGTAGCTCTGATTGGACTGAATCATACTTTCAACAGACTGACAGAGGGAATTAGCTAGATCGTCAAAATATTATAACTATCTATCTATGCCTAACACTTCCAAAAAAGCTGATTAAAAGGTAAATTAATTAAACTATGTATATAGCGGAAATGTCAAAAATAAAAATTTGATCAGGACTTTTTTTAGTCCCTTGTGTTGAACTTTTCCCCATTTTGCCAGACTTAGTTTGTCCGTTTTAAATACCAACCCACCGTCGACTATAAGACATATATCTGGCAAGTTTGACGACTCTAGCTCGTTTCGTTTGGACTAAATCGTGCTTTCAAAAGACGGACGGACAGAGGGGCATGGCTTTATCGTCATAGATTTGGTCGCAGATAGATATTTCGAGATGTTACAAACAGAATGACAAACTTCTATATACCCACCGTTCCATGGTGGAAAGTATAAAAATAAGCACTCGTATATTTTGCCCACCTATACATATGTAAGTATGTATGTGAACTTACGCATATAAAACATGTGAAGTCCGATTGCATGTGAAAATCACTTAAAAGTATTGAAAATTGCATTTATTATTTTGCTATTTTGCATTTTCAATGCCAACCCTGAGAGTGAGAGAAAATGTGTGCATAAAAATGAAACGTGGTCTCAACCCACACACTCGCCCATAAACGATGGACAGTGTGCGGCGGAAGTTGACGTTCCTTTTATGGCATTAGCCTCCTATGGTCCCAGTCGAGAAATAACGCAAATACTACCTTTGTTTCTGTGCGTTCCCTTTCCTTTGGCTATGAAGTGTGGCTTTCTGTCCAGCTTGTTTGGCAAGTGAAGTATTTATGCGATAGTAAAACTTTTCAGTGCATGCATCCTGGAGTGCAGTTACAGACGCACATACTTCGAGTAGACGTGTTTTCCTACGAGTTGCTTAGTTTGCCCGAGGTATCTTGTGGCAAGTTGCTTCTCCATCAACGATACAGTAAATTTTTATTTATTTTGTATGTGTATATCCGGCGTAGGAAATCTTTCCGTACTGCTGCAAAGAATAAATACACTCAGACAAATGATATTTTAAACGTTGATTTAAATCGCACGGCATTTTGAAAACAAATAAAAATAATCTAAATTATTTTATTTTCTTTTATGTTTTAAAGCCTGCTAGGCTTGTGTTTTACTTGGCTCATAACCTGACCACATGGATTTGTTTCCCTTAAATAGCTGTCACCTTAAAAATCGATCATTCGATGTTGATAATCTCTTCCTTGTGTTTGCATTTTTCTGAGTGTACGTTCGTATGCCTTTGGGAATTTCCGTTTGAATTCTTGAATCCGCTCAGATTCCCAACCAGAGTGGCATGAATTGCAGGCAGAAAACCGTTGTGGCCATGTGTTGATATCGTAAACTCTCTTCTGTCGATTTCTTTTGCCTCCCATCAGTAACGCCTTCCACTAGCTTGCAATTTTCTGTAATGCAGTTTATTTAAAATACAGTCGCCCCCATTTGTACTGAACGCAGGTGAGTGAAAGAGTCAGGGCTCGACCGCCACAAAGAATACCTGTGCCGTTACCTGTTTTAAAGCGAAAATCACTGGCCGAAAAAGTGTAAACGCCGCTGCAAACTAGTACAATACCCCATCTAAAGAAAAACATAACAAGCTTCAAGACGACTACAGTTAATATGCATTTGCACGCCGAATTTTATGATTTTGTGCTTCATAAAAAAACTTGCAAAACATTTTGTCAAATTATTTTTCCAAATGTGTTATTTATGCCGATATTTATCCATCCTATTATTTTGTGGAAACCTTACAATAGGTTTAGAGAACAATTTTATAATGAAAATTTGAACTTTTAATTTTAATGAATATGGCCCTATATTTTTTATTACAATTATAAATTGCCATCTAGGTCGAATTAAGACTAGACTTTAAAGATAATACTCCATCTATAACTTTTAAAGCCCTCGAAAAAGTCGAAATGATGCGGTTTGTTCAAATATTCACTGTTTATAAGAAACTACAGTGATTTTTAACGGCAAGAAATCCCTACAATAAGCAGGAAATCTAGCAAGTGTGAGCATCGCAGAGAAGTTCGACGCATGAAACACTTTTGTCTTAGAGCTGCTTTGATTAAATATTTTGCGTGGAAAAACAGGTAAAAGCCAATTTCTGCCAGGCCGGGTCCATTTAGCCGATAAACAAAGAGAGTACAAAATGTTTTCGCACTTTTATGGATTCTATTCTATGTTTTTGTTTTTAAATATAGCATAAATGCATGCTCGTAATTGTCATAAATACAGGTTGGTCCAAATTTAAGCTTTGTTTTTCATAATTCAAAAAAAGACAACACAATTTTTTAAGATATTGGTGACGGTTTCTGGGTCTGTTTCACGGGCTTTTCGATATTCGCTTTAGTGCCGTAAATCGTTAAAGGATTGTTCGAATATCATCGGTTCTTTACGGAAACCCACAAAAAATCTTCGGCGTCAACGCGAAGCGCCAAAGAGTCTAACTGATGTCGCCATTGCGTTAAATTCTGAGTTGTTGAGATGACGAAGATCCAGGACTCTTGGCTACGGCGGCCACCTTGATCTACTATCTAGCTAGTCCCCGGAACTTGCGTACACTTTACTTTTAAACGGCTAAACATAAAGATATTACTCTCCGTGAGACCAGAAAAATGTTTAAAATAACCCTGGATCCGGGAAGTAAATTATAAAGTGTAAACTTGCAAGTCAACGTCAACCACTCCTTGGTACAAAGAGTAAAGAAAATTCTTAATTCAGCAAGTAAAAACACTCATTTCTAAAATAGGAACATGAATTACACTGTTCAGTACCATAAGTAATTTCTAAAAATGTTATCCTGACAGATTTTAAAGTTTTGAGCCCAAACCCGTTTTAAGCAGTCCGCGATTAAATGTTGAATAATTTTAAAGGTACGAATATCCACCCTATCTTGTTCTGAAGGTCGCGTCTTTGGTAAACAATGTAAACCTGTAGATGTCAAAAAACGTTAAGTTCAACTCTAATCGTTTCTTCACTTTGGAAGAAATATGTACATAGAACCTTTCTTTCTATAAGTATATCTTCTACTAAAACCAATCCAGTTATTATTGTATCCAAAATGTGCTGAAAAAGTTTGGAAAACAGATTTTTAACCAGATTATTATTTGATTTAATCCTTGCAAATGAATATTTTGTTGTTTAGTGTTATATTTAGTTTCTTAATGAAATTTCAATTAGCTTCGGTTATTTAAGAAATTATTAAATTTTTAAAAATAACTCAGTAATTAATTAGACAAACTTAAGGTCAGTTTTGTTTGTCAGATATCATCTTCAGGAAACAAAAGAGTTACAATAATCAAACGTTTGAATATCGAAATTAAATAAAATTATAAAGACAATACTGACCTCAAGCTTGTGTAATTAATTACTGATTTACATCAAAAAAGGTCGAACAAAAAGACAAACGAATATTGTTAAAAATATTAAATAAAACTGTAATAAAACTAATTAGTATTACTGTATTTAAAGTAGTTTCCTTAAATATATTTCAATTATTTCTTTGGGGAAGTTTGGGCCATAGATGAGACCATAAATTTACTTTAAGAACAGATTTTTTTACAAACTCTTTAGAAATTATTATGAAAACATATTATTGCAAATAGTCTTTACCATTTCCAAAAACCAATAAAACCTTTTCGTATTAAACCATAGAAAGCGCAAATTGTCCATTGATGGCAAATCAAACATATTTAAAACTCACTTAATTGTATAATTTTCAATTTTTAAAAAGAATCGCCTTTATAGTTTGTTAAAAAATTTCGTCCCCATGTTAAATTGTGAAATTTTATAAAGTACTTTTATAAAAAATGAAAAACAGAAAATATCATTATTAGTAAAGCATACGTTTTACCGTCGAGAACTTGCAATCAGCAAAAATATAATTCTCCAATTACATGCTTTCACCTCACCTATTAGAAGAAAAGTAGTAGAAAAGTAGAAGAGAACTAGCCCTGTTAAAATTCTCCTACACACAAATCGAGAGCTCTTAAAAACAGATCGTTAATTTCTCATTATAGTACGAGTAGCTCATGCTGGCATCTGTTATAATTTGTATGAAAATTGACAGGCGAAGTTCGATGAGAGTGAAATTTTAAGGATTTCAATCGTATATGCGAATACTACAAAAAAATTATATGACGAGACATGTCTTACATTTCGAAATGATTATATTGCGGTTGTTTTGAATAAAAATCCACTTCAACGAATTTCGGTTGGGCATTCAGCGAAATTGCGTTATAGCCTAGTTCCACTGTTCGGACAAACAAACACACAACGTTCCGACTTGCAAATGTATGTTGGTTGGTACTGCATTTTCAATATTCGAACTATTTCAGCGCGTTTTTGTTCTCAATATTATTTATTTGAAATGCTGTGTAAATATTTTCGAAGCTTCGGGCTTTAATCTGCGAAATCCGTTTGGATCAACAAATGATTGTCCGCATATTTCACCAGCACATGTGTATTTATTATTTAATGCATTTTAATCAAGAGCGTTTTTTCTGGTCATTTCATTTTTTCCCCCAAAACGAAGAACTCTGCGCTTCGAGGAAAAACAACTGCATTGTTGTATGTACTTATATTTATCAATAGTTTTATTCTATAGAACTCTATTTGTATGCTTTTGTATAGCCTTCACCATGGGGCAAAAAGAATATCCCTTTTGACACTTCCTTTGATGTTAATTTATGCTGTGAAGTCAGAGTTTCTATACAGAGTATTACTCTGAAAAAAAGGACCATAAAACAAAAATTTTGGACTAAAATTTCATATTAAATTTCACGTGAGTACCGGAGCTGCAAGAATGGCCACGCGCTCTGCGGATTGCAAAATTTGCAAATTGTTGCGTTATTTTTCTATTACTTCTAAAATAGTGAATAAAATACAATGCATCGTTAATTTATTTGTCATTTGACACGAATTTAAAAACTACGGACGCAAATAGCCAAGCCACATTTTTAACTGCTTTCTTTATTCGTCGTTAAAGGCCCAAGCGGACAGAAGACCTCAGAATTTTCTCAGCTTTTTCAACTCCATAAAAAGCATTTTTCACACTAATCTCATAAACAAGTTTAAAATTTTGGCTTGTATCTTCATTTGTTTTTCTTTCACACATATTTTCAAACATTTTTTATTTTGTTTGGAAAATAAAAACAAAAATATTATCTTCAAAAAGGGAGGACTTTGCAATCAACTGCTATTTTCACTGACATAAATACGCAGTGGATGGTGTCCGCAAAGTGGCAGCCCCACTTCCATCCTAGGGTACGGTGGCCCAATAACCCGCACATCCGAACACCAAACGATCCTTAAAACAAACCCACCATAATCAATGTTGACGACCCTTGGCTTAATTAAACGGATAAGATGAGGACAAAGGTATGTTAGAACGCTTACAGACACAACAAGGCACGCCCAGTTAGAAACACAATTCTTAAAATACAATCTAGAAACACTAGGATACGATATGAAAGCGGCGTAGCTTTTATGATATCCAAGTGAACAAGGAAACCACTCTGCTTCTGGGAACCCGTCAACGATCGAGTCATAACCGCTCGCTTTTACAGTAACAAAGAAATTTGTAACGATCCTTCAACCTTATGCACCCACCGAAGAAGCCGAAGATAGCTCGAAGGACAAAAAACGTACCCCAGAAATATGCTCTTATTCTGTCGGGAGATTTTAATGCGAAAATCGGCGCCAACAATGATAAAGAAAAAATATACTGCTATGAGGACTAGAAACGCTAACGGCATGCCCATATCTCTCAGGAACTCAACCTAGTCATCGGTGGCTCCTCATTTTCCCATAAAGATATCAACAAGTATACATGGACTTCGTCAAACGGCATCAGGAACCAAATATATCACATCTGCATCCGTTAGCGATGAAGAAGTCCTTGTTAGATGTACGAATCGAACGCGCAGCCGACATAGACTCAGACCAAGATTTGGTAATTGCTTCTGTAAAACTAAAATTAAACAAGCTCTACAAGCAACGTTACAACCAGAGAAAACTGAAGCGCTTCGAATTGAATAAACTTACGGATGAATGAAAACAAATCGAAACTACTACCGCGATGAGGGAAAGGCTAGAGTCCACTCAAAACATTGAATGGCAAGGAACATGCAAAGTACTGGGCAACATAGTAGAGGACAAGATAGGATACGTAGACAATAGTGACCGCATAATCTGGACAACTGATAACATACGGACCTTTGTCCAAAAAAGGAACGACAACAAAATTGCAGACAACAGACGAAGGATTGAATATCGCGCAGTTGCTAAAGCAGTAAAAAGAGCTGCTCGCGCTGACAAAAGAAGGTATTTGAACCACTTGCAGACGAAGTTGAAATGGCGGCCGCATCTAATAACATGGACCAACTATACCAAATCATTTCCAAACAAAACTTTAACCACATCCACTTTAATAGGCGACCAATGGACAACTACTCGCTACGGTAGAACAACAAACCCGACCTTGGAAGGAACTCTTTGAAACCACCAGCAGTAGCGAAGGTGTTTACGACGTTGGCTCTGTATACACCTTGAACCTTCAACAACAATGGAAAGTATAAATATAGAGCCTCTCCCAAGTGGACGAAATCATAACAGCAACAGTAGCACTGAAAATCATCAATGTACCGGGTAATGAAGGCATATAAGCCGAAATTCTACAAAGTAACCCTATAACCTCAGCTGGAATCCTTCACCCATTTCTGACAGAGGCTTTGCAACAAGAGCGAGTCAAAAGAAACAATCACAAAGGGCGAACTTAGTGACTGCAACAACTAGAGAGGAATATTTATACTGAACACTATATACAAGTCAATGGCAATTATAATAAACACTAGATTAGACAAAATGTCGAGCAATCACTACGCGACAAACCCGCAGGATTCTGTCCACATCGAAGCTGTGTCGATTAGGCAAACACTTTCAGCATTATAATCGATCAGTCGATTGAATAGCGAACACCCTTCAACTTAAAAGGTTGGCCCAACTTTAACGCACGATGTTAAATGTAAAAAAACAAAGGGTTTTCAGATAATTATCTTAATATTTATTATTATGATAAAATGATCTATGACAATTATGTGTGAAACAAAATATTACGAATATCTGGTCACGAGATATTCGTGAAACCGAACGCCATTTACGGTAACTGATTGCGTCGGCGTTTCAACAATCACTCGATAATTCTCATTTGCTCAAATGCGACAATTCAGCTTGTCAACGAATCCACAGTGTAAACATTTGGTCGATTATGCTGATCAAAAAAATAGCGAAGTGCACGAAATGCATTTTTAAACGCCCATTTGCGTAAAAGACTTCAACAATCTGAACGCGCTGCTCAATTGTGTGGTCAAGTGTTGGTCAAACACTAAAACTTAACTTAAATTAAGCTGGGCAAAAAACAATTAACATCGTGCATTATGGTTGGACCACCCTATTGTATTTATCGACTTTTCAAAGGCTTTCGACTCCATTCAACACAGTGCAATATCGGAAGCATTGAGAACAAAGTCCCCACAAAAAATATAAATATTGTAAAAGCAAGTTGGACACAGTAAAGGATTAGCGAAACCTTCCTATCGCCCCTTACTTTTCGCGGCCATTGTAGACAGCCACATGACTTAAATATGCAAAAGTAGGAGAGGAAGAAGAAATTAAAACACAAAGCAAAGGTAGAAATAGGTGGATACCTCTTGCAATCTATGCACCCTTGAGGTGTATTAAGGAAAATATAATAAAAAATACAAAAAATATGTTACCAAACCATTGGGAAGTGCCGAGTTTGAGAGAATTTATACCTTTTAAGAGTAAGTTGTTTTTTTTTTGATCAAGGAAAGACTAATTTGTATGGGAGTTACTGAAATAGGGCGTGGCGACCACATTTATCTCGCGCAGGTACAAAGATGCAATATGTACGCATTTATATGGAATTTATGCGTTTGGAAAAAACTAGTGTGGATTTCAAGCTTAACTCGGATAGTTTTATTTGTATGGAAGACGTGGATAGGACTCCAATTTTCAATTATAGAGTCTCTCCAGTAATTATTTTTACTAGTATAATTTGGTTTTGATGTGTATTGACCAGTATAATGGAGTTTAATTGTAATACAAATCGATGGAATTGGGGTTTCTAGTTCAATAAAGTGATCGCTCTTTTTAGATCAACTCAGTTGATTGAACTAGCTCAGTATTTTAGTTCAGTGATTCGTTCATTTAATTTTCATTCATATACGCGTAATTTCATTTTCGTTCACTGATCCGTGCGTCTGAGAACAAATAATTTTTATTCTCTGAAACTCTCTTTAAAACTCTGACAAAGTCATAAAAGGACCCGGAGAGAAAAATAAACTATGGAACTAGAAGCGCGAAATAGCATGAACTAGTTCTCATCGTGAATTTAGGTGAATCGTTCAATTAAACTAGTTCGACCATGAACGAGACAACTCCACAAAGCGAACAAAAAATATTTTTCCAACCGATGGCGGATGTGAAAAGTTCCCATCTGCCCTCGTTTGTTAAACCTTTGGAACAAACACCTTTCAGCTGGACATGCTACAACCTTCGCCAACCGAATTTACACCTGAATCGGAGTTTGTTTTAGTTAAACGAGTAGTTATGCAAATCTGCATTTTATAAAATTTTAATATGTATTTATTCACGTGCTGTGTGGCTACACGCATGTATATAATAATAGGTACAGCGAACAGTTTCAACTTTGAATTTGTGAACTTTTTTTTAACATCATAACACGAATGGGGATTAGTTTAGTTGATCAACATCGGATATTCTCATGGATATTCTTCTCGAGCGTTTGTGTGTTATGGTTTTCTCACGACCGTTACGCTCGAAGTCAACACCGGTATGAAATCTGTGCTGCAGAGTCATCTTCAGGAATTTTCAATCAATAAAGTTGAACCTTTAGACTATTCCATAAACCCACACCCACAGGCCGCTTATTCATAAAGCTTTACAAACTTTCCTTGTATAGGGTGATCCATCTAGAGGTATTTTTTTAAAATAAAAAAAATACTAAAATTCAATCAAGTGTGGAATCTTTTTCATTCATTCGAAGGAAATTTTATGCCATTTATTTCTTGAATATAGTTTCCTTCAAATGTTGTCCGCAACTACACCTCAGGGTGTCCATTCTGAGGGTGCAATTTTGGATGACTCATTCGAGCATTTCGACCGGTATGGCGTGAATAAAACGCGTAATGTTGCCTTCCACGACCTGCATCATAGCTGGTTTGTCAGCATTGACTTTGGACTTTACGTAGCTTCAACGAAAAAAGTCTAAAGGTGTAATATCACACGATCTAGGCGGCCAATTCACATGTCCAAAATGTGAAATTAGCTGCTCTTCGAAATTACCTCTCATTAAATCCATTGTTTGACCAGCTGCATGGCAAGTGGCACCGTCCTGTTGAAACAAAATGCAGCCAAGAATACGGGCTTCAATTTCAGGTAGTAAAAACTCCGATATGATAGAGCAATAGCGAGCACCATTGCAAGTTACGTGTCGACCATCATTTTTTGAAAAAATATGGACCGATAATTTCACCAGCCTATAAACCAATCCAAACTGTGGTTTTCTCTGGATAAAATGGCAGCTCTTGAACCTCTTCTGGTTCCTTTTCAGCCTAAATGCGGCAATTTTGTTTATTGACGTTGCCGTTGCGCCAGAAATGGGCCTCACCACTAAACACAATTTTAGTCGAAAACAGCGGATCTTCTTGGTTTTCGCCGAACGCTATATATGGAAATATTACAGTTGCCAACATTTGAAGGAAATTATATTCAAAAAATAAATGGCATAAAATGTCCTTTCGTATGAACAATAAAGATTCCACATTGGATTTGAATTTTAGTGTGTTTTTATTTTGAAAAAATACCTCTAGGCGGATCACCCTATATATACAAAATAAGCAAAGTGAGTCATCTGAAGAACAGATATCCAAGGCCCAGACAAATTCAAATGAAATCGGTATTCGAAATTTTAGAAAACGAAAAATAATTATAAATATTACAAAACCTTTAATCTGAATACAATTTGAAGACATTCTTCTAGGAACGTTCGGGCCCAATGTAATATCTAAGGTCTTTAGATTTCGTTCGAAAATAACATTGACATTTAAAATCTACAGACTTTTACCAGTAAGCGTTTTTAAGAATTACCAGGGTTCAAATATCATTTCCAATTGCAAGACAATAATCGTATCGGTGCGAACGATTTCATGTTACAGGAACATCTCGTAGCTAGTCGTCTAGGTTTTTAGGATTTTCGGCATAAAGATTAATATAATATATTAAAATAATAATTATAGAACAGACTTTTGCGTTTAATTTGGCTAAGATCGGAAAGGCCCTAGTGGTACCTCCCACACAAACGGTCTCATGGGCCTTGAAAAATAATATGACGATAACTAACCACAAGCTTGACCTATCGAAATGAAATTTTGCACATAAAAATTTCTATTTAGAACACACTTCCGCACTAAATTTGGTTTTATTTGGGAATCTGGTGGAGGGTATCCAAAGTTCGGCACAGCCAAACTTCTCATTTTTTACTTGTTTTAAGTTCCAGCAGCCTCATCTTACGAGTACATATAATCTTGATGAAACTCAGCACGTGTTATTTGTTTGAACAAAGAAACAACGTAATTGGAATTGAAGATAATCGGTTCAGATTTAGATATAGCTCTCCCATTTTATTTCTTTACCACATCTTACATCCAATCTTGATAAAATTTAGCACACGTTAGTTTTCTGGACCAGGCATACACTATCGAAATTGAAGATAATCGGTTCAGATTTATATACTTATATTCCTCTAGATATAGCTCTGGGTCGAAACACATATTTTCAGTAGGATTTTCAGAACATCCGGAAGTGCAGTCTATAATATAGTCGGCCAAGCCCGGCTTATCCGCAGTGATTGGTGCCTTTTATAAGATTCGTGCCATTTCTCTTTCGATGTGCACTTAAAGCAGTAACATTTTCGAGCTTGAAACTCTAAGCATCCTTAAAGTATGGGCCTTCAAATGCAGACATGGACACATTACATGATTGTTTCGCTCGAAATGTTTGTACGATCTTTACTGAAGATTCGGGAGATATATCTGTAGGAGTACTTCTTACAAATCTCTCTTAAACTAACACAATTATCTTGACAATATTTCAGAGAGTTCGTGCAATCATTGCGGCCTAATTAATATAGCGTTTAAGCCCATCTTTTCGTACTCGCTTAGGATGCGCCGCAGGGCCAGAAATTCTGTCACGGTTTTAGAGTTCCCTTATCAACTGAGAATTGTTGAGCACTCAAAGTGCGGTAAACTAAAGGCAATTGTACTTGTTTTAATGATCATGTGTGTATGTATGCATAAATGCAATATGAAATGACAAACAGACAATTTTATGCTGATAAACATAATTTCTGTGTTTGTTAATGTGCCACACCACATGCGGAGCACAGCTCGTGCACTTTATTTCCTCCCGCACGGACATGTGTCCTTATGAATTCGCAGGCATATGTGTGTGTGGGTGGTGTAATCTGGATTTTGGCCATTCTCATTCATTGAGGGTAGCATGCGGCATGCGCCAGACCTAATGGCGAACGATGGCCCGACAGACGCACAAACCGGCAGACAGACTGCTAGTGCCGATGCAACGCTCGTTCTTAAATTTGTTTGCAGCACTTTAATGTTTGCATGCGGTGGCCAATGCTGGCTGGTGGCGATGACCTTCGTTTTGGGTGTGATGGTGGCACACCGAAAAGTGAAATCGCTGGAAAAGTTTCGGTTTTAGCAAAACTTTATTTGCATTTGCTGAACGTATGGGAGGGACATTACCCTGCAGGCAAAGTAACTAGTATGCAAATAGAAACATACTAGTTGCTCCGAGCACCATACTAGTTGCACATCTATCCATTCTTAATAGGACGAACTATCGATTTTTACATGGGGATGTCCCGGCTTGTAACTAGTTGTTTTATTTATAGTTGAATACCAGTTTGCTAGTTTATTGCTTCATACTAGTCCATTTTATACCATTTGTATACTAGTTTGCTAGTTTCTTCCTTCATACTAGTCCATTTTATACCATTTGTATACTAGTTTGCTAGTTTCTTGCTTCATACTAGTCCATTTTATTCCATTTGTATACTAGTTTGCTGGTTTCTTGCTTCATACTAGTCCATTTGTATACTAGTTTGCTACTTTATTGTTTCATACTAGTCATTTTTATACCATATTAATACTAGTTGGCACACACACTAGTAGTTCCCAGTAAAACGTTGGTATTTATTTAATACATATGTATATTTATTACATTTATTATAAAAAAAAAATTTAGTTCATGAAAGTTAAAAATTAAAATAAAAATTAGAAACTCAAATTATAGGAAACTCAAATTATAATTCCATTGGTGCGGTTGATTTTTTTTGAATCGCCTGTTGCCTAAAATGTTTTTTCTTTTTTATAAATATTATTATTATTTTTGTTGTAAACAGAGTAAGCAAAGTATGAGTCAACCTTTTTTGTCTTATCTATGCAAGAGAGGGAGAGCGTTGATTGCTTCTAAAGCAGCGCAGTCGATCGTTTCTTATTTTCTCTATTCTTGTTCTTGATCAAGTAACTCGATTTTGCTACAGTTCTTGCAACAACTAGTTGTACGACTGTCCCAAAATTGAACTAGTTGGTAATTTGCCTGCAGGGTAGCGCTCGCTGTGTCTGTGCGTGTGTGTGTGTACGTGTGTATTCCGCTGCACACTATATTTGTCCATGGCAAGAGGCGGGAGGGTGGAGGCACTAGTACTGGACAGTTCCTCATTTGAAGTACGGCTGAGCTTAGATGAATGGAATGGAAAAGTTGTGAACATCATTTTCACTATATAATCCCGGAGCTTAAGAGGACCGCCTGTAGAGCTGCGTCTAAAGGAAATTATAATAAAAACTCATAAACCGCAACAAATTTTGCCATTATTTTTTATGAGAAACTTTTTCTTCGTTCATTGTACGACTGGCGAACGGACGGATGGACGGACGCTCTGGCACTGGCATTCCAGTGAATGTTTGGTTAGTTGGCAGCGTTCCATGGTCTGTGTGTGTATGTTTGTGCTTAATACTACTACTCTCCAAAAGAACGCCTTTCCCTATGCCTTCGTGTTTGTTTGAGAGTGTGCGTGTGTGTATGTGTTTGTTGGTTTCAGCTTCGGCATTGTTGTTTACTCCAGAATTGAAGACGGACCTCCCACAGATTTTTTATTACTTTCTATTATAATTTAAAGGTATTCAAATTTATAAGCCCCCCTTTGTTTGAGAGTGTCATGGCATTCATACACGGTCGACTCGACGCAACGGTGCGGAGAAGTTTAAGTAGACGACACAGCAAAGCCCTCATTTGGGACAAGGGTCATTTGCTTTAACTTTAAACTCTTAATATGGTTTCATGGTCCTTAAATTTTCTGCTTCCTTACGTTTGCTTTCCCCTCTCCACTTCCCCTGCCTCTTTTCTTCCCTCTTTCTGCCCGTAAATGAAATTATGACAACGTTTTGTTGTGTTGTTGTTATTGTTGCCGTAGACGCTGCTGTCATTGTAAAGCATTCATAGGAGATGTCTAAAAAATAAAGAAAGTAAAAGTAACAAAAAGTTGATGCCACCACCCCCCAACCACCGGTCGACCGCTCCGCTCTGCTCCGACAAGTTGCTGTTCCATCATATGGCTCATTCGAGCATACCTTCTTATGTATGAGTGTAAATAAATGCATGGGTATGTGCGACTGTGTGTATGTGTGCGTGTGCACTGTCAAGGGCGGAAAATGGGTCTCTTATCGTCACTTCCAAAAGCAAATACGAGTAATATTTAAATTATAGCCCGGAATAGGAGTTTTTTATGTGGAAACTTGTGTAAACTGTAAATTAAAGAATTTAATTTCTTTTTGTTTTGTTTTCTTCATTTTTCACCCCCGACAATGTCCCCTCGGTCTCGGGGCTGTCTTTGTTTTTGTTTCTAATTCGCACTGCCACAAACGCACACGTAAAGTTTCCCAGATCGTTTTGCTGGTGGCAGGGGCGTCATTTGAAATTATGGCAGTCCCCAGTTCTTGTTAAATCATTCCGTTTCTCCGTTGTGTGTCGTTCGTTCCTTGGGTGTTTCTTCCATTTTTTCTATTCGACGGAGTGACAAAAATGACACTAAGTAAATTCCATTCGGTACAATGCCACGGGGTGGCGAATGCTGCTGCAAAGTGTATGCTCCCGCAAAAGAAAGAACTCGGGAAACTTTATTCGAGCTTTGTGCGATGGGGCAGCGGGGACGATCGGCCGGGCGGGTCGGACGGCGCCGGCAAACAGAAATTGTATAAAAACCATGAAATGTTGTTAAAATAAGCCTTATTAGTATGCAAACAAATTTTGATTTATTCCTTCTATTTGTTGCCTCCACTTTCGTCTGACGACCTTTTTTGTATGGCTCTTTGTTCAAACGAGGGTTCGACTTGGCCGCAAATAATGTAGAAATAATAATGCGGCCAAGAGAGGAGCTCTTCCTTGTCACAAAAGTTCATTTGAGTCCACAGAATGTTGAAGCGACAAAAAATTACAATCTTATCAGTCTGTTTAATGGTTTTACACTTACCTGAACAATTCCAACGAAAAACTTAAAACTTTGCAAACTTATTTTCAATTTCTTTGTTTGGATATGGTTGGCGTCCTTCCGGGTTGCCATTGCTGCACTACATCAGACCACATGCGTAACGAACGAAATCCCCCCCCCCCCTCATGTGGTATGTACGTGCGAACGAGCTTGAGTTGTTCGCTTTGGTTAATGGCGTCTGGTAAATTTTCCGTAGTTAAGCGATCATTGGAGTGGAATCATTGCGAGTAAGTCCTCTATGTGCACCTTAACAACCCTTTGAGAAAATGTGGGGAAATAGTCTGGCGAGCAGTCTATAGGTCTACTGTTAAGTGGGCCCTATAGATTCAAGATGAAGAAATACCATGCGAACTCATTTTGAGGGAAAAAAGTCTCATAGCAAATTTGATTTTCACAAGGTATCGTGATATACATACATGATACCCTTACTACACGCTTCAGACTCCATAGTCTAAGTATACTTAATCACTTGGTTACCTAGGCTGGCTCTACAACCCCTTGTTGGTCCGGGCCTGCTTTAAAGGCACTTTGGACTTGGGCGTGCTTCCTCCAGTTTCTAATTCCATTAACCTCTACTTGGTCTCTTCACTGGAGTCTCGGGCTTCGCTGTCAGCGCTTTCAGTGGTAGTTATCGTCTAACGCCTATCTGGCTGGAGCGTTTGTTTCTATTCGACCAACAGGACAATCCATATTTTGCTCCTGCTTTTTGCGTTGAAGGCCTTTTTAAAATGTATGTACGTCAAGTATGGCGTTGTGTTGAATTCGCTACACTGTTCGATTTTTAGACGTAGACTAATTATTTGATCTATGCAGGATCGATTTGGTCGAAATCTAGCTTGTTCTTTGCGCAGGCCTTGATCCAAGGGTTCGGTGATTCGGTTGACTAAGTGCAATACATACCTCCAGTTGCTACATATCTTCAAGACCCCCCTCTTTGGTAACGGGTGGCCCATTAAAAATTTTAAATTTGAATCGGCTGTAAGAAAAAAGTGTGATGTTTATTTTTCAAATTTGTTGTGCAATTGGAAAGGTTGAACTTTGTCATTTAATAAAAAACCCAATATCATTCATATGACTACCACAACAAATTTGTCACAACGTTTTCGATTGTTTCGGGTCGATTCTCTTCGTTGGCAACTTCGATTTCACGTTTCAACGCGTCGATTGTGGCCGAATGCTTTGCGTAACATTTATCCTTAATGGCTCCCCACAGTAAATAATCCAAAGGGCTAAAATCACAACTCCGTGGTGGCCAATTGACATCACAATTTCGGCTGATTATTCGATTTTAAAAAACAGTGCGTAAAATTTCAATGGTTGCGTTGGCTGTGTGACAAGTAGGCGCCGTCTTGTTGTAACCAAATGTCGTCCATGCCATTCTCTTGCATTTTTGGAAACAAAAATTCGTTGAGCATTGCACGGTAAAGCTCACCGTTGACGGTAATGGCGGCTCCTTGCTCATTTTCGCCCAATATGCCGCCAGTCCAAAATCCACACGAAACAGTGACTAGTTGGCTTCTCAATAGTCCCGTGTGGGTTGTCTGAGTCCCAAATGCTGCAATTTTGCTTATTGACATCTGAAAACATAATTTTCGGTAAAATTATTCATCTCCTGCCAAACGCATCGGATGGTGTTCCATTCTTAATTGTCAAAGTTCAACCTTTCCAATAAAACTAAAATTGTAAAAAAAAAGTAACAGTACCTTTTTGACAACCGATTCAAATTTAAAATTTCCAATGGCCCACCCTATATTTTAATTTTAGGCGTTCACTTCATTCTTTGGGGATAGAGTCAGTATTCCAAATCTGTTTAAATAATCGAAGGAGTGTTTTAGCGACAGTTATTGAGTAGGACTTATACAATTCGACTGGTTTTTGGGCTTGCGATGGCACTTGATACTTCATTTAATTAAAGAGGATCTGTACTAACAGTTTCAAGAATGTCAGCGGCCGTGGCCGGAAGAGCCTCGTTAAGTTGTAATGCAGAATCGGTTTCGCAGCGGTGATTTAGAATTTATTCGAAATATTTCTTCCATCTGTTTTGCTGGTCGTCGAACGTTGCCGTACTTATCTTTTATGGGCATGCCCGTGTTTTTCTTCTTTGAAATTTTTCTAATAATATCAAAAACTGTATTGAGGTCGCCGCGTTGGGCTGCTGATTAAGCAACGGTGGCCGGTAAGAAAATACGCAAGTACTCCCTTTGATGATTTGCACTGATTCGATTTGCGTCGTCTTAAAAAATTCAACGTCCTCGAATTGCGTCGGTAACGCTTCGTTTTGCGTCTCATTTAATTAGCCTTTGTTCAAATTTACAACAACAGGATTCCCCGTTTCGAAACTTTCAGTCGCCAGTCTTCAATAAATTTTGCTTCGTAAAAAAGTAATAAAATGAGTCAAAAGTGTAAAAAGATTAAAAATAAAAATACACCAGCTATTGAATCAAAACCCTCATGCGTCAATTGCTCTGAAGCAACAAAAAATATTTAAAAATTTCATTTATTGAATTAATTATTTGTTTAATTTAAATAAATTGTATGTTTAATTTATTCAAAGTTTGTTTTGTCATCAACAATATTTCAAGCCATCGCCCGTTCTACTCACACACACGGAGCACTCGGTCGGGGGGCCAGCTGACACAGAGAACCGCCTGACAAGTGGCTTCAGTTGTTGCAGGATGCCACCCCCGAAGGGGAAAAAGAGAAATTTCTTGCACAAATCTGCAACTTATTAAGGCAAGTTTTGCGGCAAAACAACCCGAGAACGCCACACAAATTTAACGTCACGTGTTTATAGCGCAAAAACGCTCTCACAAACAGATTTAAGAATATTATATAGACGCATTTGTACATACATACTTATACATATGTATATACGGACTGGTATATGTTCATGGGTATGTACATGCATACATACAAATACTCGTGTACGATGTCACAAACGTAGAAAATTTACAATTTAAAGTTTTTGGTCTAACAAATGCCGTTTGTACGGGGTTTTCTGCGTGTGTGTGTGCGCGTTTTTCTGTTTCTTGAGGAAACAGAAGAAAGTGCACTTGACTTCCGGTTGCCGAAAAAATGCCAGCACTCGTTTCTCTTTTTTGTGGCGTGGCACAGCCAGCAATTGATAGTGGCAACATTTTCAACAGTTTGTGCAACGTTTGACTGCCAACAAACCTCACGAACAATTTCGTTGTGGCTGAGGCGGCGACACATGTAGCGGCTATAAGTTTTCCACCAAAATAGCAGCGCGTAAACTTTTCGAGCAAAATGAAAAACTGAAATGTCTTGAAATCTCTCTCCCCTCCCCCAACCTCCCCTCCTCCACCTCCAGCGCCTGATCGCGGCCCATGCGAAATGAATTGAATGTCTAGAACGTTTTGTTCTTTGTTGGCACAACTTCGACTGCGACAATGGAGATTGAATTTCATGGCATTTCGAATCGAATTAAACATTTCTTTACTCGTTTAGATGCGGCATTTAATCCGCAAAAGTACATTTTCAATTACGTTGTTGCACCGAGCGGAGAAACGAAGTGAAACTGAATTTTTTTTGAATGATGACGAATCGCTTGACATTTTCCGGAAAAAACACTTAGGAGCAAGTTTTGCGTCTGTGGCAACGTAAGCTCGCTTGTACGCTCTACGGTGTACATGTGTCAGGCACCGGCAAGAGTTTAACTCCATACATCCATCGCCTGAAGCCAACGAAGCAAAACGCATCACGAGTCGTCAACACTTTGACGCAACAAAGTAAACTGAATTCACCACAACATATCGTCGCCTGGTGCCGGGTCATGTATGCCGTACCACCCTCGACCAAGGAAGCGAATCACCACCGGCCATCACAGCACAGGAAAAATGATGGACTCTAATTTTTTTTTTTTTTTTTTTCTTTTTTTGCCTAATATGAGTGGCCACCACCACAGCTAAGTTAGTGCAGCCATTTCTAACCCATACACCATGTTGCAGGCTACAGGTTATCTGGGAATTGACACTGTAACTCTGTTTGCCGCTTACAGAAGGAGTTCATTCAAGTCCTAAATATATGTGTTCATGAAACACCTACCTGTCGCATACTAGCAGGCGGAACCTTATTGGTAATACTAGCAAATGTGTTCTAGAACGTAGAGTAGGGTATCCTTGGGCCGCACTTGACTGCAAAGTTTACATGAACTTAGTTGCACGTTTCCTCCAACTTGTGTATGAAAATACGAAACGGGTGCATATCTCTCAAAGTTGACCTACTTTGCGTTGTACTTACCTAATGAAATAGCGTTGTTGTTTGTCAGCTGCTCAGTGTTGTGGCTAAGAGTGTCCTATGTGGCCATTTGTCGGTTGTAGGGATGATGGCGATGCGGAGTTATTCGCCCCTCTCGCTTGAGTCCAGAAATCTTTTTCAATTTTGATGGACTTTTAAATGGACGAGTAAGGAAAGCCTTAAGTGGAGCGAGACTGACTACCTGATACACTCACCACTCATCCAAAGTAATATCTCCGAATTGTTCGTTTCCCCTATGTATGAGAGATATATCGTTCAGTTAGTGCAATACTGTCGCAAATAACACAAACCAAATGTCATTAAAATCTAGTGCAATTTTCTCTCTTTGATCTGTTCGAGAGTTGTAAGGACTCTAATAAATCATGGACGGATCCTGCCAATTAACCACACCAACCAAATTTCGTTGAAATCTGATTGAATTTGCCGCAGTTAGTTCTGTTAGAACCCAAATCGGGTGGTTCATTTGTGTGGGGTATACTTATAAAGGGTGGTTAAATTTTAAGAGCCGATGTTGATTTTGAATAGATCACAAATTATTTAGGAATTTTTATCATTTCTTTTTTTATGATAACATTGGTATTGTTCAATTATGTATGGAACAAATTATCGGCCAAATGGCCGCTGCGACCTCGGCGGCGGCACACCTCCATCCGATGGTCCAAATTTTCGATGACGCTGCGGCATAATTGAGGTTCTATGCCGTTAATGTGCCGAATTATCTCATCCTTTAGCTCTTGAACTGTTGCTGGCTTATCGACGTACACATTTTCTTTTAAATAACCCCAAAGAAAGAAGTCCAACGGCCAAATCACATGATCTTGGCGGCCAATTAACATCGCAACGACATGAGATAACACGGCCATTGAATTTGTCGCGCAAAAGAGCAATTGTTTCGTTAGCTGTGTGGCAAGTGGCACCGTCCTCGCGATAGCGAACACCATTCATTTTGGAAAAATTACGGCCCGATGATGCCGCCAGCCCATAAACCGCACCAAACATTCACTCTTTGCGGGTGCATTGATTTTTGACAATCACTCTACAGAATTGCCAAATGCGGCAATTCTGCCACTGAGGTGAAATTGTGCCTCATCACTGAAGATAATTTTCTTCGAAAATTAATCATCCAATGTTGCCCATTTTCATAACAAGCCTGCATAACTTTTACGCTTTGCTCGCTTGTGTATCTTTCCATGGTGTAAATTGAGTTAGTCTGCAATTGAGAAATATCAAGTGAAATGCAGAAAAAACTTGACGTTTAGGTGTGGTTCACATTCAACATCGGCCCATAAAATTTAACCAACCTTTATCAGAACTTTGAGGGGTCGTATCACATTTTTTCCCGGCGTTTCAAACATCAAACTACTTCACAAAATCATAATACCCACAGTTTAATGAGGGTAGTAACATATAATTTTAGCGGAACCGACTTTTTTCTATCCCATACCTTAATATAAAGTTTTAGGCTAAATATCCTGAACATTTCGTCCGATTTATTTTTTATTATTCAATATTTGACACCAAAGTGATACCTTTGTTTTTGCGTAATCAGTAAAATCGTCAGTTAATGTGGCAACTTAATTGTAATAGCTTCGGATTTCGAATCTGACTAAACAAATTTCCTCCGAATCTGACTAAATATATTTCTTGATTTTTGTAAAAAAAAATTTAAGAGCTAGAACAAATCAAACCATTTAAAGTATCGATAAGTTCGACCTGGCCGAACCTTATGTACCCTCCACCGCCACTACGCTCCTAAAGCGCTAAACACACAAAATGATCTGTTTTTTGGGACCTCTTGGCTAAGGTTCTCATTTGGATTCGTCGCAAAATTTGCATTAATTTGAGTTCCCATACCGTTTTGATCATATGGGCCGATTTTTTTTGGTTGACCGCATGTGCCAAAACGTCCTGCAACTCAGGTATCAAGTGCCTCGCGAATAAACATTTTTACCAGAGTTTGCCCATAGAAAACTATGTTTTGTAATGCAATCACTTAAAAATGTGAACTTTTTCCAAGGAATCTTAAGTCCCTTAAATGGTAACGTTTTAAATTTTTTGAATTCTGGTGGGACCAGAGTGAAAGCTTTCCTTACGCGTTTTTATTTTTTTTAATACAAATTTTGAACTTTACAATTATTTATGCAGCAATAACAAAATAAAAAATGCCAAAATTCATGGATTTTATTACGCTATTTTGCTTGGTATCACATCTTTTAATAAAGTGTTTTTTGAAGCCCGATAGAAACTGAAAAACAGCAAAAAAATTAAGGTCACATCATGGCATGTGCATTTAAAAATAAATTTGGCATAAACATCACAAAGTCGTCTTTAAGGAGCGGAAATCGATTACTGATTTTCATAGTAAATTTGGATAATTCGGTAGCGTCGTTTAAGTAGAATCTATTTTTGACCGGTGCCCGCGTAAACTGATCATACATTTCAGCAATATTAATATTGCCGCAATCATACTATTGTCGATCATCAATTCAAAATAAAACGTATCTTTTCTCTGCGTGTATGAACTTTTCATGTTTAAACACCATTTAAACTAAGAAAATCAGTTGGAAATTTGTCGGAAAGAAAAGGATTCCTTTGTATTAAAAAAATGTGTTGCCATAATCTAATGTTTTGTTTCTGTTCGATATAGCACTAGATTATAAATACGATCAAAGTTTTGTGCACACAACCAATAGATTGGTTATACCAATAACATGCGGAATAACATTTAGTTGTCACAACTGGTGGTTGTGGCAACCATTGCTGCAACAAAGTGGTATTAACTCAAAATCTTGAAATTTTCATTTTCCAAAAAACTCAAATTTTCTCCTAAAAATATTTCCTCATTTTCCCCACTTTTTTGTCGACCTGAGTACTTGAAGTACATAAAAAGAATATTTCTGACTTCAAGTGGGAGGATGGATATATGAAAATTAAGATCCAGAGAAAATTGTGAAGGTTTCATATCTATCGATTCCTTTACTGTCAATTGAATTGCAACAACCATCATTCAGTTGTACTGATGGAAACCTTATTGTTGGTGCAACCTTAATCTTTCGGTTGCAACAACAAATCTGTTCTCTGTGTGCACCATCACTGATGGTAAATATTCGTTAAAAACTGCTGTCCCGATTTTTAAACAAACCTTACGACGGAGATGTCGTCTACTCAATTGGAAAATTTTAATAGTCTCTTTGTGGTCGACCATTTGCGGGAGTTCCTCTCACTCTACCCATCGCTATATGCCAGGACAGCCTTTCATACTGTTCTTTGTGTGGGTGGGGGTGATGTGGCAATGGTTGGACACCAATTGAGAGAAGCGTTTGCGTTGTAAATGTTTAAATGCTCTGACTACTAATATTTCCATAATTTCGTTTTCATGTTTGCCACTCGCTCGAATTTTTTTGGTGTGGAGAGTGACAATTTGACAAACAAATGATCATTTTCTGGTTGCTGCGGTAGACCAGCGTACGAGGCCCGTCATTTCGTTACGTTAATGGCCTAAACCGCAGCGTAACAAGAAATGCTGCCGGCCATCAGTGGCAATGTCACGTTTGTTGCAGGCGTATGCACCGGCTCTGGCACCGGCACAGTAAAGTGCCAGTAGCGACGTACGTATGTAAAAGGGGAAAGTGCAGGGGTTTTTTCGTTCGGTCCTGCTATCTTTTATATGGTGGTGTACACGTTCGAGCCTTGAGTGCTAATATTGATATTAGCTGGTATTTAAATTCAATATCTAAATTGTTGCTGTGCTCGTCGAGGATAAGCGCAGTCTTGCGTACTTTTATCAATTTGTTTATTGCAGCGATACATTTGCAATCGGTCATAAAAACCAATAAATAGTAATTACTTTAAAAGTTTGTTTCAGACATGCATACCTACTTTCAGGTACGAGCACACGCCAGTTGGAGCAGCTATGTCTGTAGTAGTAGCATAACTATCCGGAGGAGTTCTGTCATTGGTTACCTATAAAATCAACTAAAAATAGTCAAGAGCATTGCCACGTATTTTAGAGGGAGTTTTCATTGGGCCACATAGATGTTGTGCTAGAGAGCTCAATATTTAAAGTTCAGGTGGAAATCGTTTGGAGACCTTGTTTAGGATAGTTATGACTAGGCACCGGAAAGATATCGAAACTTAATATGCTCACATTAATAAGCGAGTCTGATTCATTTAGTGCTAACAATGACAAGTAGGGGGAGTAAAAAGTGTAAACATTTGCATACTTTTGGAACATGTGGCTGCCCAGGAATAACCCAAGTTTCGGTTGTATAATAACCCACCCTTTTCACATGAATATCGTTTTAATGTCTTCTAAGTTTTTTTTTTCCAATTTTATTTCTGGGTTGACAGTAAAAACCAAACTGAGTCTAATCATTATTTCTTAGTTCTCACAATGATCACCGGAAATATAATCGGACCGATGTCAGAGACGGCCTGTTACCAAACCTAACATTTTCAATATTAAATGCAAAAACACTATGCAACACAATTTCGGACATTCTCTAAGGAGGCTACATGATATCTTTGGGAATTAAAATACTAAGTTGAGTAAAGGCAATCCCCAGAAGGGCAGGTTCCTGGTAGGTCTCAGTTATTTCCTATGAGCCGAGGAAGTTTTTACTTTGCTCTACAATACAGTACACACCGAGAAACAATTAGTCGTAATCGGTTGGAACTACAATGATTCGGTTGCAAAAGAGGTATTTCGATTGCAATCACCTAATGTTTATAATCGTAATGAATATTCGACTCGAAATAACACAGGATCATCGTACTGTACTCACAAGTTATTGATTGGTCATATTAGTTAAACGCCAAAAAGGTGTTTATTGCCACAGCTGGTGGTTGTGGCAACAAATAGTTTTGCAAACAATTTGTTGTTTGCAAGTTTTTGGCAACCGATTTTTTACGTAATAAATAAATGGCAACCAATTATTTAACGGTATTTTTTAGAAATAGAATTATTCGATTATTACTTACTTTAAGATAATCTTTTAACCAAATATTTTTCCACTAAAAATCATCTATTATCTTTTTTTATTTATCCTATGAGTACTTCTATTGTGTAAGCAGACAGTTTTTGTCTCTGACTTAAATTTCATTGTTTTGATTAATTCAAAAATTATATTCTGAAAGTTCGGCTACTTGGTATGCTGCGCCGGCACTACAGTTTCAATAACTGAAAATTACATAGTACCAACTAACATTCGACTGTACTGATGGAATACTCGAGATGCATGTAATCTCAATGATTCGGGTGGCTAAATAATTCCGTTGCGGCAATGATTGCGTTCTCTGTTTGTATTTTCCAGATAAAGTAAAATCGTATGAAGATTATATTCGAAGAACATTCTAACATACTAATTTTTAAAAAAAATATAATTTACCTTTGAAGTGTTCTTTATTTTTCATAATTGCTGCAGATTCCGTTTTTCCAATGTTAAACCTTAAAAAAATCGTAAGAATGAATTGATGGCCGGCCACTAAAATACAAACATTTCGCACTATCACGCGCACAGATTTTTTCTTGAAAATTTATTTTTTCTTTTGAGGAGAGCATTTCGCGATGCCATTTTGATTAAGAGTTACACACAAGTGATCGTTTTTAACAAATGTTTATCAAAATAGTACAGCAAAAAAAGACATATCTAGAGTAGCGGTTAATCGCAGAAGCTGCGGTATTTTTTGTCTATGAACAAAATACGGGGAATCACAGCCTAACGCATATTAATTGTCTGACGAATGTTGCTAGCCACGACAGTGAAAAGCAAAATGCTTAATGAAGTATGGAAATACGATTTCTTCTTTGCTTGTTTAGAAATTTGTTAGTTATGAGAAAACTGTATAACAGTTTGGGAGAGGTAAGAGAGGAACTCGCCAACACAAACTCTAATGATTAAAAAAAAGATAAAGCAATAGAAATGGTGAAGCTGAAGGAAAAGTTGTTCGCTCATGGGAGATGTTTCGTACCAAAAAAGTGTCCTCGTCCGTCCGAGGGAGCGTCCGCTTAAGGGAGCATGATTTCTTCATGAAACAAGGCGAACATTTTGGGACCAAGAAATTTGTCCGCTTAAGAGAGCTGTCCGGCTATAAGATCTGTCCGCAAGGAGAGCTTTCACTGAATTCATAATGAAAACCAAAATAAATAAAATCTAAGTAGTCGCTATATTATCAAATTTTAGCTCAGATTGCTGTAATTTGAAGCGCTATGTTGAGATATATTAATATTATTTCCAAACATATTCTCTTCATTCCATACGGCTTAATTTTATGAATATTTAAATATTTTTTTTCATTCAAACCATAAAAAAGCTTAACCACCAAACACCCCGTTATTATCATCACCAATAATGTTTATTATCACCACTCATAAGTGGTTGCAGCAATGAATTTTTTTAAAACTGCGGGAACAAACTATTTTTCCGCAGCTTATTGGTATAACCAAGATATTGGTTGTGTGCACAAAACATTGATCATATTTATCATCTAGTGCTATATCGATCAGAATATTTATTGAGCTACAAAACATTCGGTGATGGCAACTGATTTTTTTTAAATACAAGGGAATGTTTTTCTTTCCAACCAATTTCCAACTGATTTCTTCTCTTAGTGTAGATTAAACTATGCTTTGTTGAAATGTATGATCAGATTACTCGCGCAAATCGTCAAAAATAGATTCCACTTAAACGAAACTAACGAATTATCCAAATTTACTGTGAAAATCAGAAATCGATTTCCGCTTCTTAAATACGACTTTGTGATTTTTATAAAACGCGTAAGTAACGCTTACTTTATTAGAACTCGCAAAATTTAAAAGGTTAAATAAACTTTATGGGACTTAATGTTCCTCGGAAAGAAGTACACAGTTTAAAGTGATTGCTCTACAAATCAAAGTATTTCTGTGGACGAACGCTGGTAAAAATATTTACTTTTATTTGGGAGGCACTTGGTCCCTCAAAAAAGGCTGAGTTGCATGACGTTTTGGCTCATGCGGTCAACAAAAAAATCGACCCATATGGTCATAACGGTTCAACCTCATCGTCTACTCAAATTATTGCAAAATTTGCGACGAATCCAAATGAGAACCGTAGCCGAGAGGGTTCAAAAAACGGACCATTTTGTGTTTTTGTTTTACCTCTTCATTTTTCGAATAAATTTAGAAATATATTTAGTCAGAGTCGGAGGTTTTTAAACCGAAATCTGAAGCTGTTAAAGGACTCGCAATTAAAGTCGCATTAACTGACTAGAGAATATATCGATTTGACTGATAACGCAAAAACCAAGTTATCACTTTGGTATCAAATGGTGTAAATAAAAAGTAAATCGGTCGAAAGGTTTAAGATATGTAGCATAAAACTATAATTTAAGGTAAGGGATAGCAAAAAGTCGTTTCAATAACTGAAAAGACAAGAGCACCAACTTACATTCGGCTGTACTGATTGGCAAAATAATTTCGTTGCGGCAAGGAATATGTTCTCTGTGTGTATGAATATAGAAAAGAAATAGTTTATATTCCTTAATTACTTCAAATTTTCCTGATAAAGTGAAATCGTATGAAGATTATATTTAGGTCGGCTTGAAGTCATTATCGATTCGGAAACGCCTTTTTTCTTTCGCCTTTTTTCACCGTTCAACCGCTTCAATGTTATGATCAGTCGGTAAACTTAAAATCAGATAGCTGATTTGAATTAACGAGAACTGCTGTCCGTAAAGTTACACAAGCGAACAAAGTCAACACAATAAAAATCGTTTCCCATATGCTTTCTTATTCTTTGTTCAAAACCTCGCCCCTTAAAAGAATGTACATATTTATGTTCTGGTTCATCGTCAAAATCGGAGACTATATAACTATGTCAGTTCGGTAATTTGCAGAGGGATTTACAATGTAAACCAGCGGATTTTAAAAGTTTTTGTTTTTATTTACTTTTTCAGTTTGGGAAAAACAAAATTTTGACGAAACTAGCAAAAGAAAATAGTCCTTGAACCAATTTAGCCTGTTTCAAATATCAACAGCATCCTGCGAACTAACATTTCAGCTATTTTTTTTATCCATTTAAAGGACCAATGGAGTAATAATATTACTATTTAAAACTCAATTTTTCGTGGAACCTATCGGTCTATATTCAATTAGACTCCATAAGAGGGTATTAGAGCATGATTTATCTTCTATCCAACGCACCCAGATGGGACGCTGTAATGTTTTCGACAATCCTGAAATACATATATTGAAAACACATTTGTTGATTGGGGCCTGACGATGGTAAAGTAGTGTACACCGAAACTGTTTAGTCGTTCCTGCTTACAACTAAAAGTCCTTTTGACCGTTTTTTGAACCGTTTTGAGTATCCTTTGAATGAATATTCATTAAAGACATAGTCTCAAATCTGACTATGGGTTTAAGGTTAAGACTTGACAACTAATACTGGACTGCTAAACCTCAATATTTAGGTTTTTGTAACAAAAAAGTGTATTTAAAGGCGAGGAATCAATTGTAAGCAATATGAGGTCAATATAGGGCAAGAAGTCGTAGCATCGCCCATACTATGCTAAAATCAGAAAGATCGTATCTCATGATCTTTTAGAAGGTGTATACAAAAATTCCTCTGAGTGCAAAAAGGACAATTTTTTATGACTTGAACAGTTTTTATTCTGATTCAAGATCTTTTTGTTGTTTCTTTTTCAAAGTCAACGTAAAAAATTGGTGAAATGTATTGGCTACGGTTGCCAGGCAGACTGTACGGCTGTTTCTAAACCCGCCAAGGTTTTTCTTCATCAGTCTTTGGCAACGATTACTTCAGCAACTAATTAAATGACTTATACGGGTCTGTCTCGAACCAGAATAAAAACTGTTCAAGTCATAATAATGATAAAGGACCAAATAAATATAAACAAAAAGAAAAAACTAGGAAAACTTTTTGTTTGTGTGCGAAATTCAGCAAAGATCTGATTTTAAATTCTACTTGTAGAGCGACCGGCCTCAAATCTGGACGGTACTTATTTATCGGGGCAGCTAGACTTTACACTCCTAAATGTTGCATTTCTGTTGGTTCTACTCCGCTACTATTGCAACACCCATCTGTGTGTGCAACGTATGAAAATAAACTGATCTCGGATACTCGTCAGTTTCAGTGGAGTACGAGTAACCACAGAGAGGTTTTTGTTTCTTTTTGTATTAGCCTACAGTCTGGTTATGCCGTCTGGTAATGTTCACCCCCACCCCACCATCGGAAATGTTGGGAAATGTTGTAAAAAGGGTATAGCTGTAGTCCGACACATTTATCGTAAACCACTGACACGTCATTACCAAAATGAACGTTCGCGTTGCACCAGATTCTGCACATTCCAGCCTGTGTCCGCCATGTGGAAAGGTGTTGCACTCAGTCGCAGGTGGTTGTCGTACCGAACTTTGCGAACGCAATGTCGTACCACTCACAATCATTTCTGACATTTCGATTACTTGCAAACATTTAAACGGCCGCAAAATTTAGGATTTCATTTTGGAAATACTCTAAATGTTTGGCTATAATGGAAACGTATACCGTTTAAAAAATCCTCATATGCCCGTGGTATTGGTCAAACCGACAAAATATAAAACGGCGAGGAATAATTTTGAATTAATGGTTATTGCTTCGCCATCAAATGGATTGAAAAAAATCTACCGCTTGAATAATATAAATGCCTGTATGAAAGGCTCTGTTTGCTGATATCAGCTCACCAGTAAAATATTGTTGTAGGAGCGATATTGACATTTATTCGATTTCACTCAATATCAAAATATTATCACATGAATTAAGGTAATTAAAACTAAATCGGAAATAGTTGGTCAAACGAAGAATATCTTTCAATATCTGCTAGTTTTGCATGCGAATTTTTGTAGGCGTTTGCCAACTGTAATTTTGATGGCAAACAATTCATGGTCTGTTTTTTAGTGGTGGTACAGTAACTATCTAATTTCTATTGAAAAACTAGTAAAAGTAGATTGATTCATGTACACATTTGACCTAACTTCTCGCTAAGGAACGAAGGGGAAACTTCTCTCCAGTCAGCAAGCTGTGCGCGAAATAATTCTTACACTCATTGACCGTGAACTACTATTTAACGTTGGCTCCAGATGGCTTAAACATTTTATAGAGACATTTTTATTTGGCGTTAAATATTCACGATTTGAAAAGCAGCCGCTGAAAAGGTTATGTGTTTTTTTACCCGTTACACCACGGCGGCCTAATTTGATCATCATTTCAATGTTGTGGCAACCTTATAAATCTTACAATTGTTATTAAAACATGGTTCTTGTATCGTTATAAATATCAATATATGTGCCATATAATGATTCCCACAACGACTTTTACATCACACACAATCATAGTATGACTCCCTCCAACCTATGTCTGACTTACACACAACAATATCGTGATCTTCGCGATTTTTTTCAGCAACCAAACACAAGTTTCAGTCGGATGATCCCGATATATATTTTTGTATGAATTATGACTTGGGTTTTCTTTAGCAGTCTTTGGCAACGATTACTTCGGCTACAAATGAAATGACTTATACTGGAGTCTCATTATGATTAACGAGAATTACCCTTTGCGTATAGTCTTCGAACTGTGCGAAGAGCAATCTTCATAGCGCAATATCATTACTGTGGAAATGTGTTGTCAAAGACTGCTGAAGAAAAACCTTGGCGGGTTTAGAAAAAGCTGTACAGTCTGCCTGGCAACCGTAGCCAATACATTTCACGAATTTTTTAGTTGATTCTGAAAAAAAAACAACAAAAAGATCTCGAACCAGAATAAAAACGGTTCAACTCATAATAAAGATAAAAGACCAAATAAATGTAAACAAAACAAAAACATGAATTTTATTTTTTCCATCGTTCCGTACTCAGCTGCCTGACGCGAGCCGATTTTCAAGAAATCTCGTAAAGGGTCGTTTGTGTGTAAGGTACCAGAATGGGGAGTGGCATAAAGTGTGAAATAAACATAGTGCGGAAAACAAAATTCAACCGAAATTCATGGATTTGTAAAAAACTTAAACCCACTTAATGTAATGTACCCTCGAATTGTATTGTTTGGGTGGGAGGTACCAGATAGAGCATCTAATTTTAATTTTTCCTTAGTAAGTCTAATTTTTTAATTGATTTTCTACTTAGTAATTTTCACCACAATTGTTTTAGTAGTAAAAAAATTCGTAAGCGAAACTAATGGAGGGCAAAATGGAGTATTTATTCAGAAGGTCCCTTTATAATATTGTGGAGTTAGCAATTTCTGCGAACTTCATGTCCCAGAAGACAAGGTATGTGGGTTCTAATCTGCATTGAAACATGGTCATTTGTGTGGGAGGAGCCAAAAGGGGCGTGGCCTGGACGCAAATTGTTTGTCACTAAGGTACCCGCATAGCTCTGTTCTCAAATTTTGATTTTAGTTAGATCGTATGATTAGAGTTTAGAAGAATACCAAAATGGGCGTAATGGTATATTTGTGTGGAAGGTAGCAGAATCGGTGTGGCGATACAGTCTTTTTTCAATCTCATTGGCAGCTTAGAAAATATATTACAATATGCTGAGTTCAAAAACGATTGGAGGTAGAGTGTCCAAAAACCAGGGTTTTCAGCAAACCGGAATTTTGGCCTTTCTTTTCAAAACCTTGATTTTAAAAAACGGACTGTTGGGTTTTTTTCACATAAAAAACCGGCTTTAACTGACATATCGGTTATAGCCTTTTCCTAACAGTGGACAATATTTTCGGAATCAGAAGTGATGTAATCGTGCCCTTGAGCAGGATCTAAATTTAACCGTTTGTCTATGTCTATGTTAAAATGGGTCAGATATGCGGACATAGGATATTTTTTATCTGTATGCAAAAATTTTATAGATATTTTAAAGCCATTACCCATGTGAAGGTTGGTTTTTGAAGACGTGTGGTTTTCAAGAAGAAATAAAACGCATATAATTTAATGTAATGGCTAAGAATTTAGCTTTATTATAAAGATAATTATGTTTTGAAAAATGATTTCGGGCAAATGGCCGCCGCGGCTGGTTCGTAAAAATTCCAGCCAAAAGTTTCCTTCAATAAATTTATTTTTTAGTTGGCTGTATGGCATGTGGCGCCGTCTTGTTGGAACCACATCAACATCTTTCAATTCAGGCATGAATAAGTCATTAATCATGGCTCTATAGCTTTCCCCATTGACTGTAACATTATTGAAGAAATATGGACCAAATATTCCCTCTGCCCATAGAGCACACCAAGAAGTGACTTTTGAGGATGTAACGGCGTCTCAACAATGGCTTGTGGATTTTTTTACTCCAAATGCGACAATTTTGTTGACTAACGTACCCTTTCAACCAAAAGTGAGCTTTATCGCTGAATAAAATGTTCTTGTAAAAATCAGGATCGGTGGCCATCTCGTTTTGGACCCATTTACCACGATTTGTAAACGTTGTTGCGGAGTAAGTCTATTCGTTATGAAATGGCAAACTAAACTTGGCATTAATCAAGTGACAGCTGTCAAAAAAGACCAATTATCGAAAAAAGTGTGGCCAGATTGAAAACCACGCGTCTAAAAGAAACACCCTTTATATGGTGAGGCATTTTTTGGGCCACCAGACAACTTAAACTCAATTCGGTCCAAATATGGTTGTCTGTGCATCGTTATATACCATACCGAATTTAATTGAAAGCGAAACTAAAATGGACGTTCTTAAGTGGTTGTATATGTTATATCGGCAAAGATATTTGCACTAGGGCTATATACAAACGTGGAACAGTATGACCCATTTTTATCTAAGCTGCTTACTGATCGATCGTAACGAACTGTGCTAAACTTCATTTGTATTGGGTGTACCATGTGGTTTCTAGAGCCGAGGACATTAAATCGGCTGTACTTCTACTCGAACAGATTTTCATAAAAGTCAGCCGTTGT
This sequence comes from Hydrotaea diabolus, assembly GCA_963513945.1. Lineage (NCBI taxonomy): Eukaryota > Metazoa > Arthropoda > Insecta > Diptera > Muscidae > Hydrotaea > Hydrotaea diabolus. The sequence goes on from OY740716.1 coordinate 1,563,418, forward strand.
CCAAACAACTCCTGCCAAAATTCATGAAGATCGGAAAACAATTGCGATCTGTACTTTGAAAACAAGCTTAAGGTAGACAGCAGACAAATGGTGGGACGGGTAGACAGATATCGTTAATGCGATCGCTACACTTAAAGCTGGGTCTAGATTTTATTTTGGTATTTACGTATTCCCTACTTGAAAATAAGGATTTTTTTGCTTTTACATACAAAAGCAAAAAAACGGAAAAATCGACGACAAAAAACTGACTTGTGGGGTTGAAGCCATTTTTGAGAAACCGACTGTCGGGTTGAACAAAAGAGTAGAACCCGGAATTTAGGTTTAGGACACTAATTGGTAGCTCTTCTCGAGTGTTATTTTGCGCACCAGCATCGCCGACGGACATCCGGGCTTGGCTCAAATGACTTTAAAAGTCATAAAACGTATCTGATCAAATGTGGGGACTTGCTTTTTTAATGCGTTACGAGCACATTCTGTCCGTATAAAAAACGCAAAATCAGCTCTTCACCTTCATTAAGACCACCTTAATATATGTTTCTTGAATATTACGAGTACTTCATTTGACATAGAAATACATTTTCTTTGCACCTTTTGATTAAGATGAACATATTCTATATGTCATTGCTTCTTCTCGAAATCATGTTGTAAAACTCTCCCCATTCAAAGGTTATTTGTCAAAAAGACCGCTCTTTTTATTAAAAAAAGTTACGTTTGGAAGACACACACATGCACATAAAGTATTTTCTGGTAGACATGAAAACGATGTTCGAGGGGAAAAAATCTATTTCGGCGTTCATATGTGAGTAATTCCATGTGAAGGGATCAAGTCAATTTTTGGAAATTTGACAATTCGAGGCCATGTGGAAATTTTTGTGACTTGTTTTGAAAAAGAATACCTTTAATTTTCTATATAAAAGTATATCTTTAATGTTTATAAAGAAAGTAATAGATAGTAATAATTATTTCTCTCTATAATTAAAGGAGAATTCAACCTGAACTTACTTACTTTTTTTAACAAAATATGAATTTTAAAATATTTAAATAAAGTGCAATTCCGTTTATTTTTTTATTTTATGAAACAACTTGTTCGTGTCTTATGAAATTACTCATGTTTATGCAAATATGAGTATAATCTACAGCAAATAACGAGAATCCTTTTGTGCTTTACTTTAGGTAGGTCTTTCACATCATTTACATAACCTAATTTATTGGGTTCTTTGGACGGATTACGGGCAAAATATTAGACATAGAAATAAAAACCAACAGTAGGTTGTAAGTCCGATGCTAACGAAATATTAATTTTCTACAATAGATTTCTAATTTTTGTGAAAAAAATAGTGGACTATTGCTTAAACGGCCATTAAATAAAAACAAAAATTAACAGCTTTCGAATTGTGGCAAATATTAGGCCACAATTCGGCCACAACGTGGCAATTAGGCCACTAAGCTTGCATAAATTTTTGCTACATGCTATCGTTTATAAAGAGGTTTTAAGCGGAATTTGAAATTGTTTTGACTACAATTTCATGCATGGAAAAACTTGAATCAAAGTGCATATCTTCCGCAAAAGACACTTCCTTAATTATTTCCACCTATGTGTGATTAAAATAAATATTTTTTAGAAGAACTTTGAAAAATAACCGAGAAGTCGAAAAACTTTAACATCCAAAAGAACCGTCTTGCCTCTCTGCAATTCTGACTACAGAAAAGCACCAGGAATGTCTCTGTAAACCACGTTAATTCCTTTAGTCATGTATAAATTGTCTGTGAGAGAGAGAGCGAGGGAAAAATCAATCGTTCACATCAATTGCCAATTAGCTTCATCTTAATTGCTTGTGGTTGTCGGACAGACCAAAAACCAAAGAGCATACCAAACACACACACACACATACACATACGGATTCCGTGAACTCTTCGTACAGGACCCAACTAAAAACTAAAAAAGCGAATAAGAAATAATGGAAAAAACGACAATTCAATCACAAACCTAAAGTTTACCTCGCAACTGCAACACGCCGAGCGAGGCCAAGGTATGATTTCCGAATGTGTGGAGCAAACCAGCACAAGTTTTCATACTCTTTCACTTGCGATAAATTGAAAATTTCTCCCCTTTCCCGCTCAGAAGGGAGAACGAGCAGAGAAGTGGCGGGCATGGTGGGCGAATAAAGACTGGAGCAAAAAAGAAAAACAAATCAAAGTATAGATATTAGGGCAAAGACAAAACAAAGCAAGGCGAAAAAATCGAAAAGCTTTTGCTTAACAGCAAAACTTTTTCCATTATTTGAAGATTAGAGTCTAAAAAACATTTACCATGACGTTAAATTTACCACACTTTTATGACAACACAATAACACGTTGGCTGGGTTAGGGACGGGTGGTTGGAAGGGAGGGAGGCAGACAAACGAAAACTTTTTGCTGGGGTCTGTCGGTGGCTCCTACTTTATAGAGAGTGTGTTTTCACACATGCCAGCATGTATGGGAGTGTGTGTGTGTGTGTGTGGCCACATGTATACATGCTGTCGAGAATGCTTCTTCCTTTGCTTTTTTGTATTCTCCACTGAAGTTTTCATTCGTGTGTTGAAATCAGTGTTGCCAACCCGATGTCAAAAAAAATCCATTTTTAATGAAAAAGTCCGTTTTATTGTTTGTTAAAACTTATACACACAGAGAATACATCTGTTGGCAATCGGTCCGGACTACAAATACTTGGTTGGATGAACGTACTTTCTGTTGCAATCGCAAACATTCCATGGTATTTATGGTTATTTGGTTCGGCTTACCGTAAGATGATAGCTACAATATTAGTACGATAATGAAGCCAATAAGTCAGTTGTACCTACCGAATTCAGTTAAACTATTGGTTGCCACAACTGGTGGTTATGACAACCAATCATATTTGAAGAACATGTTACTTTGATACCAATAATTGGTGGTGACAACAAATAAATTCTTTGTAGTAACCAAACACCGTTTAGTTTAGAATGGTTTCTTCTAGAAATGAAGGACTTAGGTGATTATAATAAATTACCAAAAGGATGGCGCTCGTAGGCCCGAGTTATGAACAAGTTAAAAAGTAGTAGATATTCCTTTGTATTACCAAATTTGCGTGGGAAGATATTTTAAGTGAAATCGTGTGGAGTTTTTTATCCCTAAGACTTGAGTGTGCTTTTTCGAAAAAGGGAAGAAATGTCTTACGATTAATATCTGTGGAAGTGCGTGGGAGTGAAAAGGGTGGTTAAATTTAAAGGGCCGATGTTTATTTTGAATAAAACACAAATTATTTAGGAAATTATTTTGCGAATATATTATTATTATGGTAATATTGGTATGGTTCAATTATGTATGGAACAAAATATCGGCCAAATGGCCGCCGCGACCTCGGCGGCACACCTCCATCCGATGGTCCAAATTTTCGATGACGCTGAGGCAAAATTGAGGTTCTGTGCCGTCAATGTGCTATACATTTCTCATCCTTTTGCTCTGAATTGTTGCTGGCTTATAGACGCACACCTTTTCTTTCAAATAACGCCAAAGTGAAAAGGCCAACGGTGTCAAATCATATGATCTTGGCGGCCAATTAACATCGTCACGACGTGAGATAAAACGGCCATTGAATTTGTCGCATAAAAGAGCCATTATTTCGTTAGTTGTGTTGCGAGTGGCACCGTCCTGTCCACATCCATGTCTTCCAATTCGGGCCATAAAAAGTTCGTTATCATCTCACGATAGCGAACACTGATCACAGTAACCGCCTGACCGGTCTCATTTTGGAAAAAATACGGCCCGATGATGTCGCCAGCCCATAAACCGCACCAAACAGTCTCGCTTTGTGGGTGCATTGTTTTTTCACTCCTGGGTTATCATTCGCTGTTGCCCATTTTCATAATAAGCCTGAATAATTTTAACGCGTTGATCGCTTGTGTTTTTTTCCATTCTTTATATTGAGTTAGTCTGAAATTGAGAAATATCAAATGCAGTTCAGAAAAAAACTTGACGTTTAGGTGTGGTTTGCATTCAACATCGGCCCTTAAAATTTAACCAACCTTTACAAAATTTAAAAAAACGGTTTTTTCTGGGTTAAATCTATTTACTTAACTACTACTATTATTATTAGCATAGATCTAAAATAAAATCAGATTATTTAAAACAAAACTGGAATTTTTTGTTCTTTTTTTTTTAAAAAAAATTAATTTTTTAATAACATTTAATGAATAATTTATGTTCAGAATGTTCCACTCATTCTTCTTAATAACATTAAAATATATTATAATAGGTTTTATCTGAAAGTTTTTGGTCACTTTCCAATTTGATGCAGAAAATCGATTCACTTGTCCATATAAACTTTATTACATTCGAAAGTTAAAACTACTATAATCCAAATAGCAGAACAATTACTTTCAAATCGTTGATTATAGAAATTGAAATGATGGGAGTAAATATATATACTAAAAAACATTGAACATTATTATTAGTATAGATAAATTATAAAACTAATTAAATAACTTTTTTGTTTTAATCAGAAAACAGAATACATAAAATTGAACAAACGATAGTTGTAATGACAACTGAAGTCGAAGAGTACTTATAGCCTATAATCTATAACAACAACCATTACATGTACACATTTAGTTCCGATAATCATTCAAATAAGTTAGGGTTATCGTTACTTTGTCTCTTCAACCGATGCTGCAAGTTCCCACTAATGAAAATTGCCGTGCACCCAATCAACATTCGGCTGTATCAATGGAATACATGGATGGTACGTGCAACTACAGCATTCGGTTGTGGCAATAAATTGGTTCTCTCTGTGTTGTTAAGTTTAAAACACAATTTCTATACATCCAAGTGTTGGAGACCTCAACCGACACTACCTCATAAAAATTAGTTTTTTATTTGGAAATATCCGTCCAGTTTCAAAATCAGCAATCAGCAAAATCACTGAAATTTTGCAAATAATAATCTCTATATGTGACAGCGCATAGAGAATGGGACCTAAGGGTAAAACAAATTAATTTTCACTTTTTTTTGATGTGGACCGATCCCATGCCCTAAAAGTGTTCCCTCCCAGACATATGCGCGTTTTATGAAAGTGATGGTACACCAAAGATACACGTATTTAAATCTTTAAAATGGCTCTCCTGAACAAAACTGGTTTTCACCGTTAGGTCCCTTTCTATTTTGCGCGTCACATATAGGCGCAATCATCTATGTAAAAATGGTTTAGATTGGGCCACCATTTCTTGTACCTCCCATACAAACGGCCTTATGGGCCTTGAGAAAAATTATGACTATAACTCACCACAAACTTGACCTATCGAGATGAAATTTTCTACATAACGATTTTTATATAGAACACACCTCTGCGCCAAATTCTGTTGATCGGAAAAGTCCTACTGGTACCTTCCACACAAACGGGAGGCACATGGGCTTTGAGAAATAATATGACGATAACTCACCACAAGCTTGACCTATCGAAATGAAATTTTGCACATAAAGATTTCTATATAGAACACACTTCCGAACCAAATTTGGTTTTAGTTAGGAATCTGGTGGAGGGTATCCAAAGTTCGGCACAGCCAAACTTAACATTTTTTACTTGTTAAGTTTGGTTTTGTATAGGTTTAATGCAGAAAATGCTGTGGCACTAGAATGTAGCAAACAGAATAAATTAATTATTAATTTTCTTAACATGGGAAAAAAGAATTTTTCACTTAAGATATTTTTATTTAAACTCAGAGCACAGATTCTTTACCCCAACCGATTTTTTTTTTGCCAACCTAATGATTGAGGTTAGTACAAACGAATGTTAGTTGATACTCTGCAATTATTGACTCTGCAGTTATTAGAAGTGTAGTATCGGTGCAACATACCAATTATCCGAACCTCCAGAAGGAAATTTTGGAACTAAAAAATGCCACGCTTGCTCAAAAAAGAAATTAAAATTTAGTCACTAACACCATTTCTAAAGGAAAAACACCATGGCACAATATTCAATCTGGGTAGATTCTATTAAAAAAAAAATCGTAACGTAATTTGATTACAAATTTCTATGAAACATTTAGAACCTTTACATTTCGTTAGTATCTTTTGCATTTCTGAATTTCACCAACTTGACTGCCTTAATATATATAGCTCCAAAGAAAAAAGTCTAAAGGTGTGATACCACACGATCTTGAATTTTATCTTGAATCCGTGATTTTCTCTGGATAAAGTGGCACCTCTTGAACCTTTTCTGGTTCCTCTTAAGCCCAAATGCGGCAATTTTGTTTGTTGACGTTGCCGTTGCGCCTTATCACTGAGCACAATTTTAGTCGAAAACAGCGGATCTTCTTGTTTTTCGCTGCACGCCCATTTCCATATTACAGTTGCCAACATTTGAAGGAAATTATATTCAAAAAATAAATGGCATAAATGTCATTTCGTATGAACAATAAAGATTCCACACTTGATTTTAATTCTAGTATTTTTTATTTTGATAAAATACCTCTAGATGGATCACCCTATAGTAGTCTATTACGGTTTTAAAGGTATTTTCAATACGCTGGTATGTATTTTAAAATAATCAGATTGCGTTTCTGCATTCGCTTTTTTTTCTAATGGCAACAAATAATCCAAGAATTCAAAGTACAAAATTCTTGACGGCAGTTATGAATTAGTTACCGTTGAAATCTTCCCAAAACTCCCTCAAAATAAAAAAAAACCCTTTATCTCTTTTAAGTCTAAAAAGGGAATTATACCTCCAGTTGGCAACACTGATTGAAATCCGGTTTGGTAATTTGGTCGCTCTTCCTAGCTGTTTGCATAGCGCCGTTGTCATCATAACTGTGCCTGTATGTGGTGTGGGTGTGTGAGTGTTTGTATGCACTTACAGTCATGGACAAAAAAATAGGATCACCAATAATCTGCATACAATTTTCAAACCTTCGGACAATTTGTAATGCCTTTTAAAAATTTTTGTTTGGAATTATTGCATATGAAAAGAGTTTTTAAAAATTATAATCTTGCAACGCCAACAAATTAAAATAATGTGGCGGGTCAACAGCAATTTTTCTAAATAACCATTTATAATTTACAATAACTACTTTTAGTCGCTTTGTAAGAGCTAATATAAAACTGTTAAAGATTTTTTTTATTAAAAATATCTTTTTCACAAAATAAGTAACACTAAAAATATGGGTAGGGCAGTGAGTGATCCATCGCTCTAAATTTAAAAGATAAAGGTTAATGTTCCGATGGCCAAAAAGCCATTAGAAGATCGTATATGTTTGTATGCAATGCGTTACATGTAGAGTTTTTTTTTCCGGTATTTTTCGTTTCCCGGGAAAGTCGGAAAACTTTTCAAACTTCCCGGGATCCCGGCCGGGAAAAATAACAAATGTAAAATTAATTGAAGTTTAACCATTTTTTTATTAAAAACTAGTAAAGAATACCATCCATAAAGCAAATAAACAAACTTCTTATTAGTATAGGAACTTAAATTGTATTGTTCAGCACCATAAACTTCTCCGGAAATTGTTGATCCTTGTAAATGTTAAAACCTTTAGTAAAAATCACTTTTTGGCCTATTTGCAATTAAATCTTAAATATTTTTAGATACATGCTTGCCTTGTGCTACTGCCGTCTTGTAGGTTTCAAAAACAATCGCGTTTTTTTATCTTGAAACCCAAATACAGGGTGGCCCAAATGAGACCTAGTGATGTTAAACACGTATAACTCTTGTAATAACGGTGTTTTTTAAATGATTTATCTTTATAGGTTAAATACATTATATGGAAATTTAACGTGACTATGTGTGAAATATGACATCAGACAAATGACCACCATTTTGCTCGATACGGGCATTGGGTCTTTTTAGCGCATTTTGCATTACACGGCGTAATGTTTCTGGTTGCAGGCGCCGTATTTGGTCGCGAATATTCTGCTTGAGCTGTCCAAGTGTCTGTGGTTTGTTAACATACACTTTGTCTTTTGAATATCCCCATAAAAAAAATCGGGCGCAGTTAAATCTGGTGAACGAGGAGGCCAAGGGAAATCTAAATGTTTTGAAATTATGCGTTCAGAATAGCGAATAGCGGGTTGTAGTCGTTGTTGGGGGTCTTGCGGTAGAAGCTGTTGCACAATTTGAACTTTGTATGGATACATCTTAATATCCAACTTAAAGATTCTCTGTAATGTTGTTCTGGGTATACCCAATTGGGCGGAACGGCGACGAGTTGAGACAGATGGATCATTTGCAACACTCTGCTGCACAGCTTCCGCGTTCTCTTCAGTACAAATATTTCGATGAGCACCTCTTCCTGGAAGGTCGGCAACTGAACCCAGTTCCTCAAAACGGCGAACTAAACTTGTGATCATGGGAGATGTGGGCGCTGATCTTACGTTAAAAAAACGGCGATAATTTCGCTGCATCAGAACAATTGATCGTTGAGAAGAATAATAAAAATCGATAATTTTAATGCGTTGTTGTGGACTGTACGTATTCATTTTAAATTTCCAAGAGTTCAGCTATAATCTGCATAAAGAAAAACTAAATTATGTTAAAAAATAAAAAAGTTATTTGTGTTTCACATCAGCTGGTCTTATTTGGGCCACCCTGTATATCGCAAAAATATTATCTATTATAAATAGCGTGCATTTTGGTTAAGTTTGTTGATTCGTTCCTTAGGGACTATACAAAATTTCGACGAATTTTGAATAAGTCATTTACTTGTCTGGACCCATTAAGCCTATTTTAAATATTACACAGCAGCCAGTTTTAAAACAGTAAACACATTTCTGCTGAATTTCATCTGCTTTAGAGACATACGAGTTTTTTTTTTTTTTTTTTTTTAAAAACCAACACTCAGGGGATGCCCCCTATACATGCGGTGCATTGCGTTGGCGAGTGGAAATTAATGGATCGGAGGGGGGAAAGAGGGAGTAATGTTTGTTGACGCTTGCCTTGAACTTCTGGATGTCGCAATTAGTGGGAAATACATTTGCCGGAAGTCGATTCCACATACGGACTGTACGAGCGAAAAACGAATTTGATCTGTAGTGTATAGTGCGGTCAACTGGCCAATCGATAACAAACGGGTGTGAATTCCTAGAAAGTCGCGTATCCCTGCCGAACATCCTCACGTCAGGAATAAGGCGACGGATGTCTGATGAACACACACCATGAAAGTAACGATAGAACAGCGTCACGCAACCCACATTCCGACGATGCTCAAGGGAAACAATAGAGTTGGATACCCTACTGTCACCTATCAGCACCATCGCTCTCCTTTGAACACGGTCAAGTAGCTCCAAGGATGATTTTGGAGCACCTGCCCATATATGGGAGTTGTATTCCATCTTCGGCCTGATGAAAGATGTATAGATATTGAAAAGATCAGTAGGAGTGAAGTATTTCTTGCACCGCTTTAAAAAGCCTATGCACTTGAGTGCTTCTTTCGACACTTCGAATACATGTCTCGCCCAACGAGCGTCACATTGTATTTTCATGCCCAGAACATCGAGAGCTTCTGATTGTTCAATATCCGTACCATCGAGAGAAATTGACGATATTGTTGGGTCAGCGAATCGCTTGTGAGACAACAAGCAGCACTGTGTCTTACGTGCATTAAAATCTACTCTATTCACTCGACCCCATTCGGAAATGGCCAGTAGATCCCGGCCAAGTGTCTCATCCATAATTCGCCTTTTGTCTTCAATATCTTGAAGGCTCGGCCTACGGTCGAATGAATACGAATGACAGAGGTTACTATCATCTGCGAAAGAGTAGATTGGATTCACGGTCTGACCCAACAGATCGTCAATGAAAATAAGAAATAAAGAGGGAGAAAGGACAGAGCCCTGTGGTACACCTGCGGTCAGCCTATGTGTGTTGGATGAGAACCCATCTACAACAACTCTAATAGTGCGATCTCTAAGAAAGCTCGATATAAACCGAGCAAATGTATTACCGACACCAAAAGCGATCAGCTTTGATATGAGTGCACCATGCCAGACTCTATCAAAGGCCTTGGAGATATCTAGAGCCACGACCTTACTCTCACCAAACTGGTGGATAGACTGACTCCAACGCTCCGACAAGAACGCCAACAGGTCTCCCGTAGAGCGGTTTCTACGGAAGCCATACTGTCGATCACTTAGCAAGTCGTTGGTCTCTAAATACCTCACAAGATGGTGGTTTACCATGCTCTCCATTACCTTGGAGAGCGCAGAGCAAATCGCAATTGGCCGATAATTCGCAGGATTATTGGCTTCACCCTTTTTAGGGATCGGCTGGACGTTCGCAACCTTCCAACACGCTGGGAAAACTCCCGCACGGTAAGCAAGGTTGAAAAGGTTGCGTAATGGACGGGCTAGCGTCGACGAGCACTTACATAGGACAAGTGCAGAGATACCATCCGGGCCCGGGGATTTATTTACGTCGAGGTTCGCAAGAACCCTTTTAACTGCACGCGTTCGAAAAAATATCTGAGGCATGGAACTTGATACGTTTTCGACCGCGGGGAGTGGTTGATTGCTTTCCGGCAAGGAAGAATTTCCTGCAAATATTTCAGCCAAAAGGTTAGCTTTATCAACCGGGTTAGTGAATGCCTGGTCGTCTTTAACAAGAGTTGGGATAGATGAAGAACTATCCTTTACTCTTCTTACAAACGACCAAAAGCTCTTACTTCCCCTAGGAGAAGTAAGAACCTTTGTACGTAGACGTTGTTCGTGCAGAAATTTTTCACGTCTAAGCACTCTGGCACACGAAGCTCTTGCCTGTTTTCGCAGCAGTTCAGTAATGGGGTTTTTGTTTAAACGCCAATTTCTGAACGCTTCCTCCTTTGATCTGACAGCATCCCTGCATGCCTGGTTAAACCAACTGTTTTTGGCTGGTTTAGCCGACATAATTTTATTTGGAACAAAAGTCTTTATACCAGATAAAATTATGTTTTGGATCATTTCAGCCGCAGCATTTACGTCGTTATTAAGAAAGCAAAGTTTCCAATTGAAATGCTGGAAAAAGTGGTTGAGCTCATCCCAACGTGCCTTTTCGTAGAAAAATACTGTCCCCTTTGGGGCTGGTATCGAAGCGACACGAAGAGCGGAATACGGAAAGGATGCTGAAACAATGCAGTGATCGGAGTTACCAAGAGGTGAAAGTACATTAACTTCGTACTTTTCAGGGTGCGAAGTTAAGTAAAGGTCAAGAATATTGTGATGGTGCCCTTCTACACACGGAATATGTGTCGGTTCATTCACTAGTTGCGTCAAGTCATTTTGCGCGGCGAAGAGCTCGGCGTATTGGCCCTCCGGAGTTGTATGGCTCGAATGTGAAAGCCAGGCGGAATTATGGACATTGAAATCTCCAGCAACGACAATTTCACTGTCCGGATAACTCTCCAAAACTTTCGATATTGAATCGGAAAGGGCGTCAAAGCCGTTAAGGGAAGCCTCCCTTTCCGAGTTTGGACTTCTATAAATAAACCCAAAATGTAGTACGTGTGTTCCAATCCTGAACTTAACCCAAAGGGAGTTAAATTCTGGATCTTGTGAGTTCAAGTGTTGCTGGCTCTGAAACACTATGTCATTACGTACATATACCACAAGACCTCTGTGGGAAATAAAAAGAGATAGGGTGTGGTACCCAGGAACGTGGAAATCCTGTGGATCAGAATCCTTACGGACCTGAGTCTCACTAAGAGCTAGAACATCAGGCCTATGAAAATGAATGTGAGAAAACACAGCGAAAAAATTCGCACGCAACCCTCGTATGTTGGCAAAATGGATTTTAAATTTCTTTACCATTACGCCAACCAGAGAACAAAACAAGTGTCAGCGTGCAAACGCAGTTGCCGATCTTACCCCCTTTGCCGCTGTTGATCCCATCAAATGCTTAGTGTTATGCCTTAAGCATTAGACGGACAGCGACAAAGAAAGAAGAGAGCCAACTGCACTACACGAAATGGAATGGAAAAGGGAGGGGGAGAAGGAAGACGAACGCACGACGAATAATGCACATTAAGAAATTGTCTATTGTTGTTGGTTTATGTGTTTTCGTTATTTATTTTTTTTTCTATTTTATTTGTAGTTATTGCTGTTATTTTGGCTATGGTGTGTTATTTGTATTTGTCGGTTTGCGCGCTGTGGTTTATTTGTTGTTTTTTTTCGCGGGTTTGTGTTTTTCTTCAACTGGATGCCATTAGAGGGCATGGCAGCCGTGAAATACGTTGAGATAACTCGAAATCCACCGCAAAATATTGAACGGGTACCCTATAAAGTATATTACTGATCATCGTAAAATTCTTAGACGATCTAGCCATGTCCGTGCGTGTGTCTGCTGGAAACACGATAGCTGTCAATCGAATTATGCTAGGGCCCAAAAATTTAGCTGATGATGGCTTATGGTCGTAAGCGGTTTGGTAGTGTAAATGGGTGAAACAGGTACAGGGTAAAACGTTTCCCTTTCAGGCACTAAAGGTTCCTCGAACAAAAGTAAATTTTATTTGGCACATTTAAAAAAAACATTTTTGATTCGCGTTTTAGCTCATATGGTCAAAAATCGTCCCGCATGGCCAAAACGGGCTAGCAATAGTCAATATGGACATCTTTGCCCTTAATTTTATTTCAATTATGACATTGTGGAATACTGAGGTAGTTTGGGACTTAAATTGTTGTCTTGTCTTGTTTTTTAAATTGACTCTATTTTTTTGTCCGTTCGAAATCAGTGGAGCCTTTTCCGTTTTTTAATTTTCTCAGTGAACCTTTTCCTGCTTTTATTGTACTTATATAAGCAAAAAAATTTAATTATCTAGCAAACATTTAATCGCTAAAAAATCCTTTGATTTTCGTTTCGTTCAAAATAACTTCAAGTGACCCTATTTTTTTGCCCGTAACTGCACATACATACGTACTTATCAAATACAAAGCATTTTGCATTTCAGTGGATTATTTATAAAGCAAAACTATTGAGTATTGCCCGACTGTCTACGTAGAGCGATCCGAAATGTTTGCAACAAATCGTTCGTCTGGCTGCTATTCATTCACCACCCAACGGTTTATCCAACACTTGAAGGACAAATCGGGACTACACATAAGCTACGCGCTTAAAAGGCAAGCCTGAAAATGTTCAAATGATAATTAAAAAAGTAAAATAGCTTCAGTTTCACCCATATCTGAATTATATGTTTTCCTACTTTCCGACCTCCATTGCCTGAGGCGTACTGAATTTATTGAAACGTCGTTTGTGTCGTGCTATGATGGGGCGTGGCATCCACTTTTTTCTTAAGTGCGTTTAAAGATAAAATAAACATATTGCTGAATAGATAATTTAAGCGAAATTTATGCATTAGGCAAAACGTTATGTGGATTTTGTGGGGGAAGTTTGTGTGGGAGGTACAGGAAGGGACAGAGTGGTAGAGGCTCCATTAATCCATCTAATTACTCAATCCATCTCCATCTAATTTTCAGAAGAATCGTATGAATGTGTAAAAAATATGCGATTACCAAAAGTAGGCGGCATGGTCATTTGCACTTGAGGTTTCAGAATGGGGTGAGGTCCTCCACTCTTCTTGTTGTAAAAGTATATTGAAGTTCGCATTATAAGCGAATTTCATCCATTAGGAGACAATTTATGTGGTTTCTAATCCACACTAAAATAGGGTGGGACAATTCAATACCATAGGTAGTTTTGGAAAAATATTTTGACATAGCTTCTTTGGAGAGTTATCGTGCGCACAGACGTACCGACAGACACGGCTCAAATAACTTTAAAGGTCTAAAACGCTTTTTTCGATGCGTTACTCTTTTTGTTCCTACCAAATGATATCTACCCTTTTACCCAGTAGGATGAGGGTATAAAAAATGTTCAATCTTTCTCAAACCAGAATTACATTTTTTGTTTTTATTGAAAATCAATTACATTAGAAATATATTTGGTCCTTTAATTTATAAATTAATTAATAAACCGAACCAGAACTACAGTTTCAAAGTACCTTAAACCGTTTTTAAAGCCGAACCAGTGGATCCGACCTGCTCTGAACCACTGAACTACAACAACTCGAATTCCGAAATAAGTGTCCTCCCTAACTTGAATTCTTAATGATTTTTTTTTTAATTTGAGTTTGCATGTATTTATAATTATTATTGCTCCCATGTTTTTACCAATAAGTCCTTCTGGGCTCCTTTGATGGTTTCGCGAGTAAGAGGTTGATCTTTGGGCCATGCTTCTTTATAAAATACATTAGCAGTTAGGAGCCGTCATTCAGCAGCATGTTTCCCGATTGTTTCCTAATGGAATATTGAGAGAATGGAGGGTATAAAAACGTCTAGTTGATTTATCTTCGTTAAGTTTGGTTGAGGCATACCAATCTCACTGGGAGTTCAAAGACATCATGACCGGTTGACAAGTTTGTTTGTATCTAAATAATATTTAGATTTTTTTATATTTTTAAAAAGCTTGAAAATCACAGTAGAACAACCTTTGCTGGCTCCTCTTGTTTTTTCAGATAAATTTTTTGAACAAAATTTTTTCGTACAATAAATTTTAGAATTCCAAAAAATGGTGTTGGTGGACAAATCGTGTCATACTTACAGTTTCTCAGCTTGTACTTAAAGTCTAGTATGGGCTAGTCTTTTCCTCTTCTACTTGTGCATTTTAATTCCTCTAAAACTAACAGTGTATAAAATATTTGGCTTTGACTAATCGGCGTTTTTTTGCGAAACACCGAATAGGGCCGAAGCATACTTTTTGACAAAAGCCGGTGCCAAAGCCCAATATTTGGTCGGTCTCTAGCTCAAAATCATTGATGTTTCTTTTTCAATACATCCCGCAAATGTGACAGTTATGATGGCAAAGGCAGACTCAAGGTCGATCAAGTTTCATAAATAGGTTCCATTCCGTTAATTCTGTTACGAGTTCATTCGGACTTCATGCGCCCAAGATGTGGTTAGGCAAAACTCCCGAAATTTTAGTATGAAGACTAAGGAAATGCGATGCAGAAAACATTCGCTCCATTTTTGCATTATGAAAATGTTTCAAAACAATTCGCACAAGTCGGTTAAAGTACTTATTAATCGCATGTCGTGCTCGTGACCCCAGAAATAGAGCGGATAGAAAATCTTTATGAAATTTGTTTTTTTTTGGCAGACATTAGAATTGATTCGCATTCAGACGCTGCAGGTTGATGCAAATTAGGAATTGGTGGAGCCGAGGATTGCAACGAAAGTTCGCTTGTGCAAGCGCTTAAGAATATTCGATTTCGCTTTTGCTACATCCCTTATTGTATTTTAGTAGATGGCTTCGGTCTATATACAGGGTTAGGCGATGCAAGTGATAGCTATTCGAATGAACATATTTTTCTGTGAAAAATTATTTTTTTTAATCAAATTACGAAATGTAAATCAAAATTTCCGAATCCATTTACTTGAGTTTGTTGCCACCTTTATCCTTGACTATGGCCTTCAAACGGTTAAGAAATTCCCGTACAATTGCTTTCTTTAGTGCATCCATACTGGCTTATTTTTAGGGCTCGCTTGCCCTACAAAACGGCCCAGATTGAATAGTCCATCGGATTTGCTTCTGGCGAATTCGAAAGCAATTATGTAAACGAAATAAAGTGTGGAACAGGGGTTTTTAACCATTCTTGCTTAACACGAGCTTTTCAAGATGGCCCCGACTCTTGTTAAAACGTCAATGGTCAACGACCGATATGTTGTAAATAATTGTGTAAGATCGTGTGCCTTTTGGAACTTGTAAGGCTTTAACTTGAACTCATTTTGGAATATGCGTCGGATGCTACGCTCGGATGTTTTCATTTATTTGGCTATTTGATTAGCAATACGACGTGGATTTCGTTGAATTCACTTCTTCACTTTCCGAACCATTTCATGTGATGCTGCGACCACCATCTTTTGATACAGAAACATTTTATTCACTTTAAGACGGCTTAGCTCACGAACAATATCTGGTTGTGATTTTTCGGCTTAATATAATGCAATCACACTTTTTTTATACGAGAACTGATTGGCTTTATGGATCATAAAAAGTTTGATTGGAAAATGTGTAATTTGTATAAAAAAAGGTTATTCGAAATCTCGATAATTTGAATTATTTAAAACAACCGGGCTTCAAGGCAAATTATCTATATCTTTCTGTAAACAATATAATTTCTCTATTCTTTTACAATGGTAAGATGTTATCGCGTAAGCAACCATTTCTAATAACTTTTGTTCTATAAAACTTATATGCAAATGATTGTGGTGCATTGAAAACAAAATAAACAACAGTCATTGGTATGCATTTGTCATTGTTAGGGTTGCCAGTACTGCCAAAGAACCTGCTTCCAAGATAGTTGACATTTTTGAAGATTGGAACCTTGACACGGCAGATAATTTTCGACAGTGTCGGTGGAGATTTCACAGTGGTCATGGGCGATTTCCGGTTTTGTCTCTCGGGCGGCTTCGACCTGAATCGTTAATGTCATCTGTCTTTTAGGGTACACCACAAGAGCCATTTAACGGCGCCAAAATGCAATCCTGATAACAGGATTGCTTAATATCGCTGCATACTAATGAAATCAAAGGTCGTCCAAATCCATGTCTTCAACGACCAGCCACAAAGAACGGCGTAGGCAGTGTGTTGTCGCCTAGCATTTCAATCTCATGATCTTTTTGCACAAACTTGCGTACAGCAGGCGTCTTATTCGGTCACAACTTCGTTTGACGCACTGTTAGGGCTATGTAGTAATGACTTTAGGCATATGTTAGCATTATTTCCAAACGTTGTTCTCAAGCGTAAACTAATTCATTTCGTTCCACAGAGATGTGATACACATTGGCTTTCTGTCAAGATTTCCAGTCGGATTTATATATATATATACTGATTTAAATATATATAATTCATATTTTCTGAATATAGGCAGTACCCTGTCAATTGCGGCATATAAAGGTTATTTTCGTCTGAGTAGCCTGCACATTCTTGGATGTTTCTTAGCTAGGACATTCCTCTTCGGCGAGCTTTTCCATTTTTGCATTAAGTATTCCCTGTAATATAATGATCCCTACAAACATAGTATTATTCACACGCAACCAAGTTATGATTCCAACAAACATACACGAAGAAAAAGGTATGGTTGGGGTAACAATATTCGAAGAGCATCATACTATAGTTCGGTATATGTGACGCACAAAATAGAAAGGGACCTAAGGGTAAAAACCAGTTTTGTTCAGGAGAGCCATTTTAAAGATTAGGTCCCTTTCTATTTGCGCTTAGAATCGTCGACTTCACTTTCATAAAACGCGCATATCTCTGGGAGGGAACACTTTTGGGGCATGGGATCGGTCTCATTCGATGCTCATATGTTGTCCACATCAAAAAAAAAGTGAAAATTGATTTTTTTACCCTTAGGTCCCCTTCTCTATGCGCTGTCACATATGGTTGTGGCACAATAGTATTATCGTCCTCATAGTATGTTTCACAACCATAGTATGATCCTCACAGCCAAAGTATGATTCACACGTAACCATGATATGATCCCTAGAACCATAGTGACCCAATAAACCATACTATGATCCCAAACATTATTTATAAGGTTTGGGGTATGTTGTTTTTCAACAATAGAGACTTTTAAATAGTAAATTATTAAAACATACATCTAATCCAAAATACCTAAGAGGAGTGATTTATTTAACAATAGACAAAATTTGTTTAACAAAATAAAGGGTTTCATTTATTAAAAATATTTGAGTTATACAAATCCGAAGCAGTTGGTGTTTAAACATTTTAATTTACATATAAAATTTTCTATAATTGCGTAGGATTCGCAACACTAACATTGTTCCCAAAACACATTAAAATTACAATCATACAGTATAATTGCCGTTATCATATTATGTTTAACATTAAACCCCAAAGAACAATAATTTTGTCGCACCAACCATATTTGATTGTTGATACGACCATATTTTTATTTCATATTTTGACTTTAATTCTATTGTTACATTTCACCAATATTAATATTGCCGCAATCATACTATTGTCAAAATGAAACTTATAGAACAAACATAACTTTATTGCAGAGCACATATTATTGTTGCCGTGAACTTTTCTCTGCGTGTACATACCGTACGTACCATTTCGTTATGTCGTGGCTGGTAAGTACTTAAATATATTTATGAAAGCCATTTCTTGCCCTTTTAATTCGGGTTTTTATCTCCTTCGATATGTTCCATTTGTCGGCGATTACATTTTCTAACTCGTTAGTGGGCATTTTTCCTACTGATAATCAGAAGTTTCTATCTTTTTTTATTGATTTCAAGATCATATTTTGCAGACTGGTTATGCTACTAGCTAATAAAGTGGCGCCATCTGCATATCCTATATTATTTATGAAAATTCCATTTACTTTTATACCTATTCCTTTACCTTCAATGAATGAATGATTTTTTTTTATAAATTAAAGATTTAGGTTCATTTTATAAGTTCCCAAAAGGAGGGCGCTCGTTAGTCCGAGTTATTTTTTATGGGCCAAGGACATTTTTATTTTGTATCGTTTTTCCTTATAAAATAAGTTAAAAATGATTAAATATTCGAATTTTTGTGGTGAGATGTCTTTCGAAAAATGATTCGTTAACGGAATTTTAAGTAGCTTTATGTTCTACAAAAATGTTGTCCCATCTTAATTCTCCACTATCGGACAGACAGTGTCACGCCGACACCTTGGATGTCTATTTGGAATCTGTTCATATCGCTGATGGTATTACTAAGTTTTCCAGATTCGTAAAGACTTCGGACATTCCAACATCCGATGTTAAATTTTTGCTCAGTTTTAGAGACTCTGTTTTATGTTGTTCATGTTCGTATGTTGTTCGTAAAGCGGTAGGGAACTTCGGTAGGTTTGACTTAAGTCGCTCATAACGCCCTATTCTAAATTTGAGTGTCATCGGATATAATATAGGATCCGTAGATCGGGCTGCAAAGCGGCATTTACCTTTATATGGGGACTACATGAAAATGTTAACCGTTATTTTCCAATATTACTAGAATTGAGAATTAATATTCCATATTCATTATATCAAATTTGATTTGACCAAGGTCGAATGTGAAAATTTGGCTTGTGAAATGGCAAGATTTTAAATCTGGAGAGCCCATTGCGGGCTAAAGATGCAGGGTTCATTGGGCGACTTGATCGAACGCAATATGCAATAGTTTTACCCCTAGGACACAAATCGGAAGGAACCTTCGTGCAGGGGCTATTCGAAACCATGGACTATTAGGGACTTGGTCAGAGTTGTGGGGTTTTCAACAGCGGACTTTGAGCTCACATCGGAAAGGCCTTGTTAAGTTATCATAACATGCCCTACAGTGACCAATTTTAATAGGGTTCGCTAAATCGAATCATAGTGGTTTTGAATCGATTCGGGGCTATCTCCTTGCCAAAATGTACTTTTTTATTCCTTTTTAGTACTAATTCGCCAACCTCATTTATCATCATGGAGCCATTACGTCTCAAAGCCACTGTGTTGTGCGTCATTAACGCGGGAGAAGTGATTGGGACGTATTTATTTGGGGACGCCATTGGCCATAGTCACTGTTACTTGCGAATGCTATAGAGCAGTGATGGGCACTTTGGCTCGTAGGAGCCTTTTGCACTTACGAGCCAGCCGTTTGCACTTGAGTGCTAGACAAGGGGGACAGTCAAGAGCCAGCATGAAGGGAAGGAATAAATACTCTCTCTCTCTACTTACTCTACTCTCACATTTCTCATGCATGACGACATGCTTTGCCCACAAGCACAGTGGGATAAACACCAAATTCTCATAATACAAAATATAAAATTTAAATAATACATATACTAGAATTTGAGAAATGTCCGTAAATTTTCCAATCATAGTATTATTAACATAAAAATAAAAGAAATTAAAGAAGTAATTATCGAAACATTTAAGTGACAAATTTTAATAATGTTCAATCAATTTTCAATAAAAAATGCATCTTGTATTATCATTTATTTAAATTTTTGGCATAATTTTTTACAATTATCAAGGCTTTAAGTTAAATAATTAAAAATAAATCTCTTAGATAGATTTACAATATATTTTCTAAACTTCAGTCATTTTATCAATCCCGACAAGGGTTATTTTCAACAAATCATAAAAATATTGATACTTCAAATTTTATTTTAGGAGCATAATCAGGTGTAGTAGCAACTTTATGAAGAATTAAAACAAATTATTTACCCAATGTTAAATTTTCCACTGGATCACTTTCTATGGTAACGATAGCGTCTATATTTGGCTGAATAGAATTTGCCATAGCAATACGCATTATAGAGCATAAGGTAATATCGGACATTCTATTCCTTATATTGCACTCTCTCTCTCTACTTACTCTACTCTCACATTTCTCATGCATGACGACATGCTTTGCCCACAAGCACAGTGGGATAAACACCAAATTCTCATAATACAAAATATAAAATTTAAATAATACATATACTAGAATTTGAGAAATGTCCGTAAATTTTCCAATCATAGTATTATTAACATAAAAATAAAAGAAATTAAAGAAGTAATTATCGAAACATTTAAGTGACAAATTTTAATAATGTTCAATCAATTTTCAATAAAAAATGCATCTTGTATTATCATTTATTTAAATTTTTGGCATAATTTTTTACAATTATCAAGGCTTTAAGTTAAATAATTAAAAATAAATCTCATAGATAGATTTACAATATATTTTCTAAACTTCAGTCATTTTATCAATCCCGACAAGGGTTATTTTCAACAAATCATAAAAATATTGATACTTCAAATTTTATTTTAGGAGCATAATCAGGTGTAGTAGCAACTTTATGAAGAATTAAAACAAATTATTTACCCAATGTTAAATTTTCCACTGGATCACTTTCTATGGTAACGATAGCGTCTATATTTGGCTGAATAGAATTTGCCATAGCAATACGCATTATAGAGCATAAGGTAATATCGGACATTCTATTCCTTATATTGCACTTATTAACATTTATTTTTGAAAAAATTGTTCGCAAATATAAGTACTGCCAAACATAGATACAATGTTTGCTGCAAAATTACGCAAAGCAGGGTATTTACTGCTGTCAAGATATTTATAAAAAGCAATTGTATCACTTATTTCTAAAAATTCTAATTTTAATTTGGAAGAACATTGAAGTTCAATTAACTCCATTTGAAGGTCAATTGGCGCACTACGAATATTTGCTCTGAAAGGAGCTAAAAAAATATCAAACTGAGTTTGAAGGGAATCCAAAACCACAAACCGCTTCTTAAATTGAGTAAGTAAATTGTGAATTTCCCTGTTATATTTTGTAAAATCTACAATTTGATTTTCAGATATTTTCCTTAAACGTGGGAAAAAATGCAAGTTGTTTTCTTTTATCTGCTCGTACCATAATTCAAGTTTCATTTGGAAACCTTTAATCGCATCACTCATATTAAAAATCAAGTTATCTTTTCCTTGTAACGTCAAATTTAAGATGTTTAAATGCTCCGTAATATCTGTAAGAAAAGCCAAGTCGGCCATCCAATCAGGATCATGTAATATAGGAAAAGGCTTATTTTTCGATTCCTTAAGTAAAAAATGAAAAAACTTAGTAACATATTTATCACAAAGGATTTTGTTACTTACCAGAAAATATGAAATAGATGTCTTCAATTCAAAAAACCTCTTCAACGTAGCTCCACGGCTCAACCAACGAATTTCTGAGAAATATGAAATATCTGAATGGTGAGACCCAGTAAATTCCAAAAATTCCTTGAATTGTCGATGGTTCAGTCCTTGGGAGCGAATTATTTTAATGCAGTTTACCACAACATCCATGACATTTTTAAAAGGTACTGCTTTGGCACATAAAGCTTCCTGGTGTATAAGGCAATGTACTGCCACAAAATCATTATATCCGTTGGAAGCAAATTTATGTTTCAGCCGGCCTATGAAACCATTTTTTAGCCCCGTCATTGATTTCGCTCCATCAGTTGCCACACTATGAACGTTACTCCAGTTCAACTCATGTTTTGACGCACACTCAATAACTGCATTGAAAATGTCCTCTCCTGTAGTCCTGCCCTTCATAGGTATCAAATCCAAAAGCTCTTCTGTAATTGTGAAGTCAAAATCCACACCACGAATAAAGACAGCAAGCTGCGCTGTATCACATATATCAGTGCTTTCATCTAATGCTAATGATATAGAAATGAATTTTGAAATTTTTTGCTTTAATTGCATTTCGCTATCTTTAGCCATAACATTTGCTCTTCGAGCAAATGTTTTCATATGTGACAAGCAAATGTTTTCATATTTTTGAACCTCTGCTGCACTTAAGGTTTCAACCGCTTTTAAAATGCATGACTTTATAAACTCGCCATCAGAAAAAGAATGGCCGCTAACAATCATTTTATGAACGATTGCATAGCTCACCCGGGTCGCACCAACACTATCAACAACAATATCCTAAAACAAAAGTAAACAACCGATAAACTTTCCAAACACATTTTCCTAATAACATACCTTTGATGTAGTTCGGTCAGAAACGCATAATTTTTTAAACAGCTCTTTTCTTTCTTCACGAAAATACTTGTCATAGTCTCTATGGAATTGTTCATAGTGTCGTTTTATGTTGAACGCTTTGCAAATTATGTGTTTTTTGCATATTAAACATTGCGATTCTCCTCCACTTAACTGACACAAATATTTATGACTCCACTCACTATTAAAATTTCCCGATTTTCTTTTTGAAAGGTTGACATTAAAATTAGTTTCTGATTCCATCGTAAAAACAATTTATTTTCAAAGAAAATTTAATGAGGCACGTGGTAAAGTGTTGTCTTTATTATAAACAAACAAACAAAATTTGAAAATTTTCGATTTAAAAACATGTAATGGACCACAGTGCTTGATTGAGCGACGTCGAAAATGAAAAGTGTTGCCGCTTACACATAATTGTATGCTTTATGTTTACAACAGTTTCAACATTTGTAAAATCTATTGAAATTAGCTTAAAATTTGTTATTTAAAAAGAAGAAAATTTAGTTACATTTTTTAAAAGTAAAGTCAATGTGAAATTTGTAATTTTCAAACAAATAATTGTATATAATTATCATTTGATATTTGCAGTTGAAATTTTTATCCATTAATTGAGGGAGGCGGTAACCCCATTGCAGTCTTTGCTGAGAGAAAATTTGTTATCAATGTTAGTTTCTCCGCAACTCTTGTGCGATGAACATCATTTATGGATGGGTGTAGAAATTTTTTCGTTTCCCTTTCCCCGCAAGTACTTGTGCCCCTTGTCAAGCACTCGTTTGCACTTTGAGTATTTTAGGAGCCGAAAATGTGCCCACCACTGCTATAGAGCCATGATAAACGATTTCTTACTGCCGGAATTGGACAAAAAGAGGTTTGGTGGAGCTTGAGCACGAGCCACAATAGATATTATGCTAAAAGCATTTCCTGGTCGCGTAATCTCCCGTTTGATCGATTTGGCATGGTCAGCAAGATCGTCGGATTTAACCATCCCAGACTCCTATCTCTGGAGCTACTTGATGTCGCGGATTTTTGCCAAAAGTTTTTGCCCAGACAGTCGCAATCCCCGATATGTGGGCACAAATGTGTATCAACACTGGCGGCAGCCACTTGGTGGAAGATATCTTTTCCACTTGACAGGAATAACTTTAAAGGGCCAAATTAAAAGTCAACACCCTCCGTTTTTTGTACAAAAAACTACTTTTGCCAAATTTCAAGCTTTAGGTATACGAGGGCGATCGCAAAAGTAACTGGCCTAACATAAAAAGAACCGTTTTTTTGGAATTATTATTATTTATTTTTCAACATATTCTCCTTCCTACTCAATACACTTCATCAAACGTTTTTCAAGTTTTTTAATTCCATCCGAAAAATAAGATTTTTCAAGACCTTCAAAATATGCATCAGCTTCAGCAATAACCTCGCTATTGGACGAAAATTTTTTGCCACCGAAATTTTTTTTTAAATTTGATCAGAAGAAGCTAGATCTGGACTATATGGTGGATGCGGAGCAGTTTCAAATCGTAATTCGGCCAGTTTTTGTTGAGTTAAAAATGCAGTGTGTGAAGGAGCATTATCTTGATGAAAAATAACTTTTTTTTCTAAATGCGGTCGTTTTATCTTGATTTCTTCACTCAACCATCCAATCCAATAATGCACAATAATATTCACTATTTATAGTTTTTCCTTTCTCAAGATAACCAATCCCAAAATACTGTGGCCATTACTTTTCCTGCTGCCTTAACAGTTTTCGCCTTCTTGGGACCACTTTTACCAGCTTCTATCCATTGTTTTGACTGTTCTTTGCATTCTGGGATGTAGTGATGGATCCATGTTTCATCAACAGTTATGAATCGGCGCTGATAAATCGCTAAAAGCTCCTCGGAATTGGTCCAACGGACGATTTTCGCTCTCGTACATCAGACGGAGGATGGGGGAAGGACCGACGGATATCGTTAAGTCAAATCAACTGGTTATTTTATGTCGTTCGGTACACTAAAATGTGGGTCTAGGCTAAATAT
This sequence comes from Hydrotaea diabolus, assembly GCA_963513945.1. Lineage (NCBI taxonomy): Eukaryota > Metazoa > Arthropoda > Insecta > Diptera > Muscidae > Hydrotaea > Hydrotaea diabolus. Next base: position 1,587,973 of record OY740716.1, read on the forward strand.
TTCTGATGGTGACGTTTTCCGTACCTGTAAGTTATGAATTTTCTTTGCTTTTACTTAAAACAAGCAAAAAAAGGAAAACCCTGACAGATGTAAACCGGGTGAACCGAGATGTCGGGTTTGGACATAAAAACCGGTATGCCGATTTATTTTTCAAAAAAGAGTGAATTACTCCAAAAGCTAATAAGAGGTTGTTTGTTTATGTTCATCATGGAGGGAAGGAAAAGTTAGTCAGCAAAGTTAAAGCAAAACATCACCGTCGCCGTCGATTTTCTGTTTTGGGTTTGGACACTTCAGTTTTGGATTTCCATAGTATTAGATTTTTAAGTCTGCTTCCATCATTCCAGGAGGATGCACACACCCAGTCACCGATGAATTCACACAAACTCGCATACTCACGCCAATGCAGATCAAGGAGTGGTTTAGCCACATTTACATTTGAATTGTTATCGGACGAAATCGGACAGCTAATCAAGTGCGTTACACAAACAGACACATGCACATATATTCGAATGTGTAGATTCGATAAAGTTTTAATTGTATGAAAATAAATAAAAAAAACGATATTCAGCTTTTGAGCGCATCCATTCAATTTCGGAACAAAGGTAGCAACAATAAGCGAATTTTCATCAGGGCAGTAGATTTTCCTTTTGTGAGTGTGTGTGTGTTCATGTTCATCCATGGAGTTGCATTCGACCGGTACACATGGATGGCTTCGCGTTGCAATTGCCAGCAACGGCTAATGTTTGCTAACAAATTCAATTATGGACGATTTGGAATATTTAGGTTCCCTTTGCGACGATGCACAAAATATTAATTAGTCGATATCGATGGCGGACACCGGCGCTGGTTAGATTGTGGTTAAAAACGTAATAGAAGCATCTACTCTGAATTCCATTTGGAGGGGATAGTGTGCCACGAAAGGCAACACACACACAGACACACACGTACACGTATGCAGTACATATGGAAATGTGTGTAAGGATATGCTGCGTATGTATACAACTTCTTTGATTTATGGCGGTGCAAGTCTAGACTCCGTTAATACTCCTTAAGCCTTTCGCAAGCATGTATTGGATATTTAAAAATATTTTAGTTTTCTAGACGTACACATATAAAAGTGGGTAGCGCTTTAAGCTCATTTAACGTTTTTGCATTTATACTCGTATCGCAAGTGTCGATCGCTCTGTTCTCATTGCCGACCAGTTTTGGCCGTCACCATCCACCATCCAATGTAGGCTCCAAATATATTGAAAATCGTCATCTTATAATAAAATGACCAATACTCTGAAATACGAAAGACTTGGAGGAAATTGTGCCAAGCAAGGCGTAGGCAAATAAGTTTATTTTAATAAGAACGCCTTTGGGTTATGTCGGTTGACTCTTTGGACTTACGGAGTTCTTAGTATGAGGGATGGGATATGGCATATGTTTTAACAATATTTAGGCATGCCTCATTTGCATTCACGCTTTCCAGTAGCTTGGTCTTAGGTAACAGTTCGAAATTTTCATTATATATGCTTGTTTGCTTCTGAGTCCACATATGAGCGTATTAGTGGGGAAGGGGTTTTCTTGCACAAAAAGTTAGAACTGCTCTACCGTATTCCAAGTGCTATGCGAGCCGTTGCTCTCTTTCGTTGATGTGAGTGGGGTTTCTGCGACAGTTTTTCTCGAAACATAAATTATTTCGACAGATCTGCCAATTCGAGTTGCCGGTAGTTTCAATTTCAACAAAATTGTTGAATGACTTTTTTAAAAGAATAGAGGCATTAAGAATAATCAGTTTTTAAATTCTAATGCAAAAGTTAGTTCATACATCAGCGACAGAACACACTAATTTAATAACAAAATTGTAACGTTTAAGCAGAAAAAGGAATTTACTGAAACCCTTTGAATTGTTGTCGTGGAACAATTTGTAAATAATATGAATGAATAAATTGTGCCAGCGAACCAAGCATTCAATTATTCGTTTCTCCTTAATTGCACAAGGTGGGCCAAAAGTTACCATGGGGTTGACAACTTTAATAACTTGCAACAATGTTGGCCTTGAGCTGAAGGATTGGTTGTCTCGGCCTCGTTCACATATACTCGCTCCTCCAAATAACCCCGAAGAAAATAATCGGGTGCTGGTAAATCTAGAGATTTCGCTGGCTAAATAATTTCCGAATTTCTGGAAATTATTCGCTCTCCAAAAATTTGACTTAAAAGTGTCATTGTGTCTCGAGCAGTGTAGGCCGTGGCTCCGTCCTGCTGAAACCACATCCCAGGTATCTTTTCATGATTAGGACGTAAAAATGTTCTATCATAAACCGATTCCATTCACGGTTACAGCACTTCCATCTTCATTCTCGATGAAGTAAGGACCAATGATATTTGCAGAGGTGATCTCCCACCATACTGTACGACGCCTAACGTGGTGCAAGTGGCGTTGATGAATGGCCCTACAGTTGTCAATGCCATCCAAATGAAAATGAGCTTCATCGGTCACACATTTGCTTTAAAATAATTGATCGCTGATTTAAATACTAAAATTCTATTGTTCTGGTTTTTTGTTCAGTTGTGAATTTCTTCCTTATTTATTTATATAATCTGACAAAAAAAAAATAAACCCCGTGGTAACTTTCGGTCCACCACATCTATAAAATAGAAAAACACACTTTGATTTACATAGAAATTACAAATTGTTGTATACAGTCGAATATCCATGATTAAGTTATCTGCGATCGGCCACGAAAGAATATTTTTTTGTATTTTAATCGATTCAGCGTGACTGCCTCAATGTCCGGTGTTCGAACAGCTGATATTCAACTGCTATGCCATATTTGTGATATCAATGCCATCTCAATGCAGTGGTAACGCGCCACTGCCATTTTTGATTTATGCTGTGTTTAGTTGTCTACTCATTTTTTGGGAAGACGGCAGTACCTGCCTACAAAAATGCGTATTCCTAAAGATTTATCCTGTGGTCTCATTTTCACCAACTGGTGAACTTTGTTCGTCCGCGATTTGCAAAACATTTACTTATTTTGGCGAAATTAGCTTTTAATGTGTTACGAGGGCGGTTCGGAAACTTCTTAGCCTAGCACAAAAAGCGCAGTATAAACAGAAAAAAGTTAAGTGTTTTGGAAACTTCCATCTCTGCTATGAACACATGTTAAATTTTGTTTCGACCTAGCAACTCCTTCATATAGAAACAGGTGTTCACAAAAGACGCATTCGCGATTTTTTTACAATGGAAAAATTAGAAATGCGTGGTGTCATTAAATATTTACATAAAAAAGGTTTATCGGGACAAGAAATTCATAATGATATGGTGAATGTGTTAGGTGAAAGTGCTCCTTCATATGCAACAGTAAAAAATTGGGTTGCTGAATTTAAACGTGGTCGTACAAGCATTGAAGATGAACCACGTAGTGGACGTCCAAAAACAGCAACAACAACCGAAATTGTAGCCAAAGTACATGATATGGTATTAAATGATCGACGAATAAAAGTGCGTGAAATAGCTAATATCATGGGCATCTCAAATGATCGAGTCCATTTAATTTTGCATGAAGAACTACAGATGAAAATGCTTTCTGCAAGATGGGTGCTGGACTTGTTAACAGTCGACCAAAAACGCATAAGAATGAACATTTCTCAAGCTTGTTTGGATCGTTTTCAGCGAAATAAAATGGATTTTAAGCGTCGTTTCATAACTGTTGATGAGACATGGGTCCACCACTATACTCCAGAGACAAATGAACAATCCAAACAATGGACTGAAGCTGGAGGAAGTGCCCCAAAGAAGGCAAAAACAATTCAATCGGCTAGTAAGGTTATGGCAAAGGTTTTTTGGGACTTCAAAGGTATTTTATTGATTGACTATCTGCAAAAGGGTAAAACAATAAATTCAGAGTACTATTGCAATCTTTTAGATCAATTAAATGTACAAATTCGAGAAAAACGTCATGGCTTACAACACAAAAAAATATTTTTTCATCCAGACAACGCACCAGCGCACAAGAGTGTTTTAACAATGGCTAAAATCAACGAATTAAATTACAAGTTGCTTGACCACCCACCTTATTCTCCTGATTTAGCTCCCAGTGACTTTTACCTGTTCCCAAATGTAAAAAAATTCCTTGCTGGCAAGCGTTTTACCTCAAATGAAGATGCAATTACAGTTGTAAACCACTATTTTAAAGACCTTGAGGAAAACTATTTTAATCAAGGGATAGAATTGCTAGATAAGCGTTGGACTAAGTGTATTGAAGTTTCAGGAGATTATATTGAAAAATAAAAATTTTTGAAAAACTAACTATTCTCTTTCATTGATAGGCTAAGAACTTTCCGAACCGCCCTCGTAGCAGCACTAACATTACTATGTGTATGAACGAAATAGGGGAAATCCCTTGTCTGTGTTTAGTTGCGTTTAAAATGTAAGGAGTTCTCCGATTGCCGAAGTGTTATTTTATAAGCATCTTGCCAAACGTTTGCCAATACTCCTTACCTTCGAACATTAGAGAACAAGATATCAATTGAATCTACCTTATCTAAGATATAAGCTTTAGGTAGAAAATATTAGGGTTTAAGAAAAATCAAATCACAATAAATTCGTTATCAGGGTTGTCAGAACTTGGTGACGAAAAAAAGGCTGAATTTTTTTCAAAACAATTCTAGATAAAGCTGAAAAACCTACTATAGAAAAGCTAGTCAGCATATCAGTATATTTTGTCTTCGACATATTATTTTACTTTGAATCTGTCAGGGAATGAAAATAACAAAAAGTATTAAAGTCTCAAACCTTGTTTATTCTAGAGGTCACATGTAAAAGTAATACATTCCAAATAAAAGATAATATAGTTGGTGATGATTGGTTTCAAGTTTTTTATATCGGGTCCAAGATGTTTCTTCTTCTTCGAGCGCGTTTGGATGAGATTTTAATGTGTTTACGTAACTTCGGGAATAATCTCGGATTTCTTTCACATTTATATTTAGGTTCGTTGTTCGATTATTCGCAGGATGCTGGATTTTGTCTACTTTGTTGCTTGTTAATATTGGTCGTGCATGCTGTCCCCCAAAAAATGGATTCCGCAAGTCCAAATCGTTTTATACAATGGATCTTTATATGTGACAGCGCATAGAGAAATGGACCTAAGGGTAACAAAAAATAAATTTTCATTTTTTTTTCTTTTTTTGATGTGGACAACATAACATCTGAGCATCGAATGAGACCGATCCCATGCCCCAAAAGTGTTCCCTCCCAGAGATTTGCGCGTTTTATGAAAGTGAAGTCGACGATTCTAAGCGCAAATAGAAAGGGACCTAATCTTTAAAATGGTTTTTAGTCTTAGGTCCCTTTCTATTTTGGGCGTCACATATTCTAATTGTAGAGTTGACCAGGGACCCATAAGCCTTTTTTGGGATACTTTCGTTTTTTATATGATGTGATCAAGTTGGGCGACAGTCCAAGTGTATTCCTAGATTCCTGACGTAATCATCTTGGGGCACGATAAAATGGCGGATTTTATAGGACTCGATTTTCGCTACTATTCTCCATTTTTGAAACCATTTCTCAAGTACTCGGATGTGCAATTGTAGTTGGTTGTGGAAGCAGCTGTAGGGTCCTGACGGACACTCCCAAGCGCTATATCATCAAACCAGACGCGCTTGTTGAAGGTAGAGTGTCCAAAACCGACATATATATTTATGTCCAAAACCGACTGTAGGTTTCTCAATAAATGCTGAAACCCAACAACGGGTTTTTCGGTTTTTTTAGTTGTTGTATGTAAAAGCAAAGAAAATTCATAATACGTAACGAAATACGTAAAAATCAAAAATATTTAGGCTAGTCCCATCTCTAAGCATACCGAACGACTCAGAATCATCAATTGATTCGATTTACCGATATCTGTTTGTTCGTTCCTCAGTCCAACTGCTGTTTTAAACTACAGGTCGCAACTGTGTTATGAAATTTGGCAGAAGTAAGTTTTTTGGACAAATGCAGTTGACTTTTATGAAAACCTAGCTAAAATTAAGATACTCGTATAGCTCCCAGACATGTTCAACCGTTTTTTTTTGTCTGTAGATCTAGCAGTCCCATTCAATATTGCCGAAATTTGGCAGACTCCTTTACGATCGGTTAGTAAGTAACCAGCTCAAATTCCGGACCAATTAAGGAATTTCCGTTTTAAAACCTTAATATTTATACTCGTAATAGATATTCGGTTCGACATACCACAAGATGATAAATATGATCATTGTATTGTACCCACAATTAATTGATCGGTCGTACAAATGAACGCGTCGTAGGTATTTATTTGCTAATCTAATAGTTTTTTAAACCTATTGTTGTTGTAGCAAATTATTGTTTTAAATAACCGTCATTAAAATTAAATAATTCAATTATTACTGAATTTACACCAATCCAATTTTCTTAAGGCAAATTTTTTCCGCTAAAAATCTTTCCTTACGTAAGGACTCTAAAAAGTTTAAGAACAAACAATTTTTTGCCTCTGACGAAAATTTTCAATTTTTTCGTTGAACAAGGGCGTCATGTTAATTTTTAGATCCAAAAAATCGTTAGGTTTGGATACTTCGTATGTTGCTCCGATACTTCAGTTCCAATTACTAAACATTACAGAACCCGCACATATGATTAAGCTGATGGCATGCTCGAGGTGCATGCAATTTAAATCATTCGGTTGGCAAAAAAGTTCTGTGTGTAGGGTAATTTTTTTAAGTAAAATACATCAAAAGTACTTTTTTATGTTTAGACAAATTCCATTTCGTGACTTTTGCCTTTCAGTATAATCGGTGTGATTTTTTTACAAGCTGTAAATAAATTGTTCTTATGTCCCTTTAATTTTAAAGACCACGCTCCAAAATAGGTTTGCCGTCTGTCTCTGTCTGCTGCTCAAGAAGCCAAGCCAATCTTGTGTGGCTTAAATTCCGCACAGTGCGTAACGAACTCTGGTAAAATTGAATAACATCGATTTCATATGAGTTTCATCTATTGCCCCTCCTGTTTCGAAACCCTGTCCCTCTAGAAAGGATATAGGTTATCTGAACTTGGGCAATTTCTAAAGGTAGGTTACGAATCTTTGCATTTCATAGTGGTCCAACCGGCTATAATTTAGTCGATGTTGTACGACTCTAGTTACTTGTTGTTATGGCAATACTTGCGTTTCGTATGTTCGTGTATTCACAGGTTCTTTCTGGGCGGGTAGTACGTCTAGCGTTGCGAGTTTTGTACCGACCACACAAAGAAAAGCTGCCACTTGTTGCCTGCTCTCCTAAGGCCACGTAAAATATCTTATAATAATTCGAACCATTAAATTCGATTACGTCAAGCGTCTAATGCTTATGTTCAGGAAAACTACAGCAACAACAACTTGCTAACAACATTAGCTTGCGTAGCGACTAGCTACGTCCTTACACAAACATGTACTCGTACTGCGAAAGACAGTGGATCAAACCGAGGGTGTATATAATTAAAGGGGAAATTGTAAGATACCCGCCTCGTCGTGAAAGGTGCACTTTGTAATTTGGCCCCAGTTAATTTAAAACGAACTAATTGTTGCTTTTTGTTATGTGATGGAGGGCATAATTGCGGCCTTCCGCTTCCGGCCAACTCTACTTGCTTCCTTCCTCTTAAAGATTTGTTTTTTGTTTGTTTGTGTGATGTGGGTTTTTTCTTAGCTGTGCGCCAGTTGTACAGTTAAAGTGTTCCTTCTCTCGCTTCCTGTGTTGTTTACAGAAACACAGAAAATTAGAGATTTGTCTCTCTCGAAAAATACGGCTGTACTTCCACTACTTTAATTTTCATAAATTTTATTTAAAGCTTCTACAACGAAAATTAATTCCGCTCTTTGACCAACTGAATAAGCGACAAGCACAGCTAAGTGTCTCATTGCGCATTTAAGTAATGGAATCGACAAGAGGGTTACAGTAAATATATCTGGATCTTAAAGTTGAAGATACTCCAAGTGAGATCGAACTTATATTCTTCAGCGCATTTCCAAACATGAAAATAATTTCAAATCTAATATTAAATTTTTCAAAACCACAGCAATATGTCGAACTATTGATCGGAGGCACAGAAATCTATATAGCGTTCAATTGGAATAACCTATAGGACCATGAAATTTTGCACAACGACGGCAGATAGTCGTAGGCTTTTCGGGATTGTGAACGAAAGATTCGTCCTTGTCGAATTTAATGTCGATTTCAATTGTTTCAAATAAATTGTGTCCGTTCTGGTTTCTCTCCTCTGACAGACTAAAAATTACTTGAATCCTTCTATACAGAACTCCCTTTACACAATCAGTATATTAAATATTTCTACCTGGTAAATCTTGGCAAATTTAAGCGAAAGCGAATTATCTCTGAGCCATATCAAAGCTCTAAATGTATAAAATTGAATTTGTGTTTGTTTGTTGTTTATAGGAGCCTAATGATCATAATTCACGAAAATTTAAATACTCGTAGTATGCAACTGAGGGTCAGGAGATTGTCACATGCTATAAACGGATACGATTTAAAAAGAGGGCGTGGCACTGCCCAGCTATCCAAAAATTAAATACACCCCAAGCTCATAAACTATTAGAGCTTGGAACATCATATTCGATACATATACAATCAGTGTATAATAAAATATGTTCGGGGGAAAAGTGGGCTGTGCCCCCTTTTTTAAACGCTATGTAATGACCATAACTATAGGCAGTCTTAAAATGTACACTGTATCCTACTGTGTATCAGGAAATTGCTGTATACACCTGCTCATAATAATAGATACATTTATGAAAAAACACAGTAACCAAAAACTCCTTAATTAGTTACTTAAAATCTATTAATAATTATTAATGTTTAGCTCGTTTGTTTTATTTCGGTCTGTTGCTTTTACACATTGAACAGGGATTAAACCGGCTCAAGACCTCAACAATTGCAGCAAGGCTTTCTGAAGAGGCTTGTCACGGACCCGAAATCATGATAAAAGTAGTGTGCAGCCACGAAAATCAATGTCACTTTGCCATTTTGTTAAAAACTTGTCTTCTATTTAAATATAGAAGCAAGAGGTCTTGAGCCGGTTTAATCTCTGTTCAATAATTATTAATTTTATCTAGGACTAGTACCCAGTACAGCCACCTCTATTTTGCAGAGCTTTTTGTACTCTTCTGGGCATGCTAGAGATCATTTTTTGGTAAGTTTCCAATGAAAAATCGTACCAAATTTGTTGTGTTTTCTTTTTAATAACTTCATTGAGAGTCTTTTCTTTAACTCGCTCCACAAATTCTCTATTAGATTTAGATCAGAAGGACATTGACTTGGCCAGCTTAAAACACAAACGCTATTCTGCGAGAACCAATTCTGGACCAACCTGGATTTGTGTTTCGGGTCTTGCTGGAACAATCACAGATTTGGCATATTCTATATGGCATAAAGAAGCCATACATATTCCAATATATCTGCATTTACCGTATTTTCAATGCGATATATCGGACCAACACCATTTCACGAAAAGCTTTCCCAAACCGTTATGTTGCCTCCACCACGTTTAACGGGTTTCTGTGTGAATTTCACTTGAATTTCTTTACCCCTAGGCCGGCGGACATTTTTTTGGCAATAATTTCCAAACAAATTAATTTTAGTTTCGTCGCTCCATAATATGTTTCGCCACTTTTTGCGCCTTCAAAGTAAATGTTCTTTAGCAAATTCTGATCTCATGTTTATGTTTTGTTTACGCACGAGTGGAAATTTTCCAGCAATTCTTCTAGGTAATTTAGCTTGCAGAAGACGTTTGTGGACTAATTTCATTGCTATTGTTTTATGTGATCTGCTGCGAGTTTCTCCAGTCTTCTTATTTAGATAAAGTATTTTGGATAACAAGTAAAGATCTTCCTTAGCTTTTCGCTATTTCGCGCAATAACATTTCAGTTGTCTTAAAAAAGTGACTAGTTTTTATAAATTTTTCTTCGAATAAAAGAATTCTTACCGTTTTTAGTAAATCCAAATTAAAAGCAACGCGAGAGTGCAATTTCATGTATAAAATTGACAAATAATTCAGTTGTATCTATTAATATACGAGTAAGTATGATCAACAAGTTTGTGTGGTACAACTGAATTTTTATGTGCAAAACACACGCAGAGAAAAAACATGGTCACGGCAATAATAATATGCTCTCCGCAATAAGAGTATGTTCGTCGCAACCTTAGCATTGTTTACTGCATTTAATTTTGACCATAGTATGATTACCGCAATATTAATATTGCTGAAATGTAACAATAGTTTTGGTGGCAAATTTAAGGTTGTAAACAAAATATGGTTGTAGCAACAATATAAATATGGTTAGTGCAACAAAAATATTGTTTTTTGGTTTTTATGTTAACAATAATATTATTACGGCAATCATACTGTATGACTGTAGTTTTTCCTAATTTAAAAATGTTTTTAGAACAATGTTATTGTTACGAAAATAATGCAATAATAGTACTTTTTATATGGAAATTAAAAATTTCCAAACCAACTGCTTTGGTTTAGTTTAACTGAAATATTTTCAATAAAAACGCTTACGTTTTTGTAAACTGATATTTTCTACTGTTAAATAAATCACTTCTATTATTTTGAATTTAATGTATTTAAAATAAAACAAACGAGCTAAACAATTTTCATAATTTATTCTTTTGTTGACATCTTACGCAATTCTAATAAATAATATTGGAGGTCATAGTATAATTCTGGTGATCATTCTATGGCTGTAGGGATCATAACATGGTTACGTGGGAATCATACTATTTTTGTGAGGATCATACCATGGTTGCATGTGAAATATACTAGGGTTGTGAGAATCATAATTAGGTTGAGTGTGAATCATACTATGGTTGTGGGAATCATAGTATGATTATGTGTGAATCATACTATTGTTGTGAGGATCAAAGTATGGTTGTGAGGATCATAGTATGATTCTATTTGAATCATACTATAATTGTGAGGATCATAATATTGTTGTACCACAACCATACAGCCAACAATAGTATTATCCTCTTCGAATATTGTCACCACAACCATACTTTTATTCTGCGTGCAATTTTTAAATGGCATTGCAATATGGAAATGTAAAAAAAAATATACCGTCAAGATTTCAGGGGGAAGGCCCACATTTTACTCCTATTTGGCACATGCAGAAAAAAGTATGGTTGGGGTGGTGGATATATGGTTGTGGCACAACAATAATCCTCGCAACAATAGTACGATTCACACTCAACCATACTATAATCCCTAAAACCATGTTATGATCCTCATAACCATAGTATGTTTCACATTCAACCATAGTATGATTCACAAGCAATCATGTTAAGATCCCTACAATCATAGTATTATTCCACTCAACCATACTATGATCCCCAACATTTGTTATTATTACTGGACTATAACGTTATTAAATAATAATGATTTTTATTAAGCCAGTTATTATAAATTACATTACTCGTACAATTAGTTAGAAGTCAGATTTGAGACCACGTTTCTTTTAAAAATGTCATTCAAGAAATCCAAAATCTATGCAAAAAATCAAAACGGCATCTAGTTGCAAGCAGGGGTCATTGCAAGGGTTGAACGCTACTTTGCCATCCTTAGACCCCAAGTAACGATCGTGGAATATCCAAGACCAATGACTATATAATAACGTGCAAGCAGACTCAAGGTAAACGTAAACCGGTCGGCAGAAGAGTACTCCACCGAACAATAAAAACCCCTCGCTCGTCTTCCAATTGTTGTTGTTTTTTTATATTACGTAGTACTATTGTTACATTTCAACCATATTAACATTGCCGCAATCATACTGTTGTCAAAATTAAATGCCAAAAATATGGTTGCGATGAACATACTTTTATTGTAGAGAACATATTATTGTTGTACTGACTATAAAGTAACCATATTTTTCCTCTGAGTGTAGCCGGGTTGCGGCTAGTTCTCTATAAAATACATTAGCCTATCGAAAATGGCTTTTAACGGTAGATCCCGACGATTGAGTGTGAGAATAATAGGGCATAGTTGCCTGGTCTTAGGAGAAGTTTCCCCTTTGCTCCTTAACCAGATGTTAGGGAAATTAAGTATTTTGGACTTTGGGAGTCCGGTGTATGTCGCCGGGCCCCCGCGTTTTGTAGTCATGCTTTTAATCAAATTTTCAGTTGTGCTCTCGTTGAGCTCAATCCATAAATTGCGCCTTGGGTTTTCTCGCCTTTGCTTAGGGGATTTCAATGTTTCATCTTCTTCTTCTTTGTGACTTGAGGGTATGATTTTTTAGTGCTGCTTCTGCATCTTCCCTTAAACGTATTTTTCGGGTTTACTGATTTTGGACGCTTGTATGCGTGTGTGTATGAGTGTTGGTTAAACTTTAAAAAGTTTTTAATATGCGCCGAGCTTTAATTAAATACACGTTCGTTGATGCTGGTGTTGTTGTGCTTGTAGTTGTTGTTTGTGTTGTGAGTTTAACTCTGATGATGTCGGCCACTCAACGACCCTAAAACTGTTTGTACGATTTGTTCTTTGATGGACGGACTGTGATGGTGGACGGTGGAGGAGGAGGTCGAAAAAGGAGCATGAAAGCGTTTTGAGATACGTAGGCCGCACATTTCATTTATTTGTTTTTGTTCTTGTTTGAACACTTGCTGTATTGTGGCATATACGCATGTATGTATGCGTATGTTTGTGTGTGTGTATACATGTACCGTGTGTCTGTCTGGCTGTCTGTGTGTAAGCGAGTGTGACGATGGCCAAGTTGTTGTGAAACTTTCCACTTTTGCGGTTATTGTTTAGAGGGCATTTAGAAAACACTCAAGATTATACCTCGGCCGCCGCAAATGTCTCGGGCATAAAATATTCATTCGTCGGAGAAATGTGTTGCAAAATTGAATCCTTCACAAATATCTTTTCCATACGGAGGACGACAACACAGCAAGGGCAACAACCACAACACTTTGCCGCAGTTCGGAAAAAACTTTACGAAATTATTCAAAATAAATTCACTCTTTAAAGGAATTTAAAGCAGCGAATGCGACGGCCAAAAAGTGAGGAGAAGAGAATGCAACTACAAGTTACTCGCATACGAATTCCAGACTTTGTTACTGCTGAAATAGTTATTCTCGTGGACGTGTGGATGTATGGACATTAGAGTGCCTCAAAACAAGAAGTTGCAAGTGCGTGGCTTCCCTGGAATTGAAGATTATTTTGTTGTTAAGCGATATATCCAGTTTAAAAACACCTCGACCGATCGATTTTGATACTTCTAGTCAAAGAAAAGGCCAAATATAATGCAATGGGACCGATTCTTTGACTAGGCGTTCAAATGGTTTTAAATTTCGTTTTTATGCTCTAGATTTTCGAGTTTAGGGCTTGTTCGATTGCTTTAGGTAATTTATATGAAATTTGAAATATTTTGCATATTTTTCAGTTTGTGTTTATCGTTCATAAGTTATTTTTCAATTCAGTTTAAAAATTTAAATTGTTTACTTTGCACCGTGGCACAATTATACAGGTAGTGCCGACAATCAGCTTGTGTCGTTGTGTTTGTAAGCAAAGCTGTCAAGTGTCCTTTTACAAATGACATTCTAGTTTAAAATGTCTGTATCTGTACATTTTAAGCAGCACCTTTGACAACTTCGTTGTATGTAGGGTGATCCATCTAGAGGAATTTTTTTCAAAATAACAAAAATAATAAAATTCAAATGAAATGTGGATTCTTTCTTATTCATTCGAAGCAATTTTATGCCATTTATTTTTTGAATATAATTTCCTTCAAATGTTGGCAACTGTAATATGGAAATGAGCATTCGGCGAAAAACAAGAAGATTCGCTGTTTTCGACTAAAATTGTGTTCAGTGATGAGGCCCATTTCTGCACGCAGAAAAAAAACATGGTTACTACATGGTCACGGCAATAATAATATGTTAAATATATGTTTAAATTTAAAAATGAAAATATGGTTATAACAACAATATAAATATGGTTAGTGCGACAAAAGTATTTTGTTTTGCGTTTTATGTTAACAATGATATGATTACGGCAATCATACTGAGTGTAATTTTTCTTCATTTAAGAATGCTTTTTAGAACAAATGTTATTGGTACGGATCTAATGCAATAATAGTACTTTTTTTTTTTATCGAAATTAAAATTTTTCAAACAAACTGCTTTGGCTTTGTTTATCTGAAATATTTTTAATAAAAACGCTTACGTTTATTTAAACTTATTTTTTCTACTGTGAAATAAATCACTAATATTATTTTCAATTTAATGTATTTTTGAATAATTTTCATAATTCAAATCTATTTTTGACAACTTAAACCAATTCTAATAAATTATGTTGGGGAGCATAGTATAATTGTGTGTAATCATACTATGGTTATAGGGATCATAACATGGTTGCGTGTGAATCATACTATGCTTGTGAGGACCATACTATGGTTGTATATGAAACATACTATGGTTGTGAGGATCATACTATGGTTTTGGAGATCATAGTATGGTTGAGTGTGAATCATACTATGGTTGTTGGGATCATAGTATGGTTATGTGTGAATCATACTATTGTTGTGAGGATCATAGTATGGTTGTATTTGAATCATACTATTGTTGTGAGGACCATAATATTGTTGTAGCACAACCATATACCCATTAATATTATTATCCTCTTCGAATATTGTCATCACAACCATACTTTTTTTCTGCGTGTGGCGCAACGGCAACGTCAATAAACAAATTGCGGCATTTGGGCTGAAGAGGAACCAGAAGAGGTTCAAGAGGTGCCATTATATCCAGAGAAAATCACGGTTTGGTGCGGTTTCCTTCTATTTTTGTAGTTGTTGTAGCTGATGCCACTACCCGCATTAGTGTGTCATGCTTTGCACTTTATGTTTTTGTCTAGCTTCGGACAAGGTTACTTTTCGTCACGGATTTAAAAGGTACCAAGTGCAAAAACCATTTCGTACGCTACTCTGAAATACGAAATAAAGGCCCAAGCACACTGATCCTCTTTCTATTCCCAGCATCACTCTTGGGCATAGGGTGTGTAAATTGGGTTCATGCCAAATGTTTGTTCTACCGAAAATGTTTGAGATGGACGCACCAATCGATTTGTACGAGTAAACTGTGTCTGTTTGTACGTCCGTCCGTTATCCATCTTTAGCTTCTAACCAAACTACAGTTCACAATTGTGGGCCGATGTTGATAAAATTTGGCAGCAGAAAGTTGTAGGGACCAAGGGAGGACGATATTAAATTGAGAAACTCGATTTAGATATGGGTCCCATACGTATTTTCAACCGATTTTATGTCTTTTGCCCTTTAAGCCAAATTATACTCAAACTTGATTTTATTTGGAATAGTTCATGGCTCTGTAATCAGCTCTAATAAAATAGATCATATCGACACACGTTTTGAAATAGCCGCAGTATAAAGGTCCCCACACCCCCTTCAGTTCCAACATCGAGTATTACTGAAAGAAAATTCAATTTTCAAAAGCGGCTTTGAAGATGACCCATATCAAGAATGCCGCATGCTAGAGCCAAAATACTTTGGAAATCGCTTCAAAACGTACCAATCGTTGTTTCTCAAGCGGCATTGTTTGGCTTCTCACACAAGAAGAGACACTCTAATGTACATACATATGGATGTGTGTAAGCACGAGGAGTTCTGCCATCGGATGCAGTTGTTGTTGCTGCATTCGTTGGAGCTGCGGTCGTGGTATCGCACAGAATGATAATTTGCATATGTTGGGATACACATACACGTATGTATGCATGTATTAGTGCTCCTATTTTGGCATGGGTGTTAGTATTAGTGTAACACTAAGCTTTGTCGAACCAGCCGTGTGTCCGCCAGTCCGTCGGTCTGCCTGCTGCTTACCGTATATAAAATGTGCGAAAATAATTTGCATTCTAAGCTAAAGGGTTTCCAAATGTATCCAAACAATGCGCCACTAACACTATTTCATTTCGGCGTGGCAAGGAGTGCGTGTATGTGTGTGTGAGTGTATTCGAATAAAGAATTGGTTTGGTTGTGGATTAAATGCCATGCACATTTTAAAGACTTAAATATGCATTAGACTCAAAGCGGGATGGGGAGAGGGAGAAATTTGTAGTGGAGTTGCTCGAGGAATAATCCTTGTGCCGCCGAGTCTCGGCCATCACATATTTGCCATTCATCGTTGTTTTTGTGTATGCCTACGCGGTGAGGGCCTCCTTGGCAGGCTTGGGTTGGAAAGAGAGTTGGCAATTGTTATTAAATGCTTAATGCGAAGCAAAAAGCTGTAATCGGAATTATCATCAATGCGATGATAATCAATTATTTTCTCAATAATAATTCCATCCCCTCCAGGCTACAAGAACGGATGTCAAAACAACTCAAACACACACACATACGAGCATTAGTATATGTAGTGATACTCGTATGTAGGTGTGTAAGACGGAACATACACTGCGAGTTTCCTCAATAAGGAAGCTCAGTTTAAAACGGTGAACAATTTGTTCGGATGAGTTTGGTCGTAAGTGGTTGAACCAAAAAAAAGGCCGTCGTGGTGTGATGGAAGCGTACACAACTATCATGCCACTAAACAATGGGTTCAACACCGGGTAGGAACATCTAACAATATTAAATGCCGGCGGCTTTACGAGTAAGAGATTTTCCAAAAGACATGTAACAACATATCTTTTAAATGCATTAGCCGTTCGGAGCCGTCGTCCCGGTCAGTAAGTATAAGAATAATATTGTGCACAGCTCGCTGATTTGAGAGCAGTTGCTACTTGCTCCTAAATGGGCTCTTGTGGGACTTAAGTAAGTAAGCATGTCGTAAAGCAGCGTCCTTTTGAGATTTTTAATGGTGTCAATCAATCGTCTTGGTCTGTTTTTTGTATTTTCGTGGGCAATTGTGTGAAGAAAACTTGAAAAGTAAGGTTTACAACAGTAGTTCTCATTCGTTTGGGGAGAGCCTGGCCTTATAGAGTTCGGTTTTACTTTCAACAATTGCAGCAAGGTTTTCTGAAGAGGGTTGTCAAGGACCCGAAATCATGATAAAAAGTAGTGTGCAGCCACGAAAATCAAAGTCACTTTGCCATTTTGTTAAAAACTTGTCTTCTATTTAAATATAGAAGCAAGAGGTCTTGAGCCGGTTAATCCCTCTTCAATGTGTAAAAGCAACAGACCGAAATAAAACAAACGAGCTAAACATAAAACAATTCGATATATTTATCAATGATTTACTTATTTTAACTGCACAAAAAACGACGATAACATTTACATGGATTAATTTTCTTCAGTATACGAGGTTGGAGGTTATAATAAGAGTATGCTTTGATTTTGAAATTGACTAGCACGGAATGTTACAACGTACGACAGCATTGTTTGACCCTTAAAATTTTTATTCTTTTCTTACTTCATGACTAAACAGCAAAAAATACATTTTATTTGTACCTTCTGACATATTTAAAGCGCCACTACGAGGTAAAAATAGTTTTTAAGTAGATTAGTGCATTTGTCATGTTACATCGTGGACATTGCTTAGAACATGAAATGATTTAGAAAATTATCGGTTGTCTTTAGTGGTATTTTGGGACCTCTGATGGTTTCTTTTGGCCATCAATCTTGTGGTTCCCCTCTGATCTGCTAAATAACATCAAGCTGTTAACTGACTACGGTTGGCTGCACCGGTAGTCGATGGTATTGTCTTCCAAGCACTTCGGACTTGTGTCAGCTATACTCGTATGAAGCTTAAAATATCAAGGCTACTCATGACATTTTCCACTTGGTCCTTCCATTAAAGTCTTCCCTGTCTGGGCATTCCGCAGCAATTGTGGCCAACTGCCGTTGATGCTAGGGCATCGCTCCTATAACTCAGGACTAATTCGACGTATGTACAGTGTGTTTTGGTAAACATTAGTCTAGACCAAGGGTGTCAAACTCGCGGCCCGCGGGCCGCATGCGGCCCGCATTGTATGACTTTGCGGACCACTCGGTATAATAGAAAAAAAATAAACGAAAATTTAAATTGCATAGTAACCATAGAATTTTTGCATTGCCTATTTTAATATTAAGTCTGTGTTTTGCGTTTTCTTTTTGCGTTTCTTTGCTTTTGGGTAAATGAGAGTCATTTTCAGCGTTTGAGAGAGAGTTTAGATCTTACTCTCATTTACTTAAACTTTATCCAAAAAACAGACAGTAAAGAAACAGACTTATTGTCATTCATATTTTGTTTAAGTAACGGTTAAACATCTCTTTCAGCCACTGCGTTGATATCAGCGTTGCCGTTTTGGTCATTTCCGACCAAATTCGGTCGGATGGATGTTAAATTTTAGGATTTGTTCAGATGGTCGGACCAATCAGATTTTGGTCGATTTTAAACATAATGGTAACGTATTAAGTTTTAAACGATTTAAAAAAAATGTGCTGGTTCTGAAAGATTTACGCTAGGGCTTTTTAAACCGTTGCGCCATTTTATATTCGAGTTTCGGAGTTTTCCCTTACGTGTGCTATTAATTTAATTTAATTATAATCTTTCTTCTCAGATTTCTGGGATTACAGTGCGTTTTTTTTTCAGATTAAAATGAGATATAATATTTTGAAATCGAAAAGAGAATTACCAAATTGTGGCCCTTTTCATAAGTAGGAAATCAATTTTTTTTTTATTATTTTGGTAGGTTCCAAAGAGATTTGGTCCGTTTTGCTGAATTTGTTGGTCGGAAAATTTTCTTTCTAGTGGCAACACTGGTTGTTATTGTCATTCCCATTGCAGTCGCTGCTTATAGTAAATGCCGTTAGTTTTGTCTTGGTGGTCTGGCGACAAAAAATAAGAAAGATTTGACATAAACGTTTGTGTTTCTGTGCCAACAGTTACACTGTGCGACAGCCACAATCGGTTTGGGATGAAACCACCGGGGAAAGTTATATCGGTCAAAAAAAGGTCATACGTGTCCCAGCGTTTCGTTGGGTCTCATCTAGGAATCGAGATATATCGATTTGAAGTTAGTAAGTATCGTATAGGGGAATTTGTCACGTTTTTGGCTCTTTTGTTTGACATAACTTGAGAACCACTCGTCCGATTTAGCTGAAATAAATTTTAAAAAACCAAGAATTACAATTCCCTTAATCTGTTCCGTTTTACCGTTTTGGATTTTTTATGAATTAAAAAAAAAAAGTTTTAATTTTTAGGCAAAAATAATTTTTTTTTTTTATAATTGCGAAACTGTTGCTTAAGTAGGAAAAAGGGTTAAAAAAAAAGTTTAGAGGAATTGTAATTCTTAATTTTTCTAAATTTGTTTCAGCTAAATCGGACGAGTGGTTCTCGAGTTATGTCAAACAAAAGAGCCTAAAACGTGACAAATTCCCCTATACGATACTTACTAACTTCAAATCGATATATCTCGATTCCTAGATGAGACCCAGCGAAACGCTGGAACACGTATGACTTTTTTTTACCAATATAACTTTCCCCGGTGGTTTCATTCCAAACCGATCACTGACCCTTACCATTTGTCGCAGAGTGTTATTGTCGTCATTAGTATTGTGTGCTTATAAAAATATAGTCAAAATATTAGAAAAAACTATATTTAAGTTACGTGTTTAACAATTTGTGTCAGTTATTTTGTGTTTGGTAAGTTAAGGTTCAAGGAAAAAATAACCCGTAAAAAACAGTTTTTGACTATAAATTTTATGTAAAGAAATTAAAAAAGTTGATTTTTTATAATTTGTATACCCTCCACCACACTGTGGTACAGGGTATATTGGTTTTGTGCATTTGTTTGTAACACCCAGAAGGAAACGAGATAGACCCACCAAAAATTATACCGATCGACTCAGAATCAAATTCTGAATCGATTTAGCGATATCCGTCCGTCTGTAGATGTATCCTTGTAATCAAAGTACAGGTCACAATTATTAACCGATCTTAATGAAATTTGGCACAGCTAATTTTTTTGGGCCAAGGACGATCCCTATTGGAAGAAATCGGTTCAGATTTGGATATAGATAGCTCCCATACAATGGAAACTCGATTTTGTCCGGCTCCTCCAGAAGCCGCATATTACGTCCGATATTAACCAAACTTGGTGTGGCATGTTTAAATATATCACTTACCAAACATTCCGAAATTGAACTATATCGGTCCTAATTTTGATATAGCCCCCATACAAAGGTCCTTCACGGTTTTGGGTACAAACGCTATAGAATCCACATAATACGTTCGATCTGGACCTTTATATTTAGTCATCGGTACATTATATTTAGTCATTAAGCAAACGTGGTAAAATGGGACCTTGTCGGTCCATGATTTGACATAGCCCCCATACAAATGTACCACCCGATTTCAGGTCCATAGGCTCTAGAAGACGCATAATAAGTCCAATCTTAACCAAATTCGGTATGGAGCCATTTTCTGCACCAGTGAATAACTGTTGTAAAATTCAGCTATATCGGTCAATGTGTTCATATAGCCCCCACACAAAAGCACTCCCCTCTTCATAAGGTCTAACAGCCCTAGAAACCACAACTGACACAGAAGCCACAAGTTCGCTAATTACAAAATTGAGTACACTATGATACGATTGACAATGAAACCTCTTATATCTGGGTACATTTGTCCAGTTTGGAAATCACCAAACACATATTTTATTACCCCCGAAGTGCATACCTCTTTTTTATTCTTAAGTTAGTGCTGATGTTTGTAACATCCTAAGGAAGAGAGATAAAGTCAATAAAAGTACCGATCGCTTCAGAATTATTTACTGATTCGATTTTGCCATGTACGCATGTCCATCTATTCTTGTAATAAAAGATCAGGTCACAAATAGTACGATAGTTTCGAAACGTTGCCAATTGTTTTGATATGGTTTAGATTTGGATATAGCTCCCAGATAATGTACATTGGATTTGAGGCTGGTTGCTCCAAAAGCATGATATTGAGCCCGAACTTGGGCTAATTTGGCAAAGTATTTACGTTTAGATCTTTTAGTTACAAGATGTTATGAAAATGACCACATCGTTTCAGGTTTTGTTATAGCGCCCATACAAAGGTCATTCCCAAAGTGAAGCCCAACGGCTGCAGAAGCCGCATTTCATTGTCGTATGATTGACCACATTTATAATCTGATCTAGATCAAACTTTTTCACATTTATCAATAACCAACTTTAGGTCCTATACAAGGTGAAATTTTGCCTGAATTCTGTACACCAGAGTGGTTGAGGGTATCATATAGTCGGCCCCGTCCGACTTTAGACTTTCTTTACTGGTTTTTACTTTTAATTTGTATTTATTCATTTATTTCAAGCCTTTGTGTTAACTATGTCTTCACCGGCTACAAGTGGCAGTAAAACTAAACGAAAAATTGGTGAGGAGCATCGAAATTTCCAAGAAAAGTGGGAATTGGAGTATTTTTGCTCTGAAGTAAACGATAAAATCATCTGCTTAATATGTAATAGTGGTATCAGTGTACCAAAATTATATAACATTAAACGTCACTATGAGCAACATAAATCAAAATATGATAATTACGAAGGATTAATGAGACATCACAAGTTAAAAGAGTTAAAGATGGGACTGAAAAAACAAGAGTTTATGTTTACTAAAGTATCACAAGAAAGTGAAGCGGCGGTGCATGCAAGCTACGTTTTGTCGGACTTAATAGCTAAACACTCGAAACCTTTCACCGAAGGTGATTTCATCAAAGAATGCATAATTAAAGCTGCAGAAATTGTTTGTCCTGGAAGTGTGAAGGCATTTCAAGTAATCTCTTTGTCTCGAAATACCGTTGTGGAAAGAGTTACTGATATGGCCAGCAATTTAAGTGATCAGATTAAAGCAAAATCATGTTGTTTCGAAGCGTTCTCCATTGCTTGTGATGAGAGTACGGACATTGGGGGCGTTGCCCAGTTAGCTGTTTTTTTTCGAGCGTGCGACACAAATTTCAATATATACGAAGAATTATTGGAATTAGTACCGATGCATGGCACTACTACAGGAGAAGATATATTTAATTGCGTTTATGAACTTTTGCAAAAATACAATTTACCTCTGCCAAAATTGATTTCTGTAGCAACAGATGGAGCTCCTTCAATGACTGGCAAAACCAAAGGTTTTGTGGCATTGCTGCAAAAAAAAATAAGTGGAATATATGATGGGACCAAGATTCATCACACCCATGCATTATTCATCAGGAAGTATTATGTACGAAAGTAATAAAAATGGAAAATGTGTTGAAGCCTATAAAAAAAATTATCAATTTCATAAGATCTCGAGGGTTAAACCAACGACAGTTCTCTAGATTTCTATCTGAATTAGAAAGCGAATATTCAGGTTTATCATACTATACCGAAGTGCGTTGGTTATCATGCTCCAAGGTTCTTAAACAATTTTGGGATTTGAAGGAAGAAATATGCCAGTTTTTATCATCCAAGAATCAAGACATCAGCTTGTTTTCTGATGCAGTGTGGTTGCAAGATTTATCCTTCATGGTTGATATAACGAAACACTTATCCGATTTAAATTTGAAACTGCAGGGAAAGGATCAGATCATTACCAACATGTGTGATCAAGTTAATGCATTCAAATGTAAACTAGTTCTTTGGGAAAAGCAGTTGAAAAATTAAAATTTAATGCATTTTCAGACATGCAACATGTATAAATCCAGCTTAGGTGTTACTGCATCCTATGAAAAATACGCAGACAAAATTTTAAGTATAAGAACTGAATTTGATACAAGATTTGCTGATTTCAAATCGTTGGAAGAGAAGTTTTCTTTGTTTTCTTCAATTTTCTCAATAGATATAGAATCAGTACCTAACCATATGCAAATGGAGGTTATTGAGGTACAGTGTGATTCTAATTTAAAGGCGAAATACATTGAAGTTGGAGTGCCTGAATTTTACAAATATTTGCCTGTCAGATTTGAAACCATTCGAAATTTCGCATGTGATATTATGTCCATGTTTGGAAGTACTTATCGGTGCGAACAGTTATTTTCTCTTATGAAAGGAAACAAGTCTCCACTCAGATCCAGAATTACTGATAGTCATCTCGGGTCGGTTTTAAAATTAATCACTGCGAACAAGATTGCCCCCGAAATAGAAAAGATGGTTGCAGAGAAAAGGTGCCAAATATCTGGGAAAAAATATTAATTTTAAATTTTTTTCAACTTTTTAAAATAAATCTATGTATATATAATTTACTATAAAATTTATAGCATTTTATTTTTTTGTGGCCCAAATAATATTTTACATTTTTTATTTGGCCCTCGTTAGGCTTTGAGTTTGACATGCATGGTCTAGACAGTACATGTTTGGCAGTCGAGAAGTAGAGACGTGGCAAATTTATTACGGAAAAACATTCGATAAACCACCGTGTTTTAATCGTTAAAACATTTTATCAAAATCAATCATCGATTACTGTGACGATGGGAACGTTACGTGAAATATTTGGAAGAAACAACCTGCCAACAAAACGCACTATTTATCGTGTAGTGGATGATTATGAAGAAAGAGGGTCTGTAGCTGATAGGCAAAATCATGGACCACAACGTACTACAAGATCGGCTGAAAACATTACTGCTGCTCAAGAAAGGGTTCAAAACAATCCTATCAACCTCAATTCGACGCCATGCTAAGGAGTTTGGTCTTGAAAGAACAACTTTGGCCACAATTTTGCACAAGGATTTTCATTTGTTTCCGTTTAAGATTCAGTTGACACAAGAGCTTCTTCTACAAGACCAATAGTATGTGACAGCTCACCCATGACAACCCCGATTTTATGAAAAAGTCATAATGAATGACGAGGCACATTTTCATTTGAATGAATATGTAAATAAACAGAATAGTCGGTTCTGGGCAATGGAAAACCCTCAAATTATTCATCAGTCACCTTTGCATCCATTAAGTGACAGTCTGGTGTACAATTTGGTCTGGAGGAATCATTGGACCTTACTTCTATAAAAAGAAAACGGCGTAACGGAACTGTCAATGGGGAGCGATATCGTGATATGATTGAAAACTTTTTAACCCTAGAACTGCATGCTTTGGGCTTGATTAATATGTGGTATTAACAAGACGGTGCCACATCGCATACAGCCAGGATTACAATGGAATTTCTGCGCGACCACTTTCCACAGAAAGTTATTTCAAGAAATGGTGATGTTGATTGTCCTCCACGACCGCCTGGTTTGACTGCGCTGGACATCTTTTTGTGAAACTTCTGAAAAGCAAGGTTTATGCAAACAAAGCAGAAATACCTGAGCAACTCAAACAAAATATTCGTGATGAAATTAATGAAATACCGCGTGAAATGTGTGAGAATGTTATGAAAAATGTGCTCAATAGGGCTCGCATTTGTGAGGCTAACAGAGGCGGACATTTATCTGATATTGTATTGCCGACATTAAATAAAACATTTATCAATACAAGATCCATTCTCTTCCATTTAATCAAAAATTATAAATAAACAAAGTAGGGTACCTTCCCGAAGGACACCCTGTATATGCTTTTCGGTAGTATAAACCATAACATTTTGCGAAGGATTTGCTTGTCACATCCAACATCGCTTTATCGGCTTTCGAAAGTGTCAGTGTTGCGGCGCCACAAAGAACCACACGAAGACTGCCTCTCACATAGCTTCGTAAGAGTAGCATCTATTTGCCAGCAAATTTGTCCACGGATGAAGATATCCCATCGGGGCAAATACACGCCTCTAAAATGTTGTTTCATCCGTCGAATTCTGTCTGGCAAGCATTAGTTTGCCTTGTTCTCGTCCAATTTTTGCCGTTTCCTTCTGAGCAAGTAAAACGTTTATAAAAGGAGAAAGAGGAATTTGATAAGAACAATTCCTGGTCTATAAATTTGTGCACTTTCGGCATTCTATCAATCAACAGTAAAAAAGGACGACATGGCGATGAGGCTTCCCCTCTATGCTCTGGGTCATTATACACATCAGTTTGTCAAAGGCAGATTATAATCGATTTCGGGGTTTGGCGTACTGCAAAGATTCGGTCGACTACAGACTTTTTCGAGCTAAAGCCGGGTTGAACCATGTTGCTCACTTTTGATTTCAATATTTCACACGGTGTACTCCGAAGAATTGTCTATGCTTTGAATAGAGAAATAATTACTGCAGCGGCTCTTCTATAATTACTTATGAGTCGGGCAGATCATGCTGAGGTTACATTCATCAGTTATGCTGAGGTTACACTCATCAGTTCAAATTGAGTAGACTAATTGAAACATGCCCCTTATTAGTTCGTATCCCTCTTTTAGGGACAGCTCTGGCGGTGTACCAAAGAATATAATGTACAATTGATATATACCATGGCACTGACTCTTTTTTAGACTACCATTAATTTTACCACATGTTCAAACTATCCACTACTTTCAGACTTGAGGTCGTATAATTTTGTGTACAAAGGGGCTTTCAGTACGTATTTTAATTGAAAAATAAGTGACAGATTGAGATTGTCGCTTAATTAAATTGAGAATGCGCGAATGCAAAAACTGTTTTTCTTTGAGAACGTTTGTATGATTCTTAAAATTATCTGAAGGTAACTCCAGCAACATCTTATGTTAATAATAAAATAGAAGCGCATTAAATATTGCCAATGTCTCACAGAAAAAAAGACAACCCTTAAACTTCAATACAAAATTTAGTAGATGAATTTTATTACCACTCAATTAGACATTTCATAAATAAGCCAAACTATTTATCAGATATTGCAATAATACTTAATGAATGGAAACAACAACAAAATTCATAAAGTTCATGTACTGTATGCTGTGTGTGTGGGTGTATATAGGCAGTACGAGGGCTTTTAAGTGTGTTCGGTGGAAAACTCGACATGCGGCAATTTTCGTTAAATGGAAAACTGTCTGCCTTTCGTTGTATAGACGCTAAACATAGTTACTAAGGATGTCGATTGGGACTGACTTCTACAATTCCCGGTATTTTAAAAACTGAGATATCCCACGTTCTCGGGATTTTTCGAAATCCCGAAATTTTTTGGTATCCCGGAATTTTTACGGAAACTGGAATTTTCGAGGATCCCTGGATTTTTCGGGATTTCAGGAATTTTTTCAATCTAAAGATTTTTATATTTCAGGATTTTCTCTTTTGCTTCATATATCCACGAACGTCAACAAAAAGCAAAAAGGAAGCCATTCATTTCAATGTTAACATAAGAAAGTATTTGACTTGTTCAACAACATTAAACAAAGAACTAAAAACGTCATTTTATGTGACAGCGCATAGAGAAATGGATCCAAGAGTAAAAAAAAATCAATTTTCACTTTTTTGATGTGAGCATCGAATGAGACGGATACCATGCCCCAAAAGTGTTCCCTCCCAGAGATATGCGTGTTTTAGGAAAGTGATGGTACACCAAAGATACACGTATTTAAATCTTTAAAATGGCTCTCCTGAACAAAACTGGTTTTTAGCCTTAGGTCCCTTTCTATTTTGCGCGTCACATATACTCTCCGAGGTCTTTTTGCTACTGAAGAGCAAAAATGAAAGGTAATTTTTTGAGCCCTTTCGGCCCAAAATTATTCGATATTTGTAATCGCAGCAAAATTTACTTTAATTTGCATGCCTATATTGACGATTTATCGCCCGTTTTGACCTTGCGGTACGTTGGGCCACATAAGCCAACATGTCCAGCAGTTCGGTTTTTTATGGTGTGTAGTGAGTGCGTCCCAGCCAACAGTACCCATTTTAACCATTGTCCGTTCACAAAAAATTATGCTTTGCTAAGCAAATTCTCAAAAAAGTGTACTCATTACGAAGTACCCATAGTTCCTTAAAGGGGCACTTTTTCCCCTGGTCTGATTTCGTCCATTTACAAATTTCAGGATCCTTGGTTGATTTCAACGGACACGCGGACGGACGAACATGGTTAGATTGTCTGAGAAATTTACGACGATGAGTAATATTCACTTTATAAATATTTCGTGGTGTTGCAAACGGAGAGACGCATCTAATATACCTTTCGGTGCCAAGGTAGAAAAAGCATTAAAAAAGAGTGATTAACTCAATTGACTTTACCTAACTTTATCTAGATTAGGGCCATAGAATGAAAGTCGCTTAAGGACTATCTCAATGCAGTAATATTTCAAGGCTGAACAATAAAATAATTGGAGCGCTCAACAGGCCCATTAGTGGCTTAAGTGTATGTCCAATGATATTTACAATTAAGCAAATCGTTGCTTTCAAAAACATCTCAAGAAAATAAGCGCATCTAAAGTTTAGTCAGATATTCTCTCTTATCTTATTTCCAATAAATGCCACTCAACACAGCATCTCTCGGGATCAACGCTTGTGGGAAGAATTGTTAACAAATACCTGTATATGGTGCTTGCAAGTGGGTACCTCCAAATTATTCTAGAACAAACAAATTTAGTTTTCCTTCTATTTTGGATTTTTTATCAATTACAGTTTTGGCCGACTTCGTAGACGTTTTACACTTTTCTATATCATCGGGCACTGTTTTTGCTATTCTGACAAGTTTTAATTCTTTCGAATCCCTAACTGAGTCTCTATTGCAGACAAAGATGCAAATCCGCTACCGTTAAGTCATTTGTTAAAAGATGTCAAGGTTGATGTCATTTTGATCAAAAATAATTTGTAGTAACCGTTTTAGTGAACTAAAAAGGTTACGAAAACTTATTTAAATACCTTTTCATTTTTTTGAAGAGTACCATTTCTGCACTACTCCTTTAGACATTAACAAAATTGACACTTTTTGTTAACAAATGTTGAGCTATTGTGATTTTCTATCCAGTCTTAGTTTTTGAGGCTTTACCTAAAACAGCACTCATATAATTTTTTTTTTTAAAAAATACCGGGTTTCGAGATTTTTTAATCCCGCAAAATCCCTGGATTTTGGGATTCGAGATTTCCCTATCGAGCACATTAGTTGCTTGTTTGCTTACTGTTTGACACGTGATATTTTTTTTAACTTACGCCCTTTCTGTGTTAAGCCATAGATACGAATTTAAATCCATACACCGGATTTCAAGGGAAAATCTATTACAATTTGTGTGGAAATCGACATACAAAATCCAATGACAATTAAATCTAATGGATTTCCTTCTTATATGCAGATTCCATATAAAAATAATCTTTATGGTATATAAATTCCTAGCAACAAACTTTCTATATCCATTTATAAGCACATAGAAATTAGTTTCATATAAACAATTATTGCTTATAAGAAAGAATCTTGTAATTGAACTTAATACTCGTATATGGTGATTGGCCCGCCTGTTTTTATCTTGCGTGCCAACCTCAGCTATTTTAGTTTAATTCGATGCTTGTTTGTATCCAGGTGACGCGCAGTGTATCCCCATATGTACGTACTGCGAATGCTTTTCATGCATCCAAGCGGACGTGGTATGGCCCAAGGATTGTCTGTTTTACGAGTGCTGCTCGCAGACCACAGAATACACTTTGGATTCGATATCTACAAAGTTTGTTATTGTTGGATTGACATTTGGCAAAGTTTCCCCGTCTGCTGTACGATAATCATCGGCTGAAGCGGGAGCAACAGCAACGGCAGCCATGACAGCATCAACTTCCTTCTCGTCAATGTCGTCAAGGCTATCATCGTCATTGTTACACATACAAACAAACGCCTGCAGTGTCCTGGTCTCTGAAATGTTTGTGCCATATGTGCGGAAGTGGTTGCTTCAGTCTGCACTTTCAAGACATTCGTACAGTTTTCATGAGCATTGGTTACATTTGACTTGCTCGCTGCTTACAGAAGTACACACCCGCACACATACTCGTAGGTGTAGCCAGACATGGTATATCACATATCGCACTTGTGTAGTTTAAAATATATTAACTCAAAATATTCCATTTTTGGTAAGAAAACAACGCACGTCGACTGTAAAAATATCGATTACACTTCGTCTTCGCAAAATAACTTCTTTACCCTCTCCGTGCTTTAGAGTACTTTAAAATAGCTTTGAAGTACTTTAACTACTGAACATTTGAATATTTTGAGTTAATACTCCAAGTACATAGTGCTTTGTACATGCTCGTACATGTTTTAGCTAAGATGCATTTATTTTCGATTTAGAACCAACTTCCATAGTTAAAAAGTTTGTTGTTGGTGCCTTCTCTTTTAACCACAGTGGCTGTCAAAAATGACGAGCTGGTCACTTGAAACCGATTATATTTGGAAGTTTTTTAAGTAAATGCCGATCGATCGAAAGAAAGAAAAAAAAACCAAAAGTATGTACTCGTATTGTCCTTGATACAACCGAATGTTGATTGGGTGCACGCAAATTTTCAGTAGTGGGGAACTAGCACAATCCGTTGAAAAGACAAAGTATTGATTACCCTAACAAATAATGATGATTATTGCAACAGAGCTTGTACATGTTTTGGTTGTTGTTATAGATTGTTGCTTACACGCAGAGAAAAAACATGGTTACTACATGGTCACGGCAATAATAATATGTTATCCACAACAAAAGTATGTTCGTCGCAACCATAGCATTGCTAACTGAATTTATTTTTGACAATAGTATTATTGCTGTAATATTAATATTGTTGGAATGTAACAATAGTATTATTGCCAAATTTAAAAATGAAAATATGGTTATAGCAACAATATAAATATGGTTAGTGCGACAATAGTATTGTGTTTTGCGTTTTATGTTAACAATGATATGATTACGACAATCATACTGTATGATTGTAATTTTTCTTCATTTTAATATGCTTTTTAGAACAAATGTTATTGGAGCGGATCTAATGCAATAATAGTACTTTTTTATCGAAATTAAAATTTTTTAAACAGCTGCTTTGGCTTTTTTTATCTGAAACATTTTTAATAAAAACGCTTACGTTTATTTAAACTTTTTTTCTACTGTTAAATAAATCACTCCTATTATTTTGAATTTAATGTATTTTTGAATAATTTTCATAATTCAAATCTATTGTTGACTACTTAAAACAATTTAAATAAATAATATTGGGGATCATAATTTAATTGTGTGATCATACTATGGTTGTAGGGATCATAACATGGTTGCGTGTGAATCATACTATGGTTGTGAGGACCATACTATGGTTGTATATGAAACATACTATGGTTGTATATGAAACATACTATGGTTGTGAGGACCATTATATGGTTGTGGAGATCATAGTATGGTTGAGTGTGAATCATGCTATGGTTGTGGGGATCATAGTATGTTTGCGTGTGAATCATAATATGGTTGTGTGGATCATAACATTGTTGTATTTGAATCATACTATTGTTGTGAGGACCATAATATTGTTGTAGCACAACTATATGCCCAACAATAGTATTATCCTCTTCGAATATTGTTACCACAACCATACTTTTTTCTGCGTGTATAAATCCTCTTTGAGTTCGAAGTTTATTTTATTTCCCATTTTCTTTCAATTGTCCTCTATTAAAAATACATGGCCAAAGGAAGAAAAATTACAAATCCTCAATAAAATTGCTTCGTTTGATTGCATATTTCCCCAGTTTTTGATAATTTTTTTCGTTTTTATAACAACAATTTTTTCGGTGATCTAAAGCTCGTTGTACTATCTTATTTAGGATATTATACAAGTTTCAGTACAATTTGTAATAGATTTCCGCTTAAATTCAAAAAAATAAAAGTTCTTAGTTTCGAAACTTTTAAATCCAATTTCGAAAAAATTAATATATAAATTATAAAATATGTACTATAATGATTCAGCACTTCTCTTTGTTTTTTTGTTTTTGGTTTGCCAGTTGCGTTTTCGTCTTAAACAAACATTTTGCAGTCATTAGAACCAATAAACTACAACAGTGAACCAAACATGGTTTGGTTACAACAAATAAATTATATGTTGTCCCCACCAATTATTGGTACTCAAGTAACATATAGTTTTATTGAATTCGTTTGCTATAAGCGCTGTATTTTCTGGGAGTACCGTAATATTGTCCCAGCAACCATCTTATGATATGTCGAACTATATAACCATCAGTCCAACCGAATGTTTGTGATTGTACCATGTGAGTACCGTAATATTGTTGAAGCAACCATCTTGTGATATGTCACACTATGTAACCATCAGTTCAACTGAATGTTTGTGACTCTACCAGAAAGTGTGTATTTCCAACAGAATTTCTGTTTCCGAATTCCAAATATTTTTTTCTTTTTTGTGTGTTTAAAAAATTACTAAGATTGGCGTACATGTTTACAAACTAATGTGATGTAAAAATATCTGCGTAAAATCACGAATAAGAAACATTTTTAAAAATTATTAGCCTAACCCGGTGCGCCACTTTTAGAGAAATAAATAGAAATATTTATTGATATTACAGTAAGGAGTATGTCACCGCACACATTTTCAAAGAAATTTCTTTACTTACAGTAGTACGTTCATTAAATCACGTTAAAAAAGGGCCATGGAACCGCCCACTTTTCTCCAAGATTTTTTCTAAACATACTATTTGTATTTATTTTAAATCTGATTGATGATTTATTACTTATTTGCTTGAAGAGTTACAGCCGCTTCAAGTCTCCGGCTGTGTGGGCAGTGTCACGCCCCTATAACAAGTTATATTCGTATATACTCAGTGACACTTCTTTTGGCCAAAAGTAGCGTACTGTGCCTATATGTCACCGCCCACTTTTTGCCCATTTCTTATTTCTATACACACTTATAGTATATATTCCCAGTCTGATGTTCCATACTTAAATACTTTAAGAGTTCTGGTCATTTTGAGTTTTCAAAAATGCCACGCCCCTTTTTACAAATGTATACATATACTGCAGTAATTTTCTGATAAACAGTAGCATACAGTATACATTTTAAGACGCAATAATTACGGTAACTACACTGTTTATAAAAAGGGAGGCGTGGCACTGCCCACTTTTCTTCCGAACTAATTTTTTTACACTTTAATAGTGTATATTCCAAGTCCAATGTTTCTCGCTTAAATGAAGTTCATTAAACACTAATCGTATATATACCGAATCTGATGTTCATAACTCTTATGGTTTATGAGATTTGAATGTGTTAAGGTTTTTTTAAACGTGGGCGATGCCACGCCGTTTTTTAAAATCGCAACCGCTTAAAGTATGCGCTTTTACAGACGGGGGTGTGGCAACGCCTGTTTTTGCCATGATCTTTCCTTACATACCAACTGCTCATGACGATTGGGCTAATATTATAAGCGTTACAGCGCTTTTAAAAATGTGGGCTTGGCTTCGTCCACTTGGCTGCTTTAAAGCTTTGTATATGTGGGCAGTGCCACGCCTCCTTACAAAATACTATTCGTCTATAGCATGTGACTTTCAAGACGATTGGCCTATAAATAAAGGCGCTACAGCGCTTTTAACCCTTTCAGGCCTGGCACTAAACCACTGAAAACATTTTGTTACTTAATTGAGTACAGAGTATTCATATGACATGAATATACTCGTATGTCCAATGTAAATAATATACGTTTTCAGGGATCGCACATTTTTAGGGATCGCACATTCAACGCACCTCGGTCTCATTTTATTAAAAAATAGCAAAGTCCTTTGCATTAAGTTGGTACATATTTGTATTGCTCTTTTGTATGATACAATGTGAAAAAGTTTTTTTTGTGTGCTCAATAAGGTGCACCGTGACGAATAGGCGATGTGCCACCCTTTCGACGACACATACGAGCCTGATTTCAAGTCATGTTCTGTCGGCCAAAGATTAATGTCACCTAGTCACTTCTCGGAGAATGGCTGATCATCCAAACGGTATCATTCTGAAGACGATACAGCTGCAACCTCATTTGATTCAGGCATGGGGCACCGCTCGTTGTTGTTGACAGTTTTATTTGCTGCAAGCCCTTCATTAAACTTAATCGAAAACTTAGCAAATCATTCACATCTTTGGTGGTTGACCTCCATCCAATCATCACAACAGGTCAAGTCTAAAAAGTGGATGTAACTTCTAATGGACACTCTTGCGTTTTAAAATTAGGCTGATACGCTTCGATTAGTTAGTCACGAATGTCGATACAACCTGCGGACTCCTTGGACTTCATTTGGACGTGTAATCTCTGAGTTTCGTCTCTTTTTCGCACCAACGACGAACTTCATCTGTAGGAATGCATTCAAAGGTGGTGGCTTCCAATAGGAATGACTTTGTGTGTCTTCTCTGTTACTGCCATTTTACGAGTATATCCAGGGCTACCAAATTCCTCTAAATCAACTCTTCGTTATTTTTATCTTTACTCAAACTTAGTATACGATTTATCCTGTCCCGTATACTCCTTTTTCAAAAGCTTTTCCAATAGATGCAATGTTGTGAAGTATCTGTCAAAATGTACTCAAGATCCTTCTTTTAGCGAGTGTGCAAGAGACAGGACGAATGCAGGGACAATTACTCAGTTTTCCTCAGTAACCAAAGTTTTCTGCCTTTATAAATTTTAAAATCTAAAACCAATCCTTATGATTTGGTCAATACCACATGTTTTGTTGGGTAGACTTTGGTGCACTGGACAACGACTAATAAAAGGAATTATATTTGTCCGCTGATTGAAAATTACACAGCCTCTTGTCTGCACTAACACGGTTCATGGTTTACATCCTCTTCTTCATTATCGTTACTAAAATCAAGCTCATCCGATTCCTCCAGCGCAGAAAAAATGACACCGTCTTTCAATGTTTCTTATCAACGATACTCAAGTAAAGAATAATTTTTTTGACTTCAGTCCAAAACATATTTTTTTGACAAGACTAAATCATTTCAAATATTATTTTTAAATACGTTTTAGCTATTAGTACTTTAGTAGTAGCAAACAGAACTTACAACCGCGGTTCATTTCAACACAACTGCGCGGGAATTCCTCGAATTTTACAAAATACATGAAACGAAGAACAACTCAACGTAAGAATCGAAAAAAACATCAAACAGCTCAATCTATTCTTTAGGTCTGTTGAAATAAACGTAGGCTTAAAATCCATGATTTTGACACTTAAAAAACCTACCCGCCCAATTGATGCATCAGGACCTGAAAGTGTTAAAAAAGGGTCCTCTTTTCCCCCACGACTTTTTTCGTGTTCGTAGAACTTATAGTTGTTGAGCTTTGATTAATTTACATTTTTCGGGATGTGGGCTTGGCACCGCCCTCCTGAGATTAAAAAATCAAAGTATCCTAATTTAACCACCAGTCATACAGCTATATTCTGTGAAAATGTCAAGAAGGTCGGTTCGGAAGTTTAGGCTCCTATAAACAAACAAGCAGACAAACATAAATTCAATTTTATCGGCCTGCTTATGGATGTGATTGATTGCTTATTTCGTCTGCTAATCGACAAACAGCTGATTTGAACTCCCTCTGTCGCTCGCAAACGTAAGCATTTCAGTAAAAATTGTGGTTTATGTATGACCAACAGGACTATCAAAGTCAGTCACCAGTGTTTTTTTCTTCGAGCGACATACATAAACCCAATTCTACTCGAAGCTGAGTGACTGTGTTTCGATTGTTAAGGTTTTCGAACGACATTTGTAAACAGTCTATAAGTATATAGATTTGAAACATTCAAAGTTTTTTATGAAATATTTCTTCTTTATTGCGAAATTGTTCATTTAATTTATGAAAATATTTCTTTGGCTAAAAAAGTAAAAATCCTTTTTGTCCTGTTGTACGGAAGTGGACTGTTTCTAAAGCGTGATATTTTTGTGTTCGAGTACAGATGCTTTCCTTCAAGTCTACAATGCTTTGCATTGACATTCAGCGGCACAGCGTTTCAATAAATTTCACTCCCTTGCTCTGAAAATAGGCTCCCCTAGTAAAAAAGTGTCCCAACACGTGCTTTCATGTAGTACCACCTCATCCCTTCACGTCCCCACACAGATGCGTTACCTCCAAATAAACATTTGCATGGAAAGTCTTTCCCAATCGTACCGCATCTCCAACCCCGATGTTGTTTGTAAGAGATTTGCCATTTTGCTTCTTGGTGTAAATAATGTAAACAGCAGCTGCGTGCGCAATAACGCGAACAACAGCCAAAATATGAATTTCGGTTGACAAATTTATGCAAAATTATGTTCAAAGTTTACTTGTGGACATGAGACTGCAGCATGCTCGCGTTTAAGCCTTTTCGCCGCGAACTTGTCTGCCATAAACCAAGACAATTCAACGTTACCCCGCGTTCCCATCGCGACCCAAGTGCCGCAGAGTATCGGCAACAAACCGCGCCCTGCCAAACTTATTTGGAATTCAGTCGGCGGTAGGCCGACGATATCAGATTCGCAGCTGGTTTTGTTTGGCGAATCTTTTGGTGGTCCGGGGTTGCCACGATAATTTGTGTAACCCTCCCTCCCCCAAGTAGTTGACCAGTGCCAATGTGGTTGTTGAAGCATACTTCTAGTGGGTCTAGTATGTAGTTTTGTAATTCAACAGACTGTAAATGGAGCTGGGTATGTAGGAATTGCGATAACAACAAAAGTCAAGCTGCCGCTTGGACAACGTCGCATAGAAAGTAGTGCCCATTACATGAACCCCTAATACAAGTATTGTGTGTTTTTCTTCTGATATCGTAAATGGTAGTTTGCAATGTACACGCAGAGAAAAAATAAGTAAGTAGAGTCGGTTGGACCACAAACATTCCGTTGCAAAAAAAGAATATCCGTTGCAATTACCAAATGTGTATAATCGTGATAGATATTTGGTCCGACATACCAATTGTTGGTATAAATATGATCATTGTATTGTACACACAACTAACTGATCGGCCAATTGTTGGTAATGACAACTAAAACTTCAACCAAATGTTTTTCATTTGGTTGGAATAGGCGTTAGTAATATAGAATAATTTTATTAAAACTGACTTAAAGCCAATCGAATAATTCAATATTTTTCAGTAAAAATCTTCCATCATCTTGAGTCTCCCTCTGTTATAGAGTACTAAAATTGTATAACCAAAGATAAAAACTTATTTTTTTCCTTGGACAAGTGCGTCACGTGGATTTTTAGATGTAAAAATTCTTTTCTTGTGGCTCGGAAAATCCCTGTTCCATTGATAATTCATTTCGAATAACTGAAAGTTACAGAGCACCAACTAACATCCGGTTGTACTGACGGAATATTCGACGGGTCTGCAACCTCAATCATTCGGTTGGCAAACAAATTCGGTTGTCGTAACGAATCTGTTCTCTGTGTACGTTTCGATATGATATTTCTCAAGTGGCTATCTACTTTTACTACTTTCGGTTTCTAAATATTATTTGAAAGTTTCAAAATAACTCAAAAACAATCAGACAAAACAAGAATTTTAGAATATTTTAGGAAATCATACACACAGAGAACAAATTAGCTGGAAATCGGTCTAAACTACAAATATTCGGTTGGAAAAACATACTTTCTGTTGTAATCACCAACACTCCATGGTAGTGATGGTTACATGGTTCTCATAAAAAAATAAGGTTACTACAATAATATAACGGTACTCACAGCCAAAAAAATCGGTTATGGCAATCGAATTTATTTCAACTGTTCGTTGCCACTACTGGTGGTAATGGCAACCAACTACTTATAAAGTTCATGATACTTTGGACCAATAATTGGTTGTGACAACAGTTACGTTATTCGTAGCAACCAAATCCTGTTTAGTTCACTGTTGACATTTGTTGACAAAAGATAGTTTCCCGCGCTCGTAATTGAGGGTGATAATTTAGGAATGAATTCAATACTTGGTTTTGCCGAATGCTTTAAATCATTTTATTACTGCAAATTTGTAGAGTTAGCTTTAATGAGGCAAAGTATTGAAAATTTAACTTACTTGAGAAACTTGAATAACTATTTTACCGATTTTTCTCAACACCCTATATCTTAAGTAATTAAAGAAAACTCGATTTTTAACAGTTTAACGAATTTCCATGTGGTTGAAAACAACTGCGTCGATTTGATGCATGGTATCTTGAAGTCGTTTGCCATTACAATTTATTAGTTGTATTAAAAATATTTGTAGCCGAAAAAAAATCATTTTCTATCGAGTTTCTAAACAAGCGCATAGATACATTTTATTTCGGACCCAATACTGTTAAGCCTCCGACATTCGTTTCAGATTGTTTAAATAAAAACAAAATTCAAATTATACGAGTGTGCTTCTTAAATGTTTACTCCAAGACAGTATTTTCCATTATTAATCAGAGATTTAACCGATGGGGTCGGTTGCCTCTACTGAAAATTGCCGTGAACCCAATCTACATTAGGT
The DNA here is from genome assembly GCA_963513945.1 of Hydrotaea diabolus. NCBI lineage: Eukaryota > Metazoa > Arthropoda > Insecta > Diptera > Muscidae > Hydrotaea > Hydrotaea diabolus. The sequence goes on from OY740716.1 coordinate 1,625,187, forward strand.
TGCAGCAATATGGATAGTAGTTGTAACCACCAACATTCGGTAGGCAAAACATTCGTTTGTGTCAAACGATTTATGCGTGCGTTTGGAAAATATCGATTGTGGTTTAAAAACAAAATACATAGTTAGGTTTCAAAATAAACTGGAGGCTGCACTTGAAACTTAATGGCGAACAACGCAGATCCAAATTTAAACGATTTGTGCTCAACAATTAAAATGTCCACTAGAGAAGTTTATAAAGGGAAACCTTGCTTTCAATCCAAACAAATGATGAACTACTTGTTAAAGTTAAAAGTATCAAAGACAGCTAAGAATAGTGGAATTTGGCTTAAGAGTTAAGAGGCAAAAAGTCAAAAATAGGTACGGACGAAGAAGAATATTACTTTGATAGACTATTAAATCCACCAATAACAACAGCAGCGATTTACTACGCGCCAATTTTCCGTGAGATATATAACCTGGACAGAGATGTAACTGTTGAAGAGCTGCAAAAGATGCTTCAAACTCTAAAAGTTAACAAGGCCCCGCGGAAGACAGAATACCATATGAGTTTTACATCAATGCTACAGAAGGTTTCTTCAACCAACTTGTGCGAAGACACAACAAAATTCTAAACGGAGAAAAATTGGATGATGTCTTTACAAAGACTATTATCTACCCCATACATAAAAAAGGAAGCTTCAGTTACCAGAAAATTATAGAGGAATATCCTTTATAAACTGCATCGTCAAGATAATAATGGGAATACTAAACGAGAGGTTACTTAATTTCGCTGAAGATAATAAAATTCTTACAGAGTATCAAGCCGGATTTAGAAGACAACAGACAACATATGTGACGCGCAAAATAGAAATGGACCTAAGGTTAAAACCCACTTTTGTTCAGGAGAGCCATTTTAAAGATTACAACCTTGCTGTCGTGGTGAGTCTGAAGCTAGCTGAAAAAAGAAAACTTTACGTATTTTTTGTGGATTTGAAAGCTGCGTTTGACAAAATTGCGAGACAGGCACTCATATATAAACTGTTTACAATGGGTGTATCATACAAGTTTACGCGTCTGGTGGAAAGCATATATAGATAGCAACACAAAATATGCAGTATGGACAGGGGAGGACTTGTCGGAATATTTTGAAACAAGCTCCGGAGTAAAGCAAGGTTGCTTGCTCTCTCCACTGTTATTTGCTCTCTTCATCAACGACCCGCATGAATTCTTAAAGGGAGGTTTGAACATAGGTAACCTAAACATCAGGTTACTACTTTACGCTGACGATATGGTAGTACTTTCAGATGATGTAGACACTATGCATATGACGATTTGAGGGGTCTTGAAGTGAACATGAGTAAATCGGAAATGGTTGTATTCAGAAATGGCGGAAGACTAAGCGCACAGGAAACGTGGAAGTTCAAAGGCACAAGTATTAAAATTTCCAGAGATACGTACCCCAAAACTTTCATTCAAAAAGCATGTCGAAAGAAGAAATACACAAGCCAAGAATGCGATAAATACGACATGAAAGAGCCTTTTGTGTAAAGGAGAAATCAGTCTATCCATGAAGTGGAAAGTGTTCCTCGCTGTATGCAGAGCCATTCAATCATATTCGGCGCAAGTATGGGGTGCGAGCCATTTCCAAGAAGTCGACAAACGGCAATATTATTTCATGAAAAAAATCCTAAAACTGCCAAATCACTCGCCCACCTACGCCTTGTTGGTAGAAACTGCTGCCGAAGATAACCACTTATACACCCTACAGCTGCACATAAATTATAACATAAAAACTTTATTTCAATACCATGAAGCAAGGCTGCCGTTTCAACTTACCCGCGTGCTTTTACAAAAAGATATATTCTGGGTAAAAGAACTAAAAAGTACTGCAAGAAGTATGAATATACAATGGCCGGATACAAAAAGTGATCAAAATCAATGGCACAATTTTAGAAACGAGCTTACAACAGCAATAAAGCAGAAAATCTTCGAAGACAGGATGGAAAAAAAGAATGGTAGTGTAAGTCGCATATATAAACACCTAGACCATACCAAGGGCCTATCACATTGCGCTGACAACACAAGCCAAGATACAATTTCATGGATTTTTAAGGCAAGAGTAGATCTATTAAATCTTAACGGCAACAGGTTTGGTTATGCCAACGAACAAAATAACTGCGCACTATGTAACATGAATGCGAAAGAATCTATAGAACACTTTCTTGGTTTATGTCCTGTTCTCAATGAATATAGAGTCGCGTGTTTTCGAAAACCCACATTAACACCGGCAGAGATAATTGATATTCTAAATGGTGGTGATGAAAGAGATTGGAGCCACTTAGTTATTTGAAAAACGCTTTAAGTTATAGAGCCTTTTTTATCAATAAATTCTGAAAAATTATGCAATTTACTTTCTTTTATTGTACAGTTATAAGTTTGTCAGACGTTTCGCTATAAAACATGTCATAATTCCCTTTTCTTTATACTCAAATTAAAGAGATCGAATGTTAAAACTAATTTTGAATAAATAAAGGAAAGCATTCAAAAAAAAAACAAAATACAAAAGAAAATGACCCTAAAATATATTTATGTCTAAGTGTGCAATACTTGTATACAAGTATATCCTGGTTCAAATCCGAGTAGAAACCTCTAACCCATTCTGCACCGGTGGGTTCTACAACTCGTACATCATTCTCTGAGCTAGAAGAATTGTGGTGTGCACTGCTTGCAGATATAAGATATGAACGAATTTCCCGCATTGTTCCTTAATGGGATGCTGAAGGAATTTAGTATGATAAGTTTTATTTTAAAGATTTCGTTGAAAAATTTAAAGGATATTGAAGGATACATTTTTCCAGTCATATTTGAAAAAATTGGCTAACATATCCATGATTGTGGGAAATCCAACACTATTTTAAAATATTCACTCCTTTGACACTTCGCAATGCTTTAAGAAGGAAACCGACGATGGTAGTTACTGAAACAATTCGTAATTCCAACCCATCTGATGTAGCAATTCTTCGGCCAGGGTCTGTTACCCCGGCACAATGTGTCACTACAGCAACAGCAGCTGAAATTGTTCGTGAAACATACGAAGTAGGATTTAATTAGTTGACTAAATAGATATTTTATTTAGCTGCAGATACTAACATCTCCTACAGAGTCTACGTAATCTTCTCACATTTCTTAATATAAGATGTCCGACTGTAGGGGATTTTGCAGTAAGTATACCTTCACAAAATTTAGTTTCTACTCCCAACCGCATTGTATTGTGCCTTGGGCTCTACTCTAGGGGATATTTAAAATACATATGTGACAGCGCATAGAGAAAGGGACCTAAGGGTAAAAAAATCAATTTTCATTTTTTTCTTCTTTTTTTGATGTGGAGCATCGAATGAGACCGATATTCGCGTTTTATGAGAGTGAAGTCGACGATTCTAAGCGCAAATAGAAAGTGACCTAATCTTTAAAATGGCTCTCCTGAACAAAACTGGTTTTTAACCTTAAGCTTCGTTTTCATTATGTCAAATTCAATTGCAAATGTAGTCAGTTAGGTGAAAACGGGTAGTCATATGGTGACATTTACGTTTGACGTCATATATGACTATGCTTTGTCAAACGAAATGGCAGTCAAGTGAAAACGGGTAAATTTATGACAATTGACCGATATGGCATCATTTGACAAGGAGAATCCATTTGCCAACATGTTGGCAAATGCAAACACATTTGGCATGCAAACAGCTGATTTTGCTGGCATTTTCAACAAGCGAAGGAAGAAAACGAGCAAAGGAGGAAATCGCGCCAAGAACGGACTTCTGGAATTATAGAATAGACATGGACGATGTGCTAATCATGAATGTGGAAGACGTCGCCAGTTCGAAGAAGAGGGTGCGCAAATTACAGCACATTTGGACGAGCGAGCAGACGGAGCGGCTGATTGAGGCAGTCGAATTGCGCCCTGGAACCTGGGACTACCTCACCAAAGAATACAGGGACCGCAATTTACGTGAGGCGCTTTGGCAGGAAGTGGCTTCCGAACTGGAGCTAACGCGATCGGAGGTCACAACGAAGTGGAATAGCCTCCGCTGTTCTTTCCGCGTATGTATAAGCAGCACATGTTTATATATCTATTTCTCATATTTTTCAATTTATTCCAACTTAGGCGGCGTTTAATAAGATGGGGGCCACTAAAAGTGGACAAGGGGCCAAAAAATGTAGTGCTCCAAATCCAATGATGAAGTTTTTGGAGCCCACGTTGCGCCGTGAGGCACCTACAACATCAAATTTAGTATGTGTGAGTTTTTAAATTATTTAAAAATTGTAAATTTTGCTACCACGTCGTTTTTGACACAAAAATTTCAATTAATTTCTTCTTCTTCTCGCAAAAATCATATGACGACAGATGTGTTTAGCTAGCATAATGAAAACGGTGTGGCAAATGACTGATAACAAATGTGGATGTCAAATGTTGCCATTTGGGTTTTGTGTCAGTTATGACGTTGTAGTGAAAACGCGTTTGACACCAAATGCAAATGTCGACGAATGTGCCATTTCTGTTTGCCATTGAATTTGACATAATGAAAACGAAGCTTTAGGTCCCTTTCTATTTTGCGCGTCACATATAGATTTACTGACCAACAGACCAATGCACAACAAACCTTGTTCCTGAAAGATCCGCAATACTACCGGCAATCAGTAATAATTATCTGGAAATCAAAATCCTATTTTGCAAACCCGCACTCGCCTCTATGAATTCGTCATGGCTGATTACTCATACGCCGTGGTGGTCCCTAATCTGTTTCCAATTGTACCACATCCGCTGCACAGAAGCGTATGAGCAATGCACGACACACAGACCCCCTCCGCTACGGACGTACACTATTGAATTGACGCAATTTGTTAATTTCATTACAATTGACAGTAACGACAATGGCTTCTAAATGCTCGTATTTGGTTTGTTGCGTGACCAAGATTTACCCATTGAGGCACAGTGGTTGAGAAGAACATCTCGTCAAAATAGGTGTTTTTTTCCAATTTTCCCCAATCTTTAATTTGTATTTTTCATCTATCGTCTTAGCTGTACATTCAACAGAGTTTCATTGAATCTTATTTGATTTGTAGAAGAATTCCTCATAAACAAGGACAAAGTCGGTTGATTCGACTTACATTTACCCTCACACCCACATATGGAATTAAATTTCCTTCCTTCCATCCTCCATTGCCCGAAGAGTATCGGTTTTATCGAAACTTTGTAAAGGATTGATAGAGTGGATGGTACTAGTAGTGCGCATTTATAGATGAAACGCTTAAAAGTATATTGCTGGATGAAAATTCACGAGAAAAATACATGCATTAGGAAAAAGTTATGTGGGTTTCGATCTACACTCGCATAGAACCGCGTGTGTAGAAGGCGCAAGAAGGTGCGTGGCTAAGTCTCCAAATTGTCGTCAGCTAGTCTAATTTATATTCTATTCGTTAATTACTAATTTTCAGCAAAATCGGGTGGAATGGTGCATTTGCACTGAAAGTACCAGAATGGGGCGTGTCATCCACCCTTGTCGTACACGTATACAGAGCCGTTAATAGAGTTAACAATTTAAGCGAATTCACGTACTGGGTGACATGTTATGTGAGTTCTTATCTGCACTGAAACAGTGTACCAGAAGGGGCGTGGTAAGGAATCTAATTATTTTCCATTAAGTTAAGCCTATCAAGAATACCAAGAGTGGGACCAGAAGGGGTGAGGCGATATGGCCCATTTTCAATTCCAATGCAGTTTTGAAAAAAATATTATGACCTCCATAATATAGAAACGATTGGCAGCTCCTTTTGAGAGTTATCGTGCGAACCAGCCGCACAGGCGAACATGGCTCAAATGACTGAATAGTCATGAAACGGATTTGGTCAAAACATATGTAGGGTCTTCAATGTTTTTTTTAGATGCGCTACACTTTTTGTTCGTACCAAATGACAAATACCCTCTTACTCAGTAGGGCGAGAATATAAAAGGGTTTAAATCTGCAACCAAATTATTAATTTCGGCAAAAGAAACAACCGCGACTGCCGGTTCTATGTACCGGATTGACCCGAAACTCTTCGGCCAGGGGCAGTCACCTCAACAATATATGTTTTTTGTTCGTCCATTTTTTCGTCGTGGGAGCAGCACTTCTCGGAATGCCTGCTCCGAATACTACTGGTCCGAGCCGGGATCGAACAAAACCCCGGACCTTGGATCTGCTCGGTTTGTCAGAACCGAATACACCATCGTGCTACGTCTGTAAGGTGTAATCGTTGCATGGAGTGGGTGCACTTCAGGAGCTGTTCAGGTCTGAACCACATCAGGGAGTATAGCGAAGCAGACTTTGTTGCCTCATGCTGTATCAACGAAGTTAGCAGTGGGTCTCTGGATTTGGTGTTATCATCGTCGTCTGCATTTTCGTCGTCGTCGTTATCATCATCATCTAACTATGAGACTCCCCCGCAGTCGCCCTCGCAACAGCATCAACACATACAGCATCTTACACCACAGATTGCTGTTGCCACTCCTGACAGTGCATCAATCTTGCAATTTAATTGTAATGGCCTACGCAACAAAATCAGTGAGGTCATAGAATTTATGAATCGGAGAAACATTATGGTCGCCGCGATCCAAGAAACTAAGCTGAATGCCACCTGCAGCCTGCACAGTTGTGACGGATACAACGTGCTACGTAAGGATCGCACCAGAAGTGGAGGTGGGGGACTTGCTTTCCTGTTACACCATTCTGTGCAGTACAGACCTATTTCGCCTGAGCTTGACTCTAGAGACCCATACATGGAATGTATGGGGGTAGCAGTCAAGTCTGGAACTGCCGAAATAGAGCTGTACAACGTATACATCCCGCCGGTTGGTAGCTGTGCCCCGCGTTATCTGCCAGACATTAGCAATTTGCTACAAGGCAATAACCGCTTGGTCCTAGGAGACTTAAATGCTCACCACGAACTGTGGCATTCTCTCCTAGACAACGACCAGAGGGGCATAGCTTTGGCAGAGCAAATTGATAGCTCTACGTTCTGCACAGTGAATGAGGACGCCCCCACGCGGATTATGGGCGATTGCCATAGCTCGCCAGACATCACTTTGGCATCGCCTGGCCTGATCAACGACGTCACCTGGCAACCCGTCATCTCACTAGGATCGGACCACCTTCCCATAATTCTCTCCATTAATAGACCACCCGATTTCATAACCTCTGAACGCCGTACGTTTCTCAATCAAAAAAAGGCTGATTGGGAGGCCTTCAGAGAAGCCACCAACCGCAGCTTTAATAATCTAGCTATTCCGTCGGACGTTCGGGTAGCCGAGAAAAAGTTCCGGGCCATCATCAACGCAGCAGCCGCTCGCCATATCCCTGCTGGTCGAATACCCGAAGTACGACCAAACTTCCCAGCAGAGGCAGCGGGACTCGCAGACGAGCGTGATGACATTCGTCGCTCCAACCCTACTGACCCTAGAATTAGGGATCTCAACTCCGAGATCAGTAGGTTGGTCAACGAATATAAGCGGAACAAATGGCTAGACCACTTAAAGCAGTGCAACTTGAGTTCCGGAATTGGTAAGTTGTGGATAACGGTCAAATCACTCTCTTACCCTGTAAGGAAGGATGATCGGACAGCTGTCACGTTCGGTGATAGAACAGTGACAGATCCGAAGCGGTGCGCGTGTTATTTTAACCGGCTTTTTATTGAGCACCCAGAGAGTGATAAGGCGAAAAGGAGAGTATTGCGTCGTATCCGCGCTCTCCGAGTCGAAGAGGCACCACCACAATTTACCGTTGGCGAAGTTGCCCATGTCATCCGCAGCGCAAAGTCATCAAAGGCGCTGGGTCCGGACGGAATCTCAATGCTGATGTTAAAGCACTTGGATACTCCGGGAGTAGAGTACATGACCAAAGTGCTCAATCTGTCGCTAGCCACTCACGAAGTTCCCGATGCCTGGAAAATGGGCAGAGTGGTCCCGCTACTGAAGCCAGGCAAAGACGCAAGTAAAGGAGATTCGTACAGGCCGATCTCCTTGCTTTCTCCAGTAGCAAAGACGCTTGAAGCACTGCTCCTCCCCAGCCTGATCGAACACTTTCTTAGTGCTGATCATCAGCATGGATTCCGCAAGCAGCACAGCACAACAACTGCTTTACACGCCATCACCACACGTATAAGTCGCGGCCTTAACCAGAACAAGCCTAACGGCAGGACGGTCCTCGTGGCTCTTGACCTCACAAAAGCCTTCGACACGGTCAATCATGCCACTCTGTTCGAGCACATTAAAGAAACGTCCCTTCCGCCCAGTTTGAAACGTTGGGTCGTAAACTATATGTGTGGGCGCCAGTCATATGTAGAATTTAGAGACAGAAAGTCGAAGCCCCGTAGAGTTAAACAAGGAGTTCCCCAGGGTGGACTTTTATCCCCGGCTCTGTTTAACCTCTACCTCTCTAAAATTCCTGCACCACCAGACGGCGTTGAAATTGTGTCGTACGCTGACGATTGCACAATTCTGGCGTCAGGACCTAAAGTGGATGACATTTGCGAGAAAATCAACTATTACCTCACTGACTTAGCACGTTTCTTCACTGCGAGGAATATGAAAATATCCGCCTCCAAATCATCAGCCACACTGTTTACTGCTTGGACCGCAGAGGTGCGGTTGTCACTCAATGTGAAAGTCGATGACGTCAACATCCCGACCACCAACTACCCCAAAATCCTTGGGGTCACATTGGACAGCCTTTTTAGATCCTCTGCACATGCTACAGCTATCTGCGATAAACTCAAAAGTAGGAACAAGGTCCTTGTTGAAACAGTGCTACAATTTGTAGCAGCACTGTTTCTATCGAGAATGTGCGATGGCTTGTGTGCATAAACGAAATGAATAATAAAGTCAAGTACATTGACACCGTTGTGTACACAAGCCCTTTTTCATATTTTCGCACATTCTCCCTTGTCCTTTTGTTTTGTTATTGTCAATGTCGCTTTGTGGCGAGCCTATGCGTGTGTTCTAAAACGGCTCATAGGCTCACACAAAGCGAAGATTAGTTTAATTGTAAACTTGAATTTGAATCGTGCGTTTGATTTCTTTCCCCCCGTGACAAAGTGAATTTAAATATTGTTAAAACAAACAAGCAACATATTAAAACTAACACTGTGAACATAGAACATTAAAATACATTTAAATTAAAAACAAATTTTGTGAACACTAAATATTTTTACAAACAATTATTGTACAAAAAACCACTGTGAACACATAAACATTGTGAAACCAAACATTTAATTTAACATTTTTACAAACAATTGTTATACACATAAACATTGTAACACTAAACATTTAAATTACAAATTGAATTCGAAACACAAAATAAAACCATACACTGAATTAAACAAACAAAAAATTACACACTTTTAACTCAACAAAAAATAGAAACTAAACAAAGAGAAGCAAAAGAAAAAGAACCAGTGACAACAAAAACAAAAGCCCTTGCTCAAACATTTTGGTCCATGCGAACCGAATAGTGGAAAGTGAAATACACCCGAGAAAAAAAGTGTGTGCACTTAAACAAAAAAGTGCAAAAGTGTATAAAACAAAAATTAATATATATTGCGAAAGACGCCACCGCCATATTTTGAAGGACGCCACCGCCATATTTGAGGACGCCACCGCCATTTTGAAAGCCATATTGAAGGACGCCAAGGACCCTACCACAAACGACCCCTGAAGACTTCAAAAGGACAAATTCGCTGTGAGAGGTACAAATCATAACCACAAAACCCAGCGAAGAAGTAGTAAGTACCCAAGAACTTAAGTACTAAAAACAAGCAAATGATGAGGGTGCAGCTATAGACACGGCACGGCTGCTATTACGTGCCCGACATAGAAGCAAAGTTATGCTGCATGACCCTGGACATAATTTTCTTGTCGTTACGTGCGAATTAAAATACATGATATTACGTAACCTTGCGACGCCATTTTGGACCGAATCAAAATCTACAACAACATAGACACTTGACTATTACTTGGATCGCTAGCGGCCATCTTTTTTTCTTCCATTCCATTGGAAATTGCTGGAAACTTCGGTCGCAAACGACGCCATTAAACTGAAAGTTTGAAATTTGGAAAATCATATGTTACGAAAAATAATTGTTGGGTGAATTCGCAATAGAAAAATTTTCAATGCCAAAGATCTAAATCTTCCAAAAATTTCCTCGACAAATTTTGATACGCAAAAATTGGAATTTTTGTTTTCCAACGAACTTGCATGTTGGAAAATTCCCCTTGATGGAAAAATCTTTGATGGCTAACTTGGATGCCATTTTCTTTTTTTGAAATAAATTCCGTAACACAACTTTGAAACACAACTTGAAGCAATTTATTTTTTGGATAGATAAATTGACCCATTCCTGAATAAGTTGATTTTTTTTGCGTAAATTTAGAATAATTCTTGGTAAACCTTGAGAAAATTTTTGTGGCGAATTTTTAAAAATTGTTGGAGAATTTTTGTAAACCTGTTGGCGACCTTATAAAAATTTGTGAAAACATTTTTGGCGACTTTTTGAAAAATTTTGGCGACCTTTGGAAAAACTTTTGGCGACCTTTGGAAAAACATTTGGCGACTTTTTGAAAAACATTTTGGCAATTTTTTGAAAACTTTTTTGCGATTTTTTGAAAAACTTTTGGAAATTTTTTGAAAACTTTTTTGCGATTTTTTGAAAACTTTTTGGCGATTTTTCTAAAACTTTTTGGCGATTTTTCGAAAACTTTTTGGCGATTTTTTAAAAAAAACTTTTTGGCGATTTTTTAAAAAAAACTTTTTGGCGATTTTTTGAAAACTTTTTGACGATTTTTTGAAAACATTTTGGCGATTTATTGAAAACATTTTGGCGATTTTTCTGAAAACTTTTTGGCGATTTTTTGAAAACTTTTTGGCGATTTTTTGAAAACATTTTGGCGATTTTTTGAAAACATTTTGGCGATTTTTCTGAAAACTTTTTGGCGATTTTTTGAAAACTTTTTGGCGATTTTTTGAAAACTTTTTGGCGATTTTTTGAAAAAAAAATTTTGGCGATTTTTTGAAAACCTTTTGGCGATTTTTTGAAAACTTTTTGGCGATTTTTTGAAAAAATTTCCTGCATTTTTTTTTGAAAAAGTTTTTTGCTGCTACTATATTGAGGGTGCAAAAATGGCAAAGGCATTGACAGACAAATTTGTCAACTGTGTCAATGATTTGATGGACTTCGAATCCGTCTATTCAGTCACAAAATCGGAAGAAAGCTTACATGCCTTGGAAGTATTACGAGTGGAGCTCAATTCTCTGTGGAATCAAGTAAAGCGATCATATCTGGAGTGCCGAGATCGAGAGGAAATAGCTGGAGAGACACCTATTGATAAGACGAAGTTGAGAAAACACTACAAGGAGGCGCTCTCCAGTTATAAAAACGTACTCAGCGCATTGAATGACGAGATCCAGACAATTTCCGAACGCCAAACCAAGGAAAAGCAGGAAAGAACATCGACACTGATGATACAGGATCACGATAATAATCTTTCTTCAATTTCTCGAGTACCACCCTGCGACACTGACACATTTCAAGGGGGGTACCAAAAATGGCCAACATTTAGAGATCTATTTTCGGCGATTTACATAAATAATTCAAAATTAAGCAAGGTTGAAAAACTGTTTCACCTTAACAAAAAAACAGCAGGAGAAGCCAGGGAAATTATTAGCCAAGTTCCTTTGACAAACGAGGGTTTCGATATTGCATGGGGAAATTTGGTTGCACGTTACGAAAACAAGCGAATGCAAATAAACGAACAGCTAAAGACATTGTTTAATTTGCCCCAGGTCTCCTCAGAAACTGGTTCCTCAATACAGAAGTTGCAGCGCACGGTCAATGGATGTATTCAAACCCTAAATACCTTCAGCATCGACATCAAAGGATGGGATCCGATATTAGTCTACCTTAGCTCAACGAAGCTACCTCGCACTTTTCTAGAAGAATTTGAAAATTCTTTAAAAGATTGTACAACAATACCAACTTGGGCTGAATTTGATTCGTTTTTGACACACAAATTCAAGACCCTAGAATCTGTTGGAAATATAAAACCTGCCTTCTCGAAAAATAATCAGCCTCGATCTGATTATGGAAAAAAAGACACTCGCGTAAACTCTTTTCAAACAAATATTTCACAGAACTCAAATGTCACGGGGTTTAAAAATAAAAATCATGTAATAATGCGCGAAGACTCTTATACAAATGGTACGCCAAACTGCCAACTTTGTAGAGAAGAGCATTTCTTGAGAGTTTGTCCAAAATTTCTTGCGAAAAGCATCAATGATCGAATACATATCGTAAAAGTTTCACATTTATGCTACAATTGTCTCTCTTCTGCTCATGGAGTGAGAGATTGCACAAGTCGCTACACCTGTAGAGATTGTAAGCTTAAACACCACAGTTTGCTGCATAAAGGCAATGAGGCCAACTCTACAGGTGGCGATACAACACAGGCTGGTGTACGCCCTAGTACAAGTGCATCAGCCCTAACAACCTTGATACAGTCCACACAGAACTTAGAATCTCCTAGTGTCACTGCCTTGACCCTCCAAGAGGGTAAAAATAATCAAAATCGAGAAACCTTGTTGTTTACGGCTATTGTCCAAATTGAATCTAGAGGACAAAGATATGATGCCCGTGCTATAATTGACCCGGGATCTCAAGCCACGTTTATCTCGGAAAAACTCAAAAATCGTTTGAACGCTTCCAACTAAACGAAATCTCGTGCACGTAACCGGTTTAAGTCAAACCGTGTCTGAAACATCTACAAAAGCCTGTCTTTTTAACCTTTGTTCTCGCGTGGACCCTAGTTTTGGGCTAGAAGTATGGGCACCTGTTTTGAAGACCCTTCCATCTAGTCTACCACCTAGAACATTGGACCCTTTGCAAATGCATGAAACTGCCAAATTGGAGCTGGCAGACCCTCGTTTTTATGCAAGTCGGCCAGTTGATCTATTGATTGGAATAGATATCGGCCCCTTAATATTCACTATTGGTGCTCCGACGCAATCAGTTGGATCTTTTATGGCACAAAAAACAGTTTTTGGCTGGGTGATTGGCGGACCCGTCAATCAACAAATAGAAAATAAAAATCAAATTTCACTGTGCAGTACAGTGTCAATCGAAAAAATTCTAACACGTTTTTGGGAGGTGGAGGAGACCCCAAAAAAGATTTTGAGGTCAGAAGAAGACACGTACTGCGAGGATAACTTTAGCGCTACAACTCGTCGCCATGATTCTGGAAGATACGTCGTCACTCTGCCGTTCAAAACTTGTGAAGAACTGGGTACGTCGAGAAATATCGCCATGGCACAATTCCATAGAATGGAAAAGAAACTTCTTAGGACACCAGAAATTAAGGAGCAATATGATCAGTCCATTCTGGAATACCTCGAACTAGGTCACATGAGGAAAATTTCGCCGTCGGAAGTAAATGAATACCCTCATTACTACTTACCACATCACGCTGTGATTAAACCAGATCGAGTGACCACAAAACTTAGAGTCGTGTTTAATGCATCCAGCCCCACCTCAAACAAAAAAAGCTTGAACGACATTTTACATCCTGGACCAATTCTCCAACAAGATCTCGTTTTGCAGATACTGAAGTGGAGGTTTTTCAAGTACGCGTTCAATGCCGATGTAACTAAAATGTACCGCCAAATATTGTTAGACCCTAGCCAAGCCAAATATCAGAGAATTCTGTTTCGAAAGTCGCCAAAAGATCCAGTGGAAGATTTTGAGCTTCTAACTGTCACATTTGGAGTAAATTGCGCCCCATTCCTCGCCATTCGGACACTTCTTCAACTTGCGGAAGATGTGAAAGACAAATACCCTTTAGCCTCGCAAATAATACGACAAAATTTATACGTTGATGATGTCCTAGCAGGTGGCCATACCATAGAAGAAGCTGTAAATTACCGAAGGGAATTAATTTCAGCCCTGGACTCAGCAGGTTTCGAACTTAGGAAATGGAGCTCGAATAATCCTTTGGTGATTGAAGACCTGCCTCCAGAACAAATTTTACCCGTCAATTGGTTGGATATTTCGGAAGAATCCTCAACGAAGACTTTGGGGATCAGATGGCATATATCAGCTGACTGCTTCACTTTTACCTCGCCACTTATCGAAGAAAAACAATCGTGTACCAAAAGAGAAGTTCTATCGACCATAGCCAAGTTTTTCGACCCTTGCGGATGGCTGGCTCCAGTGATTGTAGTGGCTAAGCTGATTATGCAGCATGTCTGGCTAGACAAAATAAATTGGGATGACTCGTTGAAACCAATTACTCAAATGAATTGGAACAATTTCGTAAAAAATTGCCCGTTAATAGACACAATAAAAATTCCTCGATGGATTCAATTTCAGCCATTAAGTCAGGTTGAAATCCATGGATTTTGTGACGCATCAGAAAGCGCTTATGCTGCTGCACTCTACATTCGAATTGAATTTCCAAACAACACGACACATACTTCTCTTCTTGCTGCGAAAACTCGTGTCGCACCAATAAAAAAAGTCTCGTTACCACGACTGGAACTTTGCGGAGCTGTTCTTCTTTCAGAATTAGCAGCAGCAGTTGTTCCAAATCTTCAACTAGCAAATGTATCTACACATTACTGGACGGATTCAACGATAGTGCTGGCCTGGCTTACAAAACCACCCTGTTCATGGAGCACTTTCGTCGGCAACAGAACGTCTACTATTTTGGAAAATGTTGGGAATGAAAACTGGAGACACGTAGATTCCGAATGTAACCCTGCTGACATCGCCAGCCGAGGCTGCTCTCCAGATGATCTAATATCTCATCGTCTATGGTGGCAGGGGCCCCCATGGCTGAAATATCCAAAAGATCGATGGCCTAGATACGAAAGTTTGGAAGACACAAATCTGGAGTCAAAACCGGTCAAAGTTCTTGCTACAACCACATTTGAAGACCCTTTGGCTAGATTTTCCTCCTTATCTCGAGCATACAAGGTATTGGCATATGTCCTCAGACTCTGGCGAAATACCGGCGCAAATAGGACTCACCTGAGAATTTCATCCAAGGAAATTACAGCGGTAGAGATCCAAGATGTTAAGATACGACTCCTTGTTCTAACACAAAAACATCATTTTCAAGCTGAGTATCAATCTTTAGTTCAAAAGAATCGCATTTCGCCAAGCAGCTGCCTCCTAACTCTTAATCCTTTTTTAGACCAAAAAGGTGTTATCAGAGCCAATGGACGCCTTGTACAATCACCTGCCTTATCTTATAATGAAAGACATCCAATTATTTTGCCTTATGACGCTCGCCTATCACAGTTATTAACGGAATTTGTCCACAAAATTACGATTCACGGCGGCAATCAACTCATGGTTCGTGTGCTAAGGTCGGAGTTTTGGATCTTCAGGTTGAAGTCTCTAGTCAAAAAAGTTATTCACAATTGCCGAACATGTATACTATACAAAAAACATACTCAAACTCAGATTATGGCCTCACTTCCTCCTGAGCGCACAATGCTGACCCGACCCTTTAACAACACAGGCGTTGATTTTGCTGGACCCTTTCCTATCAGAAATTTCACGGGACGCGCTTGTCTAATCACCAAAGGTTATGTCTGCATATTCGTGTGCTTTGCGACAAAGGCTGTCCACTTAGAAGCAACGAGCGATTTATCGACACAATCATTTTTGGCCGCGTTTTCCAGATTTGTAGGAAGACGGGGATGCCCTGCGAGAATCTATTCTGATAATGGTACAAACTTTGTAGGTGCAGCGGAAATGATGCGTAAGGATCGGATTGCGTTCATAAAATCCTTTCAAACTCGTACCATCCAGCAGAATATATACCAGCACCTTGAATGGAAATTCATACCTCCTGGAGCTCCTCATATGGGTGGCCTATGGGAGGCGGGAGTTAAGTCTTTTAAAACTCATCTGCGCAAGCTGATTCCGCAAATGAACTTTACCTTCGAAGAACTCACAACAATATTAGCTCGTATAGAGGCCTGCCTCAATTCCAGACCTTTAAGCCCTGCCAGCGATGACCCATCAGATTTATCCCCTTTGACACCAGGACATTTTCTCATCGGTACTTCGATTCTTGCTCCAGCTGAGCCTGATATTTCCGAAGATAATCTAACCCTAGCCAACAGATGGAAAAGATTGAAAATGATCTCACAAAATTTTTGCCAACGATGGAAGTCTGAATATTTAAAAGAGCTGCATCGTAGATACAAATGGAAGTATCAACAAGATAACATTAAAATTAACGATCTTGTCGTCATTAAGGACGAAAAGTTGTCTCCCAACGAGTGGAAAATGGGTCGTATTGTCGGAACTCACCCCGGCACAGACAACAATATCAGGGTTGTGGACATATTGACTACCAACGGCACAATCGGACGTCCTATTACTAAAGTCATCAAGCTGTTTTCTGACTGACTAGGCTTTTTGACCCCATCCATTATCCAAAACTTCAATAACTTGTTTTTGTATCTTCCTCTAGAGATGGCCGGCTACCTACCGATACGTGAACGCTCTGATGACCGCCTAGATCGTCACCGAAGCCGACGCGAGCGCCCAGGCGGCTGGCAGTACTCCTGTGGTCTTTGTCAAGAGGACCACGCCTTGAAGTCTTGTCGGCGTTTCCGAGAGATGTCGCCGAAGACACGGTACGAAGCGGTTGACCGACGGGGGTACTGCCGCAATTGCCTGGCTCGGAGCCACTTAGCGCCTGACTGCCCGGTACTGGAGAGCTGTCGGAGATGCGACCACCGTCACCACACGTCTTTGCACGGCGCCCCACAGCTGACACGGTCGATATTTGATGCCACTGCCGCTGAGCCAGTCGTCCAAAGGTCCGTTGTATTTGTGCCAACGGTGACGGTTCGTGTGGCAGAAGATGATTTCGACTCTTGGGCTTCAGTGAGGGGTATTCTCAACTCTTCGTCGACGGTGTCTCGAATCGCAACAGCAACATATAGGCGCCTCAACCTGCCGTCCTTCCGCCTTCAAAATCAGCGGTTTGCCTCCTTCAAGGTGATGGCACGGCAAATGCGGAGCACATGGGTGCTGAAGGTGAAGGCGCTTATCACCGACGAATTGCCACGACAACCCTACTGCGACCCACTTATTGAGGACCCGACATCAAACTTCTCTCCAGACACGTGTGCCGATATAGACCCTAGAAGCAACACTCCCATAGACTTGGAATTCGGAGCAGACGTTTACCCCGTGATCCTACAAGAGGGAGCCATCACCACAGGGCTTGGCAGAGTCCAAGCCTACAAAACACATCTGGGCTATGTGTTTACTGGTCCAGTCCGAAATCCTTTTAATTGTTAAGTGTATTTAGTTTTGTATGTAATCACCGAGTCATGGGGGGCAGAATGTTGAAACAGTGCTACAATTTGTAGCAGCACTGTTTCTATCGAGAATGTGCGATGGCTTGTGTGCATAAACGAAATGAATAATAAAGTCAAGTACATTGACACCGTTGTGTACACAAGCCCTTTTTCATATTTTCGCACATTCTCCCTTGTCCTTTTGTTTTGTTATTGTCAATGTCGCTTTGTGGCGAGCCTATGCGTGTGTTCTAAAACGGCTCATAGGCTCACACAAAGCGAAGATTAGTTTAATTGTAAACTTGAATTTGAATCGTGCGTTTGATTTCTTTCCCCCCGTGACAAAGTGAATTTAAATATTGTTAAAACAAACAAGCAACATATTAAAACTAACACTGTGAACATAGAACATTAAAATACATTTAAATTAAAAACAAATTTTGTGAACACTAAATATTTTTACAAACAATTATTGTACAAAAAACCACTGTGAACACATAAACATTGTGAAACCAAACATTTAATTTAACATTTTTACAAACAATTGTTATACACATAAACATTGTAACACTAAACATTTAAATTACAAATTGAATTCGAAACACAAAATAAAACCATACACTGAATTAAACAAACAAAAAATTACACACTTTTAACTCAACAAAAAATAGAAACTAAACAAAGAGAAGCAAAAGAAAAAGAACCAGTGACAACAAAAACAAAAGCCCTTGCTCAAACAGTCCTCAAGTCACTTGCCGGCAGTACTTGGGGAGCCGACAAAGAAACCTTGTTGACCTCTTACAAAGCGATAGGTCGGTCTGTAGCAAACTACGCAGCACCTGTATGGTCGGCGAACGTGAGTACGACGCAGTGGAAGAAAATTCAGACATGCCAGAATGCCGCCCTTAGAACATCAACAGGGTGTCTTCTTATGTCCTCTGAGGACCATCTACATGAGGAGACGAAGGTCCTTACCGTGCGCAGACACAATTTCCTGTTGTCTAAGCAATACCTGCTAGGGTGTTTTCGCAGCAGTCATCCTAACCACCATCTCTTGAACAGGATGCCTCCACCCAGGCAGATCAGGAACGATCTTCATGATCTAGAGAGAGAGGTCCAGCGGTATAAGAGAGAACCTTTAGATCATCGAAACTATCAGGCAGGTTTGAACAACATTCACGCCGATGATGTCGCAGCAGCAGTATCCAGCTACCGTGTGAATGCAGTGCTAGGGGAACATCCCCCGGAGATTTCACCTGAGGAGAAGGTACTACCTCGGCAGACGCGCGTGGTTCTGGCGCAGCTGAGATCCGGATGGTGCAGCCGCCTCAATTCTTACTGGGCACGAATTGATGCTAACGTTCCGGACATCTGTCCCGCCTGCCATCAGGGACCACATGATGTACTGCACCTCTTCAATTGTCCGGCCAAGCCCACTCAGCTGACCCCCAGGTCTCTGTGGACGCATCCAGTTCAAATGGCGCGTTTCCTTCACCTGGATATCGAAGCAGATCCCCCATAGACGAACAAGACTTCAAAATAAATATATTGTTGTTACAACAACAGCAACAACAACAACCGTTTGCATTTGAAGGGCTTATTGTAAGAACATGATAAGCCACACGATTTCGAAAAGTGTTTTTTTAGTTAACTATTTTCCGTATAATTCCTGACCAAGCCGCAATTGTCAATTGTTACATTTCGATTTTATTCATAATTATTTTTGTCAAAAACTCGATAAGCCACAACAATTAAGAATACTGATTCTGATGAAGATAACAGTGGAAGTGATTCTTTTGTTGAAGATACTGATGACAGCGTGAAAGACAACGACTTTTTGCCGACAGATGATAAAGTAATTTCAGAAACCAGCGAGGAATGATTTATTTTAACTGGTGTGGCTGATCACGTTATTGGAAAATTGTAGTGTCGAAGACGAATCGCGTGAGAATAATACCGCATTTCGCTGGAGAGCTCGAAATGAAGATTGTTATGATCGAAAAATAACAGAAGAAAGCGCAACTCTAGTCATCAGTACTGGTGTCCAAAAACTATGAAAACTGATGAAGCTGGGAACATCTTGTAGTTGCGAACAAAATTGTAGACAGAAGCTTCATAACACCGAAGAACTCATATTTAACTTTTTATTTGGGAACTGTGATGCAAATAAGATATCTCTTTGGTTCATTCAAAATAAGAGGTCGTATAGAAAGAAATCTAAAAGACTAAAGTCTAGAAGGAAATTCTCAGCTCGTTAGTTCGTTGAAATTGATGGTGCCTATGTTAAAATTTGCCAAAGAGTTTATGAAATCACGTGGTCTTCAGAATTCAAGAGTAAGACTTGAGAATATTATCAAAAATAAAGAAGACGGTGCTTCAGTCTCTTTAAACAGATGATAGAGGTAAGCATGCGAGTAGACCTCATAGACTGAGTCGTAAACAGTCTGAGTCTGTAAGAAATCACATAAATATGCTACCAAAATAGCAGAGTCATTAAAGCAGAACCAAGGACATCCATAAAACTTATTTGAACCACGATATGACCATTGCCAGTTTGTACCGAGAAAGCTATGTTCCTTGAATAAAATAAAAATAAAATAATAAATGTTGAACCGCAAAACATGATGTTGAAAGAGCAAAAAAGGCCGCGCTAGTGACTTCCACGGGGATTTTGAATAAAGTACAATCCGTTCACAAAAATAGTTGATTTATTGAACAAAAAATGTACTTACTTATATATTACAATTCCTAAATGACAAAACGCTAGTAAGGAATTTTTACTAACTAAAATAAAAGACCTTTATTTTAACTTCTACTAATAAAGAAGTAATGTTTTTGCAAATATTTTCATTACAATAATCTATAAAAATATTCCGTTTTAAGGAAATAGCTTATAATCTTTGGTAAATCCAAACTAATGTTATCGTAATAATACTCGAGCGCCCGAATATGGGACATTGTATATATGTAAATTGATATTGTTAATTAGTGTTTATTATAACTTAAGTTATCCGAAATTGAATCAAATAAACGTCAACAAAAAAAAATAAAAGAATAAAAAGTGAACCCACTTTTTAGTATGAAAACCACTAGGAACTTTTAAACAATTTAAATTAACAATTTCCCCAGCACCGCGTGTTATGAGACTCTTGTAAGTATGGAATTCAGGGTAAAAATGACGGATGCTAAGTGACGCTACTTGACAGATCAATATTTTCGTTAAATATTTCTATAAATTTAATGTCTAATTGACAATCAGTTTTCCTAATAAATACAGATGTTGCCAGATCGGGAAATTAACCCAGGGTGATTTTGGGAGTCGCGTTAACACATGAAAAGCCTCTTTATCTCAATCAAAATAACAAAACTTTTGGTATTCAAATTAAAAAAAAATTAAATAAAATTTATGTAATAACTCGATAAGCCGCACTTTTTATTTGAAAATAGCGGTTTCCGACTGGTATGTAAGAGTAGTCTTCCTTAAACACTAATTACCAGTATTTAAATAATGATTTTATCAAATCCCAATTTTCTTCATTAATTTCAAACTTTAAAGGCCATTTTCTTAGTATTTTAATTTTGTGGCTTTTCGTGTTTTTGCAAAAAGTCCTTTAATTCAAAATAGAAAACTTATTTTTTTTCAAACTTACGAGTACTTTAACAAATAAAAATAATCATGTAAAGGCACATTAAAATATTGACTTAATAAAGATGAATAGAAAAAACACCTTGGTCCGCGCGGAGCAGCAGAAAATGCTAAATTTTTGGTGTTTGCAACACCACGTAATATTTATCGAAGACCCTATAAAGTATACTTAGTAGAGACATAAATACTGTTACGTTTTATGCTGTAAAATAAAAAGTATTGAATGTTTTTGGACCAAATACTTTTTAATATATTTATTGATGTATATTGTATCCAAAAAGAATTTACTAATTCGAAATGTCCGCCTTTTGCCTTTACACACGGCTTAAGTCGCACTGGCCAATCGTCAATAGCTGCACGAACCTCGTCCATTGGAAAATTGGCCACAGCTCGTACCAAGCAGTCTTAAGAGATCCAATGTTGGGTTATCTTTTGTGACAAACTTTGTCCTCTAACAGCTTCCAAAACGGTTTCTTGGTAAACTTTGGCCGATGTTTTGACTCCTTGTTCGTAGAAATGCAGGTCAGTGACCCCAAACCATGACTGAAGCTGGGTGATGACCCTTTTCCACCCTTGGGATCAGTTCAGATGCTCTATCATTTTGCTTGTTAAATTTTTCCTGAATGGTAATAATTTTTTCATCGGTGAACAAAATTTTTCTGTGCAAGTTATCAGCGTGCTTCACCAAAAGACGTTTGCATTTTTTAATTCTATTTTTTTAAAGCTGCAGTCAATAAATGTCCGGTACGTCGTTTGAAAGCCCCAAGTCCCAAGTCTTTTTTAATGATTCGACTCATGGACTTTTGCGTAATATTCATCTCACGGGCCATGATTTTCTGTTTTCATGCATCTGTAGACGAACATGCGGCTAATCCCTAGTGGCAGGAGCGTTTTGAAAATATCACTTTCTTCATTTCACACTTTAAAAGCGCTATTACAGCGAAACGGTTCTCATTATCTGACCACTCCATGGTAAAAGTTTAACCAATTTTAAAATGCCATTACAGACTAACGCTATTGAGGTTAGCTTTCAAAACCCATACGACATACGGGGTATGTTCAGTTCTACTATTGAAATGGGTGTGTTCAATGTTGTAACAGTATTTATGTCCCTACTAAGTATATAATTGATCGTCGTAAAATTTAAAGACGATCAAGGCAGCGGTCGAACGAATCACTCTCGGATCCTGACATTTTGCGTGATTATGTCTTATGGGCATAAGCTTGGGATTCTAAATGGGCGATATCGGCCTGGGGGAAAAAACGTTCCCCTTTAAGGGACTAAAGGTAACTTATGATTTGCTTAGCAAATCATAATGTTTTGTGGACAGATAATGGTCAAAATGTGTACTGTTAGTGAGCCTAAATACCTCGAAGAAGGCCATAGTTGCTAGACTTTTAAGCACATGTGGCGCAAAAAGCGTTCCGCATAAAAACTGCGATTAGTGGTCAATGCGGAAACATGGGTACTCAAATTAAAGCAAATTTTGCTAATAATCGAAATAAATTTTGAAGATTAGGATGACAGTAGGGATGGACGCATGGGCCGAAAGAGCCCCATTTTTTCCGACCAGGCCGAACTTAACGACGTTTTTACTTGTGACGTCCTGATATCGCTGCTTATAATGAAAATGTAATTAATCTATGACAAACACAATAGAAATTAGAGACTTATTTCGACATTTGGTTTCCCAAACCACTGTGCTCCATCGCAAAAGAGGACAGTAGAACGACACGCATATCGTTAAAGAAAAAAAATAAGTTTCCCTGTTGCAGATAATAAACGTCTTTGTGAGACTTTCCGTCTGGCCGACACGTACGTTGCTTTCGAGCTTTGCTGCTGCAGTTGCCACCGCCATTGAAGTCACCAGCCGAGCAGGTGTCACGAAAACCGCACAGCATTAACATCCCAATTATATCCACTCACGTACACACATACGCATCCATACGAGTTTGGGGGAGGTGAAGTAAAACTATTGGCGACAGCACGTAACCGCTTGAGCTTGACGCATTTTGTCTCCGAAGTGCCTCACACATTTCCAAAGATCTATTGTGGAAGGTCTCCGTTTTGGCAGACAACTTCTCAAGCCGTGGCAAGTGTACACGATACTTTGATTCTGAACGGAGCTTCAAGTTATTTTGTTCAGTTCATGATCCTTGGGCTAGGGCTTCTATGGCGGATAATAGAGACAGATGGTCCTGGATAAACTGTGGAGTTGCATCCTTCTCAGTGATGCTGTCCACATTGTAACGTTTGAAGCTTTAAGCAATTCGCACTTTATTTAATTTAACTAGAGCGGATAGAATGGCTCAGCATTCTATCCGATTGTGGGGCGTATTTGGCTGTCGGAGGGAGGGTTTGTGCTTACATTAAATGCTATTACGGCTTACATACGTTTATCTGTGCGGTTTAGCGTAAAGCACCTTTTGGAATGTTTTTAACCTTTATAAACTGGCAAAACTTGCTTCTTTCGGTGATTCCATAAACAAACTTGCAATTTTTCTATTCAAGCTGCTGCACAAGAAATGTGCGTGTGTATGTGTAAATATTCCAGCGGAAAAAGGAAGGGCCCAGCAAGGCCTTCTAGGATGCCTAATTAGGGTGCACGGGTGCACGTTTACTGTATTCTACTTTTAATTATTACAGGGCCTCACATGCTCTCTTATATAAGAAGACCTAGAAGGCTTGCAGAAAAAGGGTCTTCTGGAATGCCTCACACAAAGTATTTGAAAAAAAGTGCGAACAGAAATTGTTTTTAATTACACGATTTTCTGTTTGATTTAGTTTTTTTATTTACCTCCACTGGACCTACGACTACGTACTTGGTCCAGTGTGTTGGCGTTAAACTGCTTATATACACTTACTGCCCATCGCGGTGACAAAGACATTCCGTGCTGCCTTCACTCAGCAGGTATGGTGGCATGTCTTCCACAAGAAGTGGACCGTGAATGTTTATTGGATCTGTCCCTTTGAAAATATTAACCCCGTCTTGAATGCCTTCTTAAAGACTGTAGCAACGAATGAGTAGAGGAATAACTACATGGCCTTCTTAGAGAAGCGACATGAGAATGTGTGAGTGCAAATTGTTCAGGTGTTAAGAAGGCCTTCTGGAATGCCTACACGAATGTGTATTAGATTGAAGACAGAAGACCTTCTCGAAGGGCTCTTATGAGCAGGCCTTGCTTATTCTCCCGCTAAGAAGTTCGTATTTAAGTGCTGCATTATGTGATGCTGCACGCTCCTTCGTTTGTATCGTAGGTATGTGTAGGTCCGCTTACAAAAAAGGAACTCCCTTTTTCATCTCCTTGGCATGTCGAGCTAACTTTGTTTTTTTTTTCTGGTGGTGTGTCAAATATTTATTGTAAACTACGCAGCATAAAAGAGCGTAATTTTGTTGCTTTGCTGCTGCTTGCTCTTGTCTGGTCTGGTCTGTTGGTTTTTGTTGCCTCCTTCTCGAGATTCGATATTAAGTTTTTCTGCTCGAGGTTAGAGTAAAGTTTATAATACTTAAATGTTTTTACGAGCGATGTTGTTTTTTCGGTTCGCTTTCGCAAATGGCAAAAGAAGATGCTTTTGATGTTCCCGGTTGTTAGCGTAAGAAACGTGACCATTTAATGTTGTTGAAAAACTATGGAAAATTGCTTACAGGTGTCCTGGCAACACACACAGCCATACACAGCACACAGCGAGCAGCCACTGCAGCAGCCTGCAGCCCAAATCCTAGTGCACAGAACGAGGCGAATAACTCTGACAGAAAAAAAAGTTAATTTAGTTGAAACTCTTCATACTTTTCGAGAAAAAGTAACAAAAAACCTTGTAAAAGATCACAAAAAGTGTTTTTTCTATAAGATGAGATTGCTTCTTAGGAATTATAGATTGTAATTACTGTAGCCGATATCTGGCCCATAGTTGTGTGAGGGTTGGTAACACTGTTTGCAACTCTTCCGCAAAGAAAATGGATAGATTTCAGTTCAAAAATCGCTAGAAATGGCTAAATTAATTCATTTCGGATTAGAAATGGAAATTTAAGAATTTAGTCATTCGACGACTGTTGGAATCTTTGAATACAGTAAACCCCGTTTAATTACCTTATTGAAAATCTCATGATTTCTGGGTAATTATGCGGGTAAGGTAGTTACAGGGGCATGTTCAAATTCGTCATAGAGGTAATTGGCTTAATACTGAAATACAATTAAATAAAACTAGTAAAAAAGCTAAAGTTGCACGTGACCGCCTATCCTGCACTTTTGGCGGGGTGTATGTTCAGAAAAGCCAATTAAATCACAGGGTCGTGGACTCCCTTGGAGGGCTTTAAATTTACTCAGATTTTAAAACTAATGTCATACATTTGTGAAAAATTTCATTGTTTGTTGGTACCCAACTGAGCCGTCACTCAAATTTAGCTAAATAAAAAAATAATTTTATTTTTGACTTCGTTAGAATATCTATAGTTATTTCGTACCCATAAGTCCATGCATACTGGAAGCCGTTTTTGGCATCCCAAACCATTTGTTTGGGAATATATCAAAAATAGCGCTTTCTCGTTTACTTTTTTCTTAGGCTCTTTTAATCTCCTTTCTTCGGTAAAGGTTATACAAAGGGAGGTCATTCCAAATAAATAGAATTTGATTTCTAAAATAATTTCATTTAGTAAATGTTCTTTTCAAGCTACAGACAGTAATTACTTTCTTTAGGTTCCGCCACGTTCATTACGGGACACTTATCTCAAATAAGTAAGCTGTTCTTATTGGTAAAATCGGTTGAAAACACATGTGAAAGCTTTATCTTAATCTGAAATGTTTTTCTCCAATTGCAACCGTGTCCGTCCTTGGCTTCAGAAACTACACACAGTCACTAAAGTATACATACGATGCGATTTTTTTAATTTTTCGTATCAAAAAACATTGTTATGATTTTTTGTTTAAAAATATTTATTTCATAAACTTTTAAAAGAAAAACAAAGCATAAAAAACTAAAAATTATTTCATATGTCTTAAAAAAACTAAAATTTTAATAATATTTTCAGTATCGTTAAGTGACAAAAGTATACATACGAGAACAAAATTTAAAATAAAGTATTATTTTTAATATCTAGTATGATATCCTCCGGCTTCAATAACAGCAGATAATCTTGCTGGCATGGACAACGCTAATTTTTTAGTTATTTCTGGTGAAATTAAACTCCATTCCTCTATTAGGGCCTGTTTTAACGTAGGAATCGATGTTACTATTCGTTTTTTTACAGCCCGCTTAAGGTGATCCCATAAATGTTCGATTACATTTAAATCTGGTGATTGAGGTGGATGCTCCAATTTATTTCTTACGTTGTACAGCAACCATTCCTTCACCATTTTCGAAGAGTGCTTAGGATCGTTATCCTGCATAAATATAGCACTTCCTTCTAATCCAAGTTTTTGCACGCTGGGAAGGTAACTGTCCTTAAGAATGCCGATATACATGGTCTTATCCATAGTACCCTCTATAAATTTAAGGTGTCCAACACCCCCAGCAGCCATACAGCCCCATACCATAAGTGAGCCTCCTCCGTGCTTCACGGTAGAATTTACGTTTTGAGGCAAAAATTCTTCACCTGGTTTTCTCCACACTTTGGCACGCCCATCTCCTCCGAAAACCATAAATTTCCACTCATCCGTAAATATAACACGTTCCCAAAATGTAGGGTCACTTAAGTGGACTTTTTCATATTTTTTAGCATACTCTAAACGTTTTGTTACATTTACGGCTCTGAGTAGGGGTTTTTTTCTGGCGACTCTACTGACAAAACCTTCTTTTTTGATACATCGGCGAATTGTTTGATTACAAACCTTAATACCATGGTTGGATACTACCTGCTGGTTAATTTGGACCACACTTTCTTTTGGGTTTTCTTTAATTGCTCTTAGAATTGTTCTCTGCATTCGGTCGGTCAGCTTTGAAGGACGACCAGCTCGAGGTTTATTGTCAAAATTTCCATTCTTTTCGAAGTTTTTGATAATGGTCTGTACTGTAGGCTTTTTTAAGTCCAATATTTCACCAATCACCCTTAAAGATTTTCCTTCATTTCTAAATTTTATAACCATTTTTCGAATATCTTGCGAAATTTCTTTAGTTTTTGGCATTTTTTATTTTTTTCTTGAACACAGTTAGAAAACAATTAGAAAAAATTATTACGACTATGCTCACACAAGCACCAGCAATGATCTTAATAAGCGCCAACAATTTTTTTATGCGACATTAATAACGGTACATGAAAAGAATGTGAGTATGTATACTTTTGTAACTTTGCAGAGATGCACTTTTAGTTCATTTAAGGAGTATTTTAAAACAACCATGGAAAATTGTATTTTTTATGTATGTGATTTCAGATTTTAGCAATTATCTATTATAAAATATAAAAAAAAATTAATAAAATAAATTAATTTTAGCTTAAAATAGATAATTGATGATCGTATGTATACTTTAGTGACTGTGTGAGCTTATGCCTAATTTCATCAAGATTGAATGCAGTATATGGATTCTAGAACTAAATACATAAAATCGGATGATCATATGTGTGTGGTAGCTATTTCTTCATTTCTTCAATCTTAACAATGTCCTTCCTTGGTCCAAAAAACTTAGTTTTGCCAATTTTCATGAAAATCGGACAAATGTAGTTTGATTACAATTTCAACTGTAGTTGACTGCAAGCAGATGGACGGATGGGCGGACTGGTTTGAGCAAAAATGCCAGTTCGAACTGCTGCGTTAACAGGCAAGAACATCGTGTGTCAGAGTGCTAAGGCATGAGAAGTGTCTTTACAAGCAACGTCTACGTTCAAAGCTTCTTACTTCTCCCACGGGGAAATAGCAGCTTTTGGTAGTTTTTAAAAAGAGTAAACGCTAGTTCTTCATCTATCCCAATTTAAGCTAACTTATTGGCTGAATTGTTTGCAGGGAAATCGTCCTTGCCGGAAAGCAACCAACTACTTCCCCTGATCGAAAATGTATCTACGAGGGTTGCTATATGTACTTCTGGCCTAGGATTCACTAGGCAAGTGTTGCCTGGCGCCTTCTGACATTTCCATTGAAAAATTAGACATTTTTTAGCATAAACGTATTCAGAACGTTTTGACGGACGACCGTGGAATGGAATTAACTCGTGACGTGGATTATCACGACTAGAGTGCATCGATGAACTTAAATCTTTGTTTGGCGATGAAGCACCATCCTATAGCCCTGTGAAAAACTGGTTAAATGAATTCAATCGTGGCCAACGCTCGCCCAATGACGAAGTTCGTCCAAAAACAACCGTGAACTGATAATGCAAGATCACCATGTGCCATACCGTGATATAGAGGCATCCTAGGGCATTTCTTCCACCAGCATACATTCGATTTTGCATGAACACCTGGCCGTAAAAAAGTTTTGTTTTCGATGGATCACGCACAATTTGACAATCGCTCAAAAAAAGGCTTGTATTGATTGGTGCAAAGAACTTTTGAAAAAATACGATCGCGGTGTTTCAAAAGACGTTTATAAGATCGTCACAGGTGACGAATCATGGATCTATGCTTATGAGCCCGAAACAAAGCAGCAATCGACCGTGTGGGTCTTCGAAGACGAGCCAAATCCAACAAAAGTTGTTCGTGGAAGAAGCACTTCGAAGCAAGTGGTCGCCTGTATCTTCGGCAAAACTGGTCATGTGGCGACTGTGCCGGACGCGAAATATAAATAGCAACCCTCGTATGGAACAATTCTCGCTCTAACCGATGTTTTGGTTTACCAGTAATAAGTGCAAAGTATAAACTCATGACGATGATTTTTTCGTCCTCGTTACGATGCCAGTCTTCGGTAGAACAGTTTAGTTTTAGGTTGGAGGATACTGTGGACAAATCTGTGAGAATCTCGCTTATAGAAAAATGTCGGAAAAGTGTCATACCAGTGTCACAGTAAGCTTGAGTTGTATGCGGAGGACATATCTCTTGGACATAGCGTTGACTGACAATAGGTGATAGTGTGGTGATCTCTAGGCGTCGTTTAAGTGTAAGTTAACACGTCGCGCGAGCTATCGAAATATGTCATATTAGCATTGACGACATTTCTCCGGTACCATGGGAGTGTAAGTGGTACGAAATCTGATCCGTGCGGTTTTTTTTGGTGTAATGTGTATTGTTTTACGACCTCACCCTGCTAGAGCAGACTTTTGGCGCTGGCCTACTAAGCGACGTCATTACTATCAAACTTGTCAGCTGTTTGATTGTATTTAAGACGAAAAGTTTAAATTAGAATTACTAATTTACAAAAGATGTTTGTACAATAAATGCAAATATATTTGCCACAGGAGTCACAATGGCCACCTTTTTCAATGGAAAGCCTTCCTCAAACCCGATTAAAATAATATCGCCAAATGACGGCTAAATTTAATGCCCTTTTCACTTGTTTTTGTTCTTTTGTCCATTGTCCTTTGATCCCGTGATCACTTGATACTTTGTAGCAATTACCCGAATTTGTGTTGATTTGTTGACATTCCTTTCGCGAAAGACTCGCAGTACTCGAATTCCGGCGTAATTACAAATAATGTCTCCTCCGAAGGCAAATCAATAAATATCAAATAACCTGTAAACTCCAAGACTGTCTGTATGTCGTGTTGTTTTCTTTTCTGCCGTCCTCGCACTTGGCCCAACCATGTCCAGCTAGCCGCTCTGCTCCGTCCCACTTGTCCCTCAGTAAATGTTTTATAAATAAACGTGGAGCTTCAATGGTTAATGCTGAGCATTTTGTAAATATTTGCTCTGTGATTTTTAACATAAACACAACTGCCGTTGTTGAGGCTCCGTCCGTCTCCGTGCCTTCTGTTTTCCCAATACCAGCCGATGGTATCGACACGAAATCGCAGACGATGGGGTGATTTATCCCAGTCAGGGAGAATGGGGTGCCCAAAGACATTTGCAAAGATTTGATACTTATTTAGGTTTGCGAAAATGTGATATTCTCGAGTTGGCCGAGAGTGTTTGCCTAAGTGAAAGGATGCCGCCGAGGGAGACACTGACTGCGGCTCTTGTCTTGCTAACATAAACACCTTAAGCTATTGTTCCTACACACACATGTCTGCACATACCTACATGCATACATAAGCTGTAAGTGGAGTACAGCCAATGTGTAGCAGACTATCCGCCCGTCCGCCTGTCTGGCCGTCCGTTGGAGGTTAACACTTCCTTGTGGATGAAATGCTCAATGGCGAATGAGTGTTTATTTTCATTGCGATTTCCCTTTGTTGGCTTGGGTTTGTCCTGGGTTCATTTACATCATCCTCCCTCAGCGTATCCCCAGGTTATTATTGGCTTATTCTTAAGCCATTTTCTTAAGTAACACCGAATCTTTAGTATGCTTTTACGGACGATTAACCAAAGAAAATATCGCCGGGAATCTGTAATTATATTTAATGCCAATCATCGATTGCACTGCGCACGTACAGCAGACGCAAGGGAAGCATTTTCTACTCACATCCCTGAATCGAGTCGCTTTCGCTTTTCCTTTCGGCCGTTTACGATTCCGCGAAATCTTATGCGCTTATGAGTTTTCAATTAATTCCGGCTATAATAACTTGAACGTTGCCAGGCTAATTTCTATATGTCTCCCTCTCCCTCCGATATTCAATTTATGATTCCCCTCTCTGCTATTAAAATATTTTCTTATCTCCCTGTCTCCGAATGCTACGCGCCGAAAGAAAATCCCTAATAAAAGACTTTATCGTGATTGATATGCACGCATACAGACGCACATGTACATTTGCATGGAAATTTGTAAGTTTAAATCGCGGTAGGAGGGGCAAATTTAAAATTGACAGTCGCGAATATATTTTCGAGTACTTGGGAAGATAATGAGAACCTTCTTCTGGCGTACATCACAACGTCTTGTAGAACGAATGACGAGAGTCGTGATTTCAATATTGAAATGTACACTGGCACCCAACCACTCACATGTATGTACGTACGCACAACCAACCAAACACCCTTAATCAATTTGGGTGTAGGAACTGAATTGCATGTGCTCGCTTGCAGGTGGTATTGATTTCGATTAGCATTTGTGAGATACTCTGACAATAAGCGGGAAATTATCAATTCCGTTCCCTCATCCCACGGGGTAGAATAGTCATGGCCATTGGTATTGGCACGAGTGCTTCAGGAGTTCTTTACAAGTTCTGTTGGCATCAAATCCTGCTGTGAATACCGAAGCAAGCTATTTTGTAAGTTTTGGGGAACAGATCGAAGATTTTGCATACATCAAAACACTGACCTTATGAGTTCTGGCGTCCAATGCTCGTTTACTGGACTATTTATGTGACGCGCAAAAAAGAAAGGGACCTAAGGTTAAAACCCAGTTTTGTCCAGGAGAGCCAGTTTAAAGATTAGGTCCCTTTCTATTTGCGCTTAGAATCGTCGACTTCACTTTCATAAAACGCGCATATCTCTGGGAGGGAACACTTTTGGGGCATGGGATCGGTCTCATTCGATGCTCAGATGTTGTCCACATCAAAAAGAAAAAAAAGTGAAAAGTTGATGAAAAGTTTTGTTCAGGAGAGCTAGTTTAAAGATTAGGTCCCTTTCTATTTGCGCTTAGAGTCGTCGACTTCACTTTCATAAAACGCTCATATCTCTGGGAGGGAACACTTTTGGGGCATGGGATCGGTCTCATTCGATGCTCAGATGTTGTCCACATCAAAAAAGTAAAAAAATTGAAAATTGATTTTTTTTACCCTTAGGTCCCTTTCTCTATGCGCTGTCACATATACTAATAATTTGCTTTCATCTGCATATTGTCACTTATTAAGGAACAGGCGGAAAACTCCTTTCGAGCCACAGCTCAATCCTGCTACTCCTGCATTATTGGTCACTCTAATTTAGATACCAGACTAATTTAGATATCATCTGTGGCAGGAGACCGTCACTACCGAAATTGCTTCCGAAAAATTCATTCCGCTCTTGGTTATTAAGCTACGTTCCGATTTTCACTTCCCATCGAGAAACAGCTCTCACTTGATAATGGGTGCTTTTTTCGCTTTTCTATGTTAAAACTAACATAGAAATTTCTGTGTACACAAGAACTGCACAGCTCTTTGCATCGTTAAATGTTTGATATGAAAGCTTGGAATTTATAGCAAACAGTGCAAGAAATACTACCGAAGTTTTCGCATTAGTTACTCGCTGTATAACTGAGCAATACAAAAAACACGCCCAATGTTTTTACTACTTCTGTTTTAAATCAAAGTGTGGTTACGTTGCATTTTAAGTGACGATCTGTACCTGTTCTCTGTGGTCGAAGGTTTGATTTAACAAGGCAAAATAAACCGGTTGCTAGTACTCGATAAAATATTTTGATAAAATATTTCGTAAATAAGCCAAACTATTTATCAAATATTGTAATGCAATTTTATAAATGGGAAAAATAAAAAGGCATAAGATCAGAATCACACTCGGATGTCTTTTGCTGTTGTCTTTTTTATGTAAAGGGTGGTTAAATTTTAAGGGCCGATGTTTATTTTGAATAAAACACAAATTATTTAGGAAGTTATTGTCATTTCTTTTTATTATGATAATATTGGTATGGTTCAATTACGTATGGAACAAAATGTCGGCTAAATGGCCGCCGCGATCTCGGCGGCACACCTCCATCCGATATGGTCCAAATTTTCGATGACGCTAAGGCGTAGTTGAGGTTCTATGCCGGTAATGTGCCGAATTATCTCATCCTTCAGCTCTTGAATTGTTGCTGGCTTATCGACGTACACCTTTTCTTTCAAATAACCGCAAAGAATGAAGTCCAACGGTGTCAAATCACATTATCTTGGCGATCACGACGTGAGATAACACGGCCATTGAATTTGTCGCGCTCAAGGGCCATTGTCCATTTAAAAAAACAACAGCAATCGGAAGGTGGTTCGAGGGATTTTTATTGTGTTTACTTTGTTCGGTGAAATACTCTAATACCGACTGGTTCTCGTTTATTTAAAATCTGCCTGCAATTAAGAATACTATAGCCATTGATCATGGTTTAATCACATTCGTTTCTTGGGGTCTACGGATGGTGAAGTCGCATTCACCCCTGCTGGCAACTTAAAGTATTTTTGACCGTTGGAATATATATTTTTGTTTCTTGAATGAAATGTTTAATAAAAAGATGGCATCAAATCTGGCTATGAACTAATAGTAATGCAATTTAAAATAACATACTTAATAAAAATCTCTTTTTTTGAATAAAAACAATAACGAATCCTTATAAATAATTTAAGGGATCATAGTATGGTTGAGCGTGAATCATACTATTGTTGTGGGAATCATAGTATGGTTGCGTGTGAATCATACTATGGTTGTGAGGATCATACTATGGTTGTATGAGAAACATACCATGGTTGTGAGGATTATAACATGGTTGTGGAGATCATAGTATGGTTGAGTGTGAATCATACTATGGTTGCGGGGATCATAGTATGGTTATGTGGGATCATACTATTGTTGTGAGGATCATAATCATGTTGTGTCACAACCATATACCCAACAATAGTATGATCTTCTTCGAATATTGTCACCCCAACCATACCTTTTTTTTGCGTGCAAATGCGGCAATTCTGCTTATTGACAAATCCACTGAGGTGAAAGTGTGCCTCATCACTGAAGATGATTTTCTTCGAAAATTGATCAACCAAGCCTGAATAACTTTAACGCGTAAGTCTGAAATTGATAAGCATCAAATGAAGTGCAGAAAAAAACCTGACGTTTAGGTGTGGTTCACATCCAACATCGGCCCTTAAAATTTAACCCCCTTTTACAACATACAACAGCAACTTAACGCTTGTGTGTATGTGTTTTAGTATGTACGTAGTTTGAAGATTTCTATTGTGTCAATTTTGTTCGTTGAAAAACTCTACAGCCGACAGTTCTCGTTAAATCTGCATGCCCTGGAGGGTATACCCACTGATCGTGCTTAAACAACATTCGTTGCTCGTGGTCTGGTGATGGTAAAGTATTCATTTCAATTTTCTTTATTGCCAATAAAAACCGAACAAGCAACGCAATATTCGTATCATAATTTGTTGTAGAAATCATCCCACTGAGACTTAACTACTTGATCATACATCAAAGTAGTATTATAAATATCTAAATATGACACTAATAAATTCAAGAAACTTTTTTCAAAAAACCCTATAAAAATTTATTTTATTAAGGTAAAATCAAGAGTCAAAAACGTAAAAAAAAATCTACGTCGATAGAGCATTTAAATGTTGAAACTGAAATTAACAAATCCGATAGTTTTTTAATTAATTTCATCCGAGAAATCTTGCAACGTTTCATGTGACATTCAGCATCATCATTCCAGACAGAAGTTCCGTAGTATAATACAGAGTGGAATCTTAGTTTAAATATTAACAATGTGTTAACTATGGAATGCTCTGATATTCTGTTTTTAAAAGCATATAGAATCCTGTTTGTCACTTTAATTGTATGACGTATGTTCATTAAAAATCATTTCCTATCTAAAATAACTCCTAGATACAACACTTTCCCTCCATTATATCTCAGCAGTGGCAAAAATACTTTTTCTTTTACTGGTAAAGAATATTGAGCTAATTTTTAATTTTCCTAAATCATCAGTTGATAGAGACCCTGAGCTCAAAATCTAACATCTGCGAAAATTGACGGCTACAACCCAAAAGCACTCGAAACAGATTATACAATATTGAGGTCAAATAAGAACTCTGAGGTCATCCTGACGGCATGGCATATTCATTAGATTGCTGATCTCCAACAAATACTCTAGACGACTTGTTTCTCAAAAAGTATTTATGACTTATCAACTTTTGACTTAATCCTATATGTATCAACTTGTGTTAACACATCATGCTAGACTGCGTCAAAAGCAGCCCTTTCATCTTGTAATACTTGTACCATGGCCGTGGATGTACCCTTAATGAAATTGTTTCTTACAATATTCTTTATTCTTCCCAAAAGCTGAATGGTATAAAGTTCAGACCTAAAACTGAACTGTTGCAGTGGAAGAAAGTTATTTTCCTCAACAAAACCCACTATCTATCAGTAGAGAAAAATCCCAACTTAATGCATAAATTAACGAGTCGGGATAAAAAATGTATACCAGCTGAGGGTAGTTTCTTTAAGCTATTATTTGTGATACCGTCGAGGTCTGGACCTTTCCCAATCTTCAGAGACTTAATGATACTCTTTTTAGAGTCTTAATATTGGCGTCATCATATTGATTTAGATCCAGTTAAGAATTAAATACCAATCGTATTGTGTCCTCGTCACTTAATCTAGAAGAGATGATTCAATAGCATTACCTAGAAGTAATGTAAACCTACTTTTAAGATAACCGATATCGTAAGTCGAGTTAATTGGTTCGTCAATAAGAGCGATAACATTTTGTTGTATAAGATAAACATTTACAAGATACTTTTTTAGTTTATATAATTCCATCAATTCAATTCAATTTATTGTTTTCATAGCATTTTTAGATTTGTTTATAATATTAATATGTACATGTAAAGAATTTAAGGCTTTTTCCTTTTTCTGCTTAAATATAACAATTGGTTATTTTAAAATAATTATTTTTAATTTAACATAGTAAATGGAGGTGAAAATTTCCAAAAAACCTTTGTGAATTTATTTTTTTTTTACATAAAAACTTAACCTACTTAAAACTAGTTAAAAAATTTTAGACTGAAGCCAGCTCAGCGATGTGATCATAATCGGAATGCGAACATTTGGCGTTAAAATTTCTAGATAATTTATCTATTTTGGCGGCTACTAGATCAACATCCGCAAGCTGGTGAAGTCTTGCGGTAGAATAACATCTAGGGAGATTGTAGATTAACTTCAACAGCTTATTTTGAATGATCTGGAGCCTTTTCAAGTGGCAATTTGCACTTTTAGCCCAGACAGGTACTGCATAGAAAATAACAGCGTGAAATATTAGTTTTAATATTAGCATTTTATTGCCAATGTTTAATGCCGATCTACGATTAATAAAAGGGTATAGGGTTCTAATTAGTATGTTAGATTTATGTACAATATATGATATATGATCTTTATATGTAAGTTTTGAATCTAGAACTACACCTAGATATTTCACATTATTTTCCCATTTGATTTCAGCATTGTTAGCAATTATGTTGCTCTGAGGAATAAAACATTGTTTTCGCTTTCTAGTGAAATATATCGCCTGACTTTTTTCGCAATTTATTGATATTTTCCATTTCGTAAAATATTCAAATAATTTCCCAAGGGCAAGCTGTATGTTTGATAGTATTTCAGAAGATAACTTACCAGTACACAATACGGCGGTGTCGTCAGCGAATATGGACATAATACAGTTGTCAATGACTGGAATATCGGCTGTATATATATTATAAAGTATTGGGGATAAACAGGAGCCCTGTGGACAGCCAGCATTTACATGAAATATATTAGAAAATTTAGAACCGATATGAACTCTAAAAGTCCGGGAAGATAAAAAGCTTTGGATTATCTTAACCATATTCGGAGGGAAGTTGAAATGGATTAATTTGTATATTAAACCCTCGTGCCATACAGAGTCGAAAGCCGCCCTTATGTCTAGTAGTACCATTCCGGTGGATCTTTGTTCGTTAAAGTTAGACTTGACGATATTTCTTATCCGGACAAGAGGATGTATGGTATTGTGCTCCCTGCGAAATCCAAACTGTTGGGGTGGTAAAATACTATTTTCGACTAAAAAATCTATAAGTTTTCCTTTTATAACTCTCTCCAGTACTTTGCTAATGGACGATAATTCCATCACACGTTTCATTTTCTAAATATAACAATAGACAATTTTTGGATTTGCCTCAAACCTCTATCAGGTCGATTCGCCTTTTCTACTTCATTCTTGACTGTCTCAAGTGAATTTTTTTCCTATTTCTATCCAATTTCGAGCAAAGCAGAAATGTTGTGGCAACATGGTCTACTTTCAATTCCACAGACCGTTTAGGAAAAATATCACAAGGAAAACAAAAAGTGATTCCTTTCGAACGTTATCGTGCGAACCAGCCGTACTGACAGACCGACATGGCTCTAATGCTTTAAAAAGTCATAAAACGGTCGAATCATGCGTTTTTTATAAAACGCTTTTTTCGATGTGTTACTCTTTTTGCCTATATTAAATGATGCAGATGTTGGGCCCTCCTATGAAAAAGTCCACTCTCAAAGAGCAAAAACCACGCTCAAAAAAAAAAAAACGATTGCGCTACCCGTGCTTCTGGACAAAGTCCTAAAGGCCAGAGCCGAAATAAAAGCTCTTGATTTTTCTTTACCTGCTTTCATAACCTGTTTTTTGCTTTTTTTGCCACCCACATGAAATGCTTTCTCCAGTTTTCGGAACTCACATGTGTTTCACATGTTTTTCTCTAAATATATTGAAAATTCAAAATTTCTTTTTATATTTAATGTTGCTTTTCTTTCTTAACATTTTTCACAACAAAAACATTTTCTTTGAAATGTCAAAGCCGAAAAATTCCAAAAAAGTTAAATGTCTTCCCTGTTTCTTTGCGTCAAAGCAAGTTTCCTTTGACACAAAACTCAAGCAAAGAAAAATGCTGAGGCTTTCTATCAATCTTGGCCGAGAGGGACATGGTGCCGCCAACTAGGAGACATGTGCCGAAGATCGTAACGTTAGGAAATCTACTTTAAAATAGGCCGGGCTTGTAAGAAGCCAATCTCAACTCAAGGGTGCGGTCGAATCTTACCAATTACAAAGTCAAGGATTCACCTTTAAAGCGGATAACTTTAAATATGACCGATTATATATTAATCTGATGTACTCGTAAATAGGTAAAGGGAATTTCTAATTAAGTTCTCGGTTAAATCCACGCTTGATGAAAGAGTTTGTTTTCATGAAGGTGTGTTAGAGCCACGCCCCGGCATACTATAAGATTTGGCAACCAGGACTGTCTATTTCACACTCATCTCGTGCCTGGTGCGTGCCTCGATTCATTCCACTTTTAGCCGCATTTGAATTTGCGGAACACAAACCTCTTCTAATGAAAATGTTGTTTTTCCAGCGCCCAGTGCTGTTTGTGTGTGCTGCTTCTTGAGTGTTTATGTTTTCCATCGAGACGGTGCAGCTTCCTCGGATCGCTCGCACTCCTGTGCACACAGACAGACTGCCGAATAACCCGAAAGGATGTTCCCTGTACACATTTTCTATCCCTTTAGTAACGTTTTAGCTACGCTATCTGGATGAAAATCATCGTACCCGATATCCATTGAGCGCCTAAATAGTTTCGTGCTTGGTGGGGAAATGGACCCCGCAAAAGACTTTTTAGCCACTTTCAAAAGTGTACATTACAATCCATTGGAAAATGTCGTATAAGAGCATTTTTAAAGTGACCAAAACATGTATTGTAAATTAGTCGAAATCGAGTAGTTTGAAATACTTAAAAGGCTAAAAAAGATAT
Source organism: Hydrotaea diabolus (assembly GCA_963513945.1). Taxonomy (NCBI): domain Eukaryota; kingdom Metazoa; phylum Arthropoda; class Insecta; order Diptera; family Muscidae; genus Hydrotaea; species Hydrotaea diabolus. The sequence continues at coordinate 1,663,678 of OY740716.1, forward strand.
TTCATAATAGAAAGAAAAAAGTTTTTACAAATTTTGTATCAGTGGTTGTACTGGGTGGAGGTGTTAATTTGCTTTTTTGCACTGCAGGCTGTGGCGGCACTGTTGGTCGAAGAGAGTGGAGAGTGCGTGATGCTGATGGGAGATTTGTATTTGTCTGCCCTTCAGTTGCCGTCATGCATTGGATATGTGAGGAGAGGTCATTTTGAGTTGAAGCGTATTATTCAAATGCGCACTCGATCATTGCAGTGCAGCGTTCTTTTTGTTTACGATTCGCTGTTCCCCCACGTGGACGTGTTCCTGGACGGCAATCAATTGTAAATTGGGTAGCTTCATTGAGAACAGCAGGAAATGCGTCATGTGTACGAAGAAGGGGACCTGAGAGAAGGAAAGACAACACCACAAAACATCGAGAAAGTTAGAGCAGCAGTATTGCAATCTGCGAAACGCTCTGCTCGGAAGCAATAACTTGCATTTCCAGACGTTCGTTCTCTCCACCGGATTCTTCATGATAAAGTGAATTTCACCCGTATTACGAGTAAATGTGCGTGGTCCAACAATTGTCAGCACGGGACTATTTGACACGAATTACTATGAATGAGTTTGAGGCAAATGTTTCTTGGACGGCTTTTCGCTTTGAGGGGTGATTTGAACTGGCCGACACGCTCACCACACTGGACTGGACACGCTCACCTCATGGATTTTTTTCCTTTGGGGTTACCTGAAGGCGAAGTTGTATATCAACCGTCCCAACACCTTGGAAGACCTGCTTAACAATACTCGTATTGAGGCTGAAATTGACAGAATACCTGTCGACATGCTTGTTAGAGTTCATGAAAACTTCAGAAAACGGATGTAGCAGTGTGTGGATAGCGAAGGTCAATCTTTGCCAGATACACTATATAAAACCATGTAATTTGAAAATTCCCCTACTGTTCCATATAATTAAAATATAAAATAATTTTTTTTAAGGTTCATAATTTTTTTATTTCATTCACAAATAAGCAAATTTCCGCGCTCCACGCTGTAGTTATGGCAATTGAAAATGAAGGTTTTAATAGTGTAGAGGACTCAACGGGGCTTAATGTTAAATGTAGTAATAGAGTCCTGTATAGACTTATGCACTATTAAAACTTGTATAATTTTAACCAGATACATGAGATTTTGGAACAAAAAAATACATATTTTACAACTGAAATATCGAGTTTTTCGAGTCTTTCAAAAGACACCGCTCACACTTATTTAAAATGTAGGGCTCCTAGAAGGGCTTAGCAAGACCTTTTATGAGCCCTTATTCGGATGGTCGGAGCCATTCTTGCCACACTTTATTTTCATTTCAGACACATGGTTAGATTGCAGAGCACGGCCTTTTAAACTTCTTTCTATTGGAAGGCATGTAGAAGAAAATGGTCTCTCTGCATACGAAAACTATTAAAAAACCATTTTCTTTACGGAGAAATTAATTTTAAATTATCTTACCTACCACCTTCCGATTGCTACTCCGATATGCTACTTACTGGCATACCGAACCAAATTGTGTACCGACGTCAAACGGCACAGGTAAGGGGAATGGAATCCCTTTCCGCGTACCTTGCCTCTTTCTCCTACAAACTGAGAGTTGCGGCAGGTAAAGTTGCATAGTGTGAATCGGGACAGTCCATAGCCGTGGCGAACACTTTCCGAGCTGCCTTCACTTACCTGTCATAGATGCATGTCTTTTACAAGAGTGGAGCCGGGAATTTTTATTGGAAGTCCTTTTTGCAGGCTTCCTCAAAGAATTTACCAACGAATGAGTAGAGGATTTCTAACAAGACCTTCTTGCAGGTCTCCTTAGAGAAGCGACATGAGATTGTGAGGGGAGCATCATTTTTTTTTTTTTGCAAAGATGGCCTTCTGAAATGCCAAATTTTGGAGGACACAAACGAATGACATTAGACCTAAAAAGAGGCCTTTTAGAAGGCTTTCTTATGAGAAGATCTTTCCTAACGATAGTCGGTATTTTGTAATTAAATGGACTGTGAAGTCACTTATTGTCGATGGCTATGAAAACAATCATTGGAATGTTTGCTGGGTTTGTATTCGTACGGATTTCGCGTTGTTATTTATATGTTTGCATGTGGTTTTTGCGGTTGTGTGAGTGAGCGTAGATGTGTGCGAGTGTCGTCTTTAAGTTGGATTTTCTGTGGGAATCTGTGGCATCTCTTTGTGTCGGATAAAGTGTTTGTTTTTCTCATTACGCTCCATCCATCCATACGCGTACATGTGTTTGTATAGATGTGTGTGTGTATCGTCTGTTTGAATATGTATTTAGGTGCTTATGTATGTGTGTACATACTCCACATGCCGGCACATAAGAAGGTATTATCAAAAATCGCTTTCAAGTTGTGCTTGCGTTAAGTTCCCGAGTAACATTCGGCTTTAATGGAATAGTTGATGGACGCCCTCACACAAGCAAAAAAAAACGTATGATCAAATCAAAATTTCTATTAAACGCAATGGCACGTATGTTCGTAGACGTCGAGTTGGACCAGGATATGGAATACGGGTTGGTTGTGGAAAATCACCGGTTACGCTCCTCTTCGCAGGCCACTGGGATCCAGTTTAAAGTTTACACCGAACACAAAGCGGTTGGTGTGTAGATTTATCAATAGACTCAGGTCCAAGCCAATGGGTGTGTGCGCCATAACTCTGCAAAGAAGGCAAAGTCAAGGTGGCCTACGGCGGCGAGTAGTTGGAACGTTACCTGGAATATAGAAAGCCCACGGAGAAGTTTGAATCAAACATGCCACGTACATAGGCATCCTTGAAGTTCCATTGATAGCATACGGTGGCCAGGGATTTTTCAGTTTTGCGCTGCCAAGCCCAAAGCGTAGCCATTTGGATAGTGCGATTCAAACGTTGCCAGTAGCTGACATCCACGCCTTGCCGAGATAAGGTCGCTGCTATCGAATACCCGTGTTGGCGATAGCGGGCCGCAAGTGCGATATCCGTCATCATTGAGTGAGGCTCAGTCCATTCAAGCAGCAGTTCAGCTCCCAAAGCCAAATGATCGCTGACTGCACGCAGGAATGACAATGTGCCACGGCCACTGTCCTTGCGGGCATTATATAAGGTGGCCGTCAGCGTTGAGGAACTCGTACACAGCTCAATACACGCCTGTGTCTTTAGGGGTGCCTTGTCGGCATTTCTCTGCAGTTCGGCTTGGATGCGCAAGCACTGGAATGGATAGTAGACAAGGCCAACATCGGTGGACAGGTTGGTGGGATTGATATCGGCATGAATGGTCGGTGTTTGCTGGAAGAATCAGGCAATATATACATGCTCATTCACGATTATCTGATATTCACCATAATATTTCCATGCAATCGAGCCGTATAAATGCCACCAAAGCGGAAGCCAGAAGGCGTGTTATGACTCAACGTCCACTTGGCTGTTATCGCTTTGTTCGAGGTCAGCCGATGGTGGTAGTCTAACTTTATGCCGTCTAGAAAATCTGGCTTTATGCGATTGGCCAGATAGTGCAGGCCGAGGATATTACCCGGATTTGTCTTTGAACTCACGCCCGGGTATTTTTGAAAACATGGAGGAAACTTGGCATTGCCTTTCGGCGGACACCATTCACAGTTCATTGAGATTGGCGAAATATAATTTTTGTTGTTGATAATTTGTCTCTGTCAAGCTTTGAGGGAAAATATAAATTTTTATTTGAACAATTCCAACGTTGCCAGATTATTTTAGGCACAACGACTCGAAATTAAATGAAATTAGTGTAGGCAGCATATGAGGATCTCAGAATTCGATCTATAGATGGGAACGCTTGTCATTGTCTCTAAAAATTTTGAATACGGCATTCGCACACAATAACGAAGTACTCTGGATTTCACTTTAATTTTGTAATAGATTGGATTTCAATTGTAAAGGGTGTCCAAAGAAGAGCGCAATTTTTAAATTTTAAATAAAACACAGATATTTAAGAAAAAAATCGTGAAACTTTATTAAATCGTAAAGTAGACAGAATGAGGTTATGTATGGAACAATATATCGTGCAGATGGCCGCCGCGGCTTTGCTGGCATGCACGCGATCTTTTAATGAAATTTTCAATGACCGTTTTGCATGAATGCTGCGGTGTTTCATTAATGCAGCGTCCAATTTCGTCTTTTAAGGCTTGAGTCGTCGTCGGCTTATTCGCGTAAACCATCGACTTCAAAAAACCCCAAAGAAAAAAATCTAATGGTGTTAAATCGCACGATCTAGACGGCCAATTCTGATCTCCAAAACGCGAAATAACACGACCGGGAAATGACTGATGCAGCAATTGAATTGTTTCTCTGGCTGTATGACATGTGGCGCCGTCTTGTTGGAACCACATGCCCTCCACATTCATTTCTTCAATTCTAGGCAAGAAAAAACTGGTTATCATTTCACGATACCAAACACCATTGACTGTTTGCGCTTGACCTGCCTCATTTTCATAAAAAATTTTGTCAGGATTGGGGTATAGAACACACTACTTCGAGTCCATATATGCCAAGATCGAATGGTTTAGCGGAAAGATCGGTTCAAACAGTGAAGAAAATGTTGATCAAGTGTAAAGAAGACGGAACAGACCCATATATTGCAATGCTTACGTACAGAACATCTCCAAAAGAGAGTCTTCCAAGTCCTTCAGAATTGTTAATGTCGAGGCAATTGCGAACAAGAATACCATCGATTCAATCCAATTTTAAGCCGAAAGTTGTAAATATCGAAAGCTATAAAGTTATGTTGGAATCGCGTAGGAAAGTTTGTTCAGGGTATTATAACAGAAATGCCAAATGTTTAAAAGCGTTTGAGGTGGGCGAGCAGATTGTCTTTAGGAAAAATCCAACTTCGTGCTGGTGTAGTGGAACCGTTGTTCAAATTTGTAATCATCCGCGGTCTTATATTATACGTGATTCAATTGGGGTTGCGTATAGAAGGAATATGGAACACTTAAAGAAGAGAAATGTTCATGATGTTTTGGAAACGTCAAGAAACGGACCGGAATTGCATTCATCATTTTATTCGGAAACGGTTTTTGGTGGTGACAACAAGGCGTCAGATAATTCCAGAAGTATTGAGGTTCCCAATGAGGAAAGAGAAGATGGGGTTAGTAGCCGGGATGTAGTATTATCTCCGCAGGAAGAAAGAATAACTGTATCGGATGACGTTTTATCCTGTAGAGAAAGAGAAAGTGGGTATGTAACAGGGTCAGGAAGGCAAGTGAGACCACCGATAAGATTTACGTTTGATTAGCATTAAGTTACTTTTAAGTTATTTATTGTGTTGGGTAAAAAGGGGAAGATGTTGTATATACTTGTTAACGTGTAATGTAAACATTGTATATTATTGTGAACCTAGTATAAGTATGTAACAACCCTGTATTAGTGATAGTGTAACTACATGTTTGTATATTGAACATAGGTTATGATAAACAAATATGTTATGGCAACTGGCCATCTTGTTATTAAAATAAAGTAGAGTTGATACAAGATACAACAGTCCAATGATTCCTCCAGCCCAAAAACCACACCACACAGTGACACGTTGAGGATGCATTTGCTTCTCGTGAATCACTCGAGGATTTTCCGCACCCCAAATGCGACAATTCTGCCTATTGACGAAGCCATCAAGATGAAAATGGGCCTCGTCACTGAAGATGATTTTATCGGCAAAATCAGCATTTTCATGTTGTCTCTCCAATACCCAATTAACGAACTCCCTTCGCTGTCCATGGTCACCTGGCTTCAGTTCCTGAGTCAATTGAATTTTGTATGCATGAAGATGCAAATCTTTCGTCAAAATTCGCTGCAAAGTGGATTTGGAGACACCAATTTGCTGAGCTCGGTGTCGAATTGAGGTGGATGGACTTTGAGCGACATCATCACGTACAGCTGCGACATTTTCGGTCGATCGACCTGGTCGATGGCGCGTTGTTGCCTTTACATCACTAACAGACCCAGTTTCGGCAAATTTATCCATTAATCTCTTTACAGTTGACTCTTTTGGAGCATTATTGTGACCCCAAATTGATCGCAATTTGCGAACTGTAGCCGCAAAACTTTCACCATTTTGGTAAAACAATTTCACAATGAGAATGCGTTGTTCATTCGTGTAGCGCTACATTTTTACTATCCTCGTACCTTCTACTAACAAACAATAACAATTGTTCAAATGTCAAACAATGACACTTCGAATGTTGCCAGATTTAAAAATTGCGTTCTTCTTGGGACACCCTTTATATGCGAATCAGGCATTAAGATAATCGTAATTTTCATCGGATTTCGGCCGTACATTTCCATGATTATTGTAATAGATTTTGACTTAAAATCCGTTGAATGTGGCTTTCAATAGTAAATGCGGATGAGATGTTATTATGCCAAGAACAAATTTCAACAGATCTTTAGAGTAAATGACATCTTTACAAACTTAAAGTATTGCTCAGACCGACGCGACACGACCCGACAAAATGCAACGAATTTTCAAATTATTGTTTCACGCGTTCTTATGGCAGCGTTCATGTGCAGCGACGAAATAAAAAACTCCGCTAGCTGAGTTTTTTGCCTCTTGTCGCACAGTCTTTCGTGTTGTCAAATAAACAAAAAAATGTTTTTAAATTGCTTTTTTCATTCTGTTCTTTGTTTATAAATTGTGAATCAAAAGAACAAAGTCTAGTACAAAATGTTTATTAATTATTTCTACTCTAGGTCTGCTTTTGTACTTTTTCACTAGAAAAGTAGTAACAGGGAGTTTGAACGAAAGTTCTTTCAGAGAAGAAAATTCGCAAAAAAAAGTACTGGAACGGATTTGTAGTAAAAATTTACATTTCCAGTAGTCAGAGAACTTTTCCTTGAAGGATTCTTAAAGCATAGGGAAGGTCATGTCGAGGTAAAAGAAGGAAAGTGATGGAAGATTTTTACGAAACGGTTTGCGTAAGAACGTTCATCACGTTAAGATATTACCACTAATATTTGGTTACAAGAACAATATGTTGGCGAAACTATTGGTTGGAACAACCACCAGTTATGGCAACTTAATACATATTACGCGTTTTATTGGTATGGCCGATCAATTAGTTGATTTTATATATCATCGTAACGTGGAACCGAATATCCACTACGATTTTAAATATTTGGTTATTGCAACCGAAATTCTTTTCTTGCATTGGAATTTAAATAGTTCCCACTGACTAATATTTTTCTCTGTGTGAAGCGAAATTGCAGCGTGCCAATTTGAACCGATCACTTAGAAACTTTGCGCATTATCGGGTTTTCACCAGGCAAAATCGGTTCATGTATTGCTATTGTCCCCACACAAATGTGGGGGTTTCTGACCTTAGAGTGACAAAATTCGTCACATTGCAACTGAACTTGGTTTGAGCAGAAGGTTATATCCAGAACAAACATTGTTAAAAATCTACCGGATCGGTCTCTCGTTTAAGTGCACCGACCGATTAGGGGTCTAACTAAAGGCGGAAAATTTAATCAGATTTCAGAATAAATTTGAATCAACAGTAAATTTTTTTTAATTCTATTAAATGATTCTTGTAGATTGTCATTAATCAACGAGGGCAGATCAATAATTCCGTGAATTTTCGATAAAGTTTTTCTTGATAAAAAAATTGCTTTCAATATATTCTCTTTTTAGCTTAGTTTTAGCCAAAGTTTCTTCAATTTTTGTATCCCTTTCAAAAAATAGAATTTTTCGTGGTCTATAAAATAGGCATTTGTTTGACCAATAATTTAATCGTTGGAGCTGAATCTTTTTTCACCGAGCTTTTTCTTTAGGTTTGGATATAGGAAATATTCACTGGGGGCTAAATCCGGAGAACATGGCGGATGAGGTACCAATTCGTTATCCAATTCATGCAATTTTGCCTTTGAGACCGCACCCGTGCATTATCTTGATGAAATATAACTTTTTTCTTGGCTATGTGGGAAAGTTTTTTTTTAATCCTCGTTAAATCGGTCCAATAAATTGGCATAATATTCGTTGTTTATTGCTTTTCCCTTTTGAAGGTAATCGATGTGGATTACCCCGCGTGCATCCCAAAAAACTGTTGCCATCACCTTATTGCCCGACAAAGTCACCTTGGCCTTCTTCAGAGCCGGTTTATCCGGAGAAACCAATTGCTTAGACTGCTGCTTGGACTCCGGAGTGTTGTAATGGATCCATGTTTTATCCACAGTTACAAAACGGCTCAAGAACTCATTCGAAATAAGGTTAAACAACTCCAAACAATACTTTGAAGTTGTCACTCGATTACGTTTATGGTCAATTGAGAGCAAACGCGGCAGCCATCTAGCAGACAGCTTTCTTAAACCCAACTGATCATGTAAAATCGAAACTAAAATGCTAAATAAAATGCGTATGACATTAACAAATTCACGCATTTTTACTCTTCGATCGTCCAACACCATATCGTGGATTTTTTCGACATTTTTTGTAAATTTACCTCAATTGGCCGTCCAAAACGTTTAGCGTAATTTGTGCGACCGCAACGAAAGCCACTAAACCAGTTTTTTTACCATTGAAATCGGTGCTGTAGAGGCCCCACAGTATTTATCAAGCTTTTTCTTGGTTTGAATGACGGTTTTTTTTCGCAAAAAATAATATTTGATGAACACTCGAAATTCACATTTTTCAACAGCTGTTAAACACAAACTAAATGATAGAACTCTTTTAAAATTGACAGTAGTCTATTAGCAGATGGTACTTGATACGAGCAGTGTTGCATTTTATATAACTACGAGGGAAGTTGGAAAAGTCACGGATTTATTGATCTGCCCTTGTATGTTATAATATCGTCTGCAAAAAAAATATATTTTCTGTTTTGTCGAGAATCGATAATAAATAATTTAAAAAGCATGGGTTTGTTGACAGCTCCTTGCTGAAATCTATCCACCATCAATCTTAAATATCCTTTTACGCTTTTAAATGTTAGACCTGAAATCCAGACGCTATGAATGGCTTTTTCAATGTACATAGATTAAACATGCTCCTGTACATAGTTTTTTTTTATTCCAATTCCAATTGATATTGGATGTAAGTAGTGATTAAATAGTCGAGTGTTTATATTTTTTAATCCAAACTGCTTATCGCTCTGTAAGTTTTCGTTATGAGAAATGTTGTTTGTATTCATACACATTTCAAGCACTTTACTTACATTAGGGAGTAAACTAATTGCTCGAAGGTTTTTTGGATTACTTACATCTTTATCTCTTTTTAAGCAATATAATAACTTTAGCAATTTCCCATTTCAGCCGAAGTACGAGTTATGAAATATATTTTTAAAAATCATATTTTGGCCCTTCCTCAGACAACTTGCCTATTAAATTTAAGAAAATGTACATAATATTGTTCTTTGAGGGAAATTATTTTTAGTTTGTCGATCATTTAAATTGTTCAATTGTTCTATTCTGAAATTTATTATTGTGCTTTGGTTATGATCAAAAATGGACTTTGTTTCTAAAAAACTAATCGAAAGAATTGTTGACTTGGATCTCCAAGTTATTTTCGATGTTAATCTAAATGACCGTGAACAGATTCCAAAAATTAACCAATAGTATCTACCATATATTCCTGATCTCGTTTCATGGAGTTGTTTGAGCTACCTTTTCTAAACTTTCTGCACACACAGAGAACAGATTTGTACTTTTTGAAAAAAGTTAATATTTTACGAGGGCGACCGCAAAACTAACTGGCCTGGCACATTTTCTGTTTTACTAGCAACTTTTTTTGTTTTTAAAAAGCAATCTTTTATAAGCCATCTGTCAAAATTTCCGAAATATTTAATGATTATTTTCTTTGTTACAGGTGATTGAAGTAAACAAGTTTTATAATTTTTGAAAAATGGAAAATAAAGAGTTTCGTGCGGTAATTAAACACTTTTATATGAAAGGTTATACGCCACAATTAATCAAAGATGAATTGGAATCTGTCCATGGTGATAATGCACCATCATACTCCACCGTGAAATCCTGGGTTCAACAATTTAAAATGGGTCGTTCAAGTACGGAAGATGAACAACGCTCTGGAAGACCGAAAACTGCTACTACTATTGAAAACATTAGAAAATATTTAATGAAGTGACTAAATATAGACGAGTAAAGCTCAGAGAACTTGATGATATTGTTAAAATACACGAAAAATAAGTTTGGAGTATTTTACATGATGAACTCCACATGAAAAAGCTATCCGCAAGATGGGTGCCGCGTTTGTTGACTTTGCCCCAAAAAAATCGTCCGTTGGACCAATTCCGAGGAGCCTTTAGCGATTTATCAGCGTAATCCAATAGAGTTATTGCGCCGATTCATAACTGTTGATGAAACATGGATCCATCACTACATCCTAGAATGCAAAGAACAGTCAAAACAATGCTTCTATCCATTGTTTTGACTGGTAAAAGTGGTCCCAAGAAGGCGAAAACTGTTAAGTCAGCAGGAAAAGTAATGGCCACAGTATTTTGGGATGCTTGGGGTATAATATTTATTGATTATCTTGAGAAAGGAAAAACTATAAATAGTGAATATTATTGTGCATTATTGGATCGGTTGAGTGAAGAAATCAAGATAAAACGACCGCATTTAGAAAAAAAAGTTCTTTTTCATCAAGATAATGCTCCTTCACACACTGCATTTTTAACTCAACAAAAACTGGCCGATTTACGATTTGAAATTGCTCCGCATCCACAATATAGTCCAGATTTAGCTCCTTCTGATTATTTCTTGTTTCCAAATTTAAAAAAAATTCTCGATGGCAACAAATTTTCGTCCAATAGCGAGGTTATTGCAGAAACTGAGGCATATTTTGAAGATCTTGAAAAATCTTATTTTTCGGATGGAATTAAAAAACTTGAAAAACGTTTGATGAAGTGTATTGGGTTGGAAGGAGATTATGTTGAAAAATAAATAATAATAATTCCAAAAAAACGGTTCTTTTTATGTTAGGCCAGTTACTTTTGCGGTCGCCCTCGTACCACCTTGCAATGGGAAAAATAAATAAGTCTTTGGATAGATGTTTTGATAAGCATTCCAATAATGTCCCAATCTGAAAAGAATTTATTCAGTTATTTAACAATATTTATTGCCAAGCTTTGGGTGGCCTTAACTCGCAAATAATGGGTCGCCACCAAAAAAATTGGCTGTTGTTTTGAATAATAAGGAGGTCAATCTATGGCGAAAATTCTGGTCAAGTCTGACTAATGTCGCTTAGTTATAGTTAAGCCTGTTTATATCGTTTAAAAGCATTAACCGTCTAGCCAAAGAAACATAATAGTTAAACCAACAAATAGTTAAACTGAATTCAGTTTGTATAACTGTGTCATTGGCTGTGAATACCGTGATATGGTTGTATCAACCATCATTTGGTATCTCGAACTATGTTTCTATCAATACTACGGAAGGTTGGTTTTTGCAACAAAAAGTCGATTTTTCCAACTGAATTTTTGTAGTTCGGCTCGATTTTCAACTGATTTTTTCTCTGTGTCCAGCAATAATCAGCAAATGTCCAGAGTTAACTAATTTTTTTATATTTTCGAGATTGAATATCCATATTTTTTTTTAATTTCACTAATCATTTGCCTTGAATCTTTAGGGTCTACATTGGTCAATTTTTCTTGAATATGATTGTTCAGTGCCACAGTAAATCTCTTTTGGATTAATCTTTTAAAATTTAAAAAGTTTCATTTTGGTTGCGAAAGATTTTATTTAAACTGAAAATGGTTTCCCGGTTGGAATTCTCTGTCGTACTCCAAAAATCAGACATTAAATGTTCGACAGTTCGACCTGTTCCTTACCATTAAAATTGTACTTGGAGATGAATAAAATTTTTGACTAAAAACATTTGAGAATTCGACTTAAGAACTCTATCCTGTTTTAATCCGAATAGAAGCCATGATAGTTTGTAACTTGTACCAAAAACGCATTACCAACTTATCGCCGACTGGTCCTATCACGGATCAATAAGAACTCTTGTTCTTCGAGAAAATTTGAATGCTGCATTCGCATTAACACTTTGAAATCGATTCACATTGACATTATTCTCACACCCGACATTCTCAAAATGTACTGTGTTTAGGAAGCGATAGCGTGCCTTTTGGCATTTTATGAATCTGTTCCTGGTCCCTAAAGGGCCCATATGTTGTACATTCATTGTTTGTAATGACATGCGAGTTGGCGCGGGTTAGCAGGTTGGGCTGAAATGTAACGTGCAGTCAGAATAAATGGGAAGCTTTGGTTTAAATACAAATAAATACTTAATGTGGGTCATTGTTTTGCAAAAATAATGAATTTAAAATCAGGCTGAAATCACGGTTTGTTATTTACGGAATGTGCACGGACGGGACGGGACGGGCAAAAAACAAGTCCATAAATCACATAGAAGAGAGTCGTTACAAAATTTTAAATTTATTGTGGCAACAAATAAAAAGAGGATCATAAAAATGGTTACAATTGTTCGTTTCACTTAAATGGAATGGCATGAAAACAAAATCAACGAAACAACGGAAATGAATATTACGAAGACCAGTGCGGTAGCTGCAGGAGCAGGAGCCGCAGCCGGAGCAGCAGCAGCCGAATGAGGGAGAATAAACCAAAAATGTTTATGCACTTTGATAGCAAATCAAAGGACAACAAAGGAGCAAAGGCTTCCTCTACTTAGCGGAATGGGCGTTGGCGTGCTCGAGATTCTTTAATAATTTATAAATATGAACGTGGATGCTCTGCACACACATACACGCACGCAATAGTATGTGTGCGTGTGTGTGTGTGTATACTTATTAATCATTCATCAATTGTGTACGGCACATTCGGCCGGCCGATTCCTCTGAAGCAGTGTGCATTTGTAATGAAACCTCGAAATGGCACATTAAGTGACAGTTGACAGCTGGGCTCCTTGGGCATACAATCGAACGCAAGCAAGTGGGCGTATTTATGCCCGAGTCCACGATTATCGATGACATTAAAGCTACTGGTCGTGTCTGCCCCATGTAGCCAATTAAGTAGACACGGCCGAGCAGTAAATCAAGATTTGTCGAGCCCCTCACGAAATGGGGAAAAACTGTAACTGAATATTCGGCAGGCATAGATGACAAATGAATGGTTCGATCTGAATTACCGAGCAGTAGTAAGATGTCGGAGTATTTAGCGAAAAAGACTCTGCCAAAGGTTCACCGGGAAAAGGACAAAGGCATCTCGTGCGTCGGGTCGCAAATCGTGCTCCCGCTGTCAAGAAACGTAAATGTTGTTGCTCTTGATGTTGCCATTGTCATTGTCGTTTTTGTTTTCTTTGTGCCCGTATGTACTTACGTACGTACGTACGTATGTATGTGTGCGAAGATTGTTATTGCTATTGTCGTTTGTTGGCAACAATTCACATCGCTGATGACGAGGACGACGATGATGATGTTGAAGACCACTTGATGTTTCCTGTTCAAGTGCCTCGGAGCACACACTCCACAGTCAATAAGTGAAAAAATCAAAAAGCCATAAAAACTTTACACAATTGGAACGTGCAAAATGCCTACAAAGGCCAGCACAGATACAATGAGGCGCACAAACACAGCCACAGCCCCAGTCTCACTCATAAAAGCAAGGCGACGACGGACAGGAAGAGGCGAAAACTGTTGCAAAAAAAGTTCAAAATACACACACACACATATGCACACAAGTAAAGCCGGAGAGGCGTTCCACGTTGTAAAAGATGATTTTCTAAACATTTAACACACACACACACATACGAAAGTGTAGGTTAAGGCCAATATTCCAAAACAACGACATACACGCACACACACACTCACTCAAATAGAGCAGAAAAAGGACTTTTCCGACAAGGAAAGAGCACAGGATGCAGTAGTTCGTCCCTTTTCTTTAAAATTCGTTCGAGTTCCATAGTCGAACTCCGACTGGCGAAGATGGCCAGGAATTAATGGACTTTTTTGTATCACATTATGAACACAAGATTGTTGGCAATTTCCAATGATTATCCATCCTTTCGTTTTATGTTCGCTTCTTTATCCGGCTGTCATTACACTGAGTGGTGCTGAAGCTGCTGCCGGAGTGCGATCCATGGACATGGACATGGCCATTGTCCCATCCTTAAGTTTCATTGATCAACAATTGATAAGTACTCTTGCCGGGCGGAAATGAAATTCATTTTTATACGAAATAATCGTACATTACACGCTTCAACACCTCATACGTTTTTATGGACTGGTCACACAGAAGACTTCAAAGTGTAATCACAGCTATCTGCCGGCAATAAAAATGTACGGCAAGAGCAAATAAATGCTAGACGAAGAAGGGAAAAGGATTTCAATGTGTCGACACTTCATTGGTTTTATTTGCTTTGGAAATTACCAACATATCCTTTGATGTCCCCTTCGGTAGAGTGAAGGGGCTAATAGAATGCTTGTTGCCATCGAACTAGACCGACGTTTGTGCGACGAAATGGTAGACGAGTCACCTAAATTCAGACAAGTTATCCTGATTGTGCTCTCTCTCTCTCTGGCAGACCTAGGTGGGTCATTGTTAATGGGTTACCAAATATTTCTCTCTGAAAACCAACTGCGATTGTTTTTACAACTATTTGTTGGATTCTAAGCAACGCTTTGATTGGTTTTATTTTGGCCAAACTCGGTCCACACCTGGTTATCCCTCATCTGTATCTATACCTCCTAGACTACTGCCCAACATCTGTTGGAGTAGTAAGGTAAATATTTTTTTCATCAGACTCCAACAGACAGCGTCTTGTGTAGCTGAAGGGTATTAACTCAAAATTATCTAATTTAATTTTTTGTAAGAATACGGCATATATTTGACATCTCTAGCCGCAGTAGAACCGCTTCAGTCTCATTAATAGCATCACTGTTTGTCTAAGTAAGCAGTGGGAATATTAAAGATTTTGGGTTAATACCATTTTCTTTAACAAGTGCGATGTGTCAGCAGCAAAAGTGATGGCATTAATTTTGATTTAAGGGCATTTTATGGCAAAGTTAGCTGAAAACGTATCATTGGACCTGCGTCGGAAATTTCAGCCACCCCGTAAATACCTTCAAAAATGGAATATGGTTGATTGATTTCGCCGCAGCACGTTATATGGTAGCATTGTCAGATTTAACCACCTTTATAGGGTTGTCTTCAGGCCATGAAATGCCTCCAACAAGCGGATTATAAGTCTATGCCATCATATTATATTATTGTAATTAACCGCCCTTTTTTCAAAACCCGGTTTTCGGTTTAGACGAAAAATTTAAACTTCTAGGAAACCAGTTTTTTTTTTATTTTCTTAAAACATCTGTTAACCCGAGTTTTCCATACAAACAACACAAGCTGCTTAAAGAACTAGCAAATTACTATTGATGTAAAGGGTGGTCCAACCATAATGCACGATGTGTATTGTGAGTCGCACCTTAACGTGGAGTTTTTTGCTCAACTTAATCATAACTTGGTTTCAGTGTTTGACAAATTCTAACATGGAAAGGTGCACTATTGAGCAGATTGTTGAAGCCTTTTACGAAAATAGGCATTCAAATCAAAATGTATTTCGGTGACTTCGTGATTTTTTGGTCAGCATAATCGACCAAATTTGGGAGAATTGTGCGCACATTTCAGCAAACCGGGTTGTTCTGTCATCGGGCCGTACTTCTTCGATAATGAGGTCGGCCAAGCAGTTATCGTGAATGGTGCTTGCTATCGCGAGATAATAACGTACTTCTTGTGGCCACAAATATATGGACCTCGACAACATACGGTTGCAACAGGATGGTGTCACTTACCACACAGAACAACGAAACAATGGCTGTTTTGCGCGAGAAATTCAGTGGCCATTGTAGCTCACATCGTGGCAGTGTTTATTGGTCGCTACGATCTTCTAACTGGACACCGTTGGACTTCTTTGTTTGAGGATGTTTAAAAGAAAAAGTGTACGTCAATAAATCAAGAGCTAAAGGACTTCTTTGTTTGAGGATGTTTAAAAGAAAAAGTGTGCGTCAATAGGTCAAGAGCTAAAGGATGAGAGAATTTGGCACACTAACGACATTGAACCTCTATTATGTCTCAGAGACATTGAAACTATAGACTATAGGATAGAGATATGCCACCCAAGCCGTGGCAAGCATTGTGTTTCACACTTAAAATTCATATATCCTTCGATAGATCCTAATATAAAAAATAGTAAGATACGTAATTCTCTGAAAACTTTTTGTATTATTTACAATTAACATCGTGCGTTTATTAAAACGGCTACAACAAATTATGAAGCTACTTGCAAAAAGGACCAAAATATAATCACTTCCCTCCAATATTTGTGAAAATTTTAGAAAACATTCACTTTTAAACATATTTTATACTTGTCGTGCCTTAACTTAAAGTCACAAGTTTAAGAAGTTGCGATATACAACATCTTCAATGCTAGCTTCTCTAAGTAGCTCTGAATACAGCCGTCTATCAGATGATGCATGTCTATCGTTTCCTTAGAAGGTCAAGTGATGTCATGCTGATTGGTCTTATTGTGAAAGAAGATCAGGCATGACCTTCAGATCCTTTTTAATGCTGGTACGAGTAGATCTTCTCTTTATAGCCATGCTTTGGAAATCAAGCATGGAATTTGTATCAAACTTGTAGCTGGTCAAAGAAGAAATGTAAAAAGGCTTGCAAGTAGAAGGCATAGGTGGATGTCTTGGAATATTTTAGGTGGCCTATTTAAACTCGCTTTCAGAATGGCCTCTAAATTTCTGCAACTGCGATATGACCAATGCCAAGAAGTTAAATATGGACCCTATGAACCTAAACTTATTTCAAAACAAACAGACGAGCTTTTGAAAATAAAAAAAACTTTATTCTTTAACTATTCTGTAAAAAAACTACGCTTACTATCCAACACACACGAAGAGAAAAGTTTGGTTGGGGTAACAATATTCGAAGAGCATCATACTGTTGTTGGGCTGTGGCACAACAATATTATGATCCCCACAACAAAAGTATGATTCTCACAACACTAGAATGATTCACTCACTACTAAATTATTACACTCAAGCATTCTAAGATCCCCAAAGCCAATACCATACTATGATTCTCATTACAATAGTATGAGGATCTCTGCAGCATGATTCTCAAAACCATAGTATGATTTACACGCTACTTCAACAATCTCAGACCCCAAGCAACGAATGCGATTTAACCATGTACTTTTAAGTGCAGGCAGAGTTTTTTTCCCGGAGATCCTGGCCGAAAAAAATACATTTGCATTGCTTCACATTGAATTAATTTTTATTTAAAACATTAAAAAATATAGGGTGATCCAACTACAGTTATTTTTTTAGAACAAAAAAAAAGTATAAAAATTCAAATCAAGTGTGAAATCTTTATTTGTAATTTGAAAGGACATTTTATGGCATTAATTTTTTGAATATACTTAATTTCCTTCAAATGTTGGCCGTAACTACGCCTCAGGGTTTCCATTTTGAGGGTCCAATTTTGGATGACTCGTTCGAGCATTTCGACCGGTATGGTTTTAATGGCACGCGTAGTGTTGGCTTCCAAAACCTGAATCGTAGCTGATTTGTCAGCATAGACTTTGGACTTTGGGTAACGCCAAAGAAAAGTGTCTCTAGGTGTGATATCACTCGATCTAGGCGGCCAACTCACCTGTCCAACACGTGAAATTAGCTGCTCTTCGAAATGGCTTCTCAATAGATCCATTGTATGAGCATGTGTTTGTCCTGTTGAATCCAAGTGTCGTCAAGATTACGGGCTTCAATTTCAGGTAGCATAAAGACCAATATTATGGCGCGATAGCGAGCACCATTCACGGTTACGTTCCGGCCATCATCATTTTTGAAAAAATATGCACCGATGATCCCACCAGTTTATAAACCACACCAAACCGTGGATTTCTCTAAGCACAATGGAACCTCTTCTTGTTGCTCTTCAGCCCAAATGCGGTAATTTTGTTTATTGACTTTGCCGTTGAGCCAGTTAGTTTAGTTTATTTTATTGAGACTTTTTTCAAAAACAATGAGAGACATATACTAGATCTATGAACAAGAAATTACTTATGACTATAATGTATTGTCTAAATTACCAATAACGTGCAGCTAACGGCACCAAGCCTTTTCTGTGTATAGAAATATTTTTAATTTGTATGTAGCTCTGATAAGTGTGTTCGCCATTGCTCCCGAGGCTAAAGTGGTCTTAGGAGTGAAATATCCTAGAATTTAGCTTAAAAGTAAACTTACAACTAGCCTAAAATTAGGGGGTGAAGGGGAGGGGTTGATTACAAAAAAGGAGAGGATAGGGAAAACAAAAAAAGAAAAAATAAGTAGAAAAATAAGAGATTTAAACAAGCTCATTTTCATAATACAGTTGCCAACATTTGAAGGCAATTATTTTCCAAAAAGGAATGCCTTAAAATGTCCTTTTAAGTTACCAATAAAGATTCCACACTTGATTTGAGTTTTTATATATTTTTTGTTCTAAAAAAATTCCTCAAGATGGATCACCCTATACTATCCATGTAGCTACTAAACACTCTCCTCACTAAAATAGGAACTTAAAGTGCACTGTTCAGCACCATAAACCAATTTTGACTTATGTACTTTCATGTCTTAATCACAAATCAGTTTCAGGCTATTTGCAATTAAATCTGAATTTTTTTTAAGTGTCCGTTCTTTCTGGTACTGACGTTTGGGACTAAAGGAGCAACTCCGAATTTGAAACTAAGCCTGTAGATTTCAAAAATAAAAACTGTTTTTTAACTTTGATAACCAAAAATATAAACTGAGTATATTTTCGTTCTGTATGTCCGTCCTTGCCTCCCTTTGGGGGCACACAAAATGTTGACGAATCTTGAATAAAAAAAATGTGTCTGCACCCTATTTAAAATATGAAGTTTTCAAACAGTAACCACATTTCTGCTAAATTGCATCTGTTCAACGGACATACGGAGAATGATATGATTATTTTGAAACATTGTGTTTTCTGCGGAACCTATTGTGTCTATATTCATTTGGATTCCAGGGTATGACAGCTTGATATTTCTTCTACGAGTATCAACTCTTTCAGTTGACGTAGTCTCTTAAACATAATTACTGTGAAAAACGTTAAGATAACTCGTAATCCAATTTTCTCCAAAATTCATCTCAATAGTTTATTTGATTTTTACTTTGGCCATTCAAAGTCCAACTCCAACGAGTTACAATACTCGTATCTATTATAGTAAAATTTTCTTAATTTTATGCTTTTCCCCTATGAGTTTTTAAAGTAAATCGTCTTTGTAGGATTTTTTAAAATTCACGGGAAAGTCTAGAACGTGAATTACCGTCCTACCGTCCCGGGATTTGGCGGGAAACCCCTCAATTCAAAATAAACGAGAATCAGCCGACAGTAGAGTTTTCCCACCCAACGAAGTTAACACAATAAAAATCCCATCATATCATCGCCTGAATCATATCTAGTTGTTGCTGTTGTTTTTTTCTAATGAAAAGCTACCATGCTCTGTAACGCGCGTGTGTGGAGGACGGTATACTAAATTTTCCATTCAGTCTGCAACACCACGAATTATTATAAAGTTTTTATTATAACGTACATATGATCTTGATCGTCGTAAAATTCTAAGACTTCGTTGTGTCTGTTAAAAGCACGATACCGGTTAAAGGAATCAACCTAGGATCCTGAGAATTTGTATGATGTTGGCTTATGGTCATAAGCTGTTTGGGATTGTAAATGGGCTAGAGGGGAAAACGTCCCGCATGGTCAAAATGTGCGACTAATGGTCAACAAATGGGATCTTAAATTAAAGTTAAAATCGCTGCTTATTCAAAAATGGAGTAATTTTGGGTAAGATTAGGAATGGGCCCTAAAAACGTCCTTTTTGCGTAGGGACGGTGTAGGGTATATATGGTTCGACCAGGCCAAACTTCACGATTTTTTACTTGTTTTAGTATGTGTTGTTTGTTAATAAAAACCATTCATTATGTTTAGTTCACATTACCGTCATACGGTATGATTGCCGTTAACATAAAACCCAAAAAACAAACCTTTCGTCGCACCAACCATATTTATATTGTTGCTACAACCATATCTTCATTTCTAAATTTGGCATTAATACTATTGTTGCATTTTAACAATACTTATATAGCCGCAATCATTCTATTGTCAATCATTGAACGAATCGAGGACCAGAAACCACAATATCAAAATGCCCCCTCAAGGTGTAACGAGACCGGCAAAAAATATTGCTCAGCATTTACTTAGCGAAAGAGAAAAACGTGCCGCAATGCTTGTTTGGCCAGTGTGGCCAACATGTGTAGTCTACGTTTACAAAACAGCTTGTAAACCCGTTCGGAAATCCATTACATTGCGGTGCGGTTAATCGGACTCGCGCTTCCCGCCCGGCCACCAGCCAGGCCATGGCGTGCATTAACAACTAAATCCCAAAATAAAAGCGTGTCAACAGAATCATTTTAAATTTATGCAAATCATTTGAACAAACTAACAATTGCTTTTGTCAACAACAACAACAACAACAGTAGCCAGGACACAAAGGAAGAAAGAAAAGTAAAAAAACGCTTACTGCTCTAATGCAGAGATTATGTGCAAATGGTTAAATAAAAGCAGCACTCGGATTGTGTTTATGCATACAAGCGTAATAAATATTTATGCTGATAATGGCAGATTGTTTATATTTTTGTTTAAACAAATTCCATTTGTGCCGCTGTGGACGCAGTGCAGCAAGCGGAGTTGGGTAAGTTGGGTGGAGTGGAGTACATTTTAAATGCGATTTCGCTGTTCGTTCTGTTGACATTAGAATGTCGTCCGGTGAACCCAACTCAACTCAGGCGTTTGCGGAGCCGGGGGTGCTGGCGATTTATACGATTACAAGTATTGAATTTGCTGTGATTTTTTTCTTAATGCAATTAGTGACATTTTTGCTTAAATGCACATTTAACATTTCACTTCTAATGGTAAGTGGATTAGACGGAATTGAATTAAAACCAGCAACGCCAGAGAAGGAGGGCAGCCAACGAACGGCGAGAGCCAAGTAGTGCCACTTGATTTCTTCTCATTTCAAATTGAGTTAATAAAATATGCTAAAAGCTTTGCACTGCTCCGACATGCCACAGGGTGGCGACATGCCAACGTGCGGCAAGAGAAGACATCCAAGTGCCCCAGTGAGCGTTTCGCATAATCCCATAGCCAATACATAAATACGAGACAGCAGAGACTGATGCCTGACACTTGTCCACTCGAGGTGCAATTCCGCCCAGCGAAATGTGCGACTGACTCCCTTACTGGGCTACTTGCGAATTCCACTTTGGTCGCAGCTACAAAAACGCTTTATTAAAACGGGCATTAATTTAACAGCTTGCACGCTTGTTGCCTTTAATAAATTTGGAATCCAACCTTGCACCTGAGCTGTGCCCAATTCACTGTTCATTGCCCGCATCCATACATATGTATGGAGCGTGTACGAGCAGCACAAAAAGTAATTTAATTTATTGCAACAGTGTGGAGCAGTTTATTGTGGGGCGGACCAACGCTATCGCGTCCTACTCCCGAAAAAAGTGCCCACTGCAGATGGAAACAAAGCGAATTTTATGACTTTCACTATAACGAGCAGCGCAACACATTCACGATGCGATAAAAACGACCTTAAATACGGAGGATAGCGAGGATATCACATAAAAAGCGTATAAAATACACGCTTAAAAACAAAAGCATATGTGGAAATTCACGCATTCACCGTCACTGTTATTAATTTATTCAGTTTTCAAGTTATTTACTTGAGACCTACTCTGGAGCTGCGTCATACGAGTACTCTTGCCGTAGAAGGGTTGTTTTTGTTTTTGTGGCAACATATTTCACAAGAACGTACAGTAGCTGGCTGTTGGGCTGGTCCTTGACGTATACCTCGAGTGACTCTCATAATTTCCCTGATTAATTGCTTTTGCCAAGGCAGAAAGAGGGGCAAGAGTTTGCATGCACTAGAAGATTTTCAAGTGACGCCAGAAAAGTCAAAACGGCGCAGAAAGACTATCCACCGCCCTTGGCAGTTGTCAGCCTGGAAGTGGCATCATTCCCAAAAGGGTTTAAAACCAACTGGCACCAAAAAAAAGTTCCTTTTAGAGATCAGTTTTTAAAGCGTCTACAAGTTGCTTAGCAAATTAATGGTGGATTTTTTATTTTTACAACCAGGTTTGCACAACACGCTGAAGAAATGTATGGACGAAGCACGATCGCGGTAACTTCTAAATTGCAATTAACGAAATATTTAATAATTTTGTTTGTTATAGTCGTTAGCTAAGGATGGAGTTTATACTAGGTTAGTCAGTCCATTGGCTACACTTTGACATATTGGCGGAGTACCACAGATCGACGATTCATGCTGGCTGGATTGCCGCAAAATGCAAAAACTATGTCCATAAGTCTGTCTACACGCAGAGAAAAAACATGGTTTCTATATGGTCACGGCAATAATATTATGTTCTCTGCAACAAAAGTATGTTCGTCACAATCATAGCATTGTTTACTGAATTTAATTTTGACAATAGTATGTTTGCCGCAATATTAATATTGTTGAAATGCGACAATAGTATTATTGCCAAATTCAAAAATGAAAATATGGTTATAGCAACAATATAAATATGGTTGGTGCGACCAAAGTATTGATATTTGAGAACAGGCGGTACACACTGGGGTCTCTGAATACAGCAGAGAAACGCAAAATCTTTCAATACAAAAGAAGACAAAGAAAGAGAAAACACAAAGTTGCAATATTCAGTGGCAATATTTTAAACAGCAAAGCTCGTTATTTTGATTTAGGCTGTGATATTTTATATTGTTTTATTATTTATATTATTATTTAAGTAATTGAAACGAAATGTAAACTAATCGTAAGTTTTATGTTATTAAAAACATAAGATAATATATTTATAACAATTTTTTGTCAAAGCCAGGTCTTAATCAAAAATAAAATCTCCTAAGGATGTCGGAAAAAAGCCGACGAAACGTCGAGAAAGAAATTAAATAATGAATTAGTTTTATTTATAATATTTACCATAATCAGCCCATTAAAAACAAAAAAAACAATAATATTTGACCACATCGGCCTATAACCCTTATACCTCCCAATTTTAGATCAAAACGACGAAGAAGCGAAAAGTTTCACTAAATTTTAAAGACGTCATTTGTGATTTTCGATAGTGTTGAACAAAGTTTCGACATAGGGGAAAGCAACCATTCGGAGATATTACTTTGGATGAGTGGTAAAGGGACTCAGTCTCGCTCGACTTAAGACTTTTCTTACTCGTTTTTTCTGAGCCTTTTTGATCCTTTAAAGGTAAACCTCTGGGCCTACAACAAATAAGCTGGACGAAAAAGCTGAACAGGCTTCAACAACATTTTATGGTCGTGCATTTAACATTCATAGATACACGCAGAAAAAAAGTATGGTTGTGATGACAATATTCGAAAAGGATAATACTATTGTTGTGCATGTGGTTGTGGTACAACAATATTATTATCCTCAAAACAATAGTATGATTCAAATACAACCATACTATGATCCTCACAACAATAGTATGATTCACACATAACCATACTATGATCCCAACAACCATAGGATGATTCAAACTCTACCATACTATGATCTCCACAACCATATTATGATCCTCGCAACCATAGTATGTTTCACATACAACCATAGTATGATCCTCTCAACCATAGTATGATTCACACGCACCCATGTTATGATCCCTACAACCATAGTATGATCACACACTATTATACTATGATCACCAATAAATTTATTAGAATTAAGTTGTCAACAATAGATTTAAGTTGTAAAAATTTTTTAAAAATACATTAAATTCAAAATAATAGGAGTGATTTATTTAACAGTAGAAAAAATAAGTTTAAAAAAACGTAAGCGTTTTAATTAAAAAATTTCAGTTAAACAAAGCCAAAGCAGTTTATTTGAAAATTTTTGATTTCCTTATAAAAAGTACTATTATTGCATAACAATAACATTGTTCTAAAAAGCATATTCAAAAGAAGAAGAATTACAATCATACAGTACGATTGCCGTAATTATATTGTTGTTAACATAAAACGCAAATATCAATACTTTGGTCGCACCAACCATATTTATATTGTTGCTATAACCATATTTTCATTTTATTACTCCCTCAGTGTAACATGTGAGTAAATAATTTTTAAAAAAATTCATTTACAGTTTAATATTAGCACTTACAAAACACTTGTTGTTGCTAACAGTTTCGTTCTTGTAAATAATAGTTAGTTATTACTGAAATTTGCGTTGATCCTTTTTTTTTTGTCCGCACCTACGATTGACATTTATCA
Source organism: Hydrotaea diabolus (assembly GCA_963513945.1). NCBI lineage: Eukaryota > Metazoa > Arthropoda > Insecta > Diptera > Muscidae > Hydrotaea > Hydrotaea diabolus. The sequence continues at coordinate 1,688,053 of OY740716.1, forward strand.
TTTAAGACAATATACTTATACCATGTTGTCTTGAAGGTAAGTGTAAGGTGTTGCCAGACTATCATTTCTAGAAACTCTCCGCATTCACAATAACTCCAAGCCAAAATTATTCAAAATAGCATTGCAAATTTACCCGAAATGTTGATAACTGTGTCAATTATTACTGACCCTATTTTGTTGGTCCTTGACATATATGTGATCAAGTTAAACGACGGTGCAAGTGTACACTCAGATACCTTACGTTATCTTTTTGGGGCATCATAGCATTGAAAAATTTTATACGACACAACTTTTGTCGTGGGGTGCACGTGAGGTAATTGCAACCATATCAACCACAATGTGTCGTGTTTACCGATAAGTCGCCCAAAACGCTGCATGCGAAGTTTAAGCACGTTAGGATTTAATTTGTCACTTCCGCAGCTGCTGGACTTTCAATCTGGAGGGACCTTTGTGTGTGGGTTATTCGAAAACATGGTCCTATAAGGTACAATTTCACCAGAGTTGAATTAATACGTGGCTTCTAAATTTGAAAAGATCCTTTGTATTATTTAAAAATTATAAATGAACCATTTTGTTCTCGTTTTTGGCCCAAACCTGAACAATAGCGAAATTTCATGGAGATCGGGTTATTTGCGACCTGTACTTTGTTTTCAACGATTGTTGGGCATCGCTCATTAAAACTATTGAATGATTCTGTCTTGATCTGCTATCATTAACTTCAAGTGTTATAAAATAAATTATCAAGTTTTTATGCCCCATACCTCAGTATGGTGTAGGGCACTACTTCATGTTGGGGTTAAAATTTTTGACATTGAAGGGTAATTTGAGGCAATTTGCCATTTTTATCCCATATACGTAATTGACATTAGAATTAAAGAAAATTTACTGCGATTCCATTTACTAATTTTTTTTCCGATCCAATTTTCAAAATCAAAAGAATTGTGCCATCAAAAAGCCCACAAATCGGAATCGTTTTCTTGTTTCCTTGTATAGTATTTTAATCTGTACACTGAGAAGAAAAATAACCTTATATAAGGTTAACTTAACCATAAATAAACATGATTTGGAGTCTACGTTATATAAGGTTAATTTGAACATTTTTTTGTTGACTGGTTTTTAACAATAATAATAGTTAATTTAACTATTTTATGGTTGAATTTTTTAACCATGAAAATTGTTAATTTTAAAGTAATTATGGTCGATTAAACAATGCATTGTTGAGTTTTTTAGCCATTGAAATTGTTATTATTAAAATAATTATTGTTGTTAGACCAAGGCATTGTTTTTAACCATGAAAATTGTTAATATTGAAATTCATAGTTAATTTTTTTGAAACAATACATGTTCAATTTAACAATGATATTGTTAATATTATTAACTATGAAGATTGTTATAGAAATCATTTTTAATGTTAAGTTAACTAATTATTGGTTATCTCCTTTAACCAGAAATATACAATTTTTTATATTAAATTAACCTATTAATTATGTTTTTGTTTTGTTTACATTTATTCGGCCTTTTTTCATTATTATGACTTGAACAGTTTTTATTCTGGTTCGAGACCTTTTTGTTGTTTCTTTTTCAGAATCAACTAAAAAAAATGTTAAAATGTACTGGCTACTGATGCCAGACAGACTGAAGAAAAACCCGTCAAGGTTTTTCTTCAGCAGTCTTTGGCAACGATTACTTCGGCTACAAATCAAATGACTTATACGGGAGTCCCATTATGTTTAATGAGAATTACACTTTGCGTATAGTCTTCGAGCTGTGCGAAAAGAAATCTTCATAGCACAATACCATTGTGCTAGCTATCATTTGCATTTGGTGGTGGTTTTTTAAACGAGCAAGTTAAATTGTCTTATGATCTTTCTCACAATTACAAACGTTCAGAGCAGAGGAAGAAAGGAAAGACAGTGGGGGGATAAGACAATCGCAATCGTTGCATCGTGTAATTTAACTCTGAACTTCGTATAATACAAAGCAGATCAAAAACTTCGATACAACAGACTCGAATAATCTTTAAATTTTAGTTTATGCCGCTCATTTTTCTGCCTCTCTCTTGAAAAAACCAACCTTATATAATGTTAACTCAACTATTTTTTTATGTACATTTGACCTTATATTACGTTATTTTGTCTTCGTTATCAAACATTTACCACGAAAAATTTAACCAGACACATGGTTAAAAAATTATTGTATTATCGGCTCATTGTAGACTGAATAAGAGAAGTAACATTTGGTGGCAAAGAATCGGTCTTTTGCTAGGTACAAACGAGGAGAGCGTAGAGAGCAACATGTTGCAGCAAATTGGTTTGAAGCATGGCTGTGTTGCTGCAACGGTAGCCTTGTGTGTATCTAGCATTTGGTTTATATTAAGTTTCAGATGGATGTGATGGGAGTGTTATCTACTGTGGAAATCGAAACATTGTAATTTAAGATTTTTCTCAATATACTCTTTCTATTGCAGGAACGAATAAGCAATCAATGGAGAGAACCTAGACTTCAGAGTCTCTTAATAAAATACATACGAGTACAATGGGCGCTTGCCCTGGTAAAAATATTCACCACGCCGGCCGTTTACGAGCAAAATATTGATCCTGAATCCAATCAAAAAGCATCAAGTCAAAAGCATCAATCGAAAAGCTTCATCACTACAAAAAGCATCCGCCACCGGTTGTGGCGCTGCCGATTAGCCTTCGATTATGGCGCTGTCCGATTAGCCTTCAGTTCGAAAGTGTTGGAAAAGCTTCTTAACAGAGACAAAAAGAGGTCCGTGCACAAAGCATGTCTCAGAGAAGAAATTAAATTCCTGGTTACTCTCAAAACATCTTCAAATCAGCAATTTGCAATGGCGAATTACATACTTTTGGCAAGGAATATAACGGGCGGGTAAGTGTAATTGAAAAAAATCCCTGATAGATATATAGAAATGTATCTTAGCTCGACATTGTTGCGCTTGTAATGCAAAAATTTTGAAAGCGTCTCTTCTCGCCAGCATGTACCCCATTCGTATTCGAACTTCTTGTATTGATGACCTTTGGGCGATTCAGTTGACACATTCGTTAGTCAAGTCAATGTAAACTATTTTTGTAATACTTTAAAACAAATTAATTGGAAAATATGTTGGATTACCTAAAAAAGTAGTCCTGAAATCACAAATGTTTCTACATTGACCGACCAACCAACCATCCCTGGAAAAATGTTGTTTGTAGGATACCATTGTGCGATGCTACCGAATACGTAGTGGCGGAGACAGTGCCACTGTGACGTGACGACATGCCCATGTAGGCACATTAGAGAGATATGAATCCGGTCTTAGATCCGCGATGAGAAGATATCCCTTTGTATTACCTACATATTTTGGCTCTCCGTCCGTCGGCTATTGTCGTCCTCTCAGATATGTATCAATTTAATTAAATCGAAGGGATTTCTGTTTGCTGCCACATACAATGGGCTGGCGCTGTATGACCCCTAGATTGGCACGTAATTGATGGGCAAAACGGAGGCAATGGAATGTTGTTAAGATAACTACGCATTCAATACTGCCTGCAATCAAAACTACCTCGACCTGCAGCCGGAAACGTAAATGTATATACTTTATATTAATTTCCGGTAGCCTCAATGAGGGAGTACTACAGCTGCTACCTGTAAACGGCATACTTGGCGTGGAAAGAAACAAAAGATTAATTTTGTTTGGCATATCAAGCGCAAAGGTTAACTAAATTTAATGCTTTGCTTACTTTCACAAGCAAAAAAACTAACTCAAGCACGGACGCCTACAACAGGGTGGGTGTGTGCGTGTGTGTGTGTATTTGCAGTGTGCGTGTGTTAAATTAAGTTCAGATTTATATTAAGGTTGCCAAGATTAAATACTAATTAACACTAGTCTTTAATAAGGCTTCGCAACTTCGATACATGTGTGTGTAAATGCTGAACAGTCCCGGCTTAAAAGCAAAATGTGTCCTTCGTGTTTATTTGCCAATACAAATTATTACATATAAAATAGTTTCAAAACACGTGCGCAAAAGACTCTCGATCTCTCGCCTCGTTCAGAAGATTTGCCATATCCCGTATACCAATCCATTTTGGATGACATCAAGCCATGTTGTCTCTCTTCTGTATTGGGCTGTTTTCTTATGTATTGGGCTCCTCATTAAATGTCCCAAATATCTTCGACCGCAGTGTATTCTTCGCAATACTTCATAAAGAAAATCGGTCCAATATATTTTAAGTAGCCATCTGCATATGCACGTTTTGAAATCTTCTTTATATCTGCAGCTTCTACGGCTAAACCTCTATTGACCAAACACACTCTTAGGTTTTGATAAAAGGGAATTTTCGTTTCTCAATTAATGTCATGACTTGTTAGCACCTGTTCCTATTCACAAAAAGGCAGCTCTTTCCATTTCTTTGCGGCACCTTATCTATCGTACGAACACTCCCATTGGTGAATAATTTTAACTCCGAGATATTTATTTAAGTTGTGAAAGTACAAATTGCTTTCAAGAAAGAGAATTAAATTGACCAGTGCCCACAAATACGATGAATCTATCGAGCCAGATACCAATTTATGAACAAAAACTTGAGATAAAAAGGGCCTTCTATTATGTCGCGGTTGTAAATGAATTAATCTACTTTGGGTCCATACGAGTATAAAGGCTGGGGCTGAGCAAACTTAATCGAGCGAACGACATAAATCTCTTGAATTTTGTAAAGAAACGGGAAGATCCGCTGTTTTCGACCAAACTTTTGTTCTGTGATGTGGCCCATTTCCGGAGTTTGAATAGATGCAAATATTTCCAGAGAAAAAATCACGATTTAGTGCGGTTTGCGCGCTGATGGAATCACCGGTCCATATTTTTTGAAAAAATGATGGTCGGAACGTTACCGCACCATGTTTTTGAGTAGTTCAGGTGTGTAGCCAAGCAGTGTTTTGACCTTACTGAATATTTGCAAATTTTGACTTAATACCCTTTTGTTGAACAAGTGCGATGTGTTTGTTATGTTCATTTTACAAAACATCCTTCTCATGATCACCTTTGCAAAGGTGATACAACTCTTCTGTAAGGGCAACGTCCAATCCAGCTATAGAGATATATTTAACAGTGGCAGTTAACCACAATCCAATTCTCTTTTAAATTTTCCCTACGCTTTAAAAAATGTGAAACCGTAAAAAAGGACTCCAGTTTTATTTTAAAGGATATTTGCCGAATATGTTTTTACTGGGTGCTGATACATTGTTCAAGGTTATCTGATTATGTGTGAGTTATACTACATTTCCCTACAGCAAGAGTTCGTTTCTTGTATAGGGTGATCCATCTAGAGGTATTTTCTCAGTACAAAAAAAAATATAAAAATTCAAATCAAGTGTGGAATCTTTATTGGTAACTTGAAAGGACATTTTATGGCATTTCTTTTTGGAAAATAATTACCTTCAAATGTTGGCAACTGTATTATGAAAATGAGCGTTCGGTGAGAAACGGGAAGATCCGCTGTTTTCAACCAAAATTTTGTTCAGTGATGAAGCCCATTTCTGGCTCAACGGCAAAATCAATAAACAAAATTGCCGCATTTGGACTGAAGAGCAACAAGAAGAGGTGCCATTATGCTCAGAGAAATCCACGGTTTGGTGTGGTTTATAAGCTGGTGGGATCATCGGTGCATATTTTTTCAAAAATGATGATGGCCGGAACGTAACCGTGAATGGTGCTCGCTATCGCGCCATGATATCGATCTTTATGCTACCTGAAATTGAAGCCCGTAATCTTGACGACACTTTGTTTCAACAGGACGGTGCCACTTGCCATACACCTGCTCAAACAATGGATCTATTGAGACGTCATTTCGAAAAGCAGCTAATTTCACGTTTTGGACAGGTGAGTTGGCCGTCTAGATCGAGTGATATCACACCTTTAGACATTTTTCTTTGGGGTTACGTAAAGTCAAATGTCTATGCTGACAGACCAGCTACGATTCGAACGAGTCATCCAAAACTGGATCCTCAGAATGGAAACCCTGAGTCTTATTTGCGGCCAACAATTGAAGGAAATTATATTCAAAAAATAAATGCCATAAAATGTCCTTTCAAATTACCAATAAAGATTCCAAACTTGATTTAAATTTTTATATTTTTCTGTTCGGAAAAAATACCTGTAGATGGATCACCCTATATATTCTGAGTTGTGTCTTCAATACCCTTGGTTTATATTGCCAAAACAGTTCATTTCCAAATTATAATGCCAGTGAAATACCACTGGCCAAAGTAGGTGCAAAGCGGTCCCTACCAAACTGGTATAGTTTGATTATCAAACGAGATAGCTGGGAAAATATATTCGGAAGCCCATTTGCTTTTTCGTAGAGTTCACCGAATTCCGTACATCTTTGATACTCGCTCTGTACACTTCTGAAATGACACTTCGCTCGTTTGTGTATTTTTAGACACCTGCAAAGGGAGATATTCCTGAAAAAAGAAGAAAATGCCAGGGTCCATTTAATGGAAACCGGCCTGTTCATAGGGGTTGTTACATCATCTTGTCCGCCATTCATTCCAAAGTAGATGTCGTCTTGTTATTGCAGTCGTTGTTGATGTTGTCGGCTCCGTTCTCACAAAAGTTACGACGTTTGGCCAAAAACGTAATGGACCGGACACTAGGGCAACAAACGTGTCTCCGTCAAAGAAAGTCGCTCTAGTGTGTGTGTGTGTGAGTGTGTACACAATTATGGAGACTTAGGCACACATACACATGTCTAAGGACTACGCATTGTGTGGAGAGAGTTAATTCATAGACCACACACATACAAACCTGTGTGTATGCGTGAGCTTGAGCAAAATTATAAACAAATGAAGTAGAATTTATTGCCGACGCCTGTCCACTTAAAACAAAGGAATTTCCCCCTAAACCATGTGATGTCATTTCCGTCCAGTGCTCTGCTCGCTCCCCATTTTCGCGCAAGGTGAAAGTACTTTCGGCTATGCACGTCCACACATGGACAGGGAGGGGGCACAGACGAACGAATCATGATTCCCTTTAGGACCGCACTTTACGTGTGCCATTTACGATGGCCGACACAGCTCTTGGCTCGTGTATTCCAATTGATGTCACCGACTTTTGTGTGTTCCACAACTTAACCATGTACTTTGCTCTCGGCTTGCTGAACGACTCCAAAACGATTGTTCGTTTGTCCGTCTGTTTGCCCGGCCTACAGTGCAGTTGAAGCGGAGGGTATGCAAGAGTTGATGGCGGGAATGAGTGGCTGTGGACAGAACAAATTCGTTCGGTTAGTGAAATGGTTTAAAAAAATTTAATAAAAGTGCGTTATGTCCTTCAGCGACTCACGCATACACACACACGCACACATACTCTCCAGTACATACACAGATGAGTCTCAGACAATCGTTTGCCGCATGGGCGGGTAGCTGGGGCAAGGAGAAGCACAACAAAAGTTTAAAAGTTATTTAGGTTTTTGTTCGCCATTGTCAAGGGCTTAAACCGTCATCTGTGGGTATGTGTGCGTGCATGTGTGCCTGTGTGCACGGCATGTTTTATTTAAACATAACAATGCATGTGTGTTTGTGTTTTTATGGTCGTGTAATTTATGTGTCTGCCGCGTAAGTCATGGCACACGCTAGTGGCTGTTGATTTTCTTTTTGTCGTCATTTTTTTTGTGCGCTTTTGTATGAAACTGAGATACAGTTTCACACACACACACATGTAATCTTAGAAGTGATGTATGTATGTATACATACACACGCATGTGAATGGATTTTAATCTGCGTATGTGTGTGTGTGTTTGGTCTAAATGCTTTAAAACGATCCGGACAAGTTTATACCGCATCTGGTCGAAAGGGTAATGCCATTTTAAGAAGGCGCCATTACTAATCCCAGATCCGAAATACTATGCTCCCGGCTACAAGGAGTGAAAATATTTCTTTTGTGAAATGTTGACAGCGAAATCTTGATATTTTCATTGCAGTGACAATTTCGAAATACGATTTTAAGGACAAACTACTACTTAGTAGGCATAGTGTGTTTTCCTAGCCTCACCAAACTGGATAAGAGGGTATATATCATTTGGTATGGAAAAAAGTGTAACGCATCGAAAAAAACATCTAAGACCCTACTTAAGTTTTGACTAAATCCACTTTAGGACTTTCTATATAATTTGAGCATGTCCGCCTGTTGGTTGGTTCGCACGATAACTTTTGAAATAAGCTAAAATTCTATTCCAAAACTGCGAGTAAATTTATAAAATAAGATGCTTCTTCATGTTATTTGTGAACATAACGCATTTTATAATTTGTTGTAGTTTTTAATTCGATTTACAGACAAAAAAAATTCAGTCCAATATGAAAATTTTGTCATGGGGGCGTGGCACCGGCCACTTTTCTCTCAGGGTGTGTTTTTTTCATACCAACATCATATATATCAACTACTATCGCCATAGCGGCATAAGTTTACAAGATATTGCCTTTCGAAGTCCAGGGTTGTATGGGCGGTGCTACGCCCCTTGTCAAATTTTACCATTGCATAGTCTATAATAATTACCCAGTCATAGATTTTATTCTGGTTGTGTTAAAAGGATCGGCCCATTACTTTGGCCATAAATGAGAGTTTTTAAATAGGGCGTGGCACCGCCCACTCATACTCTAGATATGTTTCGATGCACGCTAACATCATATGTTCCCAATATCATCGTCATATCTCTATTAGGTCATGAGATATTCTCTTTTAAGGTTCAGGGTTGTGTGGTCAGTGCCACGCCCCCTTTTCCAATTTAGCCATAACATAGTCTAAAATAATATGCTAATTATTGATTTCCTTCTGTTAAAATTGCATAACAATCAGTACATAACTTCGGCAATAATTGCGATTTTTTGAAGAGGGCGTGTTTTTAAGTTCAGTTTTGATAAGTCGTACGATAAGTCATCAGGTTGACCCAGTCCTTGTAAAAGAAAAATGTCTACCTCTTGACCGTTCAGTCACACTTTCAATACCAACCACTTCAGTTCATCAACACACGTTTCTGCAAAACATAGCTTCTACACATAGCTTCAATAGTGCGAGCTGTAGTTTTCTTACCACAGACAGGCGGACACAGCTATATCATCTTAGACTTTTACGACAGTTCTCAGCATAAATACTTAATGGGGTCTCCGTATAGTATTTCGAGATTTGTAATCGGAACGACTTAGTGAGTTTACCCTCTATCCTATGATGGAGGGTATAACTAGAACCCAGCCTAAGTAAGTAAGTTAGACAGACGGATGTAGACTACATCGGCTTTTTAGCATTTGCTGGGATCCCAACACATTAGTTTGAGCCGTTGCCAAATAAGTGATAAAATTAAAATGCCATCCATCCTATAGGGGAAGGTATATAAAGTCGCTTCTGGTGATAAATAGAAAAATAGAAATATCAGAGCTATGTAACAGCGTTTACAAATTCAGCTCCCTTCACCTATATACACACAGAGAACTTGATTAATGTTGCATACACGATCCCACGACAGCCGGTTCTACGCACCGGATCGAGCCGAAGCCCCAATTCTTCGGCCACCCCGGTACGGTTTGCCGCTACAACAACAACAATGTTGCATGCACCTCCAGTATTGTGTCAGTACAACCGAATGTTAGTTGATGCTCTGTATGCTCCAGTAGTTGGAACTGAAGTGTCGGTAAAACATTCAAAGTATTCTTACCTCCAAAAAAGAGTTTTTGGATCTTTTTGCCGCGCTTTTCAGCGAAAAAATTAATATTTTTATCAGAGGCAGAAAAACTGTTTGCTTACAAACTTCTAGGTTCTTTAAAACATAGGGAGTGTCATGTCGAGAAAAATAGGAAAAAAACTAAAAAAAAATTGATTAATGACGCCTGTTCAAAACAATAATAAATAAAAATTACAGTTTAGTTGTCATCACCAAGAATTGGTTGCAACAACAAAATGACTGCAAAGGTATTGGTTGACACCAGTTGTGACAACTAAACATTTTAAACAAACTTCATACGCACACACAGGAAGCAGATCTGTTGCCAGAACCGAATTTTTTGTCAACCGAATGTTGGAGGTTGCACGTACTATCCATGTATTACAACCGGATGTTGATTGGGCACACAGCAATTTCCAGTAGAGGGAACTAATACTTTCAGTTGAAGAAAACAAGTATCGGTCAACCGAGCAGTAAAATAAAAACGTCCTTATGAAGACGTTTTAATAAGCATTGCAATGATTCCTTAATCTAATAATAATTAATTAAGGTTTATAACAATGCTTGATGTCAAGCTTTGGGTGGCCGAAAGTCAGGAAAAATAAATTAGAGAGGCCTACCTAAGACGAAAATTCTGATCAAGGCTAAGTACTCGTAATTACGCTGAATTACAGTAAGCCTGTGTCTATATTCTACAATTTTTTTATTAATGGTTTTTTATTTACATGGCAGTAATGCTTGGAAGGATTAACCGTCTAACCAAAAAAAAACTTAAACTGCCTGACCGTTTTTTTGAAATAGGTTTCGTCATGAACAAAGATTTTGTTGTGACTAAAACCAATAAAATGGTTTACTGTTTATATGTTGCTGTTGAAATAGCCAATATTATGTTACAACAGCCAACTAAACAGGCTTTGGTAGCTACAAAGAACTGATCTATTGTTACCACCAACTACTGGTACCAAAGTTAAATGTACATCACAATTGGTTGGTTGCTATAACTGCCAGTTGCCGCAACCAAGAATTGAAATGAATTCGGTAGGTATGACTGTGTTATTTAATGTGAATACCATGATATGGTTGTAGCAACCTTCATATGATACCTCGAACCATGTTACCATCAGTACCATGGATTGTTGGTTATTGCAACAGAAAGTCAGTTTATCCAATCGAATTTTAGTAGTTCGGACCGATTTCCAACAGATTTTTTCTCTGTGTGTATGACTTATCTATTGGTTGTGTGCACAATACTATGATCATTCTAGTGCAACGGATTTTTTGTAGCTTCAACCGATTTCCAACTAATTTTTTCTCTGTGTGTTTGTACATGTGTGTCTTTTTAATAGTTGTGCATCAGATGGTATTGGGCTTAAGTTGGTGTAATGAAAAAATGGGCCCTAGGGAAACGTCACCCTACACCTTCAAAGTCTTATTAGAAAAGAGTCCTTGCTGGAGCAGAATTGATATTTAGTCAGGTCGTCGAATGTACACACTGGCGAGTCAAACATTAAAAAAGAATTGTGTAAGTGACTTTTGCCAGAAAGGTGCCCACTCCATGGTCCACGAAAAAAATGGGATCTGTCGCATACCATTTACCCAACGGTGGCAATATCGCTCCACCCTATTGCCCTTGACGTGTGTCCACATGCAATTTCCAGTAATTTACAATTACATCCAACAACGACCGCAATGGAATTTCATTTTTCGACTATTTACCAGTTGCCCTCTTCATTGTGCATATGGAGCGCACAGAATCTCGGGCAATGCGACAGGCGTAACCGTATTCCAATGGGTAGTAGGGGTTGCTTGAATTCATATTGCGAGTGGCGTACAATTCTAAAAATTGTGTGCATTTATTTATGCTGTGTGTCTGTCGTCCAGTAGTGCCAGCTCAGCATATTTTGCAAGCAATTGAGTGCGAACGGCAATTTAATGGATGCACTTGTCGGGCCGGGCCGGCTATCTGTCGTGGTGCGGCAGCAATGCAGTGTTTGTATTTATTTTCTATGCTCGTGGACTTTCCACCGGCATCAGTGGATGGATGCCGTGGCTCGTGCATTCATTCATTCATTCGTTCGGTCGTCATAAATCATAAATTTCATTTATTCTGAACCCTGCAGTTATTAAAACTTACTTTAAATATACATATGCATGCATACACAAATATGCGAGAGAATGTGTACAGTCGTATGTATTTACATCGAGTGCAAACATATTTGGCCTTTGTTGGAATAAAAATCGTCCTTGCGATGATTGTTCGATTCGAATTTGACGATTATCGCCTTAGCGATGACTTCGCGACTTAAAAGCAATACTCAGAGCCAGTATGCTCGCATCAACATTTGGCAAGTGGAATATCGCCGGAAATAGACCAAATTTCCATTTTTAAACCCAACGCGACACTGTGGTACAGCGCATTATGACTTAGTGCTGATGTTGTAACAGCTTAAATGAATGAAGATAGAGCCATAATTACCAATCGAGTCAGAAGCACTTTCTTCTTTCATTGAGCGAGATCCGTCAGTCTGTTCTTCTAATGCTGCAATCAAAGTACCAGTCGCAATATTAACCGATTTTTACAAAACTTCGTATAATGATTACCTCTAGACCGAGGTCAAACTCTATTGAACAGTCCATGTTTTAATATAAAACAACGATTTTCCGTTTTCGAAACATGCAGCCTCTAGGAGCCACATATGACTTCAGATGCTGACCCAATTTCGCATTACGAGTTTCTACTCTGGTAAAATTGAATCATACGGGTTCGCGTTTTCGAATATCCCCCACGAAAGGTTCTTGCCGATTTGTAGCCCTGTCCCCTGGAAGCTTCAAACTGAATCCGATTGTGTTCAAATGATACGATGCCACTTGGTACATTGTTTAGGTCTGGGTAAAAGATAAACCCTATTGAAACTAGTCTATATCGGTCCATGTTTTGATGTAATACACAGATTTTTCCGATTAAAGAAGCTGCCGTTGTATAAGCCACGTATGACATCTGGTTCTAACCAAATTTATTAAAATGTTGAGACAACTCGAAAACAAAACTTCTCCTCAATGGTACGTGCTGGAAACATTTTGGAAACCAATTCGAACTCGGGGCTCACTTTGAGTGAATAAGTTAACGCTAAGGACAGATTCATCTTGAACTTGTTTTAAAGCTAGCTCTTCTATGCAAAAAGTCAAAAATTGTCCATTGATGACCACTCAAAGCTCAATTCCAACGAGTTATCGTATCTAATAGAAAATAAATGTTCTTCTACTAAGAGTTTTTAAAGTAGTTCGGACGAACAAAAACACATATTGTTGGGGTGACTGCCCCTGGCCGAAGACTGTTTGTTTCGAGTCAATCCGGTATATAGAACCGACATTCGCGGGATTGCGGAACAAATGGCAGTGCAACTTGAAGCAGTGCAATCTAAGTTCCGGAATTTTTAAGTTGTGGACAACGGTCAAATCGCTCTCTAACCCAGGAAGAAAGGATGATTAACAATGATAGATCCGAAGCGTTGCGCGTGTTATTTAAACCGGTTTTTTTTATTGAACTCCCAGAGCGTGATAAGGCGGAAAGGAGAGTATTGCGTCGATCCGCGCTCTCCGATTCGAAGAGGCACCACCGCTGGGTAGGGCGGAATCTCAATGGTGATATTAAAGCACTTGGATACCCCGGGAGTAGAGTACATGACCAAGGCTCAATCTGTCGCTAACCCCTCACTAAGTTCCTGATGCCTGGAAAATGGGCAGAATGGTTCCGTTACTAAAGCTAGGCAAAGACGCAAGTAAAGGAGATTCATACAGACCGATCTCCTTGCGTTCTCCAGTAGCGAAGACGCTTGAAGCGCTGCTCCTCTCCAGACTGAACGAACACATTTCTTGTGCTGATCATCAGCAAGCAGCACAGCACAACAACTGCTTTACACGCCATCGCCACACGTATAAGTCGCGGCCTTAACCAGAACAAGCCCAACTACAGGGCGTCGTCGTGGCTCTTAACCTAACAAAAGCCTTCGACACGGTCAATCATGCCACTCTGTTCAAGGGCTTTATAGAAACGTCCCTTTCGCCCAGTTTGAAACGTTGGGTCGTAAACTATATATGACGCGCAAAATAGAAAGGCACCTAAGGTTAAAAATCAGTTTTGTTCAGGAGAGCCATTTTAAAGATTAGGTCCCTTGCTATTTGCGCTTAGAATCGTCGGTTTCACTTTCATAAAACGCGCATATCTCTGGGAGGGAACACTTTTGGGGCATGGGATCGGTCTCATTCGATGCTCAGATGTTGTCCACATCAAAAAAAGAAAATTGATTTTTTTACCCTCACATATGAGGATGCGCCAATCATATGTAGAGACAGAAAGTCGAAGCCCCATAGAGTTAAGCAAGGAGTTCCTCTGGGTGGAGTGATCTCCCCGGCTCTGTTTAACCTCTTCCTCTCTACAATTCCTGAACCACCAGATGGCGTTGAAATTGTGTCGTACGCTGATGATTGTACAACGTGGATGACATCTGCTAGAAATTAAACTATTACCTCACTGACTTAGCACGTTTTTTCATTGCAAGGAGTTTGAAAATATCCGCCTCCAAATCATCAGCCACACGGTTTACTGCATGGGCCGCAGGGATGCGGATGTTACTCAATGTAAAAGTCGATGACGTCAACATCCCGGCTACCAACAACCCCAAAATACTTGGGGTCATATTGGACAGCATTTTTCGATTCTCTGTCATGCTACAGCTATCTGCGATAAGCTCAAAAGTAGGAACAAGGTCCTCAAGTCATTTGGCGGCAGTACTTGGGGAGCCGACAAAGAAACCTTGTTGACCTCTTACAAAGCGATAGGGCGGTCTGTAGTGAACTACGCAGCAACGGTTTGGTCGGCGAACGTGAGTACGACGCAGTGGCATAGAATTCAGACTTGCCAGAATGCCGCCCTTAGAACATCAACAGGAATGTCGTCTTATGTCTTCTGAGGACCATCTACATGAGGAGACGAAGGTCCTTACCGTGTGTAGACACAATTTCCTGTTGTCTAAGCAATACCTGCTAGGGTGTTTTCGCAGTAGTCATCCTATCCTCCATCTCTTGGACAGGATGCCACCGCCCAGACAGATCAGATACGATCCTTATGATCTAGAGAGAGAGAGAGAGAGAGAGAGAGAGAGAGAGAGAGAGGTTCAGCGGCACAATATAGAACCTTTAGATCATCGAAACTATCAGGCAGGTCTGGATAGTTCACGCTGATGAAGTCGCAGCAGCAGTATACAGCTACAGTATGATTGTAGTGCTAGGGGATGGACGCAGCCGTCTCAATTCTTATTGGGCACGTTTCGGAGATCTGTCCCGCCTGCCATCAGGGATTTCACCTAAGGAGAAGGTACTACCTCTGCAGACCAGCGTGATTCTGGCTCAGCTGAAATCTGGATGGTGCAGCCGCCTCAATTCTTATTGTACACGTTCCGGACATCTGTCCCGCCTGTCATCAGGGACCACATGACGTGCTGCACCTCTGCAATTATCCGGCCAAGCCCATTCAGCCGACCCCCTGGTTTCGGTGGACGCATCCAGTTCAAATGGCACGTTACCTCCACCTGGAGGAAATTATCCGGCCAAGCCCACTCAGCTGACCCCCAGGTCCCGGAGGACGCATCCAGTTCAAATGGCGCGTTTCCTCCACCTGGATATCGAAGCAGATCCACTATAGACGAACAGGATTTCAAAACAAATACAAATACAAAATGTAATTCTGCTTTGAAGGATTTTAAAGAATTATAGTGAACCCGATAGAAAGTTCCTGGCCCGTATCCCTCATTCCCTTTCTCAACAAACCATCGCTCTTTACGTAAGTTCCCACATTGACGGTTGTCGTTGCGTTTGATACGGCTCAAGTTGTTTTTGATAGAAACGTCGCCAAGATTGAACTGGAGTTTCAAGTCCGTTGCCGATGTTCTCACGCAAGCGAAAATGTTTGCTGGGTATCAATTCGTCATATGACTAGCGCTTTGTGGATGTATGCAAGTGAGTGTAAAATACTGTTGGTGTTGCTGTTGTTGCGATTTGCAGCTATGAAATATTCAAACCCAAACAGTGATTTAAACATGTGTACGTATGTATGCACTTCGAATGTGTGTATGTATGCATGTATGTGTAGATGATGTCTGTACACTTTTGTTGATGTTTACGCAGTGTAAAGTATATGTAGGGATGTGTGTATATGTGGATATCGACACACACACACCCACACACATATGCATATAAATTATATCGCGCTGTGATTACATTTTATGAAATATCACTTTCGAACACACTCATTCACTCGTGCAGTGACAAAACGAAAAAAATGTGAAAATATTATAAATGAGCAATGGAACCGTGGACCCCGGCACCTGTTATATTTCCGTACCTGCTCCCCACCTGAGCCACGGTCGTGTGACTATCGCATTTGGCCACATGAGCAAATGAAAATCCGTGTTGTCGCAAAAACAACAAATGATAAATGCGTTTTAGATTGTTGCAATAATTGCAACAGTTAAGAGCAGTTTAGGCCAACGCAACCCAGTGCGTGTCTGTGTGTGTTTTGTTTCACATGTATGCACATGGGGGTAATGCCATTGGTATTTCTTTAATCGAAGTTCAAAGTAAGTAACTCACACAACTGTAGATGTTGGGTAGGCTAAGGGAGCTTTAAGCTATCACTTTTGCGTTCTATCCTATAACGATCTCGACCAAACGAGTTTAAGGAACATTCAAGTTTTAAATTTTGAAATTTTCATGGTTGTTTCATAACACTCTGCGACAAATGGTAAGGGTCAGTGATCGGTTTGGAATGAAACCACCGGGGAAAGTTATATTGGTAAAAAAAAAGTCATACGTGTTCCAGCGTTTCGCTGGGTCTCATCTAGGAATCGAGATATATCGATTTGAAGTTAGTAAGTATCGTATAGGGAAATTTGTCACGTTTTAGGCTCTTTTGTTTGACATAACTCGAGAACCACTCGTCCGATTTAGCTGAAACAAATTTAGAAAAATTAAGAATTACAATTCCTCTAATCTGTTCTTAAACCGTTTTCCTACTTAAGCAACAGTTTCGCAATTATAAATAAATGTATGAAAAAATAAAAAAAAAAAAAAAAATTTTCTTCATGCGCTTATTTTTAACTTGGAAACTATTACTTGTAAAGGAAAATAATATATGAACAGATTAAGGGAATTGTAATTCTTGGTTTTTTAAAATTTATTTCAGCTAAATCGGACGAGTGGTTCTCAAGTTATGTCAAACAAAAGAGCCAAAAACGTGACAAATTCCCCTATACGATACTTACTAACTTCAAATCGATATATCTCGATTCCTAGATGAGACCCAACGAAACGCTGGGACACGTATGACCTTTTTTTGACCGATATAACTTTCCCCGGTGGTTTCATCCCAAACCGATTGTGGCTGTCGCACAGTGTAATAGACTTTAGTCGGAATCATCAGAAATGAAAAGTTTAATTCTAAGTTTTACCATTACTGCTTTCTTCTAGTGCGAAATCTTACTGGCCCACAACGAACCGAAGCATTGAATTTTGTTATGAGCCATGTGCTTCCAGAAATTCTTGCCCGAAGAAGTTATAGCCTTAATGTACACACCTATGTACATACGCATCGTCGAACGCAACAGAATATTAGTGTAGATGTGGACCAAGAGTTAAACATATATACTTTTACACAGCTGGTAATTGATGAAGATTCCCACGCAGCATTCAATGGTCCGAATTGTTCGCTCGACCTGTGCTTATGATGCGATTTGATACATTTTGGAGCATCCACTACTTGCTGGTAGTAGTCGTATGAAACCCAAGTAGAAGAGTTCCACCATGGAGTTCCTCTTCACTTTGGCTTGGCTACATTTACTTAATTGCCTGCCTTTACTGCTTCTGTTTCCCCCATTTTGAAGTGTTCTGCCAACTCGGTACAGTTGTGGTTAAATTCAGTTAGTCAGTGGCCAAGAGCCCATGTTCGTTCGTAAAATGCTTTAAGGAGCCGACATATGTTTTGACCAAATACGTTTTAGGACTTTTTACGTCATTTTAGCCATGGAGCTACTAATCACAGTAGATGACACGCCCTTTTCTGGTACCTCCCATGCAAATGCACCATTCCGCCCACTTTTATTATTCGAATAATAATTTTTATTATTCGAATAATAATTTAAAATCAAAATCTAGCTCACAGCAAATCGGAGCTTAAGCCACGCCCCTTCTTGTAACTCCCACACAAATGATTCTATCCGTTTTTTCTTCCCAATGCATAAGTGTGATTGAACTCTGTTTTCTGCAGTATGCTTTTTTCATGGTGATGCCACGCCCCATTCGAGTACCTTCCACACAAACGACCCTTTACGAGATTTCAATAAAATTGGTACGCTTCAGGCAATGGAGGACGGAACGAAGAGCAATTTAAAATCCACATATGCGTAAGTCGGAGTACTCGACTGAAACTTTTTTATTTGTTTCGGTTTACCTTTGTTTGCCAAAGAACGAAGTATGCGAGTGTTTTGAATGTCTTTTAAAAGTCTATGAAGACCAGGTATAAGGATAATGCGTAAGCTGTTTATATGGTCGGTAAAGGATTTCTGTCTTCTAAATTCCGCCTGCTCGTTGCGAAATTCTCCATCGGGTAAAACGCTCAGTCTTCGGTTTACTCATGAGTGTTAATCCAGTGTTAATATTCTGTAGATTCACGGTTTCCTTGGAATGTTGATGATAAGGACCTCTTTAAGGTCGTTTTTAATATTGGTGGGGTTACAGAGATTCTGTACTTTTTTTCTCCAGTAGCACTGAGCTTGTTTGGTGGTCTCCTTTTAAGAGTTCCGCTTTAATATTGTCAGCACCTTATTCTGTTTCAGAGGGATAATTGCTTTCATTATGAATTTTGCTATTCGAGAGGTTGGGGGTATGTCTGTCCGCCCAGCAAGTGCGAGTCCACCAGCACCCAGATTTCAACTAGTTCGTTGGTTGAGGTTGCGAGCTGTCGCCTGTGCTTCTCTGTCTACATTCTCGGACTGATTCCAAATTCTAATGACGATATGTTCAATTTGGTTTCGATATGATGATCAGGTGTTAGCCATCTTATTTTGGATATCCTTTTATGTGGAGAAATTGTTCCCCTTGTAATCTGTTTGTGCACAATTCGGTGAAAAGCTCACCGTTCTCGTTTATCCTCACCAAGCCAAAGGTACCCATAGTCGGTTCTCAGTTGGAATGTTTGTCCGTTAAAGTTATCCTTCAGGACCAAATATTTCACCGCGGTTTGACGCAGATGGTTGTAGAATTCGCCTTTTGTCTGAGTATAACATGCAGGTGACGTTACGTACTTGAGTACCAAGTCCTGCCACTATGATTCTGCAGGAATGGGATTGCCAACTTATTAGTGCACTACGTTCTTCTCTACTAGGAAGTATACCTAACCCGCATTGACCGTTGTTGTTTGGTAGAATTTTCGGAGTATACTTTGTATAAATGTGAAACCTTAAGAAGTTCTTAATTCACTTTAGTCTGGCCACCTAGGTTTACTGAGGTCAAGTTTGTATAAGTATAATTTTGCTTCTCGGCATACCTGCGCAGTTTTTTGAAGGATCTTAAAGCGTACTAAAGTCTTCATTAAAGGGTTCGATTGCGTTATGTTTTCATTGTTTGCGGTTTCGGTTATCATTTAATTTATGATGAGTAGCTGATTGGGCTTCTACATCTGATCCTCGATCTGTGGCTGTCAGCAAAATCTACAGGCAGACAGGCTCATTTGCCTATAGAACCGTTTATAAGGTCGGCCGCTACAAAGTCGATTACTGCCTTTAGTCGCCCCTGACCTGGAACAGACACTGGTTACTTAAAGTCGTCCATAACTTGCCTTGGCTTTTCGAGTATTACAGGCATTCAGAATTTGAATGAGAGCTGGAGCCACCCCTCTTTGAGACCTTCCTCTCGAACCGCTAGTTGTCTGCGGTTACAGTTGCAGATACTCCGTATATCTACGGAGCTTTTCACTGTCCCTAACCTGAGGACGCGCTCGTCAGCTTTCAGCTGTGCTTAAAGAGGATTGAGGCGAACATCACACACAGCAAAGTTCGTGGTTTTATTCTGCGTTTGTATCATCCCTCAGCGGGTACAAGGACATTGGATATTAAAAAAAAATAGTTTTTCTCTCCAACCAAAAATTCAATTATTTTGCAATTTGACTAAATTCGGGTAACGGACCCCAATGGGCCGGGCAGTTTAAATGTGGCATATGGTTTGGCATCCTTTACAAAATCTGGGTAAATTAAGAGTCCTGAACATGGGTCTAAGAGATGCGAAATCCTGTTTTCAGTTGGCTTTTCCCCACATACCTAAGTGCAGGGCATAATATAGTCGGTCTAGACCAACTTATGCTTTAAGTTATTAGTTTTTTATAGGGATAATACAGAGTGTATTATCTCTCTTATTCTCAAATTTATTGTAAGGGAGTTCTAAGCTACAAATATCTTGTCATAGTAAGTGGCACAGTGTTTGGAGTATGCCTTTTAACCATAATGTTCCGAGTGAGCGACCATCCTTAGTTCAACTGAAACTCAAAACTTAAAAAAATACCATATGACGCTACATCAAAAAACGCAGAACGATGTGAAAAAGTCAAAATTATTTGCAATGATTGTAACTCTTATTCAACTCAATCCAAGTTTCAAGTTATTTTACGGCACCCTTTATTTCAGTAGTCACAATATTAATTCATCGCTTCATGTTCAACTTTGGGTAGTCCTTTAAACCTTAGTTTTCTCTCCCACACTCACACATAGCATGAACTACTTACCTGGAATGACGTCACTGTGTAAAAGTAATTCGAATGTTGGACGAATTCTAAATGATGAATACATTTGAACGTGGCTTACCTGGGGACAATAGCCTCTGCATGATTTCATAGCGGCTATGGCCTGTATAACACTTATCTTTACTAATAAAATTTAAATGATTTCAGGCCATTATAGTGAGGTTTCCGTCTTAAAGGTTTTTCATTTAGAATGCAGTGGAATGAACCTCTTCTGCAATCCCCAATGAAACGGGGCTGGCATCTGTGGAGAATGAAGTTATTAGTACACCTTAACATTAGGGCGCCTCCGAATAAATGCTGTGATGCTTGGCATTTTTTGTGCTGAACAACATTTTTACTCTATCGGCAATGGTCGATTGGGTCTATCATGAATTTTATCATTGTTCACAGGAAAGGGTGCAGAATCTCAAGTTCAGAGTTAACATATTTTGGTACAAGCTGAATTTGCACGTGGTAAGAGGAAGCATGATTTCTAAATTTTCTAAGGCAGTCTACATGCACATACATACACTTCGGTATTTGTAATTATGGACGTACATGTGTGGGTGCGCATATAGAGATGCCGTGCATACCACTTTCACAATTCATATTGTCCTTCCTAGGACGACATGTCCTTGCTGAGCAATGTAAATTGCTAAAGCGCGAATAATTGCATATGCAATGCAATTGAGTGTGTGTGTATGTACGTCATCCACTTGCATACATATGCACATGGAAATGTATGTATGAATATATAGTGATACTTTTGCATGGAATTCCTCCTGCACAATCACCTGGTGGCCGGTTGGTCACATGCATTCTCAAAACAATTTGAATTCAAATACAAACGAATTTGATTTATGACGAACAAACAATCGTCTTTTATTTATGCGACAATTACAAGCGAGAAATTGGAAACGGCTTAAACAGTGTCGAGCGAAATTGAACAAACAAACCTTCACGTTATTACTAAGTGTCGTTTGGACTTAAAACCAACTTATTGAGTTGTGTTTTCTTTTGTTTCGTTATCGACAACTATACTTTCTATAGGAGAGAAAAACTCTGAAACGAAACGACCAGAGAAAAGTAGGACCAACGATTTTCGAAAATAATAAAAGGTTCTCTAAGTCACATTAAGTCTTTTTGTCTGTTCTTTTATTAAAGTCGCCATAGAGTCTAAACGTTATTCGTACTTCTTATATTAAACTCGGTCATCCAGAATTTTTTTTTGTACGTAAGACAATTTAATTTATTTGGTTACGGTAGCTCTTTTACACTCGAAATCTTGGCTGAAAGTCAGTAGCGTAAATCCGTGGTTTGAAATGAATCACTGTACGCTTGAACAATGTTAGGCAAAATGCAAAATTACCTTCAAAGTCAATTCTGTGCATGTAGTCCAAACATTGCTTTTATTGCTAACAAGTTTTGGCCGAAACGAGGCATCCTCCGAGGCTGCTGTACGCAAGTTTGGGTGAAAAGTTCAAGAAACACGCATGCTAGTAAACAAGAACCACGGACTGGTATACGGCTGCCGCATACGAGGGTGTGCGACACCTATGTTATTGATCTCAACATTTCATGCATCAGCCTGGTGCGTATTTTGACTTCGCCTACGAGGTCCTATTGATTCAGCAATTGAGGGTCATTCGCTACATTACCGGCATTTAGTTTGGACCTTAGAGCAGCCTTATGTTATGCGAGGCTTTTATCAAACAAGCCATTCGTGAGATTGAGCCAGAAACTGTAAATTAGTTTTAGGAAAATCGGGTTGAAGGAATGCGGTACTGCAAAGCATGCCATGGAAGCATGCCATGGAAGCAACATAAAAAAAGTTGTGCTCCAAAAGTAATGGGAATGTTTTATCTTTCGAATAAACCAATAATATGCCGTCAGGTAGACGCACGATTCGTTGTTGGTGAGAGAAAACTTTTCAATACCTTGTTTGAGTGTTGGGGCCGACCTGTCTATACTCATTATCGATCTATATATACGAACTACTTTTGCCAATGCGTGGATTTTGCATAAGCCGTAGAGTGGGGTCGACTTAATTACACAAATCCTTTCATATTATTTTTTGTTAATTTTTTTAAATTAATAAAAAACACTTGAATTTAGATCACCCTCCCGTATTACGATCAAATCGGAGTAAACATGCAGAGAAAAGATATGGTTACTATGTGGTCACCGCAACAATAATATGATCTCTACAATAAAAGCATGTTTGTCGTAACCATATTATTGTTTTTTTAATTTCATATGAATAATGCTATTGTTGTGAGGATCATAGTATGGTTATGGAGATCATAGTATGGTTGTGGAGATCATTGTATGGTTGTAGAGATCATAGTATGGTTGAGTGTGAATCATACTATGGTTACGGGGATCATAGTATGGTTGCGTGTGAATCATACTATGGTTGTGATAATCATAATATGGTTTTGGCGATCATAGTTTGGTAGAGTGTGACTCATAATATGGTTGTGGGTATCATAGTATGATTGTGTGTGAATAATACTATGGTTGTGATGATCTTAGTATGGTTGTGGAGATCATAGTATGGTTGTGGAGATCATAGTATGGTTCAGTGTGAATCATACTATGGGTGTGAGGATCAAAATATTGTTGTGTATAACCAACGCGTGCAATAACCCCTAAAGGTGTCGTGTCGTGTTGAATTTCGTTTCTCCCGCACTTGACCGACCATTATTTGACAGTGTCGCCAACTGTTCCGAAGCAAAAATCGCTACGGATCAAATGAGCAAACAAACGCTACAGAACTTTAAGAAAAAAACGCGCTACGGAAGAAATCAAGAGAAAAAAAATAAAAAAAAACTTGGAAAGTAAGATTTACAACAGTAGTTCTCATTCGTTTGGGGAGAGCCTGGTCTTAAAGAGTTCGGTTTTTCAACAACTGCTGCGAAGCTTTCTGAAGAGGGTTGTCACGTACCTGAAATCACGATAAAAGCAGTGCGCAGCCACGAAAATCAATGTCACTTTGCCATTTTGTTAAAAACTTGTCTTCTGTTTAACTATAGATGCTAGAGGTCTTGAGCCGGTTAATTCCTGTTCAATGTGCAAAAGCAACAGGCCAAAATAAAACAAACGAGCTAAACATTTCTTAACATTGTAAAAATGATTTTGCTTTGAGTGGAAATTATAAAAAATAGTTTAATCAATTTTTATTTTTAATGGGACGACAATTCCAACTTTTTAAAAATCGTTCCGTTTCCAAAGAGTTTAACTCTAGTTGGCCTTATTCTGAAGAGAGCGTGCAAGATGCCGTCAAATATTAAATCGTACACATCGTTTATTGTCCGAGCTCCCAAAGTATTCGGACCAATTAGAAAGAGTCCGATATTTTCGCACGCTTGCCTAAGTTTGTACGCCATCATGGTAAATATCCACGGGTTTAATTATGAGTGCCCAAAACCGAAAAATCGGCATTTCGGTTTTTGTGTCTAAAGCCGAAAGTCGGTTTCGTAAAAGAGGCTTAAACCCATGTCGGACATGTCGGCTTACTCGGATATTTTCTGTCGGGTTACTCGGTTTTTGGTTGTTGAATGTAAATTTATAATTTGCACGTACCGAAAACTAAACTACCAAATATATTTGAGCATGACTCACCTTTAAGTAAACCAATCGTAGCAAATTCCATTTAACGATGTCTCTTTGCCCGTCCGTCTGTCCAGATCGCAAATGTTGTCCGATGTTGGCTTTAAAGGAAATCGGTTCGATTAGGTTAAAAGGGTAGCTCGCCAAAAACAAATGACAAATTTACACGGAAGCCTAGAAAAGGAAGGGCAAGAGAGATAGGGGAGAATAAAGAGTTATAGGAAAGAGAGAAGGTATACACAGAAGGTCATGCGCTATGCATTATCAGCTGGTTTGAGTAATTCAGACATTTCATCAAAGTTTAACAGCGATCCGCTAGTTCGCTAGTATCTACTTACACTGCCTAGGCAGTCACGTCTGCATTCTTGAAGACCGCAGTGCGCCGTAAGGACTCCTATGGGGGTAATAAATGAAAGAATCGGTTAAAATTGAGTTATAGCTTCCACACATACATATGTTCAACCGATTTAAAGCCACATTGTACATTCTTGTTGATGAAATTTATTTCTAGTGCGAACAGTAATCAAGTAAAAATGGTTTTGTTATAGCCCCAGTATTACATACAACCGCTATAGACCAACCATATTGATTACGGTTTCGATAAAAATTTGTATAGTACTCGTATACTACGATAAGCAAACAAACAATCATAGATGGGCTCATTTTTGATCTAGTCCCCTTACGAATTGGCCTAGGTTGATTCGTTCGAAAGCTATGGTGCTTTTAGCAGACACACGGACGGACGTGGCTAGATTATCTTAGGAATTTACGACGATCAAAGAGATGTATACTTTATAGGGTCTCCGATCAATATTTTGAGGTGTTACAAACAGAATGACAAACTTTATATACCACCCTCCCTTCGGTGGTGGGTACAACAAACCTCTATTCGTGACAATTGATTTTGTTGCATCCTAAGAGTCTAGAAATGGGGATCATTTCTTTACTTCTGATTGGGGAAATCTTTTCTATTTCTTGGCAAAAGGCTTAATCCGAAATGTAAGTTAATGCTGGTTTTTTTGCTTTAAAAAAAACCCAACAACCCGAATTGCCGGATTTATTAAAACCCCGATATTTTAAACACTCCGGCTTGATTCAGGCTTAATTACACATTTCCTTCAAAGTTTTCCTTCAATCTGTAGGACGATGCAGCGGGGTTGACATCGTCATCAATGTCAACTGAGTCCATAACCTATGCTTTGTGAAATGTTGCGGCTTCCGCATCCGACAGATTTCGTTTGCATTTCATTGGAATATTTGAAGCTGGCATAGAGAAACTCTTTAATCACACTACGTACTATTCTCGGCAAGCATTTATTATTTATTAGTTTTTAATGCATTGCGGGAACTATTTATGGCCCGTTTTTCAATTATTTGTTCGTGCCCACCTACTCGATTTTGCTGATCATGAGAGCCGGGCAGGGGGCAGAGGTAGAAGGGGGCCACATTGACACAGTGTCGCTTTAAATTGTGCATATTATCGGCTTTTTATGGTTTTAAGGTGAGGTCATAAATAAAGGGATCATAAATCATTTTCATGTGTAATATGTGCTGGGGAAAAAAGGTGACAGGTCAAACCATAAATAACTGCACATTACAAAAGCAATAAAAATTTAATGATTTCATTATCGAAATGTGATTTACATTCAATTTTGCCCATAAAACAAAGCATTCGGCTACTTCGCCAGAGGACGTTCAAGTTCTAAGAGTGGTGGCTAGGGTGGTCGGTCGGGCACTGGCTTCCATTTTATACCGTCCAGTCGTGTCTCTTCACAGGACTTTAATCCGTTTTTAGCAGCTGCCAATTGCACAGATTTGGTTGAATTGTTTGCGTTTTTGCTAAACAAAACATCTGCACAGAGTCGCGTGCACTCGAAATCAAAGAGCACTTAAAACTGGAGGTGTGAGTCTGTCTGTCTGCGATTATTTATTTATTTGTCTCCTTGAAATGTTGCCTGACGATTGACGAGTGGCCATGACAGGCTGGCTGGCTGGCTAGGCTAGGCTAGCTACGACGAAAACCGCATGGATACCGGCTTAAATATATTTAAAGTCAAGGGCAAAGGGGAGGGCGGGGCGAATCGTTAAATGGCGAAAATACATTTTTGGTTTTCGTTTTTTTCTCTTTGGTTTTGAAGTGAAATTTCGTTGATATAACGTCGTTCATGAATGTTTTATATTGGCATAAGCCGCTGCTAAATCAGCTACGGTCTGTCTGCACGCTAACGAAACCCACTGAAACGGTGCGGATCTCCTGGTGACATATCCATGAGTGCTACGTACATTAAGGCGGGTCGAAGCATAATATTTCGGGAAATTCGAATCTACAACGAAAACTTGTTGAATCGAAAGTGCATGCTTGACTTAAGCAAAAGCTTAAATTTAAAGTCCGACCGAAAAGTTTTCTTTCAATTTTTGCTCAATTAAGTTTGGGGATGCGGCAAATTTTGGACAGGTGCGTCGAATTTTGTAACTCTTTAACACACTATCTTTCATAAAATCTAATGAAGTGTATGACGGATCTGGAATAACTCATTGCAGATAGGGCGATTAGGCTCATTTGGGGTTAGTTGGGTTTTGTCTTAGTACACAAACAGGCTTCTCCGTTTTGTCAAAGTTGGTTGCATTTTTAACCTGTTCTGTGCACCCAATTTGAGACAAAACGCACATATCCCATATCCCATTTAAGAAAACGGGAAAGAAGGTCCCGGTCAGTCAGTACAAGAACAATCGTACTCACGGACCGGGACCTAATAATTTAATTATACTATCGAAACAGTCTCTATCAACATCAGATATCACGCATATTGAAAGTTAGCTGCACAAATTTGTTCGATGAAAAAAAGAAATAGTAAAGATTTTACAAGTCCTTATACCCGAAAGTTGTTGTATGTAACATTCAGAAGATCGGAACTTGAATATGGTTCCATTGTTTGGGCTCCGTATTATGCAAGTCATTGCAATCGTATTAAGAGATTACAAAAACGTTTCATAAAATTTGCCTCAAATGCTGTTCCTTTTTCCAGCCCTCTTCCGTCGTATAAAGTCAGATGTAGGCTTATACATCTTGAAACATTAGTAAATCGTCGTGCAAAGTGTCCTGCACTGTTTTTACACAAACTTGTTTGTGGGTTTAAAACACCTGTTAGACGTTTAAGGCATAATGAATATTTTTATATTCCTGTTTATAGTTCCAATTATTCCTCACACGAGCCTCTTGTGAGAACTTTAAGAGAATTTAAACGAGCCTCTTGTGAGAACTTTAAGAGAATTTAACAGAATAAAGTTAAGTTATGATTTAGATTTTTCATACTTTTTGAATAAATTTAATGACATTTTAGATATAATATATTTTTCGAATTAGCAAGTCTGTAAGGACTGTAATTCCATAGACTTAAATAAATAAATTAAATAAATAAATGGAGCAAAATGAGTTACCCTATTGAAATATGTTATATATTTTGGAATTTGCGTCGTTCGTCAATCATATTTGACATTCGTGAACTAGACAGCAATCAGGCAAGCTATAGCGATCTTGTGAATTGCTGTCAAGCCATCCTCAATCTCAAAAATAAAGAGGACGATTTTGTGTCGAAAATCCGCGTGTGATGGCTTACATCCTCTCAAGGCTACTGCGTGGTGCGGTATTCAAGCGCAAGTAGAAATTGTGGCCGTATTCTTTTGAGGATTGTAATTCCATAGACTTAAATAAATAAATTGGGCAAAATGAGTTACCCTATTGAAAGGTGTTAAATATTTTGGAAATGGCGTCGTTCGTCAATCATATTTGACATTCGTGAACTAGACAGCTGCAGAATACAATCAGGCAAGTTATGGGGAGCTTGTGAATTGCTGTCAAGCCATCCTCAATCTCAAAAATAAAGAGGACGATTTTGTGTCGAAAACCACCAGGAGAGTCTAGGTGCGTTTGGTCTTAAGCACGTCTTTTATGGGGCACTGAAAACCCGCGTGTGATGGCTTACATCCTCTCAAGGCTTCTGCGTGGTGCGGTATTCAAGCGTAAGTAGTAATTGGGGCTGTATTATTTTAACGACGCCATTAGCCATTGAAACTCGCTAATGCTACAGGGTCTTGATAAACGATTTCCCAATGCCGGAATTGGATAAGCGTGGCTTGGTGAACTTGTTTCTTCAAAGGACTAAAAATACCCCGGAAAATAATACTTATTTGTGGACATACAATGCTTACTATGGGTAGAAAATGGGCGAACCTTAGTCAATGATGACCTTATTCAATCCGAATATGGATTTACTTTGATGATTTGGCTGAGATTAGGATTGGGCATATGGGCCGAAGAGAAAAGGGGTAATTTTTTGCGCTTTAGTGGCGGTGGAGGGTATAGAAGGTTCGGCCTGGTCGTACTTAACGATATTTATTTTCTATTTTAATTGTTTAGTATTTATCCAGTTTGATGGTAACGATGCATTTCAGTTGCAGCGTTTTTATTTTTATAAATATGAATTGAATTGAAGAAAAACATAATCTCCACATTCGCTTTGAATGGTTGTCGTCATTTTAAATTCGATCCTGCGACTATTATGTGTCGACCCACCTTTGTGCAGACGGAGTCCTTGTTGCAAAATATTTATGTGGACATGTAACTAAACGTCATAGCAGCCTTCTCCGTTGCTGGTGCAACTGAAGATTTGTGGCAACAAATCCTAACTCGAAGGACTCCGCGGATGATGCGCTATCAAATATCGAATTTGTATATGTTTTTCGGTGAAAGTGTGATGATGTGTATGCCCTTCAGCTGCGGTCTAGAATCGTAAATTTACCACTTAACGCGTGCTGCTTCTGTCACATTTTGGGCTAGCGATGCGATGATACTTGTCCGCCTGTGTCCTCCGTCCACAGTCTGATGTGTTGCACGGCGTCCATTTTTGCAGAAGGTGAGAAAAACACTTAATGCCAAACAAAACCCGCGATTGTCCTGGGCCCAGCGCAGGACTTTCCTTTTATGTGTAACGTCCACAGTTGCACAGCCAAAAAGCCGTTATGTGAGGCAACATAAAAATCTACTCTAGTGCGAACATGACAGCATTTGCGAAATAGATTTTGGGAATGCACGCTAAGGCATGTGAAATGCATGGCGGTATTTAGGAAACAGTTTAGTGCACTTTTGCCTGTTTTTAGACATTTAAGCCGTTTCATAATATTAGCATTTGGATTTGAGTTTAAATAAATTGTTTAGCAAACACAACATTACATATAAAATAAATTGATACAAACCTCGATATCACAGGGGGATTGGTGCACTAAGCTCGATCTTTAGAGCTGCCATCGAGCACTTAAACCGAACTAGCCTGAAAACGCTTTAACTTCTTGTCGTTCAATAAGTTTATTAACCACTTTTTCTAAATTATTTGAAAGAATATGGTTGACAAGAATGAAGTTAATACTCGCAGACCGTAAGATAATACCAGATTTTCAATTTGGATTTCGCAACAAGCATCGAACCCCCGCGCAATGTCATCGGCTCAGTTCAGCAGTTCAGTTTCAAGACGTTAAACAAGCATTTGACAAAGTTTGGCACCCAGGAGTTCTTTAAAAGCATACCTACAAAAGAGCCTATTTTATGTTAATGTAAGCAACAATTTTTCCGAAATTCGTTATAAAGAAGCTGGAGTACCACAAGGCAGCGTGTTTGGCCCCCACGATACACAATATTTACATCTGATATGCCCTTGGCTAATAACGTAACTGTCGCCACATTTGCAGATGACACAGCTCCTTTTGCTTCCCACCAGAATAAGAATTACGCTTCTTCTGCCGTTCAAGTTGCTCTAAACGAGATTAAAGGATGGTTGCCAAAATAGAGAATTCACATAAACACACACTCTTTTATTGAGAAGAGGCAATTGCCCAACACTGCTTCTGAATAATGTTCAAATTCCCCATGTAGAAAATGTATAGTGTCTGGGAATCCACCTAGACAGACGTCTGACATGGAAAAACCATATTAAGGCTAAGCGACAGCTTTCAAATATTAAAACAAAAGAGATGTACTCGCTCCTCGGACCAAAATCAGAACTTAATTTAAGATACAAGATATTTCTATACAACACAACCCTTAAGCCTGTATAGACTCACGGAATTCAACTGCGGGGACAGCGAGTAACTCCAACATCGAAATACTACAACGCTACCAATCAAAAACACTTAGAACTTTTACAAATGTCCCGTGGTTTGTCACAAACAATGCACTTCATCGCGATCTTGACATACCAACTGCTTTAACTCTCTCAATGTTATGTGGTGTTGTAATTGTATTCCCCTAGCAAACCAAACCTTTAGAATTCGGTCAGAATTCTGTACGACAATCGGCAAAATGTTCCGATTTCGGATCAGACTTCTTAGCGAGTTCGTAACGAAAAACACATGAGAGGGTTGACACGAATTCTGAACCACTTCTCTGAGGGAATTCTGATGTTTTTGCCGACATTTCGAACCGATTTCTGACCAAATTCTGAACCAATTCTGAACGACTTCGATCAGAATTCTGGCTTAGTTATTAAATTCTGATGTTTTTACCGACATTTCGAACCGAATTCTGAGCTAATGTCATGGTAAATTCTGAATGTAAACAATCAAAAAGAAGAAAATATTTTTGTTCTACAAAAAAAAGTTGTAAAACATTTTCAAAAAGCGTTCGGAAAGACTTTAAGTTACAAGCAAGGGTGTCTGCAGTTTCGGAGAGCGCCACTTTTCTACAATAATACCGCAAGCAATAATTGTGCTGTAACTATGTTTAGTGGATATACACTTAAGGGCAATCAGTTTTGCATTTAACAAGAACTGCCGGCCGCAGAGTTTTTTTCTGAACACAATAAAATCCCTCGCACAGCCTAGCTAAGCAAACCATCAGAATTCTGTACGACAATCGGAAAAATTTTCCGATTTCGGATTAGAATTATTTTTACGTTACGACAAACATATTGGAGGGTTCACATGAATTCTGAACTACTTCTCTGAGGGAACTCTGATGTTTTTGCCGACATTTCGAACCGGTTTCTGAACGAATTCTGGGCTAATGTCTTGTGTGAATTTTGAATGCAAACAAACAAAAAACAAGAATTTGAAATATAAAAATACCTCAGACAAACAATTAAGAATTCGTTAAGAATTAGTTCCGACATGTGAAGCAACCCAGTAAACCAAATTTGCCGACAATGTCTGATATCAGACAATTCTGAACAATATCTGAACTCTATCGAGAATTCTAACCGCAATCGTTACGAATTCTGTTCTATTTGTCTGAGGATTTTTTATTTATTATGTTCCCAAATATCTGAATGAATTCGGCCCGAATTCTGTTATACTTTTCTGTGGGAATTTTAATTATTTTTTTGTTTAGACTTCTCTTATCGAACTCGCAAAGAATTCTGAACTATTTATCTGAGGTAGTCTATTCGTTTGTTATTTGCTTTACATTTTACGATTGTCGTACAGAATTCTGACCGAATTCTGACCGAATTCTGACCGAATTCTGAACGTTTGGTTAGCTAGGCTGTGCGAGGGATTTTTATTGTGTTCGGAGGAATACTCTACTGCCGGCAGTTCTCGTTAAATGCAAAACTGGTTGCCCTTAACTGTATAGCCACTAAACATAGTTACAGCACAATTATTGCTTGCGAAACTGCAGGCACCCCTGCTTGTAACTAAAAGTCTTTCCGAACGCTTTTTGAAAATTGTTGACAACTTTTTTTTTTTGTAGAACAAAAATATTTTCTTTTTTTTTTGATTGTTTACATTCAGAATTTAGCATGTCGGTAAAAACATCCGAATTTAATAAGACTTAATGCCAGAGTTCTGACCGAAGTCGTTCAGAATTAGTTCAGTATTCGATACGAGAAATCTAAATTTTCTTCGAATTTCCCAAGAGTAAAGTTCAGAATTCAGTCAGAAATCGGTTCGAAATGTCGGCAAAAACATCAGAATTCCCTCAGAGAAGTAGTTCAAAATTCGTGTCAACCTTCTCATATGTTTTCACGAACTCGCTAAGAATTCTGATCGGAACATTTGCCGATTGTCGTACTGACCGAATTCTGAAGGTTTGGTTTGCTGGGAAATAACAAAAATTTTAATCGAACAGACTACCTTAGATAAATCGTTTAGAACTCGTTGCGAGTTCATTAAGAGAAGTGTGATCAAAAAATTAATAAAAATCCCACAGACAAGTCTAACAGAATTAGGGCCGAATTCGTTCCGGAATTTCGGAACATAATAAATAAAAAATCCTCAGACAAATCGAACAGAATTCGTAACGATTTCGGTAAGAATTCTCGATAGAGTTCTGATATTCTGCAGAATTGTCTGATATCCGACATTGTCGGCAAATTTGGTTTACTAGGCTCTCAGCTCCCCTTCGTACGCATGGCACATTCCCTGCTGTCCTAATGAAGTTACCCGACTTACAACTGATTGCCGTCCAGGAACACGTCCGCGTGGGGGAACAGCGAATCGTAAACGAAAAGCAAGCTGCACTGCCATGACCGAGTGCGCATTTGAAAAATACGCTTCAACACAAAATGACCTCTCCCCACATGTACAATGCATGGTGGCAACTGAAAGCAGACGAACACAAATCTCCCGTCAGCCACTAAAAGCCACACGCACTCTCCACCCTCCTCGACCAACAGTGCCACCACAGCCTGCAGTGCAAAAAATAAAAATTCCGCGCTCCACCTGGATAATTGTGTACAATGTTACCTGTTGTGAACTTAAACTTATCAAATTTACTCAATGTTCTTGGACAGATTGCAAATAAATAAAGGCTTTGTGGGTTTAGATCTTAATTGGTTGATTTATATCGATTAAAAAATTTAAATATTAGATTTTGGAAGGTGGTGTCACAAGCATCTCAACTTGTTGCTTACTGATTTTTTTTTATCATGTTGTCCCATCCTGTTCAAGTAACTGAGCTCGATATCGAAATGCACCCGTCTCGATGTTGCGGGGCGCCGTAGTGCGATGGAAAGTGTGCTCGACTTTCATACAAGTAAGCCCAACTTCGTGTAAGAACACCTCACCATTTTTTAGCAGCGGGTTTCCACCTCGTAAATGCCGGAGACGTCACGAGTAAGCGATTTATCTCTAAGCTATGTAAGATCTTCTCCATCAAATGCTTTAGCTGGTCGGTGCCTTGCGTTTAGCAGTAAATCTCGTTCAGGGAGTGAGTGCAATTCGAATTATATCGTCCTTAATGGAATGTTAGGGGACTGAATCTCACGATTTAATGTGTCATTTTCGTTAATTCTCCTACAACACATCACCGCGGTCAAAGCTAAAAGTCCCTGCACATTTACAGCCGTCCACTATAACCTTCAGCATATCGCATCCCCTTCAAGAGTAGTCACAGTGTTTGGCCATCACATTGCCAGTGGACAGTGGGTTGTTGCCGTAGCTGTCTGCTTTAGCCATTCCCCTGCCACCACCACCATCGCCTAGCATGGTAGCAAGCAGCTTTAAAGAAATATCTTTGGGTTCTGCCTGCCACATTAATGAAGAACTTACGAGAGACGTGAGTGAAATAAATTGTCGGCGTTCAGTTCCCTGCGAACACTTGGAATTATTAAAAATGACACATTTTCAGCTTATTTAGCGCAGTGAAGGCGAAAATTCGCTAAACACCAGAAAAATGCGCCATTACTGAAACCAAAGGGGGGGGGGGGGGTTGATACATACGGTGATCCCTAGTTCGGAACGCTGACGAAACGTTGAACGAAAATCTAAATAGACTTTTCCACTCAAATAAGAACAAAGACGTGTACGAGTATATGTGCTTGCAGTCTGCATGTGTGTGTGTGAGTGAGTGAGTGCTTCTTTGGATGTATGCGTGAATATAGGTCATTCACAACATGACTTGTACACGTAGCGAGGTAGCGATGCAAGTAAGCAAGCAAATGCTTGAGCTGTAGCCGAGAGGAAACTTTGATAAACGTCTTAGAATTTTTCGCAAATGGAAAACTTTATGTTGTGAAAATAAAAAAGTTATTTGCGAAAGAAAAAGTGCAAGTTTTAAAACTTTGATGGAACGTGACGTGTGTAAACAACAATCCCATGCACGGGTCACGATACCAGCCACCTAGGCAAACATGTTCGTTCGCGCTCTTGCACGCTGGCACTCGTGGACACAGTGCAGCCATTTCAGGTGTTAAAAGAATAATTCAGGAAGAAAGCGGTGTGAAAAGGCACGTCAAGCGGACGTTCGATATGTCTTTATAAACTCGGAACAATCTTTAATTTGAATGATTCTCTTGTTCGATATTCTTGTCTTCGTTGTGCCATTTTCACTCCGAGCTGTGTTTTTTGTTTGAACTTTGAACAGCATTTCACGCGAAATACAATGGGGGGGACTTAAGTGTTAATTAAGTTTAGCTGGACTGCAAGAAGAGTGTCCAATAAAAAAAGGGGATTTCAGAGAACCGGTATTTCGGTTTAAAAAACCGACGTTTGGTTTTTTAAAGTTTAAAAAATCGGCATAACCGACATTCCGATTTTATATATTTGCCTTAGAATCGAAAATTATTTTCCAAATGAATTAATTGTCACCATTCAGACACTATGAATGCAATGAAATCAGTTGCTTTAATTCGAGGTTTGTCTGCTATTTAAAATTATCTAGTAAAATGGCTAAAGTCGGGCGTTGACACTTATTATACCCTACACTTCTGGATATGAGGAAGAGCCAATTATAACAGGTTTATAGACCTTTTGAACGGGATCTACATTAATCCAGGTTTTAGAAATAAGTTTAAATTTTGAATTTCATTGTTTTTGGTACCCACATGCCTATGTTTTATTGGTTCTGAATTTCAGACATACGGTCAGTTAAACAAATTGCAAAAATAATTTTGCTTTAGTTAATTTAAAGCTGTATGCCCATGTATATTAGAAGCCATTTTTTGGGGCCCCAGCCAGTTTGTAGGGGGGCTAGTAGTAGGGGACAGTAGGGGACAATAAACCTATATATGATGGGTTGTTTGTCGGTCGTAATATAATATACCGATCTTTATCAAAATCAGAATATATTTATATTATATATTTATACTGGGGCTATTTCAAAACGTGGACCGGTCTGACCCATTTTTGTCGGAGCTGATTACTGATCTATCGTAATGAACTGTGACAAATTTCTTCAAGATGGGATAAAATAGACATCAAATAGATTGAAAATATGTGTGAAAGCGGTGTCCTCACGGGACACTGCATGGGCATCTCGTGTAATGACTTGTGCAGGATCTGCCAGGACGCAGAAGAAAAGGAGACAGTGGGTCTTCATAATTGCCGACTTATGTGTCTAGTCAGTAGATACTTCGATGACATTTGCTTAACTTTGCTGAAAGGCCGAGTAGGTTTCGAATTGCCCGAACCAGCTGATAATCCGCAATGGGTAAGAGTCTAACTAATCGGATAGTGGTCTTTATAACTTACGGATATAAAAATACACCTTCTGTCTTTCCTAAAACTCTTAACTCTTCCCCTTTCTCTCTCTCTCTCTCTTGCTCCCTCTCAGCAGACAGACGGATTAACGGACAGACATATATGTGACGCGCAGGGACCTAAGGGTTAAAACCAGTTTTGTTCAGGAGAGCCATTTTAAAGATTTAAATACGTGTATCTTTGGTGTACCATCACTTTCATAAAACGCGCATATCTCTGGGAGGGAACACTTTTGGGGAATGGGATCGGTCTCATTCGGTGCTCAGATGTTGTCCACATCAAAAAAGTGAAAATTGATTTTTTTTACCCTTAGGTCCCTTTTTCTATGCGCAGTCACATATGGTAAATCGTTTCAACAGGTGATTCTGAGTAGATCGGTAAACTTAAAGTTAGGTCTAGGTCAAACATTTTTGGTAGTTTCGTATACCGTACGTGCATTTTATCTGACCTGTCGGGATTTAATCAGAAACTGGAATGTCCGTTTTTCGGTGTCGGGTTTGGAACCTCTAAATTCAAGGCGTTGAATGTCGAGAAGTGTTTTAAATTAAATGCTCTTCAATCTCTCCACGCAATGAAATAAACGTGGGTTTCTGCCATGCCATTTTCCATTCTATTTCATTTCAAGTCATCGACATACCAGTGTTTATGAACGAAAGTAAATGTTCTCGTACTGAACAAATGTCTGTCGGACAGTCTGTCAATATTTCTAATGATTTGTTATAGTGAGTCGCCTGTGTCCTCACTCTTCAACTTAATACCTTGCATATGCCATGTCAAGCAATGTTTCTTATAAAGGGTGGTTACATTTAAAGGGCCGATGTTAATTTTGAATGAAACAAATAATTTAGGAAATTATTGTCATTTCTTTTTATTATGATAATATTGGTATGGTTCAATTAAGTATGGAACAAAATATCGGCTAAATGGCCGCCACGACCTCGGCGACGCTGAGGCATAATTCAAGTTCTATGCCGGTAATGTGCCGAATTATCTCATCCCTTAGCTCTTAAATTGTTGCTGGCTTATCGAAGTACACCTTTTCTTTCAAATAACCGCAAAGAATGAAGTCCAACGGTGTCAAATCACATCTTGGCGACCACGACGTGAGATAACACGGCCATTGAATTTGTCGCGCAAAAGAGCCATTGTTTCGTTAGCTGTGTGTCAAGTGGCACCGTCCTGTTAACCACATATCGTCTACATTTTTATCTTCTAATTCGGGCCATAAAAAGTTCACGATAACGAACACCATTCACAGTAAGTGCCTGACCAGCTTCATTTTGGAAAAATTACGGCCCGATGATGCCGCCAGCCCATAAACCGCACCAAACAGTCACTCTTTGTGGGTGCATTGTTTTTTCGACAATCACTCCTGGATAATAATTCGCCCAAATGCTGCAATTCTGCTTATTGACGAATCTACTGAGGTGAAAATGTGCCTCACCACTGAATATGATTTTCTTCGAAAATTGAACATCCGCGGTTGCCATTTCATGCCAACATTCTGACCATTGATGACGTTTGGAATGACCAAGAGACTTTAGTTCTTGAGTCAATTGCACCTTGTAAGCGTGTAAATGCAAGTCTTTATGCATAAGGTTCATCAACGACGAGCGTGAGAGGTGCAATTGTTGGGCACGATGACGAGTTGAGGTGGGCGGCTCTTCAGCCACACTATCGCGAACAGCAGTAATATTTTCTGCAGTACGAGCATGCAATGGTGTTTTCACATCTCCTACAGACCCGGTTTGCTCAAATTTATGCACGATTTTTCCGATTGCACGCACATTTGGACGATTAAAACGAAGTGCATTTTGATTTGAACGACCATTTTCATAATAAGGCTGAATAACTTAAACGCGTTGGTTGCTTGTGAATCTTTTCATGGTTCAAATTGAGTTAGTCTGAAATTGAGAAATATCAAATGAAATGCAGAAAAAAATCTTGACGTTTAGGTGTGGTTCCCAACCACCCTTTATATAGATCGGTAATGAGTAGACCGGTAGCACACATACGAGTATATATGGTACCGATGAGCCGTCCCATACCAACAGCGAAACGTGCATCTACCAGACGGCGATGTGTGTGTTTGCTTTAACTTTGCTGACTTTACATTTCCATCCCCATATGGAAAACAACAACAAACCCGATCCAATTAGCTTGTGGAGTAGTTCACTCTGTTTATTGCAAGACTATTTTGTCTTCCAATAAATTTTTGTTTGGGTTTGTCTTTGGCAGTATCACCAAGATAAAGATCGTTTAACTCAAGCACTTGAACTCAAAACTTCAAAAGTTCATTCTTAAATACTTAATTACTGCTAAATTGCAATTTTGCTCATTGACTTTCTTATTTTGGAATATTCTATTCTGACTGTATAAAATTGAAACATTGCATATTATATTTGGGTTACAAAGCTTGTGTGGTAAGAAGTGCATGAAGTGAATTTTGAATTGTTTTATGAACTCAGCATAATGTGCATGAAGATTGAATCGATTTAAATATACGGAAAATTTGAATGTATAAACAAAAGAAAGTGAATGTATGAACACACTCTTTCAAGAATAAAATAAATAAAAAAGAAAAAAGAATAAAATTTCCTTCAATCTGCCTAACCGTATCCGCTGCACGGATCCACATTAAAATTATTATTAGATTTTGAGCTTATAAGGAAAATCTGTCTATAATTTTAAGATATTTGAGTCAGAACATCCAGATTGACTTATTTTGAAGCAGATTCTTGTGGCATTAAACTCGAATTGGTTCTAAGCAAGTTTTACCTTACGCACTATAACTTTTGAAAGGAGTTTCGAATCGTTTTTAAATTTAGCATGTGGTATAAGTATATTTATACGAGTATCCTATGGGTTTGACATTAGTAATGCTCCACACAAATGACACTACGTGAGCATAGATTAAAACCCACGTAAATTTTACTCCAAAGTTTATATTGTGTTTTTCGCAATATTTATACTCTACCATAGTAACACCATAGGAAAAGGCACATAGACCGATCAATCAGATCAGTATCAAATTCCATAAAGTGATACAATTACAATTATACATTATTTTGGAGAATAGTTGTAAGGTCTTCTCCTGGTAAGTATTTATTTCATACTTCAAAAAGAAGATTTTTAAGGTCTTCTTCAGTTGAGTAATGATGACATACTACTATAGGTAATTTATTACATCTTCAATAATATCTTACTTAACTAATTGTAAAGAAATCTTGACTTATACATATGCACATTAGTGTATCTAAAAATATATGTTTGTGTGTGGGTCGCTGCTCTTCCATAGATCCTTATCGCCATGTGCGGAACTTATGTGCTAACCAACATTTGGGTTCATCCCTTACCTGTAAGATTAGAAGCATGTATAGGAACAACTAGCCAAACTAACCCAACACACAATAAAAAACGTGTTCAACTTTGAACAATAGGTTCGTCCGACTGTCCATCTACCGTGGTTTCAAGGAGCAGTAAAACATTGCCTAAGGACGAATGCTTTGACATCAGCGACAAAGGTCGTTTCCGATTTCAGAACTCACAGCTATAGAAGCCACATATTATATCCAATTCTAACTAAATTTCTGGTAAAATTGTTTGCGAATATATCCCTTACAAGATCCACATCCGATTTCATGCCCTGCTGCTTTTTAGTCGCATTTTAAACCTAATCTTGCTCAAGTTTGGTATACTGCATTGTAAGTGGTTTCAAGCCCTGTGCATTTGGAATATGTTATCATGTTGCCGCTACACAAAGGGTTTCCCAGATTACATCCAGTATTACTCAATTGTAAGTATATGGTGGATTACGAGCGACTTTTAACCCTACTGAAGATTGACCATATTGGGGGCCTCGTTTCGAATAGCCTTCGTACAAATGTCCTTTCCTTTTTGAAGTGCTGCCATATTTAATATTGGATCCAGCTCAATAAAAACATCGTGCGTTATGTACAACTTTACTAACCCTGGTGATTATAACTCCCCCCATGAAATATCCCTAAGGGAAATGTAGAGACAATTGCCCTGAATGTACCGAATCGAGGATGCGTGAAAACAGAACCTGTCTCAGAACTGGTTAATGGTTAATTATTTGAAATTCAAAGTCGACGAATTCGCGGTATAACTTCTCACAAAAAACCGCACACAAAAGGTTTTGCACATCGCTGATTTCGCTATCTTTTAAACAAAATCCACTTTGAGCGGAGATTGTCTTGTTTAGAAATCCATTCAAATTTACATTCAGATCAAATTTTTCAAACAATTAGACCAATCGTTAAGTTGAACTGATATGATGGGATGGATAGGATGGGTTCTGTGATGGATATTCTATAACGGATGCAATGTCACGTTCGGTAACTGTACTTTTCGATCAGTCCCGTATCTGAGTTGTCAGTTGACTCCCTCTAATGACAAAGCCATGTAAAAGTTACCGATTCTTTTCATGTAGTGGGTTTGGTCCCATGAGGGACCTGTCACGTGACTGGCTCTGTACCGGTCTAATTTCCCGTAGGGATG
Source organism: Hydrotaea diabolus (assembly GCA_963513945.1). Classification (NCBI taxonomy): domain Eukaryota; kingdom Metazoa; phylum Arthropoda; class Insecta; order Diptera; family Muscidae; genus Hydrotaea; species Hydrotaea diabolus. Next base: position 1,728,182 of record OY740716.1, read on the forward strand.
TTACCCCCACTCTAAAGGGCACATTTCATGTCCGACCTTGATCAAATTCAGAAGTTCTATTTTATTTTATCTTATCTATTTTATTTTTGTACACAAGGACTCAAGTGGCTGCCACGCCTCATTCTGGTACCTCTCATTCAAATGCCCAAACTTCTTACTTCGAAATATTTTGGCTACTTTTTAAAGTACGCGAAAACAAATGTTAAATGCACTATACTCGTATAGTCTAGCAAATGCCCTACGCAAAACACACTCTGGCAAGTTTCAGGTCGCTTCAGTCAATCCTACGCCTCTGTACCTCCTGTGCAAATGATTCACTTCGCAATTTTCTCAAGCAACGTGCGGAATAAGCTTTTGAAATAAGCCATCTTGGTGTAAGGGTATATGTAAGTCAGCATTACCAACTGAAACTTGCTCGCATGTATTGTAAATCGACAACTATTATTAAGAACAGCCAAGGCTTCTTGGCATCTTCAATAAATACAAACCATTTTTAAAATGTGAAGATCTTAACAATAGATGTGTATATTAAAAATTGACAGCATCGTTCACATAGACAATGCCAAATCAAAAGTAGCACTACCTTGGCAGATGTGCCTCTGAGTCCCCAAGGCAGTTAATAGATCGAAAAAACCTTTTATAACAACTCTGTAGGTAAAATGATATGAGAATTATTATCATTACGCTGTCAAAATCCAGCTGATTGCTGGCAGAACTTGGCAGCAATTTCGCCGAGTTTCCCCTTTCCCTCTTGTAATCCTCTGGATCCATCTACCGCATAGGTGCTCTGCAAATCTTTCAGCAGGAGAAATGTGATTATAATCTTACCCCTTGCCTTGGAGTTCCTGGACTTCCAGTTCTCAAGTACAGCTGCCTACCAGGATGCCAGCACCCAAGGCATCCATCGACATGTACATATCTGTTATGTACTTAGATATAAGTATGTATATACATGTGGGTGGGTGGGTACATGGAATATATCAAATCACAAGCTGTATCATGTTGATTCGCACTGCTAACACAATCAGAGTGTTGTGCGCTCGTTCGTAAACCTGTTGATTCACTTGTGGTAAAGAGATACGCCCGCACCGAAAGGGGGGGGGGAGGATGTTGAGTGTCCTTGAGGCACTTTCGTGTCAAAACATCCCGACGTTGAACAAGCAGAACATCTGATACACGAATGTTCCATAAACAGCTTCGCATTTCCATACGTTGCGGGCAGAACCCTTTGTTCGCAATCATTGTGGCATAGGCGTGGGACAGCCGCCGCCACAAACAGCGCAAGTGGGGATTGATGCGAAAAGCTTATTATTCACTTTTATCTGTAAACCGTGCCTTTCCATCGGCGGCTGTTTTGCATACGCCGCTGTTCGCTTTTGTGTTGTTGTTCTCTTCCCGTTTGTTTTCGTTTCATTTCACTTACATTGCATTAACTGGCAGATTTCCATATTTCGACTTGTTTGTTTCTTTAAAGGCGCCTTCTTGCAACTTAAAGTGAACGCAAAGCTTGCTTAAGTACCCGCTTTGATGAATGATGCGCCGTGTGAGTGTGCCACACTGTGTGAGGGAGGCGCCATTCTAGGGCGAGTTGCCACTCGAGTTCTTTGCTTTTCCAATTTATCCAACATTTAATAAATGCCGGTTATGATGATTTCTCTGCTGTTGTTGTTTTTGTTTGCCTTTGCCGTTCCACATCCATCCATCCATCCATCCGGGGCTGAGGTGCCTTTTGATGTTCAGTGACTGGGATGTAATAATGTTTTGTGCCAATTGAAATTTGTATTTACCCTCATATGGGATTACAAGAGGATTTCCGGCCAGGGCCAGGCAAGACACAGGAGTGTGCAATGAAATTAATGAAATTTTTGTATCCGAAACATTTGTGCTGGCCGCTGTGTGTTTAGACAGCCCGATATGAGATTTCAAAGTGTTTCCATTGGAGCAGCTTCGAATGGATGGATATGTTGTATCTTGTAGCTTTACGACTGTTTATGGATGTATGTGTGTACATGTGTATGTGTATTGGTGGAAGCCGCAGGGAATGCAGTGTCCATCTGAACGTATGAGTGATGCTGTTCCATGAATCCATCATACATGCCATTAGCCCAGAAGCATGATCTTGCTTTTGATGAATGGAAAACAGGCAGCAGCAGACATTGAAGTTTGCCTTTAAATATCGCTGAGATGTTTTTGCGGCATTTAGTTTTCAAAATTCAGATGTTCGAAATTCAGACGTGTGAACTCATTAATTCTGACCTGCCGTTTAACAAATTAATGAGTTCTGTAACGCAAGCAACGATTTTAAGTGGAAAATTCAACGGCGAAGATGTTTCAGTGACACGCATCCCAATCAATCCCACTGATGTGACATGTGAACTTCAAACGATTGCAGTTTCCCGTTCGTTAATAATTAATAGGCAATGAAAAAGGTCTATTAATAAAGGCCAAGGTCAGTTGTTTCGTGTTTGCGGCTTTGATGGAAAGCGGCGGCAATTATTTTGTTTAAACTGGCAATACGAAAAAGGCGTTTATCACCAAGCACTATAATACGAGTATTTTTTTTCATTTTGAATGTTGGTGATCATTTGACAACTTTTTGACACGCATTCATATTTGGTTATGTCGTTGGAGTAATCAGTTAAAGATATTATTAGTCGTGTTTTACTAGTAAGCAAATGGCCAGCGATGCCCTAAAAGACTGAAGTAGCATTGAAAGCAGGGACATAACCCCAAAATGAAAGATGTTGATATGCTGGAAACACTGTGTCAAAAAATGTCTTCTATGCATTGTTTGCCAAAGAGGTTATATTCTAGCTCTAGAAGTTTAGGTTGGCACCCTACTCCACCGAAGCCGACTGTAGTAATGTTGTATCTGATGGTGATGTAATGATGACAACCTATTTCAACATATTTTAAATGTTGATATGGGAAATGAAAATAGCTCCTTTTGTAAATATAAGAAATTCGCTTGATAATACTTTACTTAAGGTTAATTCAACATCCCCGGAATGTCAAATATACTTGGAACTATTTTTCAAAAAAAAGTGTTTTTCAATCAATCGATAAATGAACTATCCTAAAAAGAAGTTCGGTGTTGGAATAGAAAACTTCGTTTTTTAAGTTTCTTTTGAGGACATTCCTATTTACTAGAGGCACATTCTAGTGTCGTTAATTAAAAACTATAAATTTAGATGAAGGGTTGGTTCTTTCATGTACTTTTTATTTCCCGTTCCAGAAGCAAACGCGACCTAAGGGGGAATAGTCAAGATATATTTATGCTGCTTTATAATCAACCTGTTTGTAAATATGCAAAAAAAAGTTTTTTTTTTGCAACCTCTACCTTACACCTTCCGCAGTTAAGTGCGGCCGAACCTTAATTACCCCCTCCGTCCACACAATACTAAAGCTCCCAAAAAATGATCCGTTTTTGAGCCTTTCTAGCTTCATCAAAACTACATTATATCTGGATCGTAGCAAACTTTACTTCAATTTGATTATACATATGTCCATATTGACTATACTTAAATAGCCCGTTTTGACCATGCGGGACGTTTTTTGAGCTACATGAGCCAAAACGTCCATTATCTATGCTTTTTTTTTGAATAATTAAGTGCGCCCCAACTAACAGTACCCATTTTACCACTGACCGTTCACATAAAATTATGATTTGTTAGACAAATACTCAAAAAGTTTACTTTTTACCCTGGAACCTTTAATCCCTTAAAGCTGGGTCGATTTCGCCGATTTACTATTCCAAACAGCTTATGACCATAAGCCATCATCATGCTAAATTTCAAGATCCTAGATTACTTCGTGTGACCGCTATCGTGCTTTCAACAGACACACTGCCGGACAGACACACGGTCGGACAGACAGACGGACATGGCTAGATCGTCTTAGAATTTTACGACAATCAATAATAGGGTGTCCGATCAATATTTCGTGGTGTTGCAAGCGGAATGAAAAATGTAATTTACCCTTCGGTAGAGGGTATAAAACCAAAATTTATGCAAAATATATTTAATTATTTCCCAGAAGAATCAAATGTACCGCGACGAGTCGGAGTGGTTTAGTACTACTTCAGTGTCGTCAGTGAAATCGTTTCGAACAACAAAAATCAAATTGGACAATTAATCCTTATGTTGAACTGTTTGTTCTTGAGCAAGCTATTCGAATATCAGATCCTTCAAATCTGATCCAAATTTACCTTGTTGGCCTTTATTTCAAATTACATCAAATGTTTCAAAAATTTTACGATTTAACTGACTTTAATTGGAGAGAGTTCAATTTCTTTCTTAGTTGCCCGGCGGTTTTTTTTAGATGACCAATTAAACTTGAAGGCACGTTCAAAAGAATTGAACTGATGGAATAATTGGTTAACAATGAACTCGATTTCTAAATTCATTCAGCTTTATCATTCGACCATTTTTTTTTGTTCAACGAACGGAAAGTAGTCACAGGCGAAATGGATCTAGAGAATGTAGTGACATCGAAAACTATTTGTAGAATATCTATAAATATATATTATGACTTCAACAGTTTCTATTCTGGTTCGTGACCTTTTTGTTGTTTCTTTTTCTGAATCAACTAAAAATTGGTGAAATGTACCGTAGGTGAAATGTACTTGGCAACCGTCGCCAATACATTTATCCAATTTTTTAGTTGATCCTGGAAAAGAAACAACAAAAAGGTCTCGAACCGGAATAAAAACTGTTCAAGTCATAATAATGAATAAATGTAACCTAAGGTTAAAAACCAGTTTTGTTCAGGAGAGTCATTTTAAAGATTAGGTCCCTTTCTATTTGCGCTTAGAATCGTCGACTTCACTTTCATAAAACGCGCATTTCTCTGGGAGGGAACACTTTTGCGGCATGGGATCGGTCTCATTCGATGCTCAGATGTTGTCCACATCAAAAAAAGAAAAATAAATGAAAATTGATTTTTTACCCTTAGGTCCCTTTCTGTATGCGCTGTCACATATACATATATATGGTGATTAATATAATGGTATTTTTTGCAATAGGTTTTTTTTTCACAGAATGCGCGTGAGTTGAGTTAAACTTTATTTTTTTCTTTTCAGTATTTTTTGTCATTTCTGCACGAATGGCCTGTGCGATGTTCTTGCGCGTCGCCATTTCAGTCTTAGGGCTTTTCAAAAGCTCGAAGAAGATCCGCTGTTTTCGACCAAAATTCTGTTAAGTGATATCTCTCTGGCTCAACGTTAACGTCAATAAACAAAATGCCGCATTTGGGCTGAAGAGCAACCAGAAGAGGTTCAAGAGTTGCCATTGTAGCCATAGAAAACCACGGTTTGGAGCGGTGGAATATTTTTTTTTTCAAAAATGATGATGGCCGGAACGTAGCCCTGAATGGTGCTCGCTATCGCGCCAAGACATCGATCTTTATGCTACCTGAAATCGAAGCCCGTAATCTGGACGACATTTGATTTCAACAGGACGGTGTCACTTGTCGTACAGCTGCTCAAACAATGGATCTATTGAGAGGTCATTTCGAAGACCAGCTAATATCACGTTATGGGCCGGTGAGTTGGCCGCCTAGATCGTGTGATATCACACCTGTAGACTTTTTTCATTGGGGCTACGTAAAGTCCAAAGTCTATGCTGACAAACCAGCTACGATTCAGGTTTTGGAAGCCAACATTACGCGTGTCATTAAAGCCATACCGGTCGAAATGCTCGAATGAGTCAATTGGAAAATTGGACCCTCAGAATGGAAACCCTGAGGCGTAGATGCGGCCAACATTTGAAGGAAATTATTTTCCAAAAAGAAATGCCATAAAATGTCCTTTCAAATTACCAATAAAGATTCCACACTTGATTCGAATTTTTATATTTTTTTTTGTTCTGAAAAAATATCTCTAGATGGATCACCCTATATTTCAAATCGTTAAATATAAAAATAAATAAACCGATAACCATTAATACATAAAATTTAACCACCATGACAACCGAATTCAAAGAGTTCTTATAGCCAATAATGTATAACAACAACCAATAAATGTATAAATTCAATTCCAATAATCATCCTTATTAGTTAGGGTTACCGATACTTTGTCTCTTGAACCGATACTGCCAGTTCCCACTACTGGAAATTGCCGTGTTTGATGGAATGCTTGTAGGATGGAATACATAAATAGCATGTGCAACCACCAACATTCGGTTGGGAACAAATTTCTTCTCTGTGTGCACTAACAGGGACCTACTGTTCCAATGCCGGATCCAAACGGCTAATGCATTTCATATTGAAGCTTTCACAATGCTTTTAAAAAGTGCTCTGTGTATTTTTGATCTACGAGCGTTACAGCCATGTTCAGGGTTGACATGTTTTGCCGACAGAACAACGCCACTTATTGTCGCGTTTTTTTTTCTCGAAATGGCCGCCACGATCGTTTGCTTATCTCATATAAACTAAATGAAACTATCGGCATGTTCAGTATGCTACAAAATTTAGGACGTATTTTTACACTGATTCGAGGTTAGCGTTGCCGTCTCAAAGGTAGTTTTTGAAATTCTACGTATCTTAAACATGCGCTTGTGGAATTCGAACTCAATTCATAGCGAACAAGTGTGTTTATGTACCGCAACGTGTGTCCTGTTAAGGATATCGCATAAATATAAAATATTCGGTTTTTTTTTAAATTAGACATGTTTTCGTCTTTCAGAGAATGGTTTTGGTGCCTCGGATAAGTCCCAGTCGGTGGTGGTTTTAAGGGACTTGTTGCCGCGTTTCTTGTTGTTGTCCGTGTCCGTGTTGTTGTCTTTTAGCACTAATTTATGCAAAGTCGTTAAAAGCAAAGTATGCGTCATAAACACACGAAAAACGTTCGGATTACGAGTACGTGTGTGTGTGTGTGGGTGAGAAAGTAGAAAGGATATTGGCCGTCCTTTGGCCACCATGTACGACAAAACCACGGAAACACCTTGTACACAAATCACCTCCCCTGGCAGAGGGGACAGAGCATTTAAAACAAATATTTGTCAAACTATCACAAGCTAAAATGGAAATATTCTCGTCTGCTGTAGCAGAAGCAGGGACAGCCGGCCGGCCAGTCGCATCTCCATCCAGTGCCCTGGCGAAAAATGGAGGAGCTACGCCTAATGGCTAATGGAAGTGGATGGTTGTTTCTGTTTTGTTAGATTTACACCTGCTTTTATGTGTACGCATAATTGCCGGACGTCCTAAGGAGATTCCAAGTTGTGCCTTTAAAATCGTTTATCGGTTTGTTTGCTCGTCGTTTATTACACGCTTACGCTTTCGCCGAGGTGCTTGGATATTTTTAATTAAATTTAATTACGAAATGAAGCAGAACATAAACAAAACTTTATGACACATAAAGAATTCAACGGCAAGAGGAGGCACTCGTGAACAGGTGGCGGAAAAACACTACATCCATTTGTGTAAACATCGTCCACGCGAAGATGCTGCGCTATTGTGGGTATTGTGGATTCCCCAAAGCGCTGGCAACAACTGAAGCTACAGTAAGCAGTTCATCGATTTAGGATTTGGATGTATACCAGTTCTTAAACCATTTTGTACAGGGAATTCTCATGGACATCATCTCCAAATATATCTCTTCTCTTAAGTGGAAAGGGGCGTAAATGCCCTTTCGTAGATGCCAATTGTAGACGAATTATTTTTATAGTTTGATCCCTGCTGGTAATAATTTCGGACTCTTTAAATATTTATTTGCTTCGATGCGCTGAAACTCCGACTGCACCCGTTTCCATGGCTGTCGTCTTTTCGGGTCATTAATGACATGAACATGCAAGTTCGACTACGAGTACCGAAGCAACAGCCGGTTTGTCTATGTTGGCGCAACATTGTCTGCATACAAATGACCGCAATTTAATGGGCATCATCAGCAATGGCTTCGACGTGTTCTTCTTCCACGGGAGGTCATCAAGTGGTGCACATTTCATGCCAAACTCAACCCCAAATCGTTCTCCCGCCTAGCCAGTGCGAGTTATGAAAAGTTACAGGACTGTTCTTTTTTTATGTGCCGATTATAAAAACTTGAGCATGTGTGCTAAGGGCAGTGGGTGGCCCGCCGTTGGGCATTGGGCACATTGGAACGAAGACCTTCACCAACGAGTGTCATTTATACGTGCCAATGCTATTTTTATTTCAATATTCGACATTAGTTTATGTTGCCATACTATCAAAATTACAAGCGCACACATACACACACACACACGTCGCGTGCAGTGTTGCTAGTTGGTATGCGTGTGCATACTTGGGGCGCCACTCACACTCGCCAATGCAGCACAGATTCGGTGCGTACAAGCCCGATGTGGTCGGACGGTCCTAATGAGACTTTTCAGTTGCCCAACGCTGCAACATCTATTACTCCTGCCTCCAATCAAATGTGGCCACTTTAATTATGGACAGATTATTAGTAGAAGTTGTCAGCAAGGAATGACGGGCAGGATAATGTCTTCGCGCGCCAAAGTAATCGCAGAAAAAAGTAAACACTTTTTCATTCCTGACTTTTATGTACTCGGAGAACGTGTCGCTGTTCGATACACAGACGCATGGGGCGTAACAGGACGAGACAACCTCATAAGCGCATTAGCGTGTGTTTGTGTGTTCTTACAAATCCTTGTTCATCCCGGCTGATGGTAGAGGCGTTATATGAAATGAAATCACATGATCTACGGATAAATAACAACAGCCCTAATCGTCGTGTATCTGGAGTGAGAGTGAAAAGCCTTTATCCAGCAGCCTGCCAGCACCCACCGCAAACCACCGCAAACCATCGTATCAATTGTCCTTAATGGAGAAGCTACGGGAAGAGGGAAACTTATATATTAAGAGAGCACACCGTTCAATGATGCCTGGGGGTGGCACCATTATTCAGACACACACACGTACGAGCACACATCCGAGAATTGTCAAATGTCTAAGCAAAAAGGACAATAAAACGATTGACATTAAAGGAGAATAACAAAGGTAACCGATTCAAAAGGCAAGGATAATTCCTCCCCTAGTGTTACGTCTTGCTTCCAAAGTGGCAGCGTGTTTGTGAATTTAGCGCACACAAGTATGAATGCCCAACTTCAAGGGGCTAGCTCTTCTAAAGAATCGAAAACAAATAACAGGAATGGATTTTGTACATTCTACACCAATCTGATGTGCAGAAAACCTGTTGTCACTGCAGAAATTTTCGAAAGATTGGGATTACTATTAGGCTGCTTAAGAATCAGGGGCTTAAGTCGGGAAGGATCTTTATATGGGGGCTTTATTAAAACTTGCACCGATTTGGGTTAATTTCACCAGCGTTAGTAAAACTTACTATGCCAAATTTTCGGACGAGTGGCCTGGAGTACAATGCACTATGCTTTTGAGCAAAGTCAGATCTTGTACGATTCCTCTAGAGAGGCTGGAGTCGGAAGTGTGTGAGGGCTATATCAAAACATAGATCGTTTTGTCTGGTTCTTTGCAAAATGTTAGTCCAATCGGTCTCAGTTTATGGCTTTCAGAGCTGAACATCGACCTAAGTTTGAGGGCATATCTGAGCAAGCATTGATACGGAAAAATTTCACAAATTTATCGTTGGCCCAAAATTTCAAAACTTGTCAAGTTTCTTCGAGCTCTGTTCATATTTGTAATCTGCACTTTAATCACTAACATTCATCCCTACTGCTTAAGGGCATCATCACTTTAACCATTTCTGATGGGTCTGCCGCTGGACTGGAGAAAATCTAGTGCTGATCTGGTAAAGGGACCCTAATATTTTGACTTACAAAATGTTTCACCACCACCGCTTTTTCTGGTTTCAAACAATAACAAGTGAACAATTCGTCAATATTTACTTTTGCTCTAGACCCCATCCGTTGTCTGGTCCTCTTTAAGAAAAGATAATGTAAGTTCTAAAGGCTGCATCGATCGTACTGTGGCTGTCTGGAGGATGAGTTTTCTACTAAAACCCTGCATGAACATCGTTTTCACACACCCGAACACATTCTTTTGTTTACAAAACCGTAAATGTGCTCATTCTAGCGATAAGAGTATCGTACACACAACCATTCCTCTTAGCAAGTAGCATCGGGAATGAAACAGAATGGTACCGAGACGACTGAGTTCGGGTATGAACGAGTTGTAAGGTGATCGGGTAAAAGGTCTTTAGAGACAACCACAACTACTCGAATACTGAGATATATTAATAAGACTATTTGAGAAAAAATCTATTTCCATGAGCGTATGCAAATCTATGATGAGCGTAGCAAATGATGTTTTTGCTTTGATTTCTCTGCAATGTAGAATAGGGCGACGATTAAATGAATTTCATGCTCTTCGTGTGAAGAATTGGAGTTAAATTAAACTGCAAGTTAGTTATCATCGTATAAAAATAGTTTCATCAAATTTAAGTTATTGCAAATAAAACAAATGTTACAGATTTAGTATAAAACAAATGTTCAGACTATATTTATTATTATTTACTTACAAAAAAAAAATTGATTTGAAAGCTAAAATATTTTTAAATATTAATAATATTAATTATTTCTTCTTAATAATTATTTACTTCATCAATTTCCATTTTTTTTTCTCAGTTAAACTTATTTAAGAAGAATATATTTAGATATATATTTTTTTGTTTACACCTTGCTCACCCTTGTTGATTTCTTAAATGACTGAAAGCTAATGATACCCACAACCATTCATAATTTACCGTATACCATTCAAAGACTTCTTATGTATTCAAATGCCTTTTACAGTCTCGAATATTTATTGAGAACAATATTGTGTTCTCTTAACAGAATTGAGACGAATAGAGTAGTTAAGAGAGCAGAGAACCATACAACATTCATTCGAGGAGCAAGCAATCTCGTCTCGTTTCATTTCATTGTTTACACTATTCGGGACAGTGGTACTGGTACAATGACTAAATGAATGTATTGTAAACCAGAGTGTGTTCATGCATGTTTCTATTTTCTACCTCATCTTGTCTGCTTGCGGGAGACACTCTCTTGTCAGAGAGTTGTCTTGCTTGCGTGTCTAACAGTGTGTCGCACGGTCTCTACTGAGGCCCTGCAGGTGCTGTTAGGGGTAGCTCCACTTGACCTTGATGTAATACGTTGCGGTATTACCTTCAAGATCAAGAGAGGATTAGCAATGCTGCCTAATGATTGGCTGATTGAGGGAGTGGATAGTATCACCGAGCGGGATCGCAAAGCGCTTCTGCGTGAGTGTGTCACATCTAGATGGCAGTCTAGATGGGATGCCAGCGAGACCGGTCGGGTGACGTATAGGTTTATTCGGGATGTTGGATTTGTCGCGAGTAACCCGGATTTTGGTTTCGGCCTTTATCTGGGTTTCTTGTTGACCGGGCATGGCTCTCTTAATGCTTTCTTGCATAAGAGAGCCTTGAGCGATAGTCAGGCATGCAGTTGCGGGGCGCCGGTCGAGGACTGGCTGCATGTTCTGTGCGAATGCCCTCTCTATGAGGACATACGTGACCTGGACGCCATGGGCGTTGTTTTCTCTGACGGTCAGTGGGGTGCTCTCCACTAGCGCATGTCAAGCTAGGATTAGTCAGTTCGCCTGTCAGACATTCTCTAGGCACCGTGATGTTGTTGTTGTGTAATCTCGTGTCCGCTGTAACCGGCGGTCGTTCCTTTTGACCAGACGCTTGCTGCTACGGGGGGCTACCAGTCCCCTGGTTACATGGGACTAAAACTGGGAGTAACTTTGGTTACGGAACCTGACCGGAGGTAAACCGGTACCACGAGTGTCTGGGACTTATGGGGTTTTCTCAAGACTCCACCCAGTCATTATAGGCCCTCGGGCCTTGTTGGGGGTACGGTCGGACCTAGCCTTAAAATATGGCTGCCGTTCACCGTCGTCGAGCGGAAGAGGTAGAGATAGACCTCGCTCTGAGCGGTGAGGAAAACATGTCCATGTACAGCATGGTTTTAGACCGTAACACCTATATGTGGACTCTTGTGTCTGCATATATGCTATCTCATGATCGTGCCTTTAATGATGGGTGACCAGTCCCGCGATGTATGGCTCGCAAACTGGTAGTAGCTCGGCTACGAGGTCTGACCGGAGACTTTAATCTGATACCACGGGTAGTCAGGAGCCCCCAGAACTGTTGTTCTGGCCTGACTAGTTGGTGCGGCCCTTCGGGTAGTAACGTGGTGGCTGTGGTTTAAACCCAAATCGCGGGGAGAGCTTCAGCTCGGTGTGGAGTTGCATCGCAACCGGGTGCTGTGACCCATAGAACAGCAGAGGTTTTAGATAGGCCTCGCCCCCTAACCAAGGGGGAAGTTGTGTCCATATAACACGCTTCGAATTGGTACCGGCGGGATTGGCCTTAAGGGGCGCTGGCCGTCGCTTGGTAATGGCTCCAGTGCGTTGGCGCACCATGGTTGAAGCTATCACAGCGAGAATCATGTAAAACACTCGGACGCTGTGGCTGTCTGGAGTGGGTGACCAGTCCCATGTTGTATGGAACAAAAACTGGAAGAAGTCTTTTGGTTACGAGGTCTGACCGGAGACTTAAATCTGGTATCACGGGTAATCAGGAGCCCCCAGAACTTGTTCTGCCCTGACTATATGGTGCGGCCCCTCGGGGAGTATCGTGGTGGCTGTGGTTTATACCCAAATCACGGGAGAACTTCGGTTCGGTGTGGAGTTACATTGCAACCGGGTGCTGTGACCCATAGAACAGCAGAGGTTGAGATAGTCCTCGACCCCTAACCAAGAGGGAAGTCATGACCCATATGCTTCAAATTGGTACCGGCGGAATCAATCCAATGGGGCGTTGGCCGTGGCATTGTAACGGCCGCAGTGTGATGGCACACCGTGGTTCAGGCCATTTCGGCGATAATCACGTTAAATCCGACATCTTCTGTGGCTGTCTGGACTTTTTCTCTATCCATGGTTCTGGGAATAACATTTAGGAGAATCTTGAAATGAATTAGGATCTGAGAACACCGACCATTCGATCTCCATTATTTGAGAGAATTACGCTTCAGCACGCATGTCTCATGTCTACAAGGCCGGTATTTGTTTAACCTTATGACCTATAGGTCCGTTTCATTAAGCTTGCCAAAATTGATAAGGAATTGCAAAAGTGCTATATTTGTGAATCTAGTCCAACCATTTGCTTTTGCATCCTTATTCATCTCTAGAGACTTCGCGTGTCAAAGCGACAGCTTAAGTGTATTTTCGGGGAAGCTCCTTATCCTAAATAGCTCAAATGAAGGATGAACGGACTCATCACTTTGTTGCAAGCCACCGCAAATGTTTTAAGGACTATGATTTACGGAAACTCACATGGAATGAACGAATAGTGCTAGATCCAAGTACATCTATCTAACTGGCGAGATCCTCGAAGAATCCTAGACATACAACACCGTAATTTGGGAAAATCGATTAAAGGATTTGACGTTAGTACAATGAACAACTGCGGTAAATTCAGAGCGGAACTCGCTCAGAGAACTTCTTCGGGTTTCAGCCCCCACGTATGAACGAACCGGGCCAAATTTTAACTGTGCCCCTTGATGTCATCGGACTGAAAATAACGAAACCTCCTTGCAGCAAAAATAGGTCTTGAGAAGAGCAAGGACAAAGCAGAACCTATGCTTCTATCGAAGCGGCGAAAGAACGGCGTCATTGTTGAGGCAGGCCAGAAAAAAATTGAAGCATTAAAAATCATTTCAAGATCAAAAGTAATGTTATAGAAAACGACTATTCTACGTTTACTTTATTAAGCATCACGGTTTCTTTCAATAAACATATATAGCGATTCCATGTGTGTTCGAAAAGAAAATCCTGCGGAAAATCGCTGGGCCCATCTGTGAGTTGCATGATGGGTAGGCTAATGTGAACATGGTCACACGCATCGAAAATTCAGCGATTGCGACTAGAATGTTTGAGCCACATATGCGATCAACTTAAACTACCGGGGATAGCGCAGACAAAAAGATCGCGAAGGAATTCGAAAATGTCATTCAAGTGCCGGTAGTGACCCTGAACAGTTTGCAGTGCCGCACTTAGTAAAATATTTCCTTTTCGAGCTTGAAAATAAATACATGACAATATTGTCCAATATGATTCAAAATGACATTTTCAACCACTAAAGTTGAGAGTACCCCTTGTTGTCACACAACCGCCCGTAACTCCTAAGGAACGGCATTCCTGGGTGTTGTTTCCAAAGTAACAAATGCACTTTTCCAAGAGATTCGCTTTCTGCCAGAACATAAAAAAGTTGTAGTAAAAAGTGAAAAAGAAATCACCAACCCTTATATTTGTCGATATCTGTGGCAACTGCATTCCCAGATTTGTGATTCAAGGTTCTTGACTGTGTTGAATGTTTATAGAGTTTAGCATAATTCCGTCCAGTGGTAGTTGCTTCTATCTGGCTTGTGGCTGCTCCACAAGAGTAGAAGTGGGGGCATAAGTCAAGAAGCTATACTTGCCTCAGTGTTTATGGAAGTTTTCACATCCTTGAGGCGTTGTTTCCATTAGTCTATGTGATGCATCTAGGCCATGTATTTCTTGGGGATACAGATACGATTTAACACAGCTCAGACAGAAGCTTGAAGGGGACTTGTCCTTATAGTACGCAAAGTACAGACAGCGTAATCAGTGAGCTGTGCTCTATACAAGTCTTATATTCGCTGACCTGGACATTTTGCCCACTGGCGGTTCCGAACGGTCATTGCTACTTTTAACTGGTGTTGGAGGGTCTTAAATGGCATACATTTATTAATAAGCGAGTGCCAATAGCACACGCCTATTGTCACGAGTCTATGGATTCAGAGCTTCTTGCTAGCTTATTCTTATTCACCAGGGAGAAGTGTTTAATAGATACAATCAGCTTTAAGTAATATTGTAGCGTTTGCTTTGCGTTCATTTTAATATCCCATCAAAAAGTTAAATTAAGTTATTCCCAAGGACTTGTCTTATATCTATTTCCAAAACTGCGGTTAGATCCTGAAACAATAAAGGTCACTACTAAATTAGAAAAATAATTTCTTTTAACTTATAAAAAATAAAAAAGTACTCATGCCTGTTCTCATGTCCTGTATTTAGTCAATCAAAACATGACCAAACGCTATACGAAACTAAAGGCACGTGGTTCGTCTTCTGCTAGCGCCAATTATTTTTGTTTATATGGGTGGTCAATATATCGGGTGGTGAAAAATAAAAAATTCAAATCAAGTGTGGCATCTTTATTGTTAATTCAAAAGGAATTTCCTTCAAATGTTGGCCGCAACTACGCCTCAGGGTGTCCATTCTGAGGGTCCAATTTCGGATGACTCATTCGTTGGCGAAATGCTCGAAAACCGCGGTTTTTTGCGTTGTAAGTCCACGATGAAATGACAAACAATACTAAAAAGAAAAAACTCACGCGTAATCTGTTAACAAACCCCAATTATAAAAAATACCTCTTAATTATAGCCTCCAACATAGGATAAGTGTATATTCACTTCAGGATGATGAGTTTCTGTGGAAATCAAACTACTCGTACAAGTCGCATTTGTGATGCTAGGTTTGCAGAAATATCTGATGATGGACTGAGACGATTGGTACTGAAAATGAGCCAGATATCGGTCAAAAGGTAAAAGTTTTCCCCTCACATGGACTGAGTCAACCTCTTGAAAAATCAATATGTGACGCGCAAAATAGAAAAGGGCCTAAGGGTAAAAACCAGTTTTGTTCAGGAGAGCCATTTTTAAGAATTAATTACGTGTATTTTTGGTGTACCATCACTTTCATAAAACGCGCATATCTCTGGGAGGGAACACTTTTGTGGCATGGGATCGGTCTCATTCGATGCTCAGATGTTGTCCACATCAAAAAAATTTTTTTTACCCTTAGGTCCCTTTCTCTATGCGCTGTCACATATATTTTTCAATTCAATTTTTATTTTGTTAATATAACAATTTAATTTTTCTTATTATCTACAATGACAAAGAGTTTAGGTTTGTATAAGCCTATGCTACTTAAATATTAGTAAACAAAATTTGATATATTGTGATGAGGTTTAATTAATATCGGATTTAATTGAAGGAAAATTCACAAAAAAACCTTTCTGGATAGGCTGACTAGAGTTTCACATTTTCAACTTGTTTTCAGTTATAATATTTACAACGATGCTAGATCTCTTATATGAATAAAATCAGACTCTTGGCATCTGATTGCAAAATTTTCTTTAAGTCTTGCCAATCTATCATTTACTAACTCCACTTTGGCAACTTCGTGGAGACATGTTGTTGAGTAATGTCTAGGAAGCTTTAAAATCATTTTCAAAACTTTATTTTGGGCTATTTGAAGCTTCTTAACATGAGTTGAAGCCACATTGCTCCATGAAGGACATCCATACAAAAGAACAGCTTGAAAAACTGACTTAAAAATAAACATTTTGTTTTTACTATTTAAAAGAGAGTTTCTATTGATTAGGGGATATAAGAGTTGTATTAAATGATTTATTTTATCTACGACATATGATATATGGTCCTTGAATGTAAGTCTGGGATCCAATATAATGCCGAGGTATTTAACTTTATGTTCCCAGGGTATCTCTGGTAATATTTGAATGGCACATTGCGGTGTAATTGGTAAAGTGGGCATGGCACCACCCTCAGAATCCTAAACTAGAAATACCATATCACATTAAGTAGAGATAACGATGACATTTGAATCAAATGATTTATGGAACCCTAAAAAATCGTTACGAATTTGAACGCATTAAAATCAATGATTAGCAAACTGTAAGAGACTATGTTGTGTTAAAAGTGGACAACGCAATGAGGCACCGCCCATATAATCTCGTGAACTAATGCCGATATGACGATAGTAGTTGGGATATATGTATGAATGGAAACACATCCTGAAAGAAAAGTGGGCGGTGTCACGTACCTATTGAACAAATTTGCAATATTAGACGAAGGCGCATTGATGGAGGGTATATAAACTTCGGCTTGGCCAAACATTATTTGTCGACTTGTTTTTTTTTTTTTTGTTGAAGTGTAAAATTTGTTATGAAAAATTAAATCCAAAACGATGACAAAAATGTTAAAAAAAAACAACCATCTGTTCTATGACAAGTCTGTGTAAAAATCACTGCGTCCGATCCAAATTGGATGCACTTTCGGATCACAACTTGCGGGTTTCTGTATTTGTATTGTTTAGAGTACATTTTTATTGATTGTCTTAATTCTTATTGATTTTTTTTTAGAAATATCACCAAAAATGAGGCAGAAACAATTACCGAGCCAACTGTTGGCACAGTTATAGCGAGCAGACTTCGTTTACCTTATATCGAAATTCCTGGGAGTTTAAGTTTTATCGTCCTCTAAAGTCGACCTCTAAACACGCTGTATTTGATATTGCATATAATACGAACGTGGCTTAAAATAATTTTTATTTTTTTACTTAAGTATTGATTTTGATCTCCTTTGTATGACCGAAATACAATTGTGTACAATGTCTTTATCTAGAGAAGACTGGCAACCCGGTGGGGGACCAAGTGGAAGAAAATACGAAAACTAATGCATTTCAAATATCAGGCAGTAAAAAGTGACGATAACCATTTATTAAGCAGGCCAAGAGTAAGAGTAGTATGTCTTCTATACTTTAATATCAAACTATTGAGACTCCAACTTGGTTTTGAAATTTAGGCTTAGCCGTTGTTGCTTAAAACAACGGATGCACATTTATCCATTATGATTTTTAAATTTTACAAGACTCTTTAACTAGTTTCAAGCTGAAGAAAAAACAATTCATAATTTATTTATTTTATGGTTTTTTAGGTCATCATTACTTTATCATCTGGCTACGCTTATCTTGTTTCTGTCTCAGGTTCGAAAACAATTCAGCCGTCATGTGGCCGCATCGATGCTGGCTATTGTAAATAAAATAAGCCCATTACTCGTGTAGTCGCGACTCCAGCCACCGGTCGAGTCCAGCACCAGCACTTCACTCCGTTTGTTAAATAAACACGCTTTTCAAAATTTCATTAAGTTGGATACTATTTGCACTACAAGTAAGTGGGAGTTCATTGGTACGTAGCATCATCGCGCCTAAATGCTCCAAAGCGTTAGTGAAACTTAAATCATTTCGCTGCCTAATGGCAAAAATATTTGAGACACGGAATTTAATAAAGCCCTCATTGTGCTAATTAAGTGATTTCGATTCATCCCCCTTCCACCCGGCCATCGAGCTGGAAGTTGTGGATATATTCGCCTCGGGCCACAATGCCGCCGCCGCCGCCACCGACACAGCCACACCGCACCACCACAGGCGGCTGGCTCGATGTCTTTGGAAGCATATTTAATAAATTTCCAAAAATGTTTAGCCACAAAGCTTCAGTCACCCAGCCTCATTTAAACTGTTTAAAATGTCAACTTAATGTGCTTAATTAAATGCCAATGGGAGAAGGAATGACTTCTTTTCTTGCGAGCTACAAACGTTCGTCGTTCGCCGTCCTCCGTTCGAACCAAAGGACATCCAATGAAGGCCGACCATTAGCGCGAGTAGGACTGTGGCAATTATAACTACGCCAGCAGTGTCCGTATCGGCCGGGTGTCAGTGAGCGTGCGTGTGTGTGCGGAGCCATGAGAAAAATAATTAACAATTTGTTTAAATAAATGAGCAAATAATGTCCACAATAAAGTTTGGCCGTAGAACGTTTGCGGCGTACTTGTAATTAGAGTGGCCATCGTCACGCGCAATCCATGCCATCGCGAGAATTCAATTGAAATTGTTCGAACGTTGGCATCTTCGGTTGAAGGAAGGCCACTCAGATAAGCGAACTTCTTAGGCAATGAATTGTTACTTGAGCTAGCAGTAGAGTTTGTCTTCCGGAAATTCCCAGGACGCATGTTACCAGAACTCCGGGTAAAGCCCGGGATTTCCGAATCTGTTTATTTTATGTAAAACAGCTCAACAACTTCATTTTTCTTTCTTAGTGACCAGAAAAGGTTATTTGGACTTTATAATCTAAACCATTTTTACATAGATGATTGCGCTTATATAGAGAGTATTATTTGCAAAATTTCAGTGATTTTGCTCAAGAAACTGGACGGATATTTCCAAATAAAAAACTAATTTTGATGAGGTAGTGTCGGTTGAGGGTCTCCAACACCAACTTCCCGTAGAGCTATATAGCCCATTTTCAATACCAACCATGCTAGGTTAACTACACATGTTTGTGCCAATTTCAGCTCCCTAGCTGAAATTTTCAACAGACGGACAGCCGGACAACATGGCGAGATCGTCTTAGAATTTTACGAGGATCAAGAATATATATACTTTGTTGGGTCTCCGATGATTATTTCAAGGTGTTACAGACAGAATGACAAAACTAATATACCCTCCATTGTATGGTGGAGGGTATAAAAAAACAAAAAATAAGGATTAATTTTCGGCATTGGTGGGCTGAATAAACGTGCACAAACTACTAATATAATAATAGTGATGTTTTAAGTTAAGCCTCGATAAATTAGATTTAGTCATTCATTAAGAAAAAAGTGCCATTTTTGATTCGTGTCTGTAGGAAAAGTCCCGCTGTTCTCGCTTTTAAATAAAATTACACAGTTTCAAAGTATTGATCGAAACTAAAAAGGCTCCATTTGGATGCTACTAGTTTAGCTGCTGTTCCATTTTTAATGGTCTTATAAATATTGTGTCGTAAACTTGATATGTTGCATTTTCTTCGCAATTTTGTCTTCCTATCTTTAGCACAATTGTAAAGTTTAAATTCTCTTTATCATTTTTCACCATATTTGGCTAAAAACTGCCAAAACTTTAGGAAATTTAGTAAAGTTATCTTCAGAATAATAGACTCCTTTTAATTAGGAATTCTTCAGAAAATTGTAATGTTAGGAAATGCATTTTTCACATTTCCTTATCAGTATTTATTGTTTAGGCTACTTCAAGCTTTATACACTGAGAAGAGAAATAACCTTATATAAGGTTAACTTAAGCATTAATAAACATGATTTGGAGTCTACGTTATATAAGGTTAATTTTAACGTTTTGTTGTTGACTGGTATTTAACAATAATAATAGTTAATTTAACTATTCTATGAAAAGTTTATGAAACCATGTTAACTTTGAAATATGTTAATTTTAAAATAATAATTGTTGTTTTAACAATGTATTGTTGAGTTTTTAACCACTAAAATTGTTGTTATTAAAATTTTATAGTTAAATTATTGAAACAATACATGTTCAATTTAACAATGAAATTATTAATATTATTAACTATGAATTGTTATTGAAATCATTTTTATTGTTAAGTTAGCTAATTATTGGTTACCTATTTTAACCAGAAATATAGTTACTGCTACAATTTTTAATATTAAATTAACCTACTAATTATGTTTTTTTTTCTTTACATGTATTCGGTCTTTTTTCATAATTAGGACTTTAAGAGTTTTTTATTCTGAGAGACCTTTTGTTGTTTCTTTTTCAGAATCAACTTAAAAAATTGGTAAAATGTATTGGCTTGGTTACCTGGCAGACTGTACAGCTGTTTCTAACCCGCCAAGGTTATTCTTCAGCAGTCTTTAGCAACGATTATTTGGATACAAATCATATGACTTATACGGGATTCCCATTATGATTAATGAGAATTACCCTTTGCGTATAGTCTTCGAACTGTGCGGAAAGCAATCTTCATAGCGTAATATCATTGCGTACATTGTACAGCTAGCTTTGCATTTGGTGGTGGTTTTTTAAAAGAGCGATATTTCTCACAATTTCAAACGTTCAGAGCAGAGGAAGATAGGAAAAAGGATGGGGGGAAAAAGACAGTCGCAATCGTTGCAACTTCGTGTATCTTAATTCTGAACTTCGTATAATACAAAGCAGATCAAAAACGTCGATACAACAGAGCCGAATGCTCCTTAAATTTTTGTTTATGTCGCATATTTTTCTGCCTCTCTCTTGAAGAAACCAACCTTATATAATGTTAACTCAACTATTCTGTATGTACATTTGACCTTGTATTACGTTATTTTGTCTTTGTTATCAAACTTTTATTATGAAAAATTTAACCAGACACTTGGTTAACTAATAATTCTATTTTCGGCTCAGTGTATGCAATGCCACCTATGGTAAAAAGTTATAAACTAAAATCTCTGCTGTTTAATACGGTTGAAAAATGTGGAAATTTTTTTTTTTATTATTGTCATGATCTAAATAATGAAAAATTATATTGTAAGGAATATAAGTAGCTAAAGGAGGAAAAAAGACAACAACTTATTTAGTGCCCCCTAAATTTTCAGTACAAAATTCTTTAAATGCAATAAGATTATTGAATGAGGAGCTAAAAAAAGATTAAAGTTGTTACTTATTTTGTATACGTCCGGGATTTTCAGCTATTCCGGGAAATGAAAAAGTATGGGAAAAGAAAAACTCTAGCTAGCATCAAGGAAAATGGCTATTAAACAATTATCTTCTTAACTTCAAATATCAAGAACATCTAACAACAGGTACAAAATGCAGGTGGTTCCCACTCGTTAAACCGTAGTTCCAGGTCTCGATGTAAGAATTACATCGTGTACGGTTCGCTGATTTGAGAGAATTTCCCTGTTTTGTTTCATAATACTATGTTGAGTGCCAAATTTAATCAAGAACGCCTGCCGAGGTGCGATACACGCAGAGAAAAGACATGGTTACACTATGGTCACCGCAACAATAATTTATTCTCTACAATAAAAGCATGTTCATCGCAACCATAGTGTTGTTTTTTGAATTTCATTTTGACAAAAGTATGATTACGGCAATATTAATATTGTTGAAATGTAACAATAGTATTATTGCCTAATTTAGGAATGAAAATATGGTTTAGCAACCATATAAACATGGTTGGTGCAACTAAAGTATTGTTGTTTAAAATTTACGTTAACAATAATATGATTCCGGTAATCATACACTATGGTTGCGACTATGAACATAACAAAACAGGTTTTGTAGAGCAAACATGTATGTGTGTGCGTATGTTTTTTCGATATACAAAAAAACATTTACACACGATACAGTGAATGCTTGTTGTCCATTTAGGAAAACAACAACAATCGGAAGGTAGTTCGAGAGATTTTTATTGTGTTTTCTTTGTTCGGTGAAATACTCTAATACCGACTGGTTCTCGTTTATTTAAAATCTGCTTGCACTTAAGCATACTTTATAGCCATTGATCATGGTTTAATCACATTCGTTTTTTGGGGTCTACGGATGGTGCAGTAGAATTCACCCCTGCTGGGAACTAAAAGTATTTTCGACTGCCGTTGGAATATATATTTTTGTTTCTTCAATGGAATGTTCAATAAAAATATGGCCTCAATTCAGGCTATTAACTTATTGTAATGCAGTTTAATATAACTTGTTGATAAAAATCTCTATTTTTGAATAACAACATTGCCCAATCCTAATAAATAGTTTCGGGGATCATAGTATGGTTGAGTGAATCATAATATGGTTGTGAAGATAATAGTATGGTTGAGTGTGACTCATACCATTGTTCTGAGGATCATAGTATGGTTGTGGGTGAATCATACTATGGTTGTGGGATCATAGTATGGTTATGTGTGAATCATACTATTGTTTTGAAGATCATAATATGCCATAATAATAGTTCTCAGTTAATGTGGGTCACTGTCTGTGAAAATAGAAATTCTGTGGTGCACAGCATAATGTTTTGGAAGAATTTTCCCGTGATACCCTGTAAGTTATTACCCTGTTGCGCCAAATTGTATAAGCTAAGTGTTAGCATCCCGCAAGTAGGACGAAATTTAAATCTTGCATGAATTTTTAGGCCTTCACACGTCTGTCAACACTTTCCTTTTGTTGGCACGTGCATATGTCTTTTTTGTACTGCTCTTATGGACTTAGAAACATCGACACGCCCTCTTGTTACAAAGATGCCAACCTATTGACAAATAGTGGCAAATATCCAATACTAGGGATACTCATGAGTTTGGTACTCAAAATCTAGTCAAATTGTTTCCTTTGGATACAGGCTAGGTTTGAAACAATTTAGAACTTGCAAGTCCATTGCCATTACCGGAGAGGATGTACTCTAAATAAAAACACCGCTTACCGGTCATTGAGTTTTCGTCCAACACAGACGGGGTATTCTACGCTCTGAGACTGTTGTCCTACCATTCCCACCCAATCCTTAAATAACCGACGATAAATATGTATGCCTGCGTTACTATTTTGGTGGGTCAGGGGTTAATCTCAGGAACTACTGCTCATTATTTCAGTTTTGCCTGGGCAAACGTTTCACCTGATGGGACCACTTGCAGCGTGTTCCACCCACACTAAATTGACCTCAGTGAAACATTCAATTTGCTCAGCTTCGTTTGGTTGAAAACCACCTTAAATTGATGCAAACCGCTGTTACATGTGCAAACGGGTGATTTCGTTTGCTTTAGCGGGATTTAATTAGTTTTTGCTCGTGTTCTGCATTTCGTTTTCACTTCTTGTTTTTATCACACTTCCATTGTGTGGCAATCGCGGACACGCTCTGTGTGTCGCATTTTCCGCAGCTAAGTGGAAAAGTAAACAGAAATCCATTAACTCAGCAATTATTGTCCGTCTAACGAACGTTCTATTCTCGCCCGGCCACCGACGCTCTCAACACTGACGGGCACTCGAAAAATGAGATGAGTGCTTGAGGTGGCCGCATGCAGTCGCAGACCGTTGCAGAATGTGGGGACTTGGGGAATTAAATGAGCTGTTGCCGCACCGCCCGCCCTTGTGTGAAGTGGGTCGATTGAGGCGGACGACAGCTCAATGATGCACAACGTCGGGAGATTGTGTGAATTATGGAAATTTATTTTTGTTTTAAAAGGAAATCAACACAATTTGCTCTGAAAGGTGCACAAGGCAGTAATCACTCACTGGTCGATATCGATTTTGTAGCCCAGATCTATGGAGGCCCGGATGTGTTCTTTGAGGTTGATGAAGCCATTGCGCAGTGATTCTTGAGTGAGGTATTCGCGTATTTTCTCTTGGCTATCGCAATACACCAGATTGTCGACGTTGTCAATCATCTTCTGCAGGGACACTTCCATGCGGTACAGTATGAGCAGAGCCTCGCTAGTCCGGCTTTCGTCTGCGGTGGCGTCTTCCTCGCGCCTGAGACCATGGGCGAGCTTAACAAAACCCTGAGCCGCTGTGAAATCCAAGCCGGTCACTTTGTGGCAATCAATGACCACCGGAATCTGGAACTCTGCCTGTGTGGCGGCCTTGAGTACCTTGGCGCGCAAGTGATTGATGGCGGGAAAGTAAATGCCATTGCCGGGCGTCACACAAATGTATTGCATTTCTTCCACCTGAACGAGAATGAAAATGGGCTGGTAAGTGCTACAAGGATAGGATACAGAGAGTACTTACCTCCTGGATTTTCACCGAGACTTCCGGTCGAGCCCACAAGTACAGCAAATGCAGGACATTGACGATGATGCTCGCTGACAACCCAACTTCGACGCCACACAGAACGCAGACGCAAAAGCAGCCAACCCAAATGCCGCAATCGCGCTTGGATTCGCGCCACAACCGTACCGGCAGTTTGAAATCGATTAAAGTGGATATCGAGCAGATCAAGATGGCGGCCAGAGTAGCCTCGGGAATGTAATTGAAGTACGGACTCAGGAAGATCAAGGCGAGCAGCACAATGATACCTACAGAGAGTATTTTGCACACAATTTAGAATATTGAAAGGATATTGTGTCCCATAGTACATACCGGAGTACAAGTTGGCCATTGGCGTTTTGAGACCGCAGGTCGTACTTATAGCATATCGGCTAAAGGCTCCCGACGTCGGCATAGATTGGACACAAGAGCCAACGACATTGCACAAGCCCACCGTCATCAGTTCGTGATTGGTGTCAACTATACCCTTGGGATCTGAGCCAACAAAACCGAACATGTCAATCAATCAATGCAAGTGTACGGATGGATACTCACTCAACTTTCCAATCGAGATGTTAGTCAGTACGCCTATGATCGGAATTACTATAATGCCGATATTTAACTCGACCACCATATCCCAGAAGGTGTACGTTCGCTCAGAGGTCTCAATGGTGAACTCGGGCAACGTAAAGTTCGGCAATCCGGCGAGAGCATTTTTGCTGAGTGCATAAGGAACTTGGGCCTCCCACTTCAGCCACGTGTACGATATGATGGCAGTGATCACCACGAGCAGAGTGGTGCGAGAGAACGACAGATAGCGACAGAAAATGCTATACTTTTTACCGATGTTTGGCCGATCTGCTATCTTCTCCAGTAGCTGTAAAGAGCAGATGGGGAAAGTTGATGTAAAAAATATATTCGCCATTAAAGTAATTTTTCGTAAAGAAGTGAGATGCGAATTATTCTACTTTAAACGGGTGCTTTTACTTTTTCGATAAGTGGTAACCTAAAATAAACAACAAATTACTTGCCATTACGATGTTGCAAAAGCAACAAAATTAGATCATTTGGGAAAATGTTCGCATTTATCTCGTAAACTACTTGTGATGTTAAAAAGCTGGATTTTGAAGAACAACACACTCAGAAAAAATGTTGGTCGGAGATTGGTAGGAACTACAAAAATTCCGTTGCAGTGATCAAATCTTTGTTATCATAATAAATATGTGGAACCACAAGATGATAAATATGATCATTGTATTGTACACACAACTAACTGATCGGTTATACGAATGAATCGCTGATAGATATTTACAACAGTTTGTTGTGACAACGAATAGTTTTGCTGTAACTAATTATTGGTAATACGAGTAATACCTAAAATGTAATCATAACCAAAAGCGGGTTGTTAAATGGTATTTTTAAAAATTATTTTCTAAAGGTTCGAAAACTTGTTTGTTTCACCGATATGCAAGTACGAAAAATTGCAGAGCACTTAATAACAGTCGGCTGTACTGATGGAATATTTGAGGCACGAGTACATCTACACCTCAATCACAAATTCGACAACGAATCTGTTATCTGTCTGCACAGGTATTAGAAATCCTCAAGCTCTCGCTAACAAGATTAATACCTGGAAACTGCAACATGGCTAGATGATCTTAGATTTTATAATATATATGATATGGGGGAAATCATTTTTGATATGCTTCCAACGAATGGACAAAGTGAGTAGACGGCCCCCTTGTGATACAAATTAGAACATTTTCGAGACTACGAGTATGTGTACGAACACTTTTAGAATCGGTCGCTTGCATTTGTGGTTCTCTACCTTAATTGTATAAATTGTATTTTAGCATCCTGAATAACGCTGTTTATACTCTCACCACACTGGAACAAGAGTATACTAAGTTCTAATTCTCTAAAAATTTTGTGTCGATTTAGACATGTCCGGTGTATCTCGGAAATGTAAATCGAGCCCAATGAAACTTTGTATGTAAATTATTTAGTTTTCGGCTACTGACGCTCGTGTAGCCCCTAAACAAATGTTCCTCCCGAAATTTGGTTATTGGTGCTATTTTGCACACAGAATGAACTTTGCTGTAAAAAGACCAGATTAGTAAAAACCTTGATAAATCCCCCATACAAATGTACCTTCCTATTTTCGATCTAATCAACCTAAAAGAGTCAAATTTCATCAAATTTTAATAAAATTTGGTTATAGGAAAAGCATTATTAAAAATCGATGAGATCGGTCCAGGTTTTTAAATAGCATCCATACCAAAATATCTACGTTTTGTGGTCTCATCGACCTAGGACTGCAACATTTTATCACACTCTCATATCGGTCAACGTATCCATATAGCCCTAGTACAAAGGTCCAGTCCGATTAAAGATACAACCGCCCAATAGCAGCTCTATTATTTTGGATCGAATTTATAAAAATATGATACAATCGCCACACCAATGGTCCCACGGACCAAAACCTGGTTTCCAGCATATGTCCATATTGGTATATAACAATTATATTTCCTAACGATGCAAAACATTATTTGTTCTTACTTTTTGGCTAAAAATAGGCGGATCTTAGGACCGAAACCCGGTTCAATTAAACATGAAATAGCAGCTACTAAAATACAATGAAATTCCCTCACCAGGGGTTCCATTTCCCATAAAAGCCCAAAACCGAATCTCTTTAAACACGAACATTCAATGAAATTTCCTCTGGAAACCAAATATCGTCGGTATGCAGCAAATAAAGGTTAACTCACATAATTGTTTATCTGAGTTATTGAAGATTTAAAGTTTATGGTCGCTGGAAAATCATTAAGTAGTAGTCATAGGCTTCGAGCGACCTATAATTATCCCTGGTGAAATTGGGTCGGACTGGCCTTTGTATATCCCCACGAAATATGTCCTACCCGCTCCAGAAGTTATATACTAAGTCCTACCTTGCTCAAACGCTAGGCGAAGGTGCGGAATCTTCTGGATAGCATTTTGAAATATTTAATGCTCTGGCTATGGCTTTTTGGGCCCAAATATCGACCATCTACAAAGTGGTCACATAAATTCACAAAATCACTGAAATTCCTTCACGACTTAACGTAAGCACTGATTCTAAAAATCATCGAAGGGAATTTCTAAAGTTTGTGTCTTACATATCGGCAAAATCTTACCTCTAGCAAGACTAGAAACGATATTGCGCACACGCCCATTATCAAATCAGCAGCATTGGCTTCGTCATATCTGGAGAACAAAGTCTTGATGGAATCCACCAGCCCGACCACTAAGTACTTAATGCCCAGTAGCACCTTAAGCTGCGACTCTATAACTAGGACAGCCGTAGCAGATGAAAAGGCCTTTATAACGGGCATCGAAATGAATTCGAAGATGAAACCTAGAGGACAAGAGAAGACCGTTAACTTGAAGTCTGGCAGTAGGCCCTTTGTACTCACCCATTCGTAGACCGGACATTATCAGCTGGACTAGGCCACTCAGAAAGGTGAGCATAAATGCAAACTCAATGGGCTTTCCCATCGTAAATTGAACACTGACCAATGCCACCAGACTGGTGGGGCCAATGATGACCTTGTCAATTGCGCCAAAGAACAGGTAGATGAACGAGCCCACAAACGCCGAACACAGGCCGTACCTAGCCGGTAGACCGGCCAGCAGTGCACACGCTATACTCTCCGGAATGATGGTGAGCCCCAGGGTAATGCCGGCAATGGCGTCATTTATGCCCCATTCCAAGTTATAGTTGCCTATCCATCTCAGCATTCGCAGCTTGTTGCGTAGAATCTTCTTGGCCGCCTCGCCTCCACTCCGCTTGCTGGACTTTGCGGTGAAGACAATGCGTGGGTTCTTCCTCGCCCCATTCTCGCCATTTAGCATTTCCATTTGCTCCATTGTGCCTATTATGTATTGCCTGTGGCGCAAGAAGCGGCATCCGTTGCGCAATTGACTTGTTAAGTACGACGGGTCTGCGTTATTGACGTGTATCACTTACCTCGTATCTACTATTATCACTTGCGTTTATTGCAACTGGAACATGTCAATCGATTCGCTGCTGAAACGATAATGATCGCGATTCAATCGACCGAATGTATGCATATGTACAGCGTCTGAACAATTGATATTTACCTTAGAAATCATCATCATCCGGTCTGGTCAAATTGTTGTTGTCCAAATTTTATCCCAATTTTTCCACTCGTACTCTTGTGTGCCCAGTACCTGTGGCTTCCAAGTGTGAATTATTATAAAAAGACCGTTAAACAATTAGGCATACATCGCACTTTCCACAGAGGAGGAGGCACTTGCTCGTGGTGAGTCCGTCACAGTCTGCTTCTGTCTGTCTTTTGTCATCATTTAGCTTTAAATCGTCATCTGTGTACACAAGATATTCTCGTTCTCGTAATTGTTGGTGTTGATCTAAGTTTGTGGATCTCCATGAATGTTTATTAGAGTGGGTCAGTTTGTTTGGCTGACAAAAACTAAATTCAGTATGTGACAGCCTTTTGACCGAATAGGGCCTAGGTCTGAATTCCGCTCTTCGAATTTTAATGTGTGTCTGTCTTAAATTTAAGACAAGTTTAATTGAATTTGCGGTTCGCTGGTGTTCATCAACGGCTTTGTCAGATGGCAATGCAACCTTGAGTTAGTTGTCGACCTCTCCTTAAAGTAAACTGCAGCACCTGCATCAAAAATAAAATTATCTGAAAGTAAACTGTGTTTTTTAATAAAGTCCTTCTACTGGATCACATCTAAAGTGCAGAACCCAAATAAAGTCGCACACAGAGAACAGATTCGTTGCCACAACCGAATTTTTTGCCTACAGACTGATTGAGGTTCCATGCACCTCTAGCGTTCTACCAGTACAACCGAATGATGTTGGCTTTTCGTAACTTTCAGTTATTTCAAGTATCCGAAACTTCAGAAGAGAATTTTTGAATGAAAAAATCCACATATCACACTTGTTTAAGTCAATCGATCGACTGAAGTCAATTGAAGAACTTGAAGTACTCATAGGGAGGGCCATGACGAGAAAAAAGTAGAAAAGAAGATGGATGATTTTTATTGAAACAAAAAAATAGGATAATCGATTGGCTTAAAGTCAGTAAAAATCGAACTATTTTTTTTAAAGTACGATTCAACAACCCCTTTTCGGTTATGATAAAGTTTTAGTTATAATCACTAATAAATAGTTACACCAACAAAATGTTAACAAAACTATTGCTTGCCACATCCACCAGTTGTGACCAAATACTTTTTTCGCGTTTCATTGTTATGACCGATCAATAAGTTGTGAGTACTGTACGATGATCATATTTATCATCTTGCGGTATTTTGAACCTAATATCCATTGCGATTATTCTTTAAACATTCGGTGGTTGCAACCGAAATTTAGCTTTGCAAACGAATCATTGTAGTTCCAACCGATTTTCAACTAATTTTTTCTCTTTGTGCACCAACTTTGTACAATCGGACCCTTTTTCTACAATAGGATACTTTTTTGGACACTCTATTGAGTTAAGAGTGTCCAAAAACCGGGGTTTTCAAAATTCATTCGGTTTTTTTATCTTCAAAACCGCGTTTAACCGACATTCCCGTTTTAGACTTCGAAATATTTTCCCAATCCAAAGTAAAGTAATTAACCCCATTACGAATTGAGGCTTGGTTTTATTTAAAAACAAATTAGTAAAATATTTAAAGTCGGCAGTGGCCTCTATATTCCGGATGTGCAGAAAAGCAAATTGACAACTGGTTTTTGGATCCCTTCAATCTGCTCTGAATTAACCCAGACTTAAAAATTAGGTCATGTTTGAATTTGTGTGAAATTTGTATTGTTTTTGATACCAATAGATCAGATTTTGGGTCGTGGGTTAGTCACCTAAATTTCGTCAAACTTTAAACATTCAATGTAACCTCTCTAGTCCGGACACTGGCTAGCTCGGATTATCCCGTGGTCCGGACAACTCAGTGTTTCGGACAGTTTTAAAATTTGACCTCTGCAGTCTGGAAAAAAATTTGTTATATTTTTGAAGATTGGTTTAAAATGTAGTTATCAAAAACCAATGATAACAAGCTGTTGAAAGCACTTTTGTTATTGAATAGCACGCCATCACCAATACAGAGCCTAACTTTTGAGTTTTGTTTTTGCGTCTAAACTGCAATCCTGCAACCAATGGATCAGAAATTAATTCTGAACGTCAAAGTTGGATATATTGAACGAATCTTTTATACGACATTCTTCAAGATACCGATGCAAATATAACTAGTCCTCCCTCTTAAAACATAACTAACACTTATTGATTTCTGTTCTCTCATTTTTTTGTAAACGAATTAAATATAATTTATTTTTTATATTTCGCTTTTTAAATAACTTATTTCAGAGTAAAATAAATAAACCTAAATGACTTAGTATATAAAAAATGTTGTACTGTAGTCCGGACAATTCAGTAATGCGGGAAAACGTCGAAACTATTTCTGTCCGGATTGGAGATGCTATACTGTAATTGTATTTTTGATTTCGTGAGAATATTTTATAGTTATTTTGAAGCCATATTTGGGTATACAAAATTAGCCTAATGATCCAAATCCGTCCAAGATTGGTTGTTTGTCCATCATAACATACTAAAGTATATCGAATCGAAATCGGAAATGAAATAGTTCTTATAGAAAGTCAAGTGGGATCTTCGTACTGAGGCTTTATTTAAATGTGAATCGGTATCACCAATTTTTACTGGTCGGAATGAACTGTGGCAAATTTCTTCAAAATTGGATTTTACATGTGGCTGCTAGAGCTAAAGACATAACTAAATTTACGTGTGGGAGCTACGAGTATTGTTACCATATATGTATTTTTGAAAGTCTTTTGTACAAAAACCTGACTTTTGCCAAATTACATGAAAATCGGACAGCAACTGCGACCTGTTGTTTGAAAACAAGCTTTATATAGACAGCAGAGTAGGACTGACGGCACAAATTTATCATTAAATCGAATCAACTGTTGATTCTTAATCGATCGGGGGTCGGGCTTAAATTGTTTCGTGAGTTACGTATTCCGTACACACAAAAAAACGAAAGTCGGAAACCCGACAGCAACATACCAGGTAAACCGACATGTCGGGGTTTAGCTATATCAAGGAAACCGACTAACGGGTTGGGACGTGAAGACCGGAATGTCGGTTTCGGGTTCGGACACTCTAATTGAGTTGTCTTGGTGTACCTTTGCTTAATCACAAAAGCTACCCACTCTAATGTGTATGTGTTTGTTTGGCTACGTCGACATATGAACGCATGCCTCAATGAATACTCATCTTTACATACTAATGTTTGTAAGCAAATTGTAGGCAGTCGGACTCTAACGACGTAACGTCAATTTTGCACTTTGATCCAATTTAAGTCGACGTCCCGTTATCATGACTTCGCATTGAGTCCAAGAGAAGTGGTGGTTCACGGCGGCGAGAAGACACTGACTGGCAAATCACGCAATCATGCTTACCTCAAATGATTTTCATGATTCACGATCATTTCCCAATTTATATTTAATTTATATTTAATTATGAAAAATTTCATTTAGAATGGTCCAAAAAGTGTGCAGCACTTGCTCGGACCACATACGCACTTTACCACTTTTGGAATCAATTGAGTTAAGTTCGTCTGTCTATTGCGCACGATAACTTCCGAAAGGATACTTTTGTAATTGTACAAGGGGTACATTTTTTTAAATAGACTCTACTGCAAATTTGTAACCATAATGGAATGTTAGCACTTTAATTTGGGTATTTGGCTTGACAATGTAAAAATCTGATCGAGCTTCAATCTTGAACGCAAACACTCCATTTGGATACGACAATATTTTTTTTTGGATTTTGGTGACTGTTCATCTGCCGTGTATATCCACCATAAGAGCGAATAAATTCATTGGTCCATGAAACGGAAACATTTATGCCATTACCTATGGAATACAAAATCATTTGGATGATAGCCTTAGCTTCGCTGGTAGAGCTTCAAAGGTCAATCAAATTTAGATGATTCATTTAGTGTGGTGTTATCATATTGAATGTTGACCTCAAGCTCGTCCAAAGTAGTAAACTACGTACTTGACGTAACCCTCGATAGGTGTCAAGTCGCATGATCGCGTGAGATAACCCGAAAGCCACATTTTCCTTCACAACTTCGAGTGCTGCGTCGGTAGCCCCATCTAGGTTGAAACCAAAGCCCGTTTATAATGTTGTTGTCAAACTCTGACTACAGAATGTAGGTTAACCTGCTCCATACCAAGGATCATTAAGGGCAACGGTAACTCCTGCGCAATATCGAAAGACAATCCATAAAGCCCACCACCCGTCAAAGTGTGTGCATGCTCCGATGCTTCATGAATTGTTTTCGGATTCATAGCTTATTTTGATTGTCGACAAAGCCGCTGAGGAAAAGCATGGGTGTCGTCCGCGAAGATGATTTTTTGGCCAACATTTCCAGCGTCCCATGGCAGCCCTGATTCAATTTTTACGTCAGAACAATAGAAATCTTAGCGCAAAATGAGTCTGATCGTCGCAGAATTAGCAGTTTTGGCTCTTAATATTTACTGAGCACTACTGCGACTATGATTTCTTCATTTAGCATCATTATATGTGTGGTTGGTGCCCAAGCAAACTATGGGGCGACAGAATGTAAATGAGGTTGCGGATCAGTGTTGCCAAAACTGGAGATGAAGTAGCGAAATTTCTTAAAAAAAAATTAGAAAAATGCCTAAAATCCGCTGGAAAAGAGATAAGTATTGTTTAAAAATCACATATTTTAATCGAAGTATAAGGCAAAATCAATTCTGTCATATTCTACTGGTGAATTCGACCACACGACATTAAAACTTCAATTTAACTTTAAAATAAAATTATTATTATTATTAATATTGTGAAATACAGGGGTGACCGCCGTAATTTGCTTATTTGGGAATGAAATAAAAAAATTATGAGCCTTAGAAAATGTATTTTATATTTAAATTATAAGGGAATGAGGGAATGGTTTTAAATAGTGTATCTGGCAAATGTCGACCTTCGCTATCCACACCTTGCTGCATACGTTTTCTGAAGTTCTCATGAACTCTAGCATTTTGACTGGTATTCTGCCAAAATTGTATTCTGCCTCAATATTGTTAATTAGGTCTTCCAAGGTGTTGGGACGTTTGATATACACCTACGACTTCAGTTAACCCCAAAGAAAAAAATCGCATGGAGCTAAGTCATGGAGCTAAGTCTGGTGCCGGCCAGTTCACATCACCCCTCAAAGAGATAAGCCGTCCAGGAAATATTTGCCTCAAACAATTCATGGTAACCCTCGCTGTGTGTGCAGTGGCACCATCCTGTTGGGACCATGTATCCTCTAATGGCATTGCCTTAGTTCATCATGAAGAATCCGGTGAATGAACGTCTGGAAATGCCAAGAGCTAGTGATTGCTTTCGAGCAGAGCGTTTCGGAGATGTTTTGAGGTGTTGTAATCCTTCTCTCAGGTCCCCTTAGTACACATGGCACATTCCTTGCTGTTCTGATTGAAGTTGCCCAATTTACGATTAATTGCCCTCCAGGAACACGCCAGCGTGGGGGAACAGCGAATCGTTAACTAAAAGCATGGTGCACTGCAATGATCGAGCATTTGAAAAATACGCTTAAGCACAAAAAGACCTCTCCTCACGTGTCCAATGCATGATGACTACTGAAAGGCCGAATACAAATCTCCCAACAGCCACTATAAGCCACGTACACTCTCCACTCTCTTCGACCATCAGTGCCGCAACAGCCTGCAGTGCGCTCCACACCGTATAAAAGGATTAATTTTAAAAGTGAAATCATGTATAGCACACGCAGAGAAAAAACATGGTTACTACATGGTCACGGCAATAATAATATGTTTTCCGCAATAAAAGTATGCTCGTCGCAACCATAGCATTGTTAACTGAATTTATTTTTGACAATAGTATAATTGCTGCAATATAAATATTGTTGAAATGTAACAATAGTATTATTGCCAAATTTAAAAATGAAAATATGGTTATAGCCACAATATTAATATGGTTGGTGCGACAAAAGTATTTGGCGTTTTATGTTAACAATAATATGATTACGGCAATCATACTGTATGATTGTAATTTTTCTTCATTTAAATATGCTTTTAAGAACAAATGTTATTGGAGCGGATCTAATGCAATAATAGTACTTTTTTTTATCGAAATTAAAGTTTTTTAAACAAGCTGCTTTGGCTTTGTTTACCTGAAATTTTTTCAATAAAAACGCTTACGTTTATTTAAACTTATTTTTTCTACTGTGAAATAAATCAATCCTATTATTTTGAATTTAATGTATATTTGAATAATTTTCATAATTCAAATCTATTTGTGACAACTTGAACCAATTCTAATTAATAATATTGTCGACAACTTAAACAAATTATATTGGGGATGATAGTATAATTGTGTGTGATAATACTATGGTTGTAGGAATCATAACATAGTTGCGTGTGAATCATACTATGGTTGATTGGATCATACTATGGTTGTATATGAAACATACAATGTTGTGAGGATCATACTATGGTTGTGGAGATCATAGTATGGTTGAGTGTGAATAAAAGTATGGTTGTGGGGATCATAGTATAGTTATGTGTGAATCATACTATTGTTGTGAGGATATTAGTATGGTTGTAATTGAACTATACTATTGTTGTGAGGATCATAATATTGTTGTACCGCAACCATATTACTTTTTTCTGCGTGCATGTAGAGGTCATATATACTCACTGTAAAAGTATTCTATCGTTTGCTCCCATCTTCCATAACAAAGACAAAACCCCCTCTATGAATTAAGGACCTTCTACAGTATCAGCAATCATTTTTTGATTCTATTGAACATCTGACATTTTTGTGTTAATACTTTTTTGGTTACCCTTAAAACTCGTAGTTATATTCCTTTTTATTCCTGTTACTCTTTATGAGCATTTCAGAATTTAATACATAGTTTTGGGTGGGTTGGATTGGATGTTTTCCGTAAAATTTCAAATTTACAATACGATTTACATTAAAACGACTCGTATTTATTCTACGGAATTCACAAAAATAAACGTTATGGAATTTTTTTTTTGATAAATTGTGTAAAGTGAAAATGCATCGTAGTTTTTCTCACAAATGCCTAGTTGGTTTAGAAATGTAATAAACATTCAATTTCGTCTAATCTTATGAATAAATTAATTTTGATTTATACCTTTGAAACATTTTGGAGAAAATCTTCTTGTAGAAGTTGTCATACCCTGTATATATTTTAAAGCATAGCTTGGGAATTTCGATTAGAATTAGAAATCATTACGATTAGAGAATTAAAATAATCTAATCATTAGAATTGAATTTTGATAAAAATTTCAGATTACTAATTGATTTGATTAGAAATAATCAAAAATGTAATCACAATTAGTGACGATTAGCATTTGTAATCGAATCTAATCAAAACTAATCCAAAAAATAATTGATTAGATTTCTTGATTATTTTTAATTAGATTTGATTAGATCAACTATTTTTAACTATTTTTGTGAAAAGAAAATATTTATTTATCACATTTGTTGCTATATTTACATAATATAACAGTTTTTGAATATTGCATAAAATTGCATACGGTGCACCCTGTTCTTTAAATAAACACAAGACACAGCTGCTTATATATAATTCACAAAAAATTGACATTAGACTTCATTAATACCAACTTTTCAAAAGAAAAGTCTGACAATGAATTTCGTCTTGGAGTATTGATGATGCCTGCAAATGAGAATAGTCGTTCAACGGGTGCTGACGACGCCAGTGGGGTGTTACACAATAGGAATGCTTCCTTCAAAACATTATATTTGGTCCAAATTTCAGGGCCGGGATCCGGGTCATTTAAGTAAGCGTAAAACTGATTGCTTAAGTACACAAAGAAATTATACTTGTACTTCCACAAAACACGTTGAAAGTTAACATTAATAATAACACACCAACAAAGTGAACCAGCTGTGTCTAGTGTTTATTTAAATAGCAGGGTGCACCGTATGCAAAAGTTGCCAGCAGGGGTGACTGCAGTTTCGGTGAACGCTACTTCACCATTTTCAGATCCCATTTTAATTATTGTAAACCTCAAAAATATAACGATAACTGCCATTTATACGATAATAAAAGAAACATTTAAGGTAGAGGTATTCCCACCCAAATACATGTGGTGCCTGCCAGTGGTTCCAGTAAACGGATCATGATCGAATGCTTGACCAGTAGACATTTTTGTCACCGTAAGTGATTTCCTGACTAAGGGTGGATTGATGTATAACCGGCCAATCGTATATTAATAATTAGAATCAGTTTTTTCAATCAATCGATCCTAATATATATATTATCTTCTTGGTTTGTCAGTACTTACTTTTAGAGATCTGATTAGTCATCCCCTTTCGTATTCATTCTTACTTTTAAACATCACAATTTTTTTCAAGAGGTTTAAAATCTGCTGTCGTTCCAATGAGCATCGTGTGGTCCCAAGAAAATACCTGCACCAATTCAATGCAAAGATCCATAAGCAATCATTATTAAACTTATTCAATTTAAATGTATTTATATTTTCTACTATGGATGCATATTTTTTTACATGTAACCCGTTGACACACTTTGCACCTCCACCGCTGACAATGGGAACTGTGAGTGTGTCAGTGGAAAACAGCTGCTTGCCTTTGTTGTTGCTCGAAATTGAAAAAAAAGTTCAACGAGTAATTGCCGGAGACAAAAAAGCCGGTGCAAAACTAATATTTTCAATTTTAGGCACGCTCCGGCACTTTGTAGGATTTCAAAATGTGATGGCTGATAGTGGGTAGAGTTGCCAGCATGTGTCCGAATACGTGGGGACATTGCTAGTGAAAATTACATAATCCCAGAATGGTAACATGAATAAATACTTTGGGCACTTTTAAAAGATATAAAGAATGAATTATCAACCGAAAGTCGTGAATTCCGTCTAAACATATCGCGGTCGGGCTAGAACGCATTGAATAATTTAAAAAAAAGACTTTCAATATAAAGTGTGGTTACACTTATTCACATTGTCTCAGACAACCAAACTGGCAACGCTTTAGAAATACTCGTTCACCCACATCCACTCGAACAACTGGTGCAGCAATATTAACTCCCACACCGAATTGCATTCGAATGCCTAACGTCAACCACTCCGATACCCAAAAGTTCAGCACAGGAAGACACCTTCATGCTGTGTTGTTGTAAAGGAGTCCTTGTTTGGCTGTTCGCTTCATGTGGCTCGGTATGCCTATTTGTGGAGTACTTCGTTTGAGCTGGATGCATTTAAGGCTGCTGACGTGACATGTAGCGCTCTTTAATTGCTGTACAGCCATCAGGTGCAGATGATGGTGCGGCGAACGGATGCAGACAGAGTGGCAGCGGTCAAATTTCTCATGAAACCTGCTTCGATCAGCAGCTTCGTGGAAAAGTCTCGATTATCATTCAATTAAAACAGAAAATTTCACATTTTTAAGTCGAATTTCTCAATTTCAAATTAAAATGTCGATTACTCAAAAGAAATTATTCATTTTAATGGAAACTCAAAATTTCATAAAGTTTAAATGGAATACATAAGTTTAAATGGAATGTAACTAATGTTTTATACGGTTTCATAAGCACATTCATATACGAGGGCGGTTCGGAAAGTTCTTAGCCTATCAATGAAAGAGAATAGTTAGTTTTTCAAAAACATTTTTATTTTTCAATATAATCTCCTGAAACTTCAATACATGTAGTCTAACGCTTATATAGCAATTCTATCCCTTGATTAAAATAGTTTTCCTCAAGGTCTTCAAAATAGTGGTTTACAACTGTAATTGCATCTTCATTTGAGGTAAAACGCTTGCCAGCAAGGAATTTTATTAGATTTGGGAACAGGTAAGAGTCACTGGGAGCTAAATCAGGAGAATAAGGTGGGTGGTCAAGCAACTCGTACTTTAATTCGTTGATTTTAGCCATTGTTAAAACACTCTTGTGCGCTGGTGCGTTGTCTGGATGAAAAAATATTCTTTTGTGTTGTAAGCCAGGACGTTTTTCTCGAATTTGTACATTCAATTGATCTAAAAGGTTGCAATGGTACTCTGAATTATTGTTTTACCCTTTTGCAGATAGTCAATCAATAAAATACCTTTAAAGTCCCAAAAAACCGTTGCCATAACCTTACCAGCCGATTGAATTGTTTTTGCCTTCTTTGGGGCACTTCCTCCAGCTTCAGTCCATTGTTTGGATTGTTCTTTTGTCTCTGGAGTATAGTGGTGGATCCATGTCTCATCAACAGTTATGAAACGACACTTAAACTCCATTTTATTTCGCTGAAAACGATCCAAACAAGCTTGAGAAATGTTCATTCTTATGAGTTTTTGGTCGACTGTTAATAAGTGCGGCACCCATCTTGCAGAAAGCTTTTTCATCTGTAGTTCTTCATGCAAAATTGAATGGACTCGATCATTTGAGCTGCCCATGATATTAGCTATTTCACGCACTTTTATTCGTCGATCACTTAATACCATATCATGCACTTTGGCTACAATTTCTGTTGTTGTTGCTGTTTTTGGACGTCCACTACGTGGTTCATCTTCAATGCTTGTACGACCACGTTTAAATTCAGCAACCCAATTTTTTACTGTTGTATATGAAGGAGCACTTTCACCTAACACATTTACCATATCATTATGAATTTCTTGTCCCGATAAACCTTTTTTATGTAAATATTTAATGACACCACGCATTTATAATTTGTTTCATTGTAAAAAAAAAATCGCGGATGCGTCTTTTGTGAACACCTGTTTCTATATGGAGTTGCCAGATCGAAACAAAATTTAACGTGTGTTCATAGCAGAGATGGAAGTTTCCAAAACGCTTAACTTTTTTCTGTTTATACCGCGCTTTTTGTGCTAGGATAAGAAGTTTCCGAACCGCCCTCGTATACCATCAGTTGTAGTATTTCAGAAATGTTTAATTTAAACCAACGAGGCATGAACGGAACAGTCAAAAGTACAGGATATACAAAGATGGAACCGCACAGTGGCAGCGGACTTAAACAATTTGCTAAAAAACTATCAATTCCAATTTCCTTATTGCTCGTCTTATTTTCCTAATCATACCAAAACCGGCTTAACCAAAATTTGGTACACAGAGATAACAAAATAAAGGGAACTGTATGTTCAACGAGTCTTTGGACTGTGGTCGGGGCATAAATGGGCTTTAGAGCGAATGTTAACAGAGTAAAGAGGGTTTCGGGATAGATACTTTTAACAATTGATTTCTTATTTTTATTTCATTTGTAGAAGGCGGGTGTACATACAGCTCAATCTTGAACTGAAATTACCTTTAGGCCGAAAAATTGTTTCGGAATCGGGAGGAAGTACCGTAAAGAATGGATACACGAATCTATCGATGAAAGGCTTGCGCAAGAATGAAGACATTAACAAAACCAAAATATTTTGTTACAATTTAATGTAAATGCACTTCGCTTAGTCCCCATTTACACGAGGCAACTTTACTTGCGCTAATTTTTAGGATTCCCTTTTGAGCTTGTCTCTTGTATTTACACAAGGCAATTCGGATACAGCAACTTTTGTTTTCATTGGTTCTGCTTTTTGTGTGAAAAAAATACTAAAATAATCCGCAGCCAACTTCACACTATGAAAAACACAAAAGAAATTGACAGTACAGGCCAGTTTTGTCCATTTCCATTCCCTTTATCTATCTCTCCTACAAACTGAGAGTTGCGGCAAGTAAAGTCGCCTCCTGTAAATGGGGACTCAGCACCTCAGTCAGAGCAGGGGTCAAAACTGAAACGAACCGGGAACCAAGCCAATGGATTCAGAATCGAAACCAACACTGCCAAACTTATTTCAAACCTCATAAACTTTGTGATGCCGTCACCTGGCACTTAGTGCTGGTGCGATTACGCTTACACATGCCAGGCTTTCAAAGTAAAATCTCGACATCTGAACATGAGTGAGTGTGTGTGCGTAAGTGCGCGAGTGGTTTTATGTATAGAGAAATGTTTCATTGTAAATTAATTTAAAATTGTGCCAACAATATTAAGAACGAATTGCTTCCTCCACCTCGACCCCCGCACCCGGCCCGCAGGAAAAAGTCGCTGTAAAAGTTTCCGACATAAATCTTTTGCCCCTCCGCTCTCGTACGTACGAGTAGAACTCGGTACGCCCGATATCGAAAGTGACACATTAACATAGAGAGCGTGGCGTATAAGTAACAATAATTGTTTCATTTGAGTGCGTAGGCAAAAGGGGAGAGAGAGAGAGACGGAAAACTTTTCGATTCGACATCGTCTCATTTGTTGTATGCCAGTGTGTGTGTGTGTGCAAGGGGTGGTGCTCATATATTTGTTTGTGTTTTTAATTACAGGACATAGCCGGTGAGTGTGAGCGTGTGTGTTAGTACAAGGAGGAAATTAAAAGTTTTTCTCTTCGGCATAAAGCGATTAAAATTCTAAAGATTTTCGTTTGTTTGCCTTCGTCCACACATGCGTTTTCCAACGCCAAGAATGGCAATAAATTCTGAAATTTTGAAATGCCAACATGTGTGAATAATATTCGGGTTAGACAAAGTTTATGCAGGGGTGCAAACACACATCCTTTGAAGGAATTTGCCTACTACCCCACTGCCAACTAGCATATGCGAAGGTACTTTGCACAGTGAGCTTGTATTGCCATTTATGGAGGACAATCTAAACCGAACGTGGTAATCTGATACAAATTGACGCAGGTGGTATTTGTAAACCAACATTACTAAGGAGACAGACTGTGTTTTGTTCGTTTGTTGATTTTATTTGCTTAGTATGAAGAAAGAATTAATATTTATTCCCTGTCCAGCACAAAATTGGCAAGTAAAGCCATTTGCATTAGCACGGAATGACATCACATTACCGTCAGCATGAATTTCAAATAGAAATAAAGACTTTTCGCTTTTTTTTCGTCCCGTATAAAAGACAACATTCGTGTGAAATATGAATAAGTCATATACGAGTATAACATGTTTCACATTTTCCACTAAACGAACATTCGCTTGGCAAGTTTAACAGCCTTAGCCACGATGTCGAACGAAAGTCTTTGCGAACGAAAGCCAGTCACTCACTTTCGTATCACAACGGTAGTCACTATATTTTGACTTATCGTTGAATGTTCGTGAATGAAATTGTTGCCAGACCAAAAATTGTGAACTAATTTGAAATTTGCCTAGAAGTCCGCTACACTTTTGCTCAGCTTACAGCAAAAAGTGTCAATTTATCAAGACGTTTATCTATTCTTTTATTTGGGTTCTTATGGGATAAATGAATAAATAGGAGGATCGTTAAAAGACTTTTTAACCTACTTATATTTGCTAATGCATAGAATTCAATTTATTCTTTAATTATAAGTCAGGATGTTTTTGAACGTAATTTTGGGGAAACCCCATCTTCTGTGTACTTTATATGAACTCAATACAAAGGAGGCAATGAAGTATCTTGCAACTCAAATGTATTGACTGCAGCAACTGAAAAAAATGATTTTTTTCAAAATGACAATAATGAATTAAAACTGAAAAATGTGCAGAAACGGAATGCATAGAATTAAAAAAACAACACTTCTATTGCATTTCCTTCATTACATTTCGGCTTGTTTATGTGCTTTTATGTGTTTCTGTTATCAAACGAAAAACAAAACACA
The DNA here is from genome assembly GCA_963513945.1 of Hydrotaea diabolus. Lineage (NCBI taxonomy): Eukaryota > Metazoa > Arthropoda > Insecta > Diptera > Muscidae > Hydrotaea > Hydrotaea diabolus. The sequence goes on from OY740716.1 coordinate 1,770,331, forward strand.
AGTGAGTGATTTTGACGTTTGTGGGCGAACGAAAATAATTAGTGACTACCAATTTTGTATTGAAATGATTACGTCGTTTCTCAGGCACTCACTTTCTTTGGACTTGTCGTTCTGATGCACGAAATCAGCTGTTTGTCGCTTAAAAAGCGTGTGAACGTTATCTTTCGACATCGTGGTTTATGCTGTAAGTTTCTGAGCTCAAACCTCAGAAGAAGCAAAGACTATAAACGATTATGTTTTTAAAACGTTTAAAAAAGAAACGAATTAAAATTGCTATGTTCGAACTCTGAACCTTACAATTTAAAAGCGGACTACGGACATGAGAGGTATTGCTCGTTGGCATAACGAAAAATATATTTGAGTTTAAAATTTGAATAAAACGGAAAAATGGAATATCGGTCATAAAATATTTCAGAATAATTTTTTTTTTATATAAAAGCTTTATTTGAATTATTGAATCTGCTGCAAAGGAGCCTAACAATAAGTATACGTATCCTAAGTATAATTCAATAATGAATCCTAGTTTGGATTTATTGTTATGTGGATCTCTGCTAATTGGCAGGAATTTAAATTAATTTGGTCAAAATAGTATATAACTGGTATAGATCACGTGTCTGAGAATTTTAAACCTGGTTTGGCTTAAACCTCGTGATAAAGGGCCGGAGGACCCTTACAGTCATTTACAGAGTGTTCGCGATATTATGTAGAGTGAAGAACTCTAGTTATGTATGTATAACGGATAACTCTAGAACAGCAGAGTGGTCGACGTAATGTAGGTTTTTCAGGTTGATTGTTTTGAGGATCACGTATGAGAGCATTTAAGCCACCTGGCGTAGAATAAATGATTCTACACAGTCTTTTTTGAGTGTTCGTCCGCGATTGATATTGACTGTTTTAAAGATCACGTATAAGAGCATTTAAGCCACGTGACGTAGAAAAAAGAATTCTTTCGGGCTCGTGTGTTCGCGATTACTGTTACGGATGAAGCACAAGTGTAGATTAGAAAACACGGCGTTCGTTTCTCCGAAGTCTTAGAGAGCTTGGACTGCACAAAAATTGTCTAGCAAGTATCATGACGTTCGAGCGTCTCTTTGTGCTTTATATTGATTTTTTGGATTGCCTCTTTAACAAGAGGTATTTTTAAGTCTCGGTGGATGTTTTCATTCCTCATATACCAAGGGGCACCGGTAATGAGCCGCAATGTCTTCGATTGGACTCTTTGTATTTTGTCGAGATTGCTCGAGCTTGCTTTGCCCCATAGCTGGGCACCGTATAACCAGAAAGGTTTGATTGCACTGTTGTATAGCAGGACCTTACATTCAAGGCTTAGTTTTGAGTTCGCGTTTAGGAGCCAGTGGAGTTGATGGTCCTTAAGTTTCAGTTGAGTTTTCTTGGTTTCGATATGACTTCTCCAGGTGAGTCGGCGATCCAGGTGGATTCCAAGGTATGTTACATGATCAGATTGAGAAAAAGGGATATTGTTTAGTTTCAATGTCGGACAAGTGCTGAAATTCAGTGTGAAAGTTACCTGTGTGCATTTAGCCTCATTGTCTTTTATTGTCCAGTCAGAGAGCCAAGATTCTACTCGTCTGAGATGTACACCTAGATTCATAGATGCAATATCCTGCTTTTTATGTGCGGCCATTAAAGTGGTATCGTCGGCCAGGACGCTTCCCTGGGGCACACCTGCTAGTATTTCGCGCTGATCGGTGACGTGTTGCCCACATTTGACTCTGAATCCAAAGTCAAGCCAAAGTGCCAGACTTTGTCAAATGCTTGAACAACATCCAGGAATACGGCGCAGCAATACTCTCGCCGTTCAAATGATTTTTCAATTGCTTGGGTCAGACGGTTTACTTGTTCGATGGTGCTGTGACCTACCCGGAATCCAAACTGATGGTCTGGTATTATGTTATTGACACAAGGAACGGTTTTATTTTCGATAAAAGAACTTTTTCAAATAGTTTGGATAAGCAGGGAAGCAAACTGATCGGCCTGTATGAGGAAGGTATTGATTTGTCCTTTCCTGACTTTAAAATCATTTGAATCAGAGAAATTTTCCACACTTTAGGAAAGTAACCATGTCTCAAAATAGAGTTAAATAATTTTGCCAGGAACTTCACAGCAATATAGGGAAGTTCCAAGATCATTTTGGGCGTGATAAGATCATATCCAGGTGCTTTATCTGGATTGACGGTTTCTTTAATGACATTCAGAACTTCATTTGCGTTAGTAAGCAATGGAATTACGGCAGACATTTTATCATCAGGTGGAAGGAGGTCGCTACTTGCAGGATTTGGGCGAAATACCTGGGACAGATGGTTTGCAAAAACATTGGCTTTTTCCTCTTCAGATATTGCCCACTCGCCATTTGCGGCGCGCATTGGAAATTGCGTTTCGTTGGGCATACTAGCATTTCTTAATGTTTTCCATAATGAGAGTTTGGTTGAAGCTGTCGGAGTCAAACTTGCAATGAAACTAGCATGCTGTCGCATGCTGTCTTCATTTCTAAGTGCGCTTCGCAACCTTTTAGTAGCTTCAGTCAGTCTTAGTCGGGCCGCGGGTGACCTATTTCGCTGCCATTCGCGACGGAACTTCCTTTTTTCACTTACAAGGTGCTCTATTTCCCGGTTAGTGTAAGTATTTAAACTATTTGTCGCTTTTATTTGTCTGTGTGTAGCGTGAATGGCCGCCTGTTCCAGGATCACGTTCAAGTTGGATACGTTGTTATCGATCTCTTCCGCGTTAGAAATTAGATGATTCGAATCTAAATGACTGCTAATGTACTTCCTCTATTTAAACCAGTTAGTTGTGTATGAAGTAAGCCTTAGTGAGTCGCCTACAAGTGCTGTCTTCTTGTGAAGAAGAAATATAACTGGCGAGTGGTCCGACGATAAGTCAGTGCAGGTACTAGCAGATAAGTTAGATTTACTAACTCCTCTTATTATACCGAAGTCTATCAAGTCAGGCTTTTTGTTAAAATCAGAAGGCCAATATGTAGGTTGACTGGGAGACATAAAGTCGAATTTATTTTGACGCCGCATTAGACATTTATACAGCTGGTTCCCCTAGGGTTTGCTAAACGGGATCCCCAGTGCGTATGTTTGGCATTGAACCATTGAAAAAGTTCAGAAGTATATCTTCTGATATCTCGAACCGCGGTTGGAAATATATTGCTGAAATGGTAAGAAAACTACGAGTACCTTGAATCTGGATACGATTTGTTGTCACTTGAAGGTAGTTTTGTGAGACTCCTTCAGCGACTTCGTGTTTCATTCGTTTTCGTATTAGGATACCAGTGCCCCCATGAGCCTTACCTCCGGGGTGGTGAGTACCATAAAATCTAAAATTAGGTACCTGAAAATTGTATTTGTCTGTAAGATGTGTTTCCGATAGTAGCATTATATTATATCAATATTCTGCCGATCTAGGTACTCTGTCAGTTCGTGTCTATGTTGGTTCACACCGTTCAGAATAAATGACGTTTTTATATATGCAAACTTTAATGATAAACGACTTTGGTATCAGTCAGCATTCTCATTAAGAATATATATAGCAAAAGGTATATACGACACGAATAGAAAGCAGTTAAAAATTACTAACTCCAATGACATCTCCGTGTAAGAGTTCTTCGCAGGGTGCCGATTGATTAAGCTGCAATTTGCATAGGTATAAAATATGTGAACACGTTTTAGAATAATTGTTTCCGTTTCGATATTTTTGATTTTGAATTTTAAGCAGTTACAATTTTCCATAAGCAGTTGTCGTCGAAGCGTTGTACATATGGAATACTAAATTGGTTGTAATTTGAAGTCGAAGAAGACACGACGTAATGTTGGCTCAAAACTGAACAACAACTGGAACGGGAAAAGTTCAATGCGCATTTGCTTTCCATCCACTGTGTCATGCAAGAAATGCATAACTACTGACAATGCACCATTTGTAATAACATTGAACATTTATGTTTTCTAATCGCATGCACTGATACACACACACACACAAATATATATAAAGACTTTAAATACGAGGGCAGTTCTATAAATAACAAATATGAACAGAAAAGCACATATCCATTGTACAAAAATACAAATATCAAGTTCTGTTTGTTCTACACAATAAATTCCTGGTAAGACATAGAATTGCTTCAGATCGGTTGTCAACAAACGCGGCAGCCGTCGCGCTGACTTTTTATTGATATGCAAAGTGTTATCTACCCTACCTGAGAAAAACAGCCGTAACGCGCTCATTCGTTCGGGAAAATGGTTATTACCCCAAAAAAAAAAAAATAAATACCATTTGCATTACCTATCATTACGCTTTGCATTATTTTGAAACCACAAATAAGTGATTACTTTTAAGATGTTTTCATTGTTTGGTTCTCACACTTACATTGCACCCTCACTCACTGTCACACGCAGTCTACAGCGTAAACTAAAATTCGTTGTTGCGAGCTACAGGGAAATGCTACAAAAATCTGTCATACGTTTTAACCGACTGTGGTCGCGAATCTAGTGTTTGTGTCCACTTACCAATGAGTTCTTTGTTTCAATTTATGCAAAAGTGTATGATTTTTTCCATGAATTTCAATTTCAACTCACTTTCAATCTCTTACTCGTTGCCTTCATATGTTGGTATCATCCATTTATCGTATGTGTTTATTCTAGAAATTATTGTATGCGCGAGTTAAAGTACTTTTTCCAATTTTATCACTGTGTAAATGTTATTTGAAACCAAATGATAAGAAGTGACTGGTCAGAATAGAATTAGTAGCTTAACTAGGCGATAGAAGATTGAATTTCCGAACATGCTTCTTCTCGCAATTTCCCCGCGAAAACCCTGACCTTTTGTCCTCTAGTTGGTGCAATTAAATTGTAAACACCGGATTTGTGTGTCAGAGCGAATCCAGTGGTTTCTACGCCCCATTGTGGTACCTCCCATACAAATGCATCAAGCCTTGTAATTTTTTTTGTAAAATATGGCCTAAGTATTTACGAATATAATGTTCCCGAAATAATTAGCAAAAAAAAAACTTCTGTTATTAACTTTTAGTGGTTTTTGATTTCAATTATCTGTTGTTTGGACCTATTGGACTTAACATTAGTTAAATTAAAAATAAATTTTATATTCAATTGCTTCCTATGTTTCGTCAGAATATGTTGTATTCTTCTGGTATTACGCCTCATTTGAGGACGATTTTTTTTCGAGGTCATATGAATACTTTAAAGCATTGAAGTGCCCACTGCATCAAAATGTCCAATTATTTCACGGCCCCGGGTTTCACGCATAAGATTTTTTTAAGATTTCATTACAAATCTAACTAACCTATTATTTAATACTAGGGTGGGTCGATTTAGCAATCGATTGATATCTTTTGGCATGAGAGAAAAAGTTCCATTGCGACATATCAAAAAATCATTTCAAACATTTTTTGTTTGTAAGTTTTTTTTGTAAGTAATAAAAAAAAATATTGTTTTTTGAATATTAACTTTACAAAGTGACATACAATACATACAAATAAACATTGCCACATACAATACAATATAACATATGAGCTCGTGAGAATAGAAATACGACTGAGAGAATCGTAGAGAATCAAATTCTCATTTGGTGATTTTTTTGATATGTCGTAGTAGAACTTTTTTTCCTCTTGCCAAAAGCTATCGAAAAATCGATGGCACAGTATGGACACATTTGTGTCCTTACAAATCGGCCCACCCTTATATGTACATTTGAAGATTTCTAATTACATTGAAATTGTTGCATGCCTTCGCTGAGAGAGTGGCACCTTATTCAGAGGATCTGAATAACAGGTCGCCTCAAAAATGATCACATGAGTATCGAATAACAACGACATTTTCTTAAGTAAACAAGCTACGGCCCGACCAATCTCCACTTCTGACCTAATAGTGATTGTAACAATTTGCTGACCTAGAATTAATAACTAGCAAGTTTATATTAGTTTTGTACTTAAAACTTTGGCATTATTTGGGTAAAAAACCCAAAAAATTGTATTAATTTTTCATTTCCGGTTTGTTTCACTAACACATTTTGATAAATTCATAAATTTATGAATTGTTACAGGTTAGTTAATATTCTCAACTGTAATTCCCTGCATGTAAACCAGGTTTTTATTTATTAAAAAAAATACATTTTTGTAGTCGCTAATGTCAGATGTCACTTTTCTCAGGAGCTAAGCCGGTTATGCTCGTATGATTATCGAGAACACTACTGCCGACCTAGATTACTCGATTAATTAGAAACAAGTTGACAAGTTAAATTCGGACGGGCCGGAGCTATACCCTCCATCATGGTCCACGGCCCAATATGTGAATAGCGTCAAGGGGGCGTGGGACCGGCCTTGTTTCTATCTGGCTGTATTTCTTTTTTATACCAGCATCAAATATAGCAACTGCTTTCGTCTTATCGGTTTTAGTTTACGAGACATTGCCTCTTAAAGTTCAGGATTGTATGGGCGGGGCCACTTTAAAACAACACAATAATATAATAATATTGATTTTATTCCCTTACAATTTTATAGCGTACGTCATTTTTTGCCATAAACGCGAATTGGTTAAGGGGCGTGATACCGCCCACTTGTCCTCCAGGATGTGTTTCGATCCATGACAACATCATGTGTTATATCTTTATTAATTCATGAGATATTGTCCTTTAAAGTTCAGGGTTGTTGATTTTTCCAGGGGTTGATATTTTACTCTTGACCTATCTGGCCCAAAGGTTTTACTCCATGAACACAGGTTTCTAGTATAAAACATGTTGCAAATGTATTTTAAGGTCTCTATCCTACGAAAGAGGGTATATTAAGTGAGCAGTAATTTAGTGGATAGTCAACTTAACAATATCAGTACCCTGCTTTCAAATTATGAAAAGTCTAAGACGATTACTTAGGAAGTAGTCCAAAATGTTGTAGTACGAGTAAAATAATCAGCCCTTGAAACATATTTTGATGTTGATATGGGAAATATTAGCATTTCATTTTTATTATTTTTGCTTAGATTATACTCAAATCAGATACAAACTTATATACAGGGTGGGCCAAAAGTTACCATGGAATTAAAAACTTTAATAACTTTTTCGTTTATTAATTTTTTTTAATTTTTTTTCTCAGACTATGTAATAAAAAAAATGGATATTTTTTTACACAAAGTATGAAAAATAATGTCACTGAAACGACCCCCGTATTTAGCTTCGCAAATGCTCGTTTTAGAGCTCACAAATCTGGCGATCGCGCTGGCCAGATAATTTTCGAATTTCTGGAAATTATTCGCTCTCCAAAAATTTGACTTAAAATTACTAAAAAATATATAAACAAAAAAGTTATTAAATTTGTAAACCCCATGGTAACTTTTGGCCCACCCTGTAGAAACTTACTTCATAAAGTAGACTTTCTAATAAAATTACTTATATAGTTTGAGGGTGCCTCTAAGTTTCTGCTCATCTTCTGAAAGGAAGGACTAGTACGTCCTTCCTTTCAGAAGACTGCCGTCTAAAAGACAAATGGCCGTAAATTCGGAGGGTGGTTCAATCGTAATCGGTATTTTTCGAAAAACGTTTAACTTCATTTATAATGTGTGAATTTCGTAAGTCTGTGTGGATTGTATCATTTCGGGCATATTATGTAGAGTTTATGGTCCAACTTAGAGTTCTCTACTAAAATCGTTGAGTAGTTTTAGCATTGGAAAGGCTTGTCGTACCCCAAAGATGAATGGCGTATACTCAAATGGAGATTTTCGAATTTTAAATGGCATATTCGGAATTTCAAATGGAATTGAATTTTAAAAGGTGCTTTTAAATTTCAATTGGCGTTTTCTGAATTTTTTAATTGAGTATTTCTATTATTTAAAATGAAAAATGTTGAATTTTAAGGCACCCACCAATATTCAACTCAAGCCCACAACTTAAAAATAGTTTTACAATTAATCGACCAAAATAGAATGAACTCAGAAATAGTTAAAATTGCAAATTTATTTGCAATGATTATTATAATTTGAATAGACAACCTTTACAAATTTCTTCAATTTTAATTTTCTACTTATTTTTATACCCTTTTTCGAAGAGCGGGTGGTATACTAAACTTGTCATTCCGTTTGAAACGCCATTGATCGAAGTATTGGTCGTCATTAATTTTGAAGATGATCAAAACATGCCCGTCCGTTTGTCTGTTGAAAGCGCGTAAGCGCTCAAACGAAACAGACAAGGATCCTGAAACTTTGCCTAAGGATGGCAATGTAAGTGGGCGAAAACGGTCAAGGAGGAAAAAAGTTTCTCCTTAAGGGACTAAAGCTACTTCGGTAAATGGTACACTTTTAGGAGAATTTGCTTAACAAATCATAATTATTGGTAATTATTGCTTGAAACTTAAAGTCGCCCCAACTAACAGTACAAATATGTTCCAAGTTGCTAGACGTATTGGCTCATGTGGCTCAAAAATCGTCCTGCATGTATATATGGACTAATTGAAAGAAAATTCAACTTCGAATCCATATATAGAGTAACATTGAAGTCTTGGCTGAGATTAGGAAGGACGCTTGGGCCAAAAGGGCCCAAAAAACGGACCATTGTTTTTTGTGCTTTAGTAGCGTGGGGTATATGAGATTTGGCCCGGAAGAACTAAATGACGTTTTTAGTTTTGTTTGTGGTTGTGTATCCAGAGTTGATGCTGTGATGACAACTGACTAATTGACAATAAGTTTTGTAATCGGTGTATTTCTTACTGCCTTCCCGTGTTTTTGAAATACCCGTTTTGTCGGTGTGGATTTCAAACCCGGTTTTCTGAAAACACTCAGTCCAATAAAAACTCTGCCGCGGAATGCCAAATGCGGCATATAAAACTGAGAGTGGTGGAATTAATGCACTTTCCCAACAAGCATGAGCAAATTCAAATCACCGACTTGTGTAAACACGTCAGCTACACACTTGAATTCGCGCTGGAAATCATAAGAGCCGGCGTGCTTGCACCGACGTCTCTACCAGTGCCAGTGATCGGGAATGTTTATGTGCTCACGTGGGGGATTTGCGTACGCGTTACACGTATGCACAGTTGTAAACTTTATTCTCACACATACAAACACCCACACTCATACACTTGGGCGCGTAAACAGCCATTAAAATTTCTCAATAACGTTCAATAATAAAGCAAACATTAATTTTTATGTTGTTACAAGGCGGTGCTTGTACGCTGGCATACGTGCCCCTGAATAGCTCCCATGCATACGAGATCATCTACTCCGGGACTCGCCTCCCATCGCAAACACCTGGGCTTGTGTACACACATACATATGTATGTATGTGTATTTGCCGGTGATATTCTATGCAAAATAAATACTTACAACGTCGTTCGAGGGAGATTTTTTAATAAAAATCTGTTAGGCAAGCCCAGACTTCGCTCAAAACACGTTCGTGGCCCACGTAATGAGTGCCACCTAATAAAGTTTAAACACACACACTCGCCATTCGCCCCTCCCCTTATCTATCCAACACTGCTAGCCATAAAGGAATGACAGGCGGCAGCACATTGCCACTGACTGAAGGAGCCTTAGGTCGGTTGCTCAAGAATATATTGAAACAATTCAAGTTACTATCCATCCCGAGTCTCGAGTACCACAATGTCGCCGATTAAATTTTATTGTTAATCCTCCTCGCAACATTTGGGAAGCCCATCATCGGGTGTGTTTGCTGTTGTCCCAAACCAAGTATAGGGAAATATGACTCTACGTAGTAGGTGGAAGACGCTGCCTATCAAATCGACTCCTCCACACTTTCGCTCCCTGTGGGGTGGTATTGTGGTTAGTGTAAACAACTCCCGGTTTATGGCCCTGTTGTTGTTATTGCAACTGTGTGGGCGGAGGGGATGCCATAAATCGTCCCTATTTATTGGCGACTGTTCGGATTCATAGTGCAGAGCGAAAGTTACTAAGGTGGACCGGGGCGTTTAGTTGTTGAGCAACCGTATAAAAAATGATTTATATTCTCTTTCCCTCTCTCTCTCTCTTAGTCACCGACGTAACAAAAGGGAAATGTAGAACCAACAGGTTGGCCACGTCACACATTGAATAGTGCTGCAGCGTCAGGGATGTGTTCATTCCTAGCGAGTGACAAGAAACCTAACTGAGTGCAATAAAACACATATTTAAAGTTGCGGATAATGTCCGTAAAGCGGCTTAGTGGTCAGTGTTTCGGCAAAAATCAATGCATTTATCGTGTATATCAGCCATTCCAGAACAAAGGGATAATCTTTAGCACTTGCTTCGAAATATTTTGTGCACCCGCAGAATAGATCTGTTGGAATAGCCGATTTTCTTGCCAGCCGAATGATTACGGTTGCAATTACTATCCAAGGTTTTATTTTTTTTTTGGGTCCAAAAAACCCGAGTTTGCAGAAAACCGGCATTTCGTGATTTTTTCATAACCGAGTTTTTAAAAAAACTGACTTCGAGTTAACCAACATTTCAATTCTAGTCCATTGAAGTTAAGTAATTGTGTCCTGGTACAGCACTAAGTTTACCCAGAATTTAAAAATAAGGTCATATTTGAATTTCTGTTTTTGGTTCCCATATGCCCATATTGAAATTGGTCGTATTTTTGAACGTAGGGACCGTCACCCAAATTTAGCCAAACTGCAGAAATAATTTTATTTTTGTGTATAACTTTGTATAGTTATTTTAAAGCCATATGTCCATGTACTTACATGGAAAGCCGTTTTGTGGGTCTCTGGACAATTTTCTCGTGGACTATATCAAAAAATATGCCTATATGAGTTAATTCGGTCTAAAATTAGTTGATTGTCAGTCGAATTACACCATGCCGAATTAGACTGAAATCGAAATTAAAATAGATGTTCTAGAGCGGTTGAATTTTAAATCGAAAGAGAAATCTTGGCACTAGAGCTTTTTCAAAACGAGGACCGCTAATCGATTCTATCAATATTGTATATACTTATACTAAGTGGTTTCTAGAGCTAAAGACAAAATTGGTTAGACATATAAGTGTTTTAATCCAACTTTTAATCGATTTTCATAAAAGACAACAGGTTTTACTTTTGCAAATTTCATGAAGATCAAACAACAATTGCGACCGTGAAAACAAATTTTAGAGAGACAGCAGACGGACGGATGGACGGACAGACATATAGCGAATTAACTGGTGTTTCAGAGTCCAGAGGTACACTTAAAGGGTCTAGCCTAAATATATTTGATATTTATGTATTTTTTGTACTTGATTATTATTTTTATGCTTTTACAAACGACAACCAAAAAACCGACATTAAAAACCCGATTGAACCGAAATGTCGGTTTTCGGTTTTGGACACTCTAACTACAATAGAACGGTAGTTGGCGCAATGTTCAGTCCATGGAAGTGATCGGTGAAGTGACTGGGAAACTCCAGACTCAGTCAGTGTCTTTCAGCTTTAAGTTATGGCTTATGGCATGGCTACACACAGAAAAAAAACAGTTGGAAATCGGTCCGAACTACAAAAATTCGTTTGGATAAATATATTTTCTGTTGCAATCACCAAAATTCCAAACCGCTTTAAGTTCGCTACAACCAAATAGCGGAGTTTCTCGGGGTCTGAATAATTTCTTCTGGATATGATCAACTTAGGTGATTATAGTAAATTTCCAAAATGATGGCCCTGGTTTTAGGTTTAGTTTTCATTTAGTCCCAAATCAATTTTAGTTTTACATTACAGAACTAGTTAAATATACTTTTCCTAGCATACTTAGTATTTTCTAGGAATATCTTTTAAGATTTTTATTAAATAAATTTGTGGCAAGGCCAGCCCATTTCGTTGTTAAATTTTTCAGTCCCGTCATTAATTGTCCGTCACAAAGGGAAATGAAAACTAACGGATCGCTCTATTGAGAGATGACCCTGGTAGCTCTCAGTAATTGTTTTATGGGCCTAGGAAATTTTCTTTTGCAGATCTTTACTGTATAAAATAAGTAAAAAAGTCGTAAATGTATGATGGATTTGGCGAATTTTCATGCTGAGTTGTCTTTTGCGCAATTTACTTTTCGTCCTTTTTTTTCGAAAAAGTGAAGAGAAGTGATAAAATGATTTTTTAACAAGAGTTAAAATTTTAAAAACCTGCTCATAATTCAAATCAATATTTTCAATTGTTAAATGTTAAAACTAAGGAAAATAAACTGTTTTATTATTTAAAATGGCGGATCAGTTGGTTAAGCTAACTAATGCTCGTGGTAATAACAACCGTATCCAAGGAGTACTTATAGCCAATAATCTATAAAAACAACCCATACATGCACAAATTCAGTTCCAATAATCATCACTATTAGTTAGGGTTACCGATACTTTGTCTCTTCAAGCGATACTGTCAGATCCCTTAACTAAAAATTGCCGTGTATCCAGTTAACAGTTAACAACCACCACCATACGGTTAGCAAAAATTCGGTTATGGCAACAAATCTGTACTTTGTGTGTAGACTTGATGTTATGTGAGCAGGGCCAAGTGATACTTTAGTAAACAGAAAACAACATAAAATATCCTAAGTAAAACTCATTGTTAGCTAACCGACGTTTAAGAAAAAGAAACTCCTTTAATTAAAGCCTTAAATTTGGCAAACATTTTTGCAGTTGCCAAATATTTTGTACACACAGAGAATAGATTCGTTGCCACAGCAAAAATTTTTGCCAATCGAATGTGGGTGGTTGCATGAGCTATTCATGTATTCCATGGCTGCAACCGAATGTTGATTGGGTACACGGCAACTTTCAGAACGGGGAACTGACACTTTCGGTTGAGGAGACAAAGTATCGGTAAACCTAATTGATTGGGATGGTTATGAGAACTGAATTTGTACATGTATTGATTGTATTTATAGATTGTTAGTTATAAGTACTCTTTGAATTTGGTTAAAACTTTATCTGTTTGGCAATATTTATCTTGTTTTTATACTTTTTTGGGGATATGTTTTCGTCGTGCACACAGATTTTGTAGTGACTAGAACCGATAAAATATTATACGGCTTATATGTTTATGTTGAGTTAACAAATGTTATGTTACAACAGCGAATTTAGCAGGGTTTGGTCAATACGAAGAAATTATCTGTTGTCACCACCAAATTTTGGTAGAATAGTAATACGTACATCACAGTTGGTTAATTGTCATGGCAGCCAGTTGTCGCAACCAATAGTTTAATTGAATTCGGTTGGTATAACTCTGTTATTGGCTCTGAATACCGTAAATCGATTGTAGCAACCATCATAAAATATGTAGAACCATGTTACCATCAATACTATTGAATGTTAGTGATTGCAACAGAAATTCGGTTTGTCCAACCGAATTTATTTAGTTCGGACCGACTTCCAACTGAAGTTTTCTCTTTGTGTAGATAAAAAGAGTATTTTTTCCGACTATAGGTATTTTAATACGAAAGGATAATCGATTTTCGGTAGGTTATTGAGGATCACAGATTTGTTGTCCTCTTAAATTATTGTTACCAATGGAGAATTAAAAAATGTTAGTGAAACTACACTTTCTATACCCTCTATCTAGGATAGATGGTATAATTACATTGTCATTTCCTTTGCAACGCCTCGAAATATTGGTTGGAGACCACATAACGTTTGTATACGAGTATTCTAAATCGTCAAAAGCAAACTACAGGACGCACTATTGAAGCTAGGTGACTGAATGTGTGTTGATGGACTAACACGGTTAGTATTACAAATGGGCCAAATTGGTCAAGAGGACTGCGAGAATCAGCGACCCCGAACATATAAATGCAATATCGCAGAAACTATTGCAGATATGACGATGATATTCATAGCCTATAATGTTGACATGGATCCAAAAGCATTCTGTGCGGTGCCACGCCACTTCTAAAAAATGTCATTTATGGCCAATGATAATCGACGTATCTTTAGAAAACTGTAACAGAATGAAATCAATAGTTTGCTTATTTTTCTAGACTTTAAGTACTTATATATTGTGTTAAAATTGGACAAAAGATCTTGGCCCCACCTATAAATCCCTGAACTATATATCGTGAACAAACACTGCTATGAACAGTGTTTGAACAAACACTGCTATGACGATAGTAGGTGCTATATTTTATGGTGGTATGGAAAGAAACACATCCAGATCGAAAAGAGGCCGTGGCCACGCCCCCTTGATAACTTCTCCATTTTAGACCGTAATATAAGCTTCGGCACGGCCTAACTTAATTTGTCCACTTTTTTAAATATGGTTTATACAATCTCTTGTAACTCCCACAAGACTTCACCGAATTAAATGCACCATATCTTGTTTTAAATGTAATTTTATTTTCTTTTAAAATTATAAATACGAATAAAAAAGCTATTATTCAAGTTTTTAACTCTGATTTTAAAAAACGTTGAATAAATTATTTTTTTTTTATTCTGAAATTCGTTGGTTAGGTGTCTTTTTTTAGCGACATCTTAAAAATTTTCAGCGGCGGCTTCTCCACCAGAAATATCTCTAAGACATGTAAAAACTTTTTTTAAAATGCATTAGCCGTTCAGAGTCGGCCTTAAACATAAGGCTCCGATCAGTGGGTATAAGAACTGAATCGTACACAGTCCACTGTTTCCCCTTGTTGTGGGAATTAATTAAGTTAAAAATTAGTTATAATTTTTGGAAATAATCTCAAATAAAAGTTACAATGTACGTAGAAAAGTTAACGGAATAATATTTTTTAATAAATTTATCCCTACAAGTAGCGCAACAACTAAACCAATTTTTCTTGAACAGTTTTTACTACTTTATTTTTCTAGAATTACATGTGAATGCCTTTTTGCTCCCATGCACAAAATGGAGTTCCTAGAGGACCAGTATTACAAATTTCCATAAAACTCGAATTCGCTGAATTAATTTGTTTTTCCCCAAAACATACCACGAATTGACTCATATGTCATGCAAATTCGCGAATGTCGAAACATACAAAGCTGTGTGAAGCCTTAAAATGTAGTTGGCAAATGTGTTGATAACACAGCCACGGGATGCAGTTTTTGTTAATTCTTTCAATCCTATTAGGTAATAATTTAATCCATATAAAGTACTTATGCTGAATGTCTGAACACTTTTAGATGTGTGTGAGCAGCAATTGTTGGACGATTAGGGCAAACACCTGCAAAGTAAGCCTTTATTTTGATGTAGTGGCTACTCTGAGATCGGGTGTTGAGCAATTAAAACAATTGAAATAGAACTGCTGTGACGAAAGTAACAGATTTAAGAGGTTGTGTTAATCACATTCAGCCTCTCCGTTCCATTTCAACTTTTTCCATTCCTATTCAATAGCTTGGGATTTGCCATTGTCTATTCAATGTCAAGCTTCTCCAAATACGAGTAGTCATTAACCACACTTTTGGAAGATATTACGCAAAAACCACTGGATGCATGAGGTATTAGTTTTAACTTTGATCCATTATAACTCTTTAGATATTCTTTGGCATTTCTGGTATGAACACTTCAAATAGAAACTTTTAACTTTTTACAGGTTTATTGCATGTTGTAGAGTACAACAACTGCCTAAGCAAACCGTTTTAAACCTCTACTGAACATTTAAAGTTTTTGAGTTTGGCATGTGCAACAAATGGAAAGCTAATTTACAATATTGTCTCTAAGCGATCTAAATTAGGCTTGTAACGAATTCTTGTAACGATTACGCATATGTGACGCGCAAAATAGAAAGGGACCGAAGGGTAAAAACCAGTTTTGTTCAGGAGAGCCATTTTAAAGATTAAAATACGTGTATCTTTGGTGTAGAATCGTCGACTTCACTTTCATAAAACGCGCATATCTCTGGGAGGGAACACTTTTGGGGCATGGGATCGGTCTCATTCGATGCTCAGATGTTGTCCACATCAAAAAAAAGTGAAAATTGATTTTTTTACCCTTAGGTCCCTTTCTCTATGCGCAGTCACATATGCGACTTATTCGCATCTCATTCATAAGATTCATTAGAACGTATTTTGGAATATTCGCATTCGAAAATTCAAAAAAATATTTCGGTTATTTTTTAAAAAGTTGTTTTTTCTAAACCTTTTACTGCATCAATTTTTTAAGGAAAATGTATCTTGCTCGCTACAAAAAATTGTATTTTTTTATTTTCCCAGAAAATTATTTTCATTTACATACTATCTTCAAAAGCAAAAAAAAACATTCGGCTTTGCATTCGCAAAAACCCAATTTAGAGTATTTGCAAAAATTTATATTTGACGAGTTTCTTTTGCCAAAAATATATATCAATATTCGCTTTAGCTAAACTTACTTTCGTTACATCCCTAATCTAAATTGTCAAATCTATCATTTGATATAATTGTTTGTCTTCACGGAACTACTGTTAAAATTGTTTGCTTGGCGAAAGCTGTTGTAGTTTGAAAAGTAAATATTTTAAATATAAAATAATCATCAGAAGTTTAAGATTTATATTTATTAAGCCTTTTTATGAATCATGTTATTTTTAAATTTTAGCTACGTATTGTTACAGAAAACTTAAGACTATAATGCAATATCTTAATTTACTTTAAGATTAACTAGGCTATACAGCACCATGCTTTTAAAATAAGATGAATTAGTAACAGTTAAAATTTTGTACATATTAAAGCTAGAACGTCCTTGCTCCCGGGACTACAATAACATGAGAGTTTGCATATCTCATTTGAGCTTAAAACTAAATACTTATTCTAAATTAAGAGAGAAAAAAATAATAAAAAAAAAATTATAATATTAATGTTAAAACTAAATTAATAATGACAAGCAGAACCAACGAAAATGAAGATTTGAAACATAAATTAAAAGTTTTTTGAATTGAATTAACCCCTATGTGTACCAGGTAATGCCTTGTAATAGAATGCATGTCGAATGTTAACAGTAATGTCAAAATTTGGACTGAATTCGTTTACAAAACCGATTGGTGATAAATAATTAATATTAGACCAGCCAATATACCTTTGGTTGTTATAGATGTCTGATATGAATTCGTTATTATGCTCAGTTAATCTATCGACAAATCTGGAGAGTATATCGCATATATATAAACCAACAGGTGTAACTCGAGATTCACTATATATTACTCTGTTAGAATATCTTTTAGTTCCAGATTCATAGTATTTTCCAATACAATGACGCAATATTTTCAGAAATGAAACTCATTTAATATTTTTAAAATTTTCAATCAACTGACGTTGACAGTAAAGTGAACTTCTGTTGTATTGTTTGTTGTTTGACGCACTTGCCACATGTATAACCGCCTTGAGCGTTCAAAAGAGACAGAATCCTAGCGGATAAACATACAGCGCACGAGGTGTCCGCAGCTCCGCGGAGATTTGGATAAATTGGCGGGCTTGCGCACTTCCTCGAATCTAGTGACGTTTCCGACCAGGTTAAGGCGGATCGTGGTCGTTAAAGTAAGCTAAAGTTGTTTCCATTTCGTACAAAAACTTGAATTACTCAGTCAAATATTATATGATTCTAAAGTGTGAGAACTTGTTGAACGCGGATTTTATTAAGCTTCAATATGGTTGTTAAGAAAATGCAACACTGGTAAGAAATTAAAAAAATTTAAGCAGCTCAAACTAATTTTTTGTTACGAAAACTCGTAATTTCCGTAGAATTTTGCCTATGTCTTCAACAAATCTCGTACAAAGTTAAAGCTTCATACTGATGAAAAGTTAGGGATCCTTATTAAAAAAAAACCGAAAATACCGGTTATGTGAATATCTCCTAAACTAGAGTGAATCTGACAAATCAAAGGTCAGCCCTAAATAAACTACCGTCGACCTTTTGCCGCAGATTTTTTTTTTTCAAATTTAGATTTATCTTAAAATGTGACACTTTCAAACCAAAAAGGGATTTTTGTTTGGCCCATTCTACCAATTAGATGCATACAAAATAGCCAGTAATCCATAACAGCCGCAACAGGTTATATTACCGATACTGTCAGTTCCCACTACTGAAAATCGCCATGAACCTAATCAACATTCGGTTGTAGCAATGGAATATATGGATTATACGTGCAACCACCAACATTCGGTTAGCAAATAATTCGGCTGTTGCAACAAATCTGTTTTCTGTGTGCGTGTAAGTGTTTCATTTATTAAATCTATTTCGGTTATACAAATCCTATGCAGTTTGTATTTAACAATTTTAATGTACACATAAAAAGTACTATTGTTGCGTAACATTGGTAACAATAACATTGTTCCGAAAAACATAATCAAATTTATATAAAATACAATCATGCGATATGATTGCCGTAATCGTATTGTTGTGAACGTAAAACCAAAAAACAATACATTGTCGCACCTTGCATATTCATATTGTTGTCACAACCATATTATCGTTTTACAATTTGGCAATGATACTATTGTTACAATTCAACAATATTAATATTACAACAATAATATTAATCATACTATTGTCAAAATAAAGTTTAAACATACTTTTGTTGCAGAGAACATATTATTGCTGCCGTGTAATCAGATACAGGGTGGAGCGCGGTAATTTGCTTATTTGGGAATGAAATAAAAAATTATGAACCTTGGCAAAATGTATTTTATATTTTAATTAAGGAAGGGAATTTTTAAACTACATGGTTTTAAATAGTGTACCTGGCAAATGTCGATCTTCGCTATCCACACACTGCTGCCTACGTTTTCTGAAGTTTTCATGAACTCTAAGAAGCATGTCGACTGGTATTCTGTCAATTTCAGCCTCAGTATTGTTAATAAGGTCTTCCAAGGGAAGGGAAGTTGGGAAGGTTGATACACACCTTCGACTTCAGGTAACCCCGAAGGGAAAAATCGCATGGGGCTAAGTCTAGTGAGCGTGCCAGTTCACATTACCCCTTAAAGAGAAAAGCCGTTCAGGAAACATTTGCCTCAAACAATTCATGGCAACCCTCGTTGTGAGAGCTGTGGCAACATCCTGTTGGAATCATGTATCCTCTAATTGCATGCCTCAAGAGCCGGCTGAAGAAATTCTGTATCATAGCCAAGTACCGTTCGGATTTCACAGTTACGGCAAGACAGTTATCCTAGAAAAAGTAAGGTCCAATGATGTCTACTCGTGATATGGCGCACCACACAGTGACGCGGTCCGAATGCAGAGATCTCTGGTCAAATTCTCTGGGGTTTGTTTCACTCCTGTACCGCATATTTTGTTTGTTTACACACCCACGTGGGGGAACAGCGAATCGCAAACAAAAAGCACGCTGCACTGCAATGATCGAGTGCGTATTTTAAAAATACGCTACAACACATAATGACCTCTTCTCACGTGTCCAATGCATAATGGCAACTGAAAGGCATATGAAAACAAATCTCCCACTATAAGCCACGCACACTCTACACTCTCTTCGACTAACAGTGCCGCCACAGACTGCAGTGCAAAAAGCTACTTACCGCACTCCACCCTGTAACTGCCGAAAAACTATGATATACTGGTGGTTGTATATCAATCTTCCTCGACCACATCGATCAAATGTTTAGATAGAAACAGGAATCCAATGGATAAACAATGCGGAGCACTACCCTGTGTGAGTAGAATGCAACAAGCATGATTTCTAGAAGGCCTTGATACGCACTTCCTTGTCCCGCTGGGATACTCTGACCACAAACACACACATAATCATACTACGATCCCACACATCCATAAACGAAACTTGTGTGGCAAATGTCTGCGTTGCACATTTATTAAAATACAATTTCTCTAAAAGTATTTGTCATAAATCAGAAACGTAGAGAATGCAAATGAGTGATATCAAATCATAGTATACGTATACGTAATTTGAATTGGCATCATCCTCCGATTTTAGTGCGTAGCTCCGTTCGGCTAATTGGAAGATCAATAACAACACAGCGCTCTAATTAAGACCACATAAATGCACGCAAATATTGAATCGTTATTGAATGAGTAAGCCTTAATAATTTAATTAGGACTTTCCTCAGGAAACGTACGAACGGAGACGAGAAAAAACTAGAGTCACTCCCATACAGACAGTTCCGAATTCTCCAAAGACAGTCTGTGAGAAGGAAACAAGCAACACCCATTTCACATAAAACACACACACACACACATACGAATGTATCGCACACACACATGGATACATGCTGTAGCACAGACGCACGCAAGGCATTATAACCGAGCTGGGGAGCGAGTATTTAAGATGCCAGTCAGGTAATAGTTGAATTCTGCTGCAATAGTCATTATAGTAATGCCACAACAATGTGTGCTTGGAAATTGTAAATACCGGCTACACACTCACACAGACGGACAGACAGACAGCCAAACCGACCGACCGACCGACCGACACCCACAGCTTGGAGACTAGCGGCCAGCAAGGAGCGACTTGTCTTCACGTCTGCCAGTAGTTGCCACCATATCCTCAAAAGTAAAAGCCACTGCACAACTACAAACAATCCAATTTAAGTCGCACGGAATAGGGAATACGAAAAGAAGGAACTAGAATGCATAAAGAGGGAGAAGAAAACAATAAAAATATAATTTAATGATTACTCCCCTCTCGTTGTCTCTCGCTCTTTCGCTCCTTCTCTCGTTCTCCATGGAAAAGGAAACGAAGTGCAGACAGCTTTTTTATGTAAAGTCCTTTGTGAACCTAAAGAGTTTATTTGCTTTGGGAAAATGTAAAGGATTTTCTGCAACATCATCAAGACTATCAGCAGTGGCAGTCTTAGTATTGGCAGCAGAAGAAGAAGAACAAGCGACAGCAGCGGCAGCAGCAGTCGTGACCATAAATACGTGATCGAAATTTTAAATCAAGCATGATTCGGAAACTACAACGGGGCAAAAAGACAAAACTCTCCTTTGTTCAATAAACACCAGATGATGGCATATTTCGGCTCTATACTGCCCGAATTAAAACTACAAATATGATGGCTAAAATGGAGCGCCCGGCAGCTTACATCAGGTAAGACGGACACGGCCGCCGACACACAGCTGCCTACGTCAGATGTGCATGCATAGCGTGCGATTTTGCCAATGTCCTTGGGAGAGTGTTCATTTCTCGGGCATTAATTTAAAGAAACGATTCCACGTTCTTTGCCTTGCCATCGCAAACCTGTCTCTTCTTGTTTCCTTTCGCACCACGAAAACAAGAGATGTTTCAAATGAGATGAACATGCGAAAGGATATTTAAAATTAATGTGGCATGCTGACAACTGCAGCCAACTGCGATGCATAGCACAGGCATGTGAACTAGAGACACACAAAGGCAGATATGCCAGTACATTAGGGCTAAGATTTTTGGCAAACGCCAAACGATACAGAGGCATCCATAGAAATAGTACTAGTACTTTTTTGGCAGATGTCAACGCATCAAAACATCGAATTCTTGGGGTTTTCCAGCTTGTTAACGTTGAGGTTTCCGGACATGGCTTAGATGGACCGGAAAGTTTTTAAGCGAAAAACATATTCTTTAAGATCTGTTTCGTACGTCATTTAATTATTAGCACTTATTTTCGCTTCCACTTCGTAGTATCTGATGTAAATGTAACCAGAATCAACCTTACCCTAATGTGCATTACATATTTACCACTACCATCGGAACCGAAAGAAAGTTTGTACCGTGAATTTACGAATTTTGAACCACGTTCTTATTATGTGTCAATTAGTGCTCTAGCATTTGTCGGAGACAAGACCGGTTTTAGTAAAAGGTCTAAATAGTTGCGATTTTCAGTGGTTTGTCTTAGTGAGGATGTCAGTGCATGGTGGATAATTTTTTCTCAAAGAAATCGTAATACTTAAAGCAAATAAAATTGGGCGTGGACCACTGCAATGAGATAACCTACACAGAAGATATTGCGTCTCTGTTTAGCGCTTGAGCAAGGCCAAATTTTGAGGAGCTATTTAGGGACAGACCGTTCCAATTTTATCCAGGGTACTTAAAGGTCGCATATAACGTATATAACCACTAATCATTTCGACTACATTGGGTGGGATTTGATCACAACGTGTCATGCAAAATCGTTGTGTGATCGGGCTTAAATCGGGAGAGACCTTTGTGTGGTTTCTAATCGAAAACATCGACCGATATGGCTGGGTGTCTGTGGCTTTTAGAGCTGTAGGTTTTTAAACTTAAAAACCTTTGTATGATATCAAAACATAGGCCGATGTGGACCAATTTCCATGGGATTTGTCCTTGACCTAAACTTTCTCCAGCGGTAGCCCAAAGGGAAAGGCTGCCCGATAAGCCAGAGAGGTATAAGTTGACATCTGACTAGAGTGGTCGCCTCAATTTAAGCTGGGCCCGAGTTTTTCAAGCTAAATTTTAAACTTTAAGCATCCATATCAGAAGCAACCCATCAGATGCCCGAATGTTTTGGTTATGAACGGAACTTAAATAAGATATTCGAAAGCACCTACAAAAAGTATTAAATTATATTTGTCTGATCGCTATCGTGTTTTCTTGTTATAGAGTATTACGGATACAATTTTGCGAATAGGCGTGGCACAGACACTCAGACGGAAGGACAGGGCTAGATCGGGTTAAAACTTTTCGACGATCAATAATATTTGTACTTCATAGAGTCACCGATCAATATTTCGTGCGATTTGCATCTTATCGGCGAATGGCATGCAAATCCTATATTGCGGTATTATAGACGTAGCAGGGGACAAGCCCGTTAAGTAGACACATATCAAGACTAGTGTGGTTTTAACTGTAATGGCTGTTCAAACATTTTTCTAATAAAATTACAACTTGAAAATCGAATTTGTGGTCTCGGGTTAAAATATTTAAAAAATTTAAAATCTCAAAAAATGTATTTTTGGGTTTTACTAATAATCATGCTGATCTGGAGCGGATTGACCTCTCTGAACGAATTTTGGGTCATATGATAGATAAAACTGCGATCTGTTTTATATAGTCAAGTTGAAACTTATAAAGAATTTTGTTTATTTTTTTTTTTAAAATTCGTCAGATTTGAGACCATGTTTCTTTGGAATATTTAAACACAAGAAGAAAAACCAAAAAGTTATTTAAAAGGCATTCGTAAAGGCTTTAAGTTCCAAGCAGGGATGACTGCAGTTTCGGTGAACGCTACTTCACCATCCTCAGACCGCAAGCAACGAATGTGTTTTTTAAATGATCAATGGCTTTACTCAGGCAGATTCGAATTAAATGAGAAGCTGACGGCATTAGAGTATTTCATCAGACAAATTAAACACAATAAAAATCCATTGCACTGCCTTTTGATTACTGGACAACTACGAGTACCATTCGCTGTATCGCGTGTGTGTTTGTTTTTTTTTTTTGGCACATATCCTTGGTCTATTGAGAGCACGTTCGTTTTGAATATTTTGTTGAAAGAGACCCAAAAAGTTATTCAAAAGGCAGTAGACTTAGTTAATGTTTCTATTTGTTGGTAGTCTCCGATTTTTTTTTTAAATTTTACAAAATTTACGCACGTGTCAATCAAATCCATAACATCATTTAGATTTCTGGTACCGAAATAATTGTTCAAGTTATAAGCGAAATCCTGGCGCTAATCGGCACATTTTCTTTGAAAAATTTATATTTATTTTTTTAAAAACATTTTTTGAAAATTTTAAATTTTTTAACCCCCCCCAAAAAAAAGAAAAACATTTATACAATTATTAATAAACGTTTTAAAAACTTTTTGAGCAAAAAACAACATTTTAAAAAAGGGGTAATCAATATTCTTGCCCTTTCGTCTTTTCGCGCCTTTCGTCTGTAGACAATTCATTTCGTCTCACGACGAGCTCATTGCGTACAAACATCAGTTTCAATCACTTTGTACTCGTACGAGTGTTTTAATAGACTCCGAATGAGCCGCCGTGTTGTCATGTTGTGGGTGCGCGACTATCACACAGGCAAACCAAGTGCAATGACTTGAAGAAAGGAACATTATCGAATTTTTTTAAGTGTTTTTCCACCATGTTATACTAGCGATAAATCGAATAAGAGATTAATCTCCATGGCATATAAAAGCTTCACAAGTACCCAGTTTGTGAGTTAAAGCTCGCCGAATTAAGAGAGATTCCCGGATCGTCTCCCAATGCGACGTTGAGGAAAGTTAGTGTGGTAGACTTTCTTTTGGCTCATTCAGTAGCGACATACACACGAAGTGAGGCTTTCGAAGTAGCTCATATGTACGCGTGTGTGTGTATGTATGCATGGGTGCATAGGTATGCATTTACTTGCTACAAGTATAAGTAAAGTACAAGTAAGCGTCGTTCAACGCTTCGCCGAACAACGCCCGCATCATGAGAAACATGGTGAAGGTGACGTGTGAATTAACTTTGCACTATGGCACACTTTACGAACACCCGCACACTCGTACACACGTAGGACCTACAAAGGTTCAACTCACTCATACACACATACGCAGTCCAGGATACGAGCTGATGAAAGTGATGATGACAGCGTTATAAACTACATCCTATAAATTTTGGCAGCCACCAACGTACATGTGTGGGCGGTTGGGCGTGTTCGCCGCTTAAAGATCCTCCACCACACCCGTTCCGGCTTGCAGTGGCAGAACACCGCAAAAGGATAAAATGAACCTTGCGAGCTGCTGCATGAGCCCGGTACACACACACACACACGAAACTATGCAGCGAATGACATATTTTTTCTGCTTCTCTATGACAAACATTTTAAGAACTTTCCGAACTACTTTTCAACTGCCATTGTTTCGGCAACTTTTATTTCTTTAGACAACATTAAAGCGTTTCATTTGACGACAAGGATTTGTTTATGCCGCTTCTTTAAGAACGTACACGATTTTGAAAGATTCACACTTTGGCCTTCCGCTCACATGGCGAGGTGCAACACGGCATAAAAAACTGCGAGCAGCGTTGCCAGAAATGCATATTCGTGGAGGCCGCTAGCGTCGGCAGCATAGCATCTGAAAATAAAGGATAAAAAATGAATATCCTTGATTAGCACACATCAGCGGTGGGAGAACAGCTTCCTGAGAAAGAACTTACGTGGGCGATTGTAAGCTCAGGGGCATTGTGCCATTGGTGAAATTGGCGAACTGCTTGAATGCCATCTCCTCGTAACTGTTGAGGATCGTTGAGTTCGGATAGCGACTGCGTGTAAGGACTATGGCAAAGGAAGTGCTGTCGTCGGTTGCATTCGTGTAACCACATACGAAGGCATAACTTTGGTAATCGGTAGCCAGCAACTTGTAGACGGTGTATGCGGTGTTGCTCAGGCCATTCAAGTAGGATATATTGTAGCCTTTGACACTGGGACCTCCTTCTAGGCTGATGTGGGTATACATGGTCTGATTGACCCACAAATAACTGGGCGTGTTGGAGTAGGTGGTCTCTATCTTCAGGACATCGTTGGGCTCTGCAATGAAATTGACCTCGACACAGTCCCAATTGCCAGTGGTAGCGGGATTACGTGCCACTTCCCACCACGTGCCATTTAGCTAGATGCAAAAGAGGGGGGAAACAACAACACAAGTGTAGCTGGAGATAAGAAGACCTTATCCGCATACCTGTGTGGCATTGAAGTCCATGCTATTCGATTGGGTACATAACGCCGGCGTATTCTGGGCTGAAGTTATGCTGCTCGCAAGGAGCACGCTGGCGATAACCACCAAAAGCGGCATTTTATTTTAAAAATTGCAGAAATTGCTTGTCACAGCGGAGTTGAATGAATGCACTGATTCAGCGATACACCTTCTGTGGCGAACATACATAATTTACTGGACACTGTCGCCGCAACTGTTTATTACCCGCTCTTATGATTCTAAAACCTAAAATAATTAAAAACTCATTATGATACGATAACGACGACGATTGATTGAAAGGGTGTTGTGAAAATGTATGGAGTACCTACGATTAACGCGAAATGGAAACGACAGTGCTCGACTGGCCTGGCATGGGCCCATTGTTCCATTTATCGTGTCGCCAGAAGTGATCCCCCCTGTCAGGTGGTTTGCAACTCGTGACATCAGCACTGTGGCAAACTTAAGAGGAAATAAAAAACGACTATACACTTAAATGGATCGGCCCACGAATTATGATTGGATAATTGTCAATTAACTTTTTACTTGAATTCTATCTAGTCTATACACATTGCAAGGTGAATCTTTTGTTTTATGGGACCAGACTTCTACACTCCTAATCAATTGAAGGGATTTAATAACAAAGGAGACTTTTATGTCATGTATGGATGCTGGCTTAAATGTCGCGCACTTTTTAAAACAATTCAAGCCGTATATCGATGGACGGTTGCGCTGACCGTCAAATGTAATAAGGGCAAGGTAATATTCTCCAACTATGATTTTAAAAACCTATTCAAGATGAAAAGGAAAAATAAAATGAGCTTCATTTGTAGTGTTGCCGGATCTGATTGATTTGTGACTGTTTAATCGATATCGAAAAATGAAATCTCCTTTTGACAACGCTTTAAAGCCGAATTCCTCGCTCTTCGTTGTTAAGTTGTTACTCTAAGATTTCGGCTTGGACGCAGTCTTGCCACCGGAGCTTCGGTGCGCGTACTCTGAATCTCGCCGTCAAGGATTCTCAGTATCGATACATTATTATCGTTGCTATTGAATGCATTCGTCGATGTCGACAAACAACTCATGGTTCATTCGCCATTGTTTACAACTGGGTCCATAAACCTTTCGCTCGAATACTTTTAGCACTACTCTATCCAATGTGATGGTTCTCATATTTCAGAACAATCAAAAAAAAAGAAGCACAGAATGTGTAGACCAATGACAAATTTGATTTTTTTCAGGTCGGAAGAGAACTAAATTTTCCAGCTTGGAAACATTTGTTTGCTGATATAATTCTTAGTTTAGTTTTGAAGTCGAGGTTTTTTTGTTCTCAACGTAAGAGTAAGAAGTTTGAAGGCGTAAATGTAACCGGATTCCAGCAAAGGAACGGCCTCAGTGTACCATGTGCAGTAAATAAAGTAAATCTACAAAAATGTCCTTCATCATAATCTCGTAACTTGTTCCGATTGGTAGATATTGTTTTTTATAAAAAAAATTGGCGTGTTTTTCCGAAATGAAAACAAATAAAAGTAATAATGAGTGCTGATAATTGGTTGAAACATTCAGGCATGTTTGGTATACCGCGTTTACTTCAAAAATAAATAAGAAACTTTAAAGTTATTCCAAAGGCTGTCGTAAATACTTTTAGTTGCAATTTGGGGTGATTGCAGTTTTGGTGAACGCTACTCACCATCCCCAGACTCCAAGCAACGAATGAGATGTGATCAATGGCAGATTCTAAATAAACGAGAAACTGTCGGCAGTGGAGTATTCCTCACAACAAAGTAAACACAATCAGTATCCCTCACACTATTCCCAATGTTTAAAGTTCCGATTCCAAACAAGGTGTAGTTTTCAGGGTGGAGTGTCGATCATAACGTCCATGGTTAATTGGACACCACAAACTGTGATGCCATTTTAAAATGTATCGAAAAGTTCATGCACACAGAGAACAGATTCGTTGCCAAAACTGAACTTTTTTGCTAACCGAATGATTGAGGTTACATGCACCTCGAGTATTCCACCAGTACAGCCGAATGTAAGTTGGTGCTCTGTAATTTTAAGGTATTGAAACTGTAGCATCGGTGCAACATACCATGTTTCCGAACCTTCAGAAGATAATTTTTGGATCTAAAAATCCGCAAACCACACTTGTTCAACGAAAGAAATTAATATTTTAGTTTGCTTACACAATTGAAGTGAATAGGAAGGGTAATGAATGACAAGGAAACAAATTAAATAAGAGGTGGATGATTTTTACTGGTATAAAAAAGTTAATTGATTGACCTCAGGTCAATAATAACCTAATTATTTTATTTTTAAAAAATACCATTTAACCATTGAACAGTGAAGAATGAAGTTATCATCACAAATAATTGGTGACAACTAAAAAATATTTGCATTTTTATTGATAGCTGTAGCAACTTAATACCATTTTCGCGTTTTATTAGTATTGCCGATCAATAAATTAGTGAGTAAAGTACGATGATCATATTTATCATCTTTAGGTATTCTGTACTGAATATTCATTGCGATTATAAACTTTTGATGATTGCAACCGAAATTCCCCATTAGCACTCGAATCATTGTAGTTCCAACCGATTTACAACTAATTTTTTTCTGTGTGTGGACATTAAGAGCTCTATGAAAAGATAAGACCCCTCTTTTCAGTGTTTTTATAGAAATTTTTCAAACTCGGGGTGCGAAATTTTGTTTTTCTCAAATTGATACATTTTAGCGAAATACCGACCTACCGTTAAATCTATCGTGTTGCCATCACATTTTTTCTAACCGTGTACACAGAGTTACCGTTGTACCACAAGAGTAGCAAAATTGCCACTTGGTAACTCTGTGTACACGGAGAGAAAATATATGACTGCAACAAAAATGATTTATTAGTTGTTTGTGTAAATCACAAAATAGGGTCAAAAACACTTTTGTGATTTTGAATGAAATTTGAATCGGCTGTAAAAAAAGCACTGATAATTTTATTAAATTTCTGGTTTTATTGGAAACGTTGAACTTTGGCCACTCACAACTATACACAGATGAAGCGATTGGGACAACACAATAGAGCGCCCACCCACGTCAGGGAGCTGTGGAATCGCTTGAGGATAGAATAGGAAATTCTTCCAAGTGAATTTTCACAGAACTTAGTAAAAAGTATGTCAAAACACCTGAAAAGCTTTAACAAAACCAAGGGATTGTGATCTAGAAAACGTGCAAAACCGAGATAGTTGAGTTGCTAAATTTTTTGGATTGCATTTTTTTGCACATTGAACAGGGATTAACCGGTTCGAGACCTCTTGCATCTAAAGGCTGTTTTTTAAGACGTGTGGTTTTCAATCTGGCCACACATTTTTCGGAGTTGGTTTTTTTGACAGCTGTCACTTGATTTATGCTCAGTTTGGTTTGCCATTTACTCCGGAACAACGTTGGCAAATCGTGGTGAATGGGCACAAAACAAGATGGCCACCGATACTGAGTTTTACAAGAAAATGTTGTTCAGCTCATTTTTGATTGAAAAGGTAAGGTACGTTAATACGTAACCAAAATTGTCGCATTTGGAGTAATAAAAATCAACAAGCCATTGTTGAGACGCCGTTACATCCTCAAAAAGTAATCATTGGTCCATATTTCTTCAAAAATCAAGCCAGCCATAATGTCAAGTCAATGGGGAAGTGCCTGAGTTGGAGAATGTTGATGTGGACGACCTTCGGTTCCAACAAGACATCGCTTCAATCAATTTATTGAAAGAAACTTTTGATTATCTTGCGACGTCGGCCTGTGACGTGGCCTCCAAGATCGTGCGATTTAACACCGCTGGACTATTTTTTGTGGGGTTTTGTGAAGTCGCGTGTCTACACAGATAAGCCTTACACGATTGACACCTTGGAAGATAATATTCGGCGCGTTATTGCTGACACACGGCCCCAAATGCTGCAAAAAGTGGTCAAAAATTGGGTCTCTCGGCTGGAATTTATTCGAACCAACCGCTGCGACCACTTGCCCGCAATCATTTTTAAAACAAAATGGCAAACCCTTATCTTTATAAATTTTATGAGTTTTATTTCTTCTGAAAAACACCCTTTACATTTAAATAGAAGAGGAAACTTGTCTTAAAGCAAATAACCGAAATAAACAATCGAACGCGGCAAAACTGTTGGCAACACCTAAACTATTTTTACACAGACGTTGTAAAAAAAATTCAATAGAAGGCTCTGAATATGAAGTCTCTGTAGAGCTGGTAAAGATAAGTTGTATTTTCATGGGCAATTGTTTTAAGGAAACTTAAAAAGTGAGACTTACAACAGTAGTTCTCATATGTTTGGTAAGAACCTGGTGATAAAAAGTTTAGTTTTCCTTTCAAGAATTGCTGTAAAAAAACAGTGTCCAGCCACGAAATCCATGTCACTTTGCCCTTTGTAAAAAACTTGTCTTCTATTAAAATGAAGATGAAAGAGTCGTTTGGTCCCTGATCAATGTCTTAAAGCTAAGGCCAGAAATAAACTAACTATGCATTGTTTTTTTTGTTCTTCTATAACTACGAGTATATTGAATCTTCAATTTTTTTCTTAATAGAATAAAGAATAATTGCTGTTATTTTCATAAAATGTCGTTAATTATTTACCATTCTGTGACTCATTAAGCAAAAATATGCTGGACATGCACTCACTTATGCTCGCCAGTGTTCATATCGTCGCTCTCATGTTTTTTTGATCCGAACGCCACTTTCTGGTATTGGTGAAACATATTTTTGAAATGATTTATTTTCTAATTGAAGTGCTGTAATTACATAGGCTTTGTCATTATCTCACTTTTCGTCATGTGAAGGAATATCTGTTGAAACAAAAAAGTTATAGTTAAATTCGTAAAATTTTAAAATTGCAAATGGCGTTTAGATCAAAATAGCATTAGGGCGACGATATGTAAGGGGTTCCCATATGTACTATTAATGACGCCATACTTTGTTACATCTTAAAACATTAGTTCTTCTTGTGAATTGCCTAATTATTTGAATTCACGTTAATTACGAAGAATTTCGAGTCATGTGTTTTCAACGCGATTACCGACAACGAACTGCAAATTCAACACATACGAGTATCAAATGTATACAGGGCCGGCCCTACCGATCTTGGAACTTGGCCAGGGGCACTGAGACAAAAATGTTTGAACCCAATTTTACCACTGACTAAAAGAGTTCAATCCCCAAACAGCCAATAAGCACATTATTCAACATTGTTTTTTTCTTCGCAGTCATAAACCCCAAAAATTGCTCCCTTATGCCGGCGAGCTAATTCAAGACCATTACGTTTAAAGGCCTTCCAAAAATTAATTTTTTACAAAAAACTTGTGATTTTTGTTTTTCCCCAACAGTCGTAAAATAATCTTGCCTAAGGCCCCAGTCTGATAAATTATAATCACTTAAACATTTGTAAGTCCACACCTTCGACATATACCATTGTCGTAAGTAATGCGCTTTGACTTGCTATCTCTCGGACACGTGATTCATCCCATTGTCATTGCCAGTGAGTGCCTCCGTTCACCCTACCGAGGCTGGAATTCCTTACATCCCAAAAGGTTTTTAAAAAGAACTTTCGCATACATTCCACAACTCCCGCTAGCTAGCAGAATCTACAAACTATATCAAAGTAGGCCTTTTTGGGCACAGAAGTCTAGTGCGTACTCCTCTTAAAGCGCAATTATTTATAACTACAACTACCGATCGCTCGGTTTCCGGCGAAAACGCTCGCAGATACAATAAATTTTATGGGGCAGTGTGAATTAAATACCGATTACTGTGAGAACTTTCGAAAAGTACGTGCGTTCGCAGTATAAATCCCCAAGCCATAAATCGGTGTGTGCAATCAAACTTTTGATTGGCAGACATAAATAACGACTGGCGTGGCATAAAATCTGGGCGTCAAGCACTTACAGTCGCAGGTATTTATGTTCGAATACCCACCTATCTACCGCTCCGCCAGCGAGTCGTCATCAATAACTTTTGGAGCGGAGTCTAATCTTATCGGGAGTACGAATAATTCCTACCGCGCAGCTATGAATCGGGGCCAACACCTTAATTATGTGCCATTGTCAGTGATGTTAGTGCCGCTATCTTATCGCCCTTGCCTGGGGCCGACTTTGCAGCCAGTAGATTGTTGACACAATTGTGTGAACTTGTTAAGCTTGGCCGCGGAGGTGGAGGAGGAGCGCCCCAGTGGGGTGGTGTGGAAGAACGTGAAATGAAATGAAACTGCGGCATGTACGGTTGGGATCTTAAGATGTAATTTTATTTGGTATAAGAACAGATTTTTTCTTTAATTAAACAAACCGATAAATAGAAATATATTTTTCACTAGAAGAATTTAGTTAATGAATTTCACCAGGAAGAAGAAAGCTGCCAACACAGTGGTTAGAATGGGCAGAGAAGTGGTGGCCGAACTGGCATAACAGCTGAAAGTGAAAAGAGGCAAGTGAGTGACGTTAGCCGGATAAATGCGTTATTGTTTTTGAGGACACCTACTTGTGTTGGGTAATATTGGCCACTGTGCTCGAGTTGAAGTTGGAGAGGACCTTCGAGGTGTTGGTCACCATTTCAGTCAACCATGTGTTGGTGACGTTGTTGTTGGTGCTCAGGATTGCACCGAAGGAGGTCGATTCATTGGTGGACGTGTAGCCGCACACGACGACGTACGATGTGTAGTCGGTATCCAAGATCTTGTAGGTTGTGGCGACGGCATTGGCCGAATCGTAGGTGACATTGAATCCAGTGTTGGTGTTCACTTCGCTCACGTTAAGCTTGGCGGTGGCATGTTGGTTCATGTACGTGGATGTGGTGGACGAGGAGTGCAATGAGGTGATGTTCAGCTGGGTGCCATTGTTGGCCAGCTCGGAGTGTATCTGGACGCACGCCACCTTGGCAGCTGGCGCTCTGGCTACCTCATACCAGAAGCCTACAAGCTAAAGAGTTTCGGTCGGTCTCAATCACATGTCGGCGCACCTTTTTCAATATAATTTTAGTCTACTTACCTTTGTGGCATTCAAATTCTGCATGCCCTGAACCGACTGGCATGGCTTCTGAGCCTGGACTCCCAAAACGCTCAAAACGACCACTAAGGCCACACACACAATTTTACCCTGGGCCATTTTTTGCTGATGAAAATTTCTCTTTACTTGTATCCTTCAATAGGCTTCTATGCTGCGTTGAGGCCCTCTGTGCTCGCCTTTCTAAGTTGTACTGGGTTCTCGCCAGCGATGTCAATAATAATTTATATGAACATACGCTTCCATGGCATTGTGGCCGTATCTCTTCTGTTTTTTTTATCTTGCCATTGGTAGCTTCACAGCAGAGCTTATACTTTATAGATGTA
The DNA here is from genome assembly GCA_963513945.1 of Hydrotaea diabolus. Taxonomy (NCBI): domain Eukaryota; kingdom Metazoa; phylum Arthropoda; class Insecta; order Diptera; family Muscidae; genus Hydrotaea; species Hydrotaea diabolus. The sequence continues at coordinate 1,803,207 of OY740716.1, forward strand.
TCAAATGCACGAGTGTAAGATAACACCTAGAAAATGTAAGTACATTTTGGTGTGGATGAGTAATGCGTGCGGCGTGTGATCCTCGATACATTCACATTCGGGCGGCACTACTAGATTTTAGGATCAACCATTTTTTGTTTGTTTCTAGAGGTCCGTCAGCTCCCAACTTAGTAAAATTGCAAATTGAATTTTCTTTTAGGGTTTGTGTGGAAATTGTATTGTGTTTCAATACCCACCCCAAAAGCAGAAAATAAATTCGTTCTCACAACCGAAATGTTTTGCCATCCGAATGATTGTGGTTGCGTGTACTGCAAGTATTCCGTCCGTTCAACTGAATGTTCATTCCAAAACACGAGGGCTGGCGAAAATTTATCATCAATAATGGTTTTATTGTTTTTCAAAGTATTCTCCAGCATGATTTATACACTTTTGCATGCGCTCAAAGCAATTGCCGAAGCACTTTTTCCATTCAAATTGAGACACCTGCAAATCATGGTTTTTGAAAGCTTCAACAGCATCTTCTGGCGACGAAAATCGTTTGTTTCGAGCTGATACGCATAGATCCATGATTCGTCACCTGTGACGATGTTATAAACGTCTTTTCAAGCACCGAGATCGTATTTTTTCAAAATTTCTTTGCAGCAGTCGACACAAGCTCGCATTGTCATGATGCACAATAATTCGTCTTCTCTTGTTCGTTGTTTAAATTTCTCCGAAGACTTCAGGCAAACAAATTGTGGTGTACCAATCAGAATTGATCGATCTACGTTGCTCAAGCGGAACAGTTGCCACATGACTAGTTTTGCCGAAGAAACGCGTCCATTTGTTTCGTAGTCCCACGAACAACTTTTGTTGGATTTGGTTTGTCTTCGCAGACCCACTCGGTTGCTGTTTTGTTTCCAGCTCATACGCATAGATCAATGACTCGTCACCTGTGACGATGTTATAAACGTAAAAATCCACGTCGAAAGTTGTGAAAAACGATCGCACAAAAACATTCGCGAGTTAATTCCATTTTTATGCCAAATTCATATTTTCAAGTCACTGTAAACAACACAAATGATAGGCATACGTCAAAACGTTCTGAGTATGTTTATGCTAAAAAATGTCAAACTTTCCAATGGAAATGTCAGATGGCGCATGGCAACACTTAGTGTTGCCTAGGTCAGAAATATATATAGAAACCCTCGTATGTTAATCTCTAAAAAAACATTACTTTTCTAAAGGCTTTAACATGGCGAAGTTAGATTGAAAAGTATACCAGTCAGAATACTTTAGATAACCTTGAAGTTCCGCCCCAATAATTTTTATCTCTTTGGTTTTTATATTTGAGATGCTGCAGTAGAGTGCCTTCGGTTATTGTAATCAAATGTCAGTACCAATTGTTGGTTCCAACGACCAAATGTACACAAAACTTTTAGTTGCCACAAAAGGCGGTTTTTACGTACTACCAATAATTTGACCACAATTCCACTAATATAACCGAGTAGACAGCTGTCTGTATCTTAATACAATTACAGCTGTTATCGTATGATTTGTGAAACCGAATTTCATTTTTATTATTAACATTTGGTGATTGCAACAGAATGTGTTTTCTTCCAACGGAGTCCTAGTAGGTAGGACCGATTTTCAATGTATAAGTATATGGGATGACCCCCAGACAATTTGTATTGAGACCATATTAGAAATTTAGCCTAAATGATTCTGAGCTGTTGTTCAGGGATTTAAAAATGGAATGATAATTTCTCAAGTTTCTGGTTTAATTGGAAAGTTTGAACTTTGTATTTTAATAAAGGAACACCAGCCGATGCGTTTTCGCTTCGCCCCATGGACTGAAGATTGTTAGGCGGGAGTTAAATCGTCGTTACAGATGAAGCCATTAGGGTTAAATGTTATGTAAAGCATTTAGAGACAATTGCAGCGTTGAAACATGAAATCGAAGTTGCCATTGAAGAGATTCGACCCGTTACATTCGAAAATATACTGAAAATTGGGTTGATCGGATGCCAAGTCATTTGCAGTAGTCATATAAATGATATTGTCTTCCAATATTAAATGACTAAGATCAACCTTTCCAATAAAACCAGAAATTTGAAAAAAAATATCAGTATTTTTTTTACGGTCGATTCGAAATATTGAATCGCCCACTCTATATAAAACCTGGACGGACCTTTGTACTCGTACTGAATCTGAGCTTATATTTGGCAGACTTTAGTGAACTGTGGCCAAATTCCAAAAATTGGGATAAACATGGGTGTGGGTGCTACATATAAATCTGAACCGATTTTCTTTAATTTTTAAATCGGACGAACCTTAGTTTCAAAAACCTAATTCTGCCAAATTTCATGAAGAGCGGACAGCAATTGTGGCAATCATTGGATGACTACAAGCTTTAGATGGACAGCTGACGGAAGGCCAGACATCGTTAAATCCAATCACTTAAAGTGGGTCTATTTAAACAATTATTGGTTGTTCGAAACATTGAACTCGTTCCACAAATGGTGCACAGATTATAATAATTTATCGGTTCTAGTCACTACAAAATCTTTGTTTACGACGAAAACATATTTTGAAATCCCCAATCTGTTTTGATTTCAGTTTATGTTAATAAAAAAGTTTTCCAAAAACTGTTCATAAGTCAAATAATGGAATTAATATTTGAAAAACCTTAAATATAAAAGCTTTTATTTCGTCCATATTGTCCAATACATAATATTTAACCATCACTTGGGCCAGTTAAACAAATGTTCGTGGAAATGACAATCGAATTCAAAGAGACCTTATAACCAACAATCAATTACAACAGCCCATATATGTACAAATTCAGTTCTAATAATCATCGCAATCGCCAATACTTTTTTCCTTTACCGAGTGTTTCAGTTTCATCTTCAGACAATTGTTGTGTACCCAATCGACATTCGGTTGAAGGGATGGTACTTGCAACCATCAACATTTGGTTGACAAAAAAAATCGGTTTTACCAACAAATCTGTTCTCTGTAGATTTCCACACGGAAAGACTTTCTCATTTCCGATTGTCAACCGGAATGTAAGAACAATGGCATTTTGAAGGGAAGTTGACATCAGACTGAAAGAGCCCGGGTGCAGAAAGATTTGCACAACATAAGTTTTAGCATACGATCCTTGTTTTATGCAATCCTTACTTTTTATTGAACATTATGTCAGAGGAAGGACTTTAAGTGCCTTCATTACAAAAGTTCTTTAAGGACATCAGCTAAAAACCGCATTTAAAGGAATGTGTGTTATTGAAAACTTTCTACATGCACATCGCCTAAGATCGCTTAAATTAACAGCAAACGTTTATGAGCACAGCATCAATTTTTCATTTTTGAATATGTCCGCAAACAGCCTCTTTGAGATATAGTAAGATTTTTAAAGGGTGCCGTAGTGTCCAGCTCAGTCAGTATTGGTTCCAAAAATGAAAGAGGCAAGTGTAAGAGGAATTGCTCTCCAGTGACATGAAAAATTTGTGAAAAACAAATGTGGAATAGGACCAAAAGTATAAAAAAAAGTGGTCTATTCGTCTAAGCCGACCCCCGCATACAAAGGCTCCCAAAAATTTGCTCTAGTTGAACATTTCCGGGCAATAAAATCGATTGCGTGATGTAAGTGATCCAAACAAAGCAATCAAAGAGTTGAAAAGCTTGCTTAGTTCATAGCCAGCACTGAGATCATGTTTTATTGAACATTTCATTCAAAAGAAGCAAAAAAAGTTATTCAATATGCAATCGGAAATACTTTTAGTTGCAAGCAGGGGTGACTGCAACTTGCATTTTTCCAATATTTATCTGAAAATACTTTATTCCTATTATTACTTAATACATGGTGTTAATGGCTATTCATTGATCATTGATAAATAACACAGTGTTACAAAAAAGAATGAAGTTAAAATACCTGGGAAGTGATATTATTTATCTTGTAGTTACGGGTAAAAACCGGGTTTTCGGATCTTACGCACTTACTTATATATGCCAGTAACTTGGTTGAATATTAAGTTTCAGAAACTGTCGCCTTTCGAATGGTGTATACACTTTTAAAATCACACTGAAAAATATCTGTGTTTATTTTCTGTAAACTAATTTTTTTAAATTTTTTTGTAATTTTTTTACTTTAGATGCGTTTTAACACAGAATTTTTTAAAAGGAGCTGAACAATTTTTGAACTGAATAATAAAGAGAGTGTTCTTACGAATACAATTCGTGTCATTTTTAAAAATACTTTAAAAACTGATTGAGTTATTTAATTATTCAATTTTATTAAAACAACATTTTTTTTGAAAAAAATTCAATTTTTGGCAAAACTACTCAAAAATATTTGTTTGACCATTTTTTTTATTGAATATCTCAGTATCCCGTTTGTCAAGTAAACATAATAACTTTTGTAACATTTACGGGTATCCGTCATAGGCGTGATTTTAAAAAAAATCAATTTCTTACGGATTTTTAAAAATGACACCGAGTTGTATTCGTAAGAACACTCTTTATTATTCAGTTCAAAAACTCTTTTCGGTTCTTTTTAAAAAATTCTGTGTAAAAACGCATCCAAAATTAAAAAATTACAAAAAAATTTAAAAAAAATGAGTACAGGAAAAATACACCGATTTTTTTCAGAGTGATTTAAAAAGTGTATAGACCATTCGAAAGGCCGCAGTTTCTTCTTACCAAATCAACTTGAAATCGGTTGATATTCAACCAAGTTGCTGGCATATAAGTGCGTAAGATCCGAAAAACTGGGTTTTCCCGTAACTCCAGATTTTGGAGGTGTTTGGGAAATTTCAAAACCGGTTTCTTGTTGTACTCAGCAAGATCTACAAGAAAAATAATATCATTTCCCAGGTATTTTTTCTCTGTCACACTGTGTAATGTAATGATGCAGAATAACCTCGAATCCTTCTTGCCTAAAATGTACAAACAATATCTCACAAATTTAGAACAAGTGAAGGGTATTGCGGAATTTCCCAACTACTCACCACATCAAAAACAGGATCTAGAATTTCTACCAACAACATAGCAGAAGAATTAATGCCACCCTATTATACATATTTATCTACTGCTCACATACATGCATACACACATACACTTGAATGAGAATATTTCGACTCCAGCGAAATGGAGGGGGATTTTTCATAATTGAATTTGAAAGTTCCAAATAATTCGGAATGGTATCTGAGGGTACTTGGCATTAAGGCTTTCGAAATAATTTGTAGTGTTTTTTTGCAACGAGACCGTAGCTGCTGTTATCGATCGTTTCATTTCAATGTCGAAAAGTTGTTTATTTGCTTAGAAAAGAAACGAAAAGCAGATAGCCCAGCGACAGACGTGCACATACTGCCATACATACGTACTTAGACAACCGGGTACAAGTTGATGTGAATCTATTATTGTTTTATGACATTTCGTGCTTCCTGTCTTTTCCAAACACTCTTCGGTTTAATGCTCTGGTCAATTAGTAAACGTGGACAACAATTTAGAACATCCGACAGTACGAGTACAAGTACATACTGTACTCGTCGTAGAATAGAATATATAGCGGTCCCTCTTAGACGAAAAATCTAAATTATTGCTGATCGAAGATTTTGCGGGACTTCTTCCATCGTAGCCTGCCTCGTTTTCTTGTTTGGTTAGACTCCCACGAACTGTCAATGCAGACATTTTTCAGCGGCTGTTATTCTCGCTATTTCTGCGACATTTTCAATTTTAAGGCCATGTCAAAGCTTTAATGTTGTTGTTGTAGCGGCACAAATAGTGCCGGAATGACAGCCCTTGGCCGAAGAATTGCTGCTTCGGGTCAATCCGGTGCATAGAACCGGCTGTCGTGGGATCGTCAAAGCTTTAATAAATTTACTACCCGTTTAAGCTTTGAACTGTAGGCCGGCGAGGGCAGAAGGTTAATCCTGCGCACTGATTTAACATATATTATCCGCGCATTTTTATATCTCACCTAATTCATTGCAATTGATGTTTCTTCACATTTTGTTATCTGCCACATGCTTTTCTTGCAGCGTTGCATTGCAGGCATCATCCTCTGGTTCTTGGCACTCGTCATTGTACCATGGATTGCATTGGAGCAATGCTCGGTACCCTACATTTTCGAGAGAAGGAATGTTTTGTGGAAAACTCACTAGGTGTCTCGCAACGTCACCTACACGCTACACTCCATCGTTGTGGTGATCCGAGATATAATTGTACGAAAGCACAAAAACATATGGTTGGGGTGACCATATTCGTTGACCTTCATACTTGTAGCAACTATTTCAAAACATTCATTCAGTATCTGTCTTAAGTTTGGGCAGCTCGGCTAAATTTGAACTTGTAGAGCGAAAGGGACATAAAGAACAGATTTGTTGTCACAAGCGAATATTTTGCCAACCGTATGTTAATGGTTGCACGTACTATCCATGTGTTCCAGCACTGCAACCGAAATGCAACCGAAAATTGGGTACACGGCAGTAGGGAGAACTGACACTATCGGTCGATGGGGAAAAGTATCGGCAACCATAATTATTTAAAATGATTATTGGAACTGAGTTTATACATGTTTTGGTTGGTGGTTATAGACGGTTGTCATTACCGCGAGCATTTGCCGACTGGACCAGCTGATGGCTAAGTCATCGCTCATGTAATTAATACCTAAAAAACATGGCTTGATGACTCTTTTAGTATAACGATCGACTCGGGAGAACAAATTTTGTTTTGAAGAAAACTGCTCGCATTTCTTCTCAAATCTTAATTGATTTGAAGCAGTGAAGATATTCACTTCCGTCGATATCATCTGATCTAATGTAAACTTGCCACAAGATAGTTTTACCATCTAATTTCAATACAATTTGTAATCGATTGCCTTCCTAAATTCAAAAGAAAAAAGAAATACTTCTAATATTAGAAAATTTTAATTCCAATTTGAAAATAATATTAATATAAATTGTAAAATATTAACATTAAAGATTCATAGTTTTTAACTAAATATTTTACTAAATGTGTCTCTATCTTAACCAAAGATTTTTATATTGACTGGAACCGATAAATTATTGTAGGGATATTATCCTGATGTTGGAATCGGCAAAAATATGTTATTGGTGCGAACTTAACGGGGTTTGGTTACTACAAAAAACGTATCTGTTGCCATCACTCATAATTGGTACTTAATAGACATGCACTTCATAACTGGTTGGTTGATTTAAGCGCCAGTTGTTAAAACTAATAATCTAAGTGCATTAGGTTGATATAACCGATGTATTGGCTGCCAGTATCGTTATATTATCGTAGCAACCATGTTATAATATATCAAACCATAAAACCCTCACTACCATTGCTAGTTGGTGATTGCAACAGAAAGTACGTTTATCTAACCGAATTTTTGTAGTTCGGACCGCTTTGCAACAGATATTTTCTCTGTGTGCAGAGTTTTCAGCTTAACCGAATTTAAAACGTGTCCTTTAGAGGACTTCAAATTGCAAATGTCATTTGTATGGCGGCTGCATAAGTAGATGGACTAATATGGTAGAGCTTCAGTAGCAATGGCTATAAGACGCTCATAACGCTCAATTCTTAATTTGTTTTGTGGGAGCTACTCCAAAGCATCTACCGTTATTGCCCGACTTTACCAGAGTTGGGTATGGTCGACGAGTTTGGTCGACATTGGGTGTAATATGTGGCATCTTAAACGGCAGATTTTGAAATTGGGAACGTCACATTTATGGTGGTTATAAGAGAAGATGGACCGAAATGGCTCGGTTTAATGGGTTTGCTTTTGGCCCAAACCTGAAAAATTGTGCCCTAGACTTTGACTACAACGATAAATGAACAGGAGAACGGACGGACATCGCTCAATGGAATCAGATATTGTTTCTCTCGGTTTGATTCGGTCGGTATTATTTTTAAGGGTTACAAACATCAGCACGTTTATAGCCTATTCAATCTGGTGTACTGAAAGTGTGTTGAGATTAAAATGTTTTGTAAGTGCCCCAAGCGTTTATGTTTTCGTCCCCTTTAAAGAAAAACAGACATACTTTGGTGTACTCTGTGTTTTACGCTTACCGGTTCTTCATTTAAAAAGCTAATTTTTATTTGAGGTTTTTCACGTGGTAGTCGAGTACTTTCAACAGTGCCAAATTTCACAGAGATAATGTACAGTGATATAGAAATCAGCCTTATCGAAAGAATGTCCATAATCTGGACAACCAATAACACTTTACGTTGAATACGAGTAATTCTGAAATGAAGACTGAGGAAAAAGAACGAAATTGTGAAATTATCAAGAATAACGAAATTACCTGAAGAATGCCACCATCTTCATATCCTGCACCACTCTATGGAACAGGGCATTGAAGGTTAGTGCCATGGAAAACTAACCACCAACTTTTTGGTGAGCCGTCTATCTTAAGCAACCAAGCTATCGGGGAAAATTGTTGGAAGCTATTAATCAAATTTTGATTTTTTTGTAGACCGGGCCTGTACAGTATTCTAACATCTTTTGGTTCGTTTGGACACATTTTGATTAACATCGCATACTATTTAACCTTACCTCGTTTAAGTCCACTTCGTTTTTTAATAACTTGGATTTTTATTCCTTACATCACTTTTAGTAAGACTTAGTGCTGATGTTTGTAATACCTTTAAGAAATGGAGATAGAACTAATGTTAAGTATACCGATCGATTCAAAATCACTATCTACTGCCGATAGTCGATATCCGTCAGAATGTATATTAAAGTCTTATATAAAGATAAAGTTCGATATCGGCCCATATTTTGATTTCATACGCAGGGGTTTTTCCGATTGCTGAACCTAAAAAACTAGTTTCAAATCGGCTGGAACTACCAAAAAGCTGTTCCAAATGAAGAATTCCCGTTGCAATCAAAAAATGTCTATAATCGTAATTGATATTCGGTTCGACTTACCACAAGATGACAAATATGACCATCTATGTTAGAAATGGTATTTAGTCGTCACAACTGGCGGTTGTGGCAATCTCAAGCATAGTCTTGCAAACATTGTTGTTTTAACAATTTATTGGTGAGGATAACTAAGATTTCATCAAAACGAAAAGCGAGATATTGTTAAAGTAGTGAACGAGTTGTTTATTGAAATTTTATTTGGTTTGAATAGACTTAATTAAAATAAAATACTCCGATTGTTCGATTGACTTTATGTAATCCATTTTTTTTCAGTAAAAATCTTCCATCATATTTTTACTTTTCCCGATATTTTCAAGTAAAAAAGGTTTTGCCTCTAAGTGCCTGGCGCCATCTAACATTTCCATTGGAAAGTTTGACATTTTTTAGCATAAACGTTCTCAGAACGTTTTGACGTACGACCATCATTTGTGTTGGTTACAGTGACTTGAAAATATCAATTTGGCAAAAAAAAATGGAATTAAGTCGTGAATGTTTCTGTGCGATCATTTTTCACAACTTTCGACGTGGATTATCGCCACAAGAGTGCATCGATTAACTTTAATCTTTGTATGGCGATGAAGCACCATCCTATAGCACTGTGAAAAACTAGTTTAATTAATTCAATCGTGGCCGACGCTCGCTCAATGACGAAGGCCGTCCAAAAACGGCCGTTGTGTCGGAGAACATTGATGCCGTGCGTGAACTAAGAATGCAAGATCGTCATGAGACATACCGTGAGATAGGGGCATCCTTAGGCATTTCTTCCACCAGAATACATTCGATATTGCATGAACACCTGGCCGTAAAAAAGGTTTTTTTCTCGTAGGATCCCGCACAACTTGACAATCGATCAAAAAAAGGCTCGTGTCGATTGGTACAAAGAAATTTTGAAAAAATACGATCGCGGTGTTTCCAAAGACGTTTATAAGATCGTCACAGGTGATGAATCATGGATCTATGCGTATGAGCGCGAAACAAAACAGCAATCGACCGTTTGGGTCTTCGAAGGCTAGCCAAATCCAACAAACGTTGTTCGTGGTAGAAGCACTTCGAAGCAAATGGTCGCCTGTTTCTTCGGCAAAACAGGCCATGTGGCGACTGTTCCGCTTGAGCAACGTAGGACGGTCAATTTAGAGTGGTACACCACAATTTGTTTGCCTGAAGTCTTCGGAGAAATTCGAAAAACGAACAAGAGAAGACGAATCATTGTGCACCATGACAATGCGAGCTCAAACCAGCGCCTTTTTGACTGGCCATAATGTCGAATTGATGGGTCATCCGCCGTACAGCCCTGACTTGGCACCCAAAGACTTCTTTTTATTTCCGTACATCAAGGAAAAATGTGTGTTCAACGACTTTCGTCGCCAGAAGATGCTGGTGAACCGTTCAAAATCCATTATTTGGGGGTGTCTCAATCGAAGTGGAAAAAGTGCTTCGACAATTGGTTTAAGCGCATGCAAAAGTGTACAAATCATGCTTGAGAATACTTTGAAAAACAATAAACAATTTTTGATGCTAAATATTCGCGTTTTCATCATTAGGCCAGAAATATATATAGCAGCCCTCGTAGGTTCATATTTTCATATCGCCCCCATTCAAATCTACTTCCCACAAATTTGCATAGTGCATTGCACGAGGACTGTAAGTCGTTCTGTGTTTGCAAATGGCCCTAATGTCTGTAGTCCCAAACAGAGGTCCCTCCCGAGTTGATGCCATTCTAGAAGTCACAAGTTAATTCCGATTGTGCTCAAGTTGCACATAATCGTAGTGCGTTATGAACGACTTAATGCCATTCCTACCTAAGCTTGCTCACATTGGTATACTTATTTTCTTCGTACATTCTTCATATTATTGAAGAAGTTTTTCGTGCATTTCGTGAAAAAGTTTTTACGAACCTACGAACTTGGTTTTAAAAAACGCTTCTTAACTTTTTCGTTAAACTTTCTTTAAATGTTTTATGAAAAGTTTCTTATTTTGTATGTAAATTCATCGTTAAAATTTTATGCGTAATTTTTAAGAAAATTCTCGTATAAGTTTCGTAGTAATTTCATAATTTGTACTTCATTGGTTTTACGAAAACGTTCGTTCTAATTTTGAATGAAATGCCTTTATAGAACATTATTCGCCATTTTGAAGTACATTTTCCTATAGATAAATTTCCCAAAATAGCATAGCTCAAAATTCAAAGTTCAAACGCTGCATGTCCACATGTACTTACATATGGATGAATTGGTTGAAATAGATAATGTTGTGCTTTGTAGATTGCTCTATGAAGAGTTCGAAAAGTAAACTCGTATACGTATAATTCTCATTAATTCAAATGATACTACTGCATAAGTGATATGACTTGTGGCTGAAGTAATCGTTGCAAAAGACTGCTGAAGAAACCTCTTGGCGTTTTCAAAAACGGCTGCCCTGCAACCATAGCCAGTACATTTTACTAATTTTATATTTTGTTAATTCTGAAAGGAAACAACAAAGGTCTAGAACGAAAGTAGAGCTATTTAAGCAATAATATTAATAAAATACCTAAATAAAACGAAAAACTATTTTACGAAAAAGTATGTTATATTTTTAATATAAATTATGAAAAATTTATACTTTTATGAAATAACTTCATGTTTATTGTGAAATATTGTTATACAAATTATTAGAATCTGTCATGAACAATATGAAACAATCTTATATGCGAAACTAATTCATAAATATGAAAAAATTTGTTTTAAATTAAGAAAATCATTCGTTAGTTTCTTAAAAATACCGAATTTTTATCGAATCAAACCGATTTTGCTATTTTTATGTTTTATTTCATATATCTTATGAAAAGTTTCTTTGGCTGACAAAACAAGACAAATTTCGTAATTTATATGAAATATTTCGCGATTTTCACATCATCATTTTTTAAATTCGATTTGGCTTAAAAAGCGTAGAGCGTTAAGTGAAAAAAATCAAATCAAGTGAGGAATCTTTATTGTTCATTCGAAAGGACATATTATGCCATCTACTCTTTGAACATAATTTCCTTCAAGTGTTGGCCGCAACTACGCCTCAGGGTGTCCATACTGAGGGTCCAACTTTGGATGACTCGTTTGAGCATTTCGACCGGTATGGCGGGTTTATCAGCATAGACTTTGGACTTTATGTAGCCTCAAAGAAAGCAGTCGAAAGGTGTGATATCACAAGATCTAGGCAGACAACTCACCGATCCAAATGTGAAATTAGTTGATCTTCGAAATAACCTCTCTCTCAATAGATCCGTTGTTCGAGCAGTTGCATGGCAAGTGGCACCGTCCTGTTGAAACCAAGTGTCGTCAAGAATACGGGCTTCAATTTCAGGTGGCAAAAAGTCCGATATCATGGCGCGATAGTGAGCACCATTCACGGTTACGTTCCGGCCGCCATCAGTTTTGAAAAAATATGGACCGATGATTCCACCAGCCCATAAACCGCACCAAACCGTGGTTTTTCTGGGTTTAATGGCACCTCTTCTGATTATCTCAAATCCAAATGTGGCAATTTTGTTTATTTACGTTGCCGTTGCGCCAGAAATGGGCTTCATCACTGAACAAAATTTTGGTCGAAAACAGCGGATCTTCTTCGAGCTTAAACAGTGAAACAGCGACGCGCAAGAATGTCGTTAGATTTCAATTCCTGAAATGCCAACCAATACTGAAGAGAAGAAAAATAAAGTTTAACACAACTCAGGCATAATCAGTGAAAAAAAACGCCCTATAGACTGATCACTGCCTGGTGAAATTGGACCATATCGGCTTACGTTTTTACGTAGCCTCATCAGAAGCCCCGGTAGCCTAGGATTTTATATTTTTCTCCGTCCCTCAAAGAAAACAACTGTTTTAGTTATTTGTTTTGTTTTTATAATAAAATTTCGATTTTTATTCGATTTTTCAATTTCTTTTTGTTGCTATTAATTTTATATTTAAATTACTATGATTTAGTATTCTCGTTTCGTTACTTATTCTGTTTAGTATGCAAGTAGTTTGCTCTGTTTTAGATTCTTAGTAATATGTGAAGTATGACCTAATTTGCTTTCCCCTTCTCCAGCAATCGAAAGTGAGGACCACCAATAAAGTGGATTGAATAAACCTCGATTTGAAATCTCCAGAAGTTCTTTGGGGTTCTGAAATTCGACCGAAAGGAGAAGGGTCAAAGCAAACTCGCTTGATATGATTTACACCTTGCGTTCGTGATCGTTTAATGGGGACATATGTCTGTGACTAGTAGAGGCGGATGGGGGGACAAGGAACAGGGTAAGTGTGTTTAAGGTGCCAAGGTTTTTTTTAAAGGATGCGGGACTTATTTTTTCGGATTATTTGTGTGTGTGGTATGTATGTAAAAATCACGGGGCTGCACTAGTTCGGGGTTTCTTAGATAGCTAAACATTCTCATTTAATAATTTTGATTTATGAATTCTATAACACGATGATTGTTCAGATGCAACAGACAGTTTCGTCAGAAATCAAGAAAAACAAAAGAAGAAATATTACAACGTCCTTAAAGCCAATAGAAAATGTTGGGTTGTTTGTTCTTTGGAGCGGGTGAAAATGAGGGTGGGAAGGGGGAGTTGGTTTAACTAATCTAATTCGTTCATATGTATACTTACTTATCTACATAGTACATAGTTAGTTCATTAGTTAGTAGGTTAGTTATAAGTTAGTATTCTATATCTGTATGCATGTATATGTAACTGTAACTTATAGGATTCACTGAATGTGCTCATTTAAAGTGTGTGGCGCTAGGGAACCGGGCCGGGGCTGGGTCGGGTCGGGAAGGGGCTTCGGGAGTTTCGGCATGTAAAAAAGGGTCAGTATGACTAGAGTATAAAGTTGTATGCATATAATAATATGTACCGTACGTATGTCGTTTGTCGACATACACTAGACGATTTGTATGCTAGTATGTATTTAGTAAGGGGGACTCATGCTATTTTACAGTGGTTTACAACCTAAGTAGAGTTTCTGTTGTCAGGATTTGTTGGCATCACTCACGAGAGTTTCGTTTAGTTCGTTTTACAATTTGGTATTGCGTATTGCATAATGATTTGTACATTTAGTATGAGTATGAATATGATCGAGTTTGTTAATTGCTAATTACGCTATTGCTGATTGCTAGGTAATCCAAATAATATTAAGTAGTTAACAGTCTTTAGGAAGCCTTACATTACATGGAAACACACGATTACAACTCAATGCGAACGACTGAGTACGCTTATTCTGATATGTTTCAATATCAAAATTAAACAATAACAAAAAGGAAAATTAAAAGAAAAACAAAATAAAAATTGAATCCTTTCACCATTTGAAACTGCAAGAGGTGTAGGAGAATTTGGAAAAATCGATTTGTCTAAAAGGCCAGATTGTTTCACACAAATATTTACCCTTGCGCTGTGGCCTCCCATAAGTTCAATAAGAGCCTGTGGTAAAAATCGAGTTGGCGTGTGGGCTGATTCTCTGCTTTTGATTTATACAAAACATCAATTGAAACAGGAAAGTTATCCATTTCGAGCCATACGTAACACTCAGAAAATAGCTTAAATCCTGTTGTGCAAAAAGATTCAAGCTGCAAGAGGTGTTATCGGCGAATTCGAGCCTTGCGGCGAACGCAATCTCTTGTGCATGAGATGGGGATTTGTCAATGTTAGACATACTTTCATTGAATGGGAATAAAGCAAAAAACCGACTATGTGAAATCAATACGTTACTTCATTTTTGCATTGGCAAAATTTTAAAAATATCTTTTAGTTATCTGTTTTAGTAGATTTTAATATTAGAATTTTCGCAAATCATGCAATAGAACGAACCCCTTTATGAATTTGCAACGTTTTGGGTTGATGCCAGCTACCAGCGATGCCAGATGACCGACGAAAATCCCTCCAGAGTAGCTGCTGAAAATAAACACCGCCTAGAAATATGCTGCATTTTTCGAACGGCAAGCAACAACTTTCAGTCGATTAAGCAGGGCTGCGGGTAAGTTTTTGTACAGTACTGCAAGCCCATTTATTGTTGGTTTTAGGTTTGGCTAGAGAACTTCAAATATTTTTTGGGTTTGCGACATCGGTCACTCATTCACTGCATCGTCCACTCATTCAAAATTGACTTCTTTTGTTTTTTTTTTACATCAATATAATATTTATTTGTCATTACGTTTGCAACACCACGAAAAATTTATCGGATACCCTTAAAGTAAATATATATTATTGGTCGTAGTAAAATTCTAAGACGATCTAGCCATGTCCATCCGTCTGTGTATCTGTTTGAAGCACAATAGCGGTCAAACGAATCAGCCTAGGATCCTACAATTCATGCATGATGAAGTCTTATGGTCAATAATACTTTGGAAATGGGCGAAATTGACCCAGGGGGAACAAGTTGCCCTTTTAATGGACTAATGGTCGGTATAAAGTAAACGTTTTGGAGTTTTTGCCTAACAAATCATAATTTTTTGTGGACGGACAATGGTCAAAATGGGTTCTATTAATTGGGATGCCCTAAATAACTGAAAAAAGAGCATAGCTGCTGGATGTTTTGGTTCAGATGGCCCAAAAACGTCCTGCAGCGTCACGTGCCCCAAAAAACGTCCCGTTATATCAATGGTTAATATTGACATATGTGACAGCGCATAGAGAAAGGGACCTAAGGGTAAAAAAAAATCAATTTTCATTTTTTTTTTTGATGTGGACAACATGTGGGCATCGAATGAGACCGATCTCATGCCCCAAAAGTGTTCCCTGCCAGAGATATGCGCGTTTTATGAAAGTGATGGTACACCAAAGATACACGTATTTAAATCTTTAAAATGGCTCTCCTGAACAAAACTGGTTTTTACCCTTGGGTCCCTTTCTATTTTGGGCGTCACATATGTGTACTGAAATTAAATCAAATTCTGCTACCATTTTAAATACGATTATATATTAATTCTTAAGTATTGCCTGAGATGGACGTTCGGGTAGAAACGGCGCGAAAAGCGGAACATTTTTTCTGCTCTTTACTAGTAAGCTTAACAGAATTTTTTTAAAAAAAAAATTGGCTCTTAAAGTTGTCTCACGAATATAAACAGGACTGTCATAAAAACCATGTCGGTTTTGCTAATTGTTGTTTTCGTAATTTGGTGTCATGAAACAAAGTTGGTTTTGTCCATTTCGAATGTAAAAAAACCTATGTTCGAACCAGCTGTTGCTGATGTAATCGATAACATTGGTTTTCATGACACCAAAGCATTTTTTCCTAACGTTTTAAACGCCAATAGTGACAGCATTGGTTTCTATGACAGCCTTGAGATTCACCTAAATATATGGGTACATTTAATCCAAGACCGAAAACAACCTTTAGAGGTTAACGAACTTCTTCAAATAGTTATACTCTTTAAGCTATGCTAACATTAGGATTTACTAGAAAACGATTATCGATAAACTTATTTAAAAGCTTTAGTTTTTACATCTCGTACTAAGAAATGGCATAAACTGCGACTAAAGGACATTATCTAAAGGATATTATCTAAAAAAAAGGATATATAAAAATCGAAGTTATCAGTAGAGACAAAAACTATTTGCTAAACCACTTCAAGTAATCCAAAACATTAGTGGCCATATTTATGAAAATTTTGCGGAAGGGTTTAAAGTCTTTTTAACTTTTTAGAAATTTTCTAGTTTTTTTTATGAATATGGGGTTTAGAGTGACAAGTCATTTTTTTCTTTTTTAAGAAATGCATTAATATCGATCAACGCTTTCACAGTGTGAACGTTATTTTAAAACAATAAAATTTTGAGTTATTTCTCCTATTGTGCGAAATATTTATTTGTTGATAAAAATTTAAAAAAAAAATTATAACCTACTTTAATTTTTTAATTCTAAGATTTTGATTTAATCAATGATTTATCGATATAAAATATTAATTAAATAAATCACACTGAGTTTCTGTCGGGCTTCAAAAAAAAAAACATAAAATTAGTGCAGTTGCTCTTTTTGAATGATATTTGTCTCTTTCTGTTTAGTCCGGACCGACTCACAGTTGAATACAGATAAAAATCAGTTCAATTTCTGATTGAAATTTAATCGCCAGTCGCAAATGACATGTATTGGTAATCTCGAAGATTTTCTAAAATTGTCTGGCCTAATCACAAAGATGAGATTAACAACATTAATCGTGTCTAATGTTAACATAGCTCTTAGCCGGAAGCATTTAACTCTTAAACAACTAATAAACGTTTAATTTCTTATATCATTACTGGCAATTTTCGTTTTAAAAGTTTACAAGTTTTAGAAGTTTCATCGGCGGCTTACTTACTGCGCTGTCTAAAAATTTAATAGCAGCACTGGATACTGGCTTAGAATAAAGTAATTAAAAAATTGGTTAAAAGTTCGTGTTAACCATCTGTTTGAGTTTCTCCTATTCTACCTCTTGTATACGAACCCCGTTCAAATGCGCCGTTGCAACCTCTTGCTTGTAGATACTTTCAATCTTCGCCTCTATAAAAATTGGGTGAAAGTGACTTACATAGGAAACAAAATCAGGGCAAGGTGTAAGAATGTCAACGAAAAGTACTAGGGCTTTATGTATTTTTTGCAAAACTTTCCGTTGTTTATCGTCAGCAATTGTACAAGATATATAAAGTTTTTGTAATCAATTGTCTTTAAATTATCGATAAGTGAGTGGTTTGGCGTGTATTGAACATTTAGGGATCATAGAATATTTTTAAGATTTTTCCCTTAGACTCTGGGGTGTTTTGGGTGTGTTCGAACTCACCGGGACGAGACCATTAAAGAACGTATCGCCGGCAGCGGTAAGGGATTCAAATGTTTCAATTTAGTTATCTTTGTCCGCTGAAGTTGGACATTCATCTGTATTGATTCACTTAACTCGATTGTGCACTCCTTTTTTTGTGGCAATGTTTAATGGAGTGCCAATATGGAAACGGCGGGGTAGAAGTTAACTTTTCCAAATATGAAACTATTAAATCAACTTGGTCCCTCAACATCTCAGTTAGACAGAAAGGGAAACTTCTGGCAAATCATTAAGATATGCACGTTCTAATTCTCACTGATCAGGGTACCTACTGTTTAACGCTGGCTTCGAACGGCTTGTGTTTTTTATAGACATGTTTTTACATGACTTAGAGATTAATCTCTTACTCGTTAAGTTGTCGGCATTTACGAGGTGTAAACCCGGCGCTGAAAATTGTTTACCCGGAGTTGAACGTGGGTTTACATGTAACCTGACCACGGGAGGTCCTCAAAATGCAACACAATGTGAAAAGTTGTGCTGGGACCATAGCGGTTGGCCGAAAAATTCCTTCTTTGGGTCGTTCCGGTGCACAGAACCGACTGTTTCTGTTTGATTTATTTTTATGATTTTGTGCTGCTCTGTTATGCTTTTTTGTTTCCCACATCTCGCAGTCATTGCCAAAATTAAAATGTAATAGAGCTGAATATTTTTATTCCACACCAATCAACTCTTCAAAGACACGTTAAAGAAAAGGCAGAGGCAAATTATTTGTTTTTTTTTGTTATTATTTTACCAAATGGGGACTTTTATGATTTATGTCGTTTTGACTGGACTCATTGGTCAGCTTGTTTTCAAGAGTTGTGAGATATTTTTTATTTCAACCGCATATACTTGGGGTAGGGTGCTTTTTTCAATATTTAGTCTTTTGTACTCTTAACTTGTTCTATACTCCGACATGACGCGTGTCACTCGGATTCGGCACAATTTCAGTAGGTTTTTGTAGTTCACTGGCGGAGCTGCGTCGACGTATGCGGGCGGCGCTGGTGGTGGCATCAACCAAAAACGCCAGTTTCGTTGGTGAAATAAAAACAAAATAAAAGTTTTAATGTTTCCATTTTTAAAGAAATGACTTTGTATCATTTTTGGTTTTTTTTATTTCTCTTTTGAGTTTTTTTAGATTTTTCTTCGTTTCTTTTTCTCTTCAATAAATACTCGTCAACTTCAACTTCACCGTCGGTCAGTTTAGTTTCGTCGGACTTATAAACTAAAATAACAACTTAGGAGAGTCTCTATAGTAAGTGTAGATGGTGATGGATGGTAGTATACAATACGTATAAAATACTAGGTACAAATTATTATTAATATAATAATAACCAAATGGTAATGTTTACAAAAAACAAATAAAAATTCTAGGACTAACTAACTGGACAGTGGCAGTGCACAGAACACACCCTACAGCCCGGCCAGTGCGTCGGTCGGGTCGGTGTGTCTGCCGGCCGTGTCGATAGGAAACAATTACGAATTCAAAAATAAACAAAAAATATGAAATAAATCTAGAGTTTTATAGTACAATAACAATCACAATCGGTTGGTCGGAGAAGAGGTCCATCATTCTTAGTTAGTTCCTGTACATACACCGCGGCACGCGTGCGTAAGGAGGGCCCTACAAGCGTGTGTGTGAGTGCTTGTGTGTGCGTGTGTATGGAAAGAGGAAATTCGCAGCTTAGGGGCTAAAACAATAACAACGATAAAAATAGATTTGTATGTATGTGTGTGTGTATGTATGTATGTAGTTATTTTGGACTAATTTGTTATTGCTTCATTGTTTATCGTTAAGTTGTTGTTGTTGTAGTTGATGTCCTTGCAGAGTGGACAAGGACAGGAACGTGAACAAGCACGAGGTTTGATTTACAAGTAATAAGGTCGAAAGCTCGTTTCAGTATTTACAAATGGTTTTGTTGTTAGGTTAGTGGGGAATACTTCCCCCCGTCGCTTATTCTTATATGTACACGTAGAGTAGAGTATAGCTAGATTTAATGATACGTAGGATTCTTTGTCAGGGGCGGGGTAGCGAGCGGGGGGGGGGAGATATATCTTATCGTCTAAATTTGACTATATGTATTTGGATTAGGGTCTACCGAGTGACTGTGATGATGTGGTTGCCACACACATTCACAATCGTCTGTCGTAGTCGAGTGTATTCTCACGCCTGCAGCGCTTCGTTATTGTTTTGCGCCTGAGCAGTGGCGCTGGACGACGAGGATGTGTTCTCCAGCGTGGAGGTGATTGTGGACGAGGCGCTGTTGTTGTTGGGACTAGATGCCTCGGTCGAGGGCGCTGTCGCTGGCGTGGTATGCGCTAGCATGTTCATGGCATTGGAGTTGCTGGGAGCGTTGTTGTTACTCGCTTTTCGCTTGTGCCACGAGAAGCTCAGGGCATTGGCCAGCTTGCTGGGCGGTTTTTGGGTTGGAGCTGGTGGCGCTGGCGGTATGGGCATCGCAATGTCGTAGTCGTGGCGACCGATGGAAGAGGCTGGCGTGTGGTGGCTGTAGCCGGAGTCCGAGCCGAAGCTCGAGTCACCGTGCGCGTAGAGGGGCGTTGAGTTTTGGTATGTTTGCGAGGCAGGATGCACAACATGTCTGTACGATGAGGACATGCTGCCCGAACTGTATTCGGGCATGATGTAGGCAGGATAGGGGGCGATGGGTTGCTGTAGGCGGATATTTGGTGTGTTGCAGGACTCGTAATGATAGTTCTGATGGTAGACGGGTTCCGTGTAACCATACGCGGGCTCAGGAGCATCCATGGGTGCAGCCACGCGGCCTCTTCTTCTGTCCACAGATCGTGGATTCGTTCGGGCCCGCATCGAATTGGCCAGGAAACCATTGGGTGCATTCGAGGCATAATATTGCTGGGGATATCGGCCACTACCCGTATATTGTATGCGTTCGCGGAATATGGTAGCTACAGCGGGAGCGGAACAGTTCTTCAGTTGGGCGTTGATGCGATTTCTTCGTTCTACTTCACTTTCGATGGTGTTGTAAAAGTGGGGTGGCGGGTGGTGTGGGACTAAATTTCGATTGTTATTGTGATGGTGCATGTGATGCAGGCTGTGATGATAGCTCTGGGTCGGCGGATGCACCTGGTGTTGGTACCCCAAAGCCATGAGGTTGCTGCTATTGTCGTACATCTGTTGCAGCGGCGTCAGATCATTGACCTCTGCCGTCGACGCTGATGTGTTCAAGTCATCGGCAGCCGTATTCCTGCGTTCGTTCTTTGATCTGGCTCCGCCCGCCGAAGACCTTCGGCCGGTCGTATGCCTCAGCATACCGGATATCAGGGCCGTGGGCCCACTTCTTGCAGACAATGTGTTTGCGTTTGTATTGTTGTTGTTCGATGAACTCGAGGAGGCTGCCGTGGCAGTGGAAGCGTCTTGCGTCGACGATGCCGAAGACAAGACGCTATTACGTTCTGGACCACTTGTTGTGGCCGTTGATGACGATGTGGTTGGCACAACACTGGCGTCCGTATTCGTAGACCGGTCGCCATAAGCCGCTGCACCCGTGTTTACTGTCTCCGTGGTGGCGGTGGGGGGTTTGTTGAAGGAACGCTCTCCGGGCAGCGAGAGTTCGTCCTCAGCAAAGTCATCATCGGAGTGCAGTGGTGGTTCGCTCTCACCATCTGAATCCCGATTAGGACCCAATTCTTCGTACACATTATCGTTCGAACGATACGGATCGGGACCTGGCGAGTTTGTCACCAAGAAAGGAGGAGATCTCGTCATGGGATAACCACTTGGATAATGGATGCTCTTCGAATGCAACATCTGTAAAAAAACAAACAAAAAAGCAGGAACACATCAGTAACAATTGACGTTTTCAACTATGTCTGTCTTAAAGTCACTCCATTTCTTTTGGCATGCCTCTTAATTCTGTACAATGAAGCTCAAACAAATGTTGGACTGAGTGGCAAACACCGATACAAAAGTGTCGAGCGATAACAAAATCCCTCACTCAACTCCCAAAGTGTGCTTTTGCCTTCATTCCTCTTCATGTTTGGCTTCGCTCCCCGTCCCCCGTTCATTCTAATGTAAATATTGGAATAAAAATGGCATACAAATGCAAAGGAGTAACCCTTTCACAAAGTGTGGATTTTGTGAATCATTTGCATTCAACTTTGAATAAATAAGTAAACACAAGGAAAAGCGCTTCTCAAACACGCTGAAAAGGTAAGCAGCGCCTTTCAAATGGATTCGGATGATAAACTGTGAAGTAGTCTTCAAAGACATCGTCAGCTCTAGTGGTGTGAGGCGGAGCGACAATGGCAACGGTGCAGGAAGGACCAAACTAAACATTTCCGATCGTATCCATGAGGCAGTGTAGGAAACCCGATACTTTGGCTCGGCCTGGCTGCTACACAGCACATGTGAATAACAATCGCCGTAATGGCTCGTAAAAAGGATCATGACACCACATTAAGGAGCTTCTGCCTCGGACGTGTACGCGTACCGTCAACACAGCAAGGCATGAATCGGTTGAAGGAAACTTAACACGCAGATAATAAACATGACAATTATGGGCCTCGTCATCACAATGGCAGTCAGCGAGCTGACGATGTGACATTCTGCAATGTGAGGTGGCAGACAAAAAGCTTCTTGGGCGGAAATACAAATGGCAACACAAAGCAGCATCAGCACTTCGTTGCGGCCGACGGATGCGGAGGATACGAGCGAAAGAGCGACTGAAACTGTACACCTTGAGGGCCGTTTTGTGTTTCGTTGTGAAAGGGTAGGAGCATATACAGGAAACGTAAACTGCGTGCAAACGGAGAACAACAAAGGCAGGAGTGGCAGACAATCTAATGAATTTGACATTTATTTTGACATTTCAATGACGTCGTCGTCGTGTTATGGGAACTCCTTGATGGAAACTTACCTCAATATTATGATGGTGTCGCATCACCAGCGGTCTGTGGTGACCTAAGTGAGCATCGGGATCTTCGTAGGTTACCGAATGACCGGCAGTGAGGGCGCCCAAGGCCCCCGTTATGTGTGGACCTCGATTTGGTGTTTTGCAGGGCAGCAGATTTTGCACTTTCCGTTTGTTTCTGTAATTAAAAAACAAGAAGAGAATAAGCCTTAATTAGTAAAGTTCATGGGGGAAAACACACATCAATAAGCAAGCCGACATTGGTCCGCAGACACTAGAGTACATAAACGTAATCGTGGCTCCACTCCACACAGCACTCGGCCAGACAATGTTTGCCCATTGTTTATTTGGGCGGACGGGAAGACAAATCGATTCCTAATGTTTCGTATTTGTTCAGCGTTTTAAAAGCATGTTCAAGAGTATTGCCTGCTCTTGCTGGTAATCGTTGAGTAAATAAAATGATTTATTTTTTGATTCATGAACAACTGCGGAGGGCAACGGCGGCAATAAACTCGCATAAGTAGCCTCATTGGTGCGTTCAACCGCTCAACGCTCTCCGTCGCCCCCAATTATGCCATGCCATATTGGAAAGCCAAAAAGTATGCTGTACAAACAACAGACAATTTAAACAAACACATGTTGCTTCAAATTCGTACGAAAAGGCTAAACTTGACTTCAGTCTATCTGTCGGTCTGCCTGACAGTCAGCCAGCACCGCCCTCCGCCCTGAGGAACAAATGACACAACTGCTTATGAAATATTAACTTGGAAAAAATGTTAATGTGTTGCCGTCTTGTACTCTGTCATTCACAGCAAACAGACAAACAAACATATGTTTGCTTACTCCTTCGACTTTTGTTTGCCATGCCATTTGCCCGGCTGTTTCTAACTGATGTGTCAACCAGTGAGCCAGCCAGCCAGTCAGCCACCCACCCAGTCACTCACTCACTCAAGCTCCTCAAGTCTGGTGTTTTGCCGCCTTTTCTTTTCTTGTCATGTCTTGTTTTTACTTTATCTTTTTTCTTTGAATGGTTGTCTGTGTGCCCGTCCGTCCGTCCTCTTCCTTTTTAACGAGTGGCTCAAGTGTGTATCTGTGTGTGTGTGTCTTAAAAATTTAAATATGCCAAAAAGTATGCTTCGAAGCCCATGACAGAAGAAATTACAACAACCTTTTCTGTTTGGTTTTAAGCAGCACAAAGGAGGCAAGGCATTTTCGACCTTTGGTGTTCAGATACTCTGCCATAGATATGCACACATACATGTTTACGTGTAAGTGTGTGCTAGCAATATCTAATGGATATGACTGACAGCTACAGACGGCTTTGTCGGGTGTGTTGGTGTTGAGTAATCTCAACACCAGAGACCAAACTATTGTGGAACACCGACGAGCAAGGAACTTTCAGGTGTTAATTGTCGAAGACAATACCGCCCGACGTCCAAAGCAGCAATGTATGCCTAGGAGTAGGCAATTGCACTGACCCATGATGATGGGGTTGAGGTCCATTCATCGAGCTCACCCCTTCTGCACAGGTCGTGGTCGCTTCAGAACAAAAAAGAAGAAGAGAAACATTTTTGATGTGGCCTAAAGGCTTTAATTCCATTGGATGGATGATGAACGACCGTGCCACGATTGATACGACCCGAGGGTATAATAAAATATTTCCAAATGTGTTTCGTTTTCTATAAATTTATTAATAAATAACAGAAACATTTTGGCGGTTTCAAATTACGCTGGCTTCAAAGCTCTAAGCCATTTGTATTATTAATAACCTGGTTAACATATATTTTTATGGCACTTAAACAATACCATCAATTTAGAAACACAAACACACACACATGCACGCCATGCTTTTGAGTGTCCCGACCGACCGCTGGACTGGCTTATCGTCGTCTGTCCGTCCGCGCTCGTTATTGACATGAAGAGGTGGGCTTTTGTTGACAACTATGCTCAACATCAGCATCAGCATCGAACGCTGCCAAGTTGTGGCTTTTGGCTCTGGCTTAGCTCTTTGCCAGCACAATGTAATGTGTTGGCATCTCATTAGCATAAGTCGAAATGCAACATTGGCCCCAAATCTCGGCTCAGAGGGTATTGCATGTTGCTATGTGTGTGTGTGTGTGTGCGTTTTTGTACACCTTATTAATCTTAAGTTTATGTTAATTACACACTTTAACAAAAGGAAATTGTAAATTATTAAGTCGACTTGAAAGATCAATACTCAATAAGTTGACTCTGCTTGCGCCTGGCAAAACCGAAATGGTTGCATACGTGTGGCGTAGCTGCTGCTGCTCCGGACTCTGTTGTTAGAAAGACGGCAGAGGCACAAAGAAATTAATAACGTTGGCAGCGTTATGAATAAATAAAATCAATTCCAGTAATTTTGGGGGGGGAAACACAGGCAAGTGGTCTTAAATTTGCTCTACGGCTTGTTGGGCAAAAGTGAAGAAGGACGGGCCACTTTAAGGTTTTTCTTATCCGCTTTTTGCTCTAGCTTCAATGAAAGCACACAACACAATGAACGCCTGTACGTATATACTCGTTAACACTCACATACATATACGCAATCATGGATATGTATACAGTTGCGTTCCAAAAAATAGCACTGCTCATTTGCAGAAAGAAGGAAAGAAAAATGAGATGCCTTCTAGCCGAAATCCCAATGTGTACAGAAAGATGTCAATGGTTCAAGTCAAACCTAAACTGATATAGTCACAATAGCATTGCTGCTAAGAAATGTTCAAAAAAGAAAAACTTTCAATTGAACTTTAGATTTGTATAATCGCTCACTTTCGAAAACAATCTCGGTTGTTTGTAGCACTGACTGGGCTGAGAACAAGTCCAATTATTTGAAAACGACAAAACATTGTGGCCAAGGAGACCAGCTAATGTGCATGTGTGTGTAAGCAATAGCTAATTGTTTGACCGTTTTGGACAGAGTGTTCCCAAAAATTTGGATATTTTATTGAATTAAAGAAACTCTAATCCTAAATCGAAGATTAGTTTCAAAACTAGGAGGAAAACATCGTGAAGTGACCTGATGGGCTCCTAAATCTGCTGGTCATTGGAAACAAATATTTGAGACAGAGAAATGCCACAGCTTGTAGGCTTTAGTGGCATGACAAAATACGCTGGTACGTTCAAGAGATACTGCCACGAGGAGGTTCCGCAACAACGCACTGTGATTAACAAATTTTCACATTGCGTTGTTCGGACAAGTTTGGTATTTTTTGCTGGGCTGAATATTAAATTGCCATAAAAGAGGAATACTAAGGCAATTCTCAAACTAATTTCAATAATATCCCGTATCCCTATACTCGTACATGACCTAAAAGAAGAACAAATGTACCCGTACATCCCGCTAAATCCCAACTTTAATATGGCAACAGAAATCAATTGCGGACGAATGGTAGGGTTAAAAAGTGTTTGGATCAGAAATTCGAAAATAACATACTTAGTCATCTTTGAAAAAGAAAAAAAATGTGGTGCTGTTATTTTGACCACAGCTGCAAATGCCATGACAAACACACACACATATACATAAATGCAAAGGGAGAAGTAGTATAAGACCATTATCGTTTATAAGTCTATATAAACAACACAGTGGCAACAACACAGCAGCAGCAGCAGTGGCAATAACAAGATGAGAAGCGAAAAAAGTTCTACTCATAAATAAAATTAAATGTTATTTTATTTATATGGTCTTATGTTAACAAGACATCTAAAAATGAATATGGCCTTAAGGTTGTGTATTTTGCGTGTAAAAGAAATATTACTATCATCTAGCTTGTAGCGCATCATACATACAGACGTACACATGCATACGCACTCACTCATACGCACGCACGCACGGACGTATGAATGGACGGAGGGATGAGGACATGCCAGCAATTTATTTGGCCGGGCGGTGGAGGAATACTCAATGTCTGTCGCATCGCAACTCTTCGCTTTTCCACCCAAAATTCAACCCTCCGCCCTCACATTCCTCTTGCCCTGCGCCTCTTTGGTTGTACACAAAGTTTCGTAGTAAGTGCAGGAAGGCCTCACGTTAAGGGCTTTGATTTGCACCCGCGTACAGCAAAATACGCAAGATGTCAGTCAGCCAGGTGTTCGTTGGCTCATACAAGTACCAAATTGAAATAAATCGACTTGGGTCGTTTAACAAATGTCGTTCACCATTGCCCGGCGCCAGAATAACCCAACGGGGGCAAATGCAAACAACGATGTGGCCTACATAGGGCGGATGCTGTTTGAGCGCCTGCAAGTAGGCCACATTTATTATTTTATTTGTTGCTATTGTTTTATGGCTGCCCTATATAAACCCATACACACACACACAGCGGGTACGCGGCTGAGATGCACTCACACATGCACAGGTATGATATTTGCACAGTGAGTGCAAATAAACGGCGTAAGCAAACAAAACGACATGGCAGATGCTCACGTCTGTACACATGAACGAGTATGTGACATGCAACGAGCTCATCGCTCAACACAAATGAGAGACATTGATCCCTCCTCTTTGGAGATCGCGGAAACGCCCCGCGAGTCCAGAGCGAGGAAGAGAGAGATATACTTTAGAAGGCAGCAGACATGTTTAGCTTGCATACGAGAAGGAAATTAAGTCATTATTCGGAAGCCTGTTTATGGCGTGACTGGATGAACGTGTGGACTGGCTAGCAGATGTTTTTATCTTCTCTGGTGTGCGCGACGAGGTTTCACTTTTCTTCACAGATACACACATCTAAACGAACGTGTCATTCATCTTCAAATACTTACTTCCATACAAACAGCGATGAGATCAGGACGACCAGCACCAAAAGCAGCGAGAAGACGGCGATCATTGCTGATGTCTGCAGAGATTGACTACTGTAGAGACTGGCATCGAGAATCTGCAAAGAGAGCAATAAAAACAAAAATTAGAATCGAATGGTCTTTTCTTCTTAATCTATTCAAACATCAGCATTTTCTTTGAGTGGCTAACCGCCCGCCCCAATGGAATAGCGTATTTGGGGGAGCTTTTATAGCCCTGTGGCCTTCTAAGTATCTGATATACGCACTCTGCACATCGGGCAGCGAACAACGTCCGACTAATGATGTTGCAATCAAAGGTCACCAGGGAAAAAGCCATAAATTGTGTATAGAAACTTGAACAGAAGCAATCGTCTGGCTTCCCAAAATAGTTCCCACAACACAATCATTCCATCGTGGCGTGCCATGCCACAAGACGTTACGGTATGGAAATTGATTTTTGAAAAATGAAAGAAATTATTAATTTCTTAATACTTAATAAAATTGATTTATTCTGGTTTCTTCTGTTGCTGCTCGGAAATTTGTTGTGCAAACACAAGTGACACACATTTCAACTCTTATCGCCTCAGACGGCCGACGGACGGGACTGGGCGGGCTACTTAAGACTTCTGTGTAGTGGAGTGGCGAGCGACAGGCCATGATCAGAACCAACCAACTCTGATGGTAATTAATCATTTTCCTCGTACGGGCTTACACATAAATATTTAATTTATTTATGGGGACACATTTAGGCAAACAAACAAGCAAACACCGGCGAAGGCAGGCATGCAGACAACCAGCCAGACATACATAAATACCGATAACAATTAATCGATCATACTCGCAGACCGAACCTATCAACAGACGTCCATGGACTGCATGTTCGCGAGTGACAAAGGGTTTGATTTTAAACAGTGGCTGTATTTTTTTTTGTTGGTTTCGGTAAACATGCTCCCATTTCACGTCACATCGGGTCCGGCTTATCATCGGCGGCCAAAGCGACAGTGTAACTGTAAACAAGGCACAGTCTGTCGTGAACGATTTAGCGATTAGTTCCATGCCGCCCAATCGAGCGAACACTTCAATTGTTTTGTCAATAAACGAACTTTTCCGTTTGGTTTATCTGGAGATTTTTATCGCTTCTTAAGCACACATCGATCAGCCCAATTGCCCGACGAACACTCCACCGTTGGGGAATTGCAGTGACTTTGTAGCACTGTTCACCCTTTCATCGCAGCATTGAATCTAGTCATGGAAATACGTTCCAGTGTAACAGTATTCTAGGGGCTATAAATCAAAAGTTTGTCTACTCACACACACACACAGAGCATTTCCAAGGCACTTTCTTTAAAGTGTTGCCTGAAATTGCTTAAGTTTATTACTGGGCTTTTTTAATGCCCTCCATAAAAGCGGAATGACGTTCACTCGCTTTCGTTCGTTTTCATTTCGAAAAGGCGCTTCTCTTGCTCATATTTTTCGTTTTCTTTCAACAAAAAAAAAACGCTTGAGGGTTTACTGTGACCAGGCAAAGGATTGGCCCCACTCGCAGTTGGCGCAAAAAAACCTCCACGAAAATCCGTTTGCATTTTTAAAACAATTGTGTCCGAAAGGAAGTGCGGACGGAAATATTTTCATGTAACAACCTTCTTTTGGTCTTTTGGAAAAAGCCGTGACCCTAATCCTTTCGCGGGGTGGGTTATGCTGAAATACACAATTAAGGACTCTTAAAATCTGCAGAGACCGTATACCATCGAAAGGGATACTGTTCAGAGCTGAGTGCAAACCTGTGTATGCTTGATAGGCCAACTTGTCATTGGCATTGGCCCCACTGTGCAATGCCGCACATAGATAAGTGTTTGTCGTTGACAAAAAAGTTCAAGACTTGTCGTCAGTTCTATGCGAGTAGGGTGTGCAAATATATTCTCCTTTTTCTATTGTCACATTTTCGTATTGCAGCTCGTGCTTCCCCCGAGAAAGGAATTACACTTTTCGAATGGATCTGTAATGAACGTGTGTGTGCAGAGTGTATCTGTCGTATGGGAAATATCAACGACAAGTTCGATTTCAACCTGGGTTGCTAGTCACATCAAAGGAGGCATATTAATATTCATCTCCAAGCTAATGGGGCATTTGCCTTGAATGGCAACGGCAATGACAAATAAACCCTGCAAAAAAATTATTGGAAATTATAAAATTTCGATTGAAAAGCAGCTTATTTCGGGGTGTGCAAGTCCCACAGGACACTGGGGGGAGGGGCGAGTAGCTTTCGTCACGAAAGCGCCCGTGGGGGGAGAGTAATCTTCGCCTTTGTGCTTTGCATCCCTACAGGCGGTGTACAAATCAAAAATAAATATTAACAAATGATTTTCAAAGACTTCCCTTTTACCTTTCCCAATACGGCTACGCAAATACACAGATAATTGTGTATGTGTGTGTGTCGCAATATACATATATACTGCTTTGAAGGATTGTATCTACAGTATACACTTCATGTATCGAATGATAACTCAACTCAGAAATATGGAAATTGTTTGTAGTTTTTTCTTCTTCTTTGTGTTGTTTTTTTTTTGCTCCCAAACCTAAACAAACAAAGAGCCAGGCCAGGCCGGGCCAAAATTATGTCGAAGGGATACTTCAACAGCTGCTGACTTTGGACGTCTGTCGGTTGTCTTGCTGTTGCCCGATGATGTTTTTGTTGTGCGAAAGAAATGATTTTTGCCAAACTTTTTGACAACTCAACTCAAAAGATTTATTAACGTTCTTGGAGGATCTTGTAGCGTTTTTTTTTGGCTCAAAGAAAATTGTCTTGACAAATATTAGTTAATATGACAGCTGTCACATTTCAAACGAACGCAGCGAAGCCAGCAAGCGGCCAAGATTTATGGCCAACTCAAGAATATGGAATTTAAAGAAAACTCAAGTAGTGTCGCCTGTCCGTCTCCCTATCGGGCAGACTACAAGACACTTGCCGTCGTTGACAATCGCAACAGATGCGATGGCAATAAAATAACAAAAAAAAAAACTAAACTATGCTCGGCTATGTACGCCCGTATGGTATGGCAGTTTGCATTTATCATTATGAATGCTAATAAAGAAAGGTTTCCCTTGTTCTCTTAATGGCCCGCGGACGTTGGACCCACCCTCTTGGACGGAATTAACTACTTACCGGTATGGCTTCGCACATATCGTTGTCCCAGGCTTGTTGCGCCCTCAAAGCCATCTCCTCCTCGTTGCAACTTGTGGAGGCTTCGTAGACGGCCATGGATGGTGGTCGTGGTGGTGGTGGTATCATGAATTTCGGCGGCGGTCCTAGAGCACCACCGCACTCGCTGCACTCAATGATATCGTCGAACATTTTCCACATTTGTACGAAATTACGAACGTGTGATGCTTCTCTTGCGAAATCAAGGTTTTTCGTAAAACGAAAATCAAAAATAAAATCGAAAACCAAAAAATGATGAAAAATGATTCGTTAATGTCCTGTCATATTCTGCACATTTTTGTTGTTGCTTGTGCTGGTGTTTCTGGGCTGCAAATAAACAGAGAAGAAAATACAAAGATTAATTACTAAAGGCGATTTCAAACGAATCTCAGCTGCTCTCTTAAGAAATGCAATAAACGGGATACTTTGTATTGTTTGACCATGTGCCTGGTCACTTCTTCAGCGCCAAGTTAGACATTGACCTTTGAAAGGAGGCCAAGCGCATTGCTATTCTTAACGCGTTTAAGAGAAATCTGTAGCATATGCTAATTAAAAATGGACCCAACTCCATTGTCCTCGTCTGGGACAATGGAATACGGAGTGACACAAAGACACACAGAGTGAGTAGTTTCCAAGTCGTGCCGTGACACACGTGTGTAGGAAGGATCAAATGTTGCTGTATTCTTGGTGGTGGCAAACAAAGTAACAACCCTCGGAAATGGTAGTGCCATCATCCCTCCTCACTGATACATACATATGTACTTGTATGTGTGTGTGTGTGTTTCATTTATTATTTATTGCGTTTTGAAATTAAATGTTACTTAATCAATTGATAAATTTACCACACGTTTTGTTTCTTTCTCTTTTTTTTTGTCAAGACAACATATGTTGTGTTTAGCGCATCGCCTGTACCCGTTCCCCGTTTGGAGGATCCCGTCATGTTCCATGCTTTTGACTTTTACTTTGTTTCTTTCTGTCTTTCGAATCATAAGGTTCGGTCGCTGTGCACAATGAAAGATACCCACAACAACGGACGGTTGTACAAATCTCAAGATTTGTGCACTGACATTTCAAGATTAAGAAATGATATTTTGTAATCATCTTATACACACACACACATACAAACAACCAGACATAAATACTCGGGTAAACAAGCGACAGACCGACAGACACAGATCAGCCACGAAAATAAAAATATTGTATGTTTTTTTGTTCAACGAAAAAAATAAACACATTCCTCTTATAAACAAATCAAAATTGCCTCTGTGTGTGAATGTATATCAAAAACATATACTCTGACAAAGATCTGAATGAAGAGCAGTTCACAAGCGAAATGAAGCCAAATAAAAGCCGACACCGCACAGCACAGCATAGCGCCCAAATCGATTTGTTTTCAGATTAAGTCATGATGATGAGCACATTATGTGACTTTAAGCTCCCTTAGGATACTCCAACACACACACACACACACAGACAAATCCACAAGAAGACGTTAAGACCCAACCTAAGAGCCCCACCGACAAAAATGAACGAACGAGCCGAGCCAAGCCACCAACATGAGACAATGGATGAATGATACACTGCCGCCTGTCTGGCCAAAATTAATCAATTCCAAAGGTACAGTGGAGTAGATATCAAGATGCTTAGCAAACAAACAAACAAACGGAAAAGGCCAAAGAGTAGGAGTAGTAAACGACGAACAAACCCCGAGTGATAAAAGAATGAAAGAGAACCAATTAAGTAATTGCCAAAGCTATTCAGAAATGAACCGGCAGCCAGGGTCTTCAACTTGAAGACGCAGCCTCAGTTGCTAGTGGAGATTCTTCTTCTTCTTTCAAGTGCAATTCAGACATCTGCCGTCGACGTTGCCCCTCCATACCGACCGCATCTGTCTGCGATTCGCTTGCATTCTGCTTAATTAAGTTGTTGTTGTTGTGGAATGTCATAAATTTTCCCAATTCTTTAAACCAAAGTGGGTTTCACTTTCTTTCTAATTTTCCAATTGTTCACTATCGAAGAAAACTAGCAGCGGGGTTAGAGGGGACGTAAACACCCCTTACAAAGAGAACATCGACATGGAAAAGAAGCAAATGTTTTTATTTTCACCACTTTTCCAATTGATAAATTAACTCCGAGGGCCAACCAATTGCCTGGCTGCGTTTCTACCTGGAACGCAAAGGGCCTAATTGAAATGTTAAGTGATATCTCAGATACACACACACACATATATACAAAACTCACTTAAAGGCAATTAAAGATGTACGGACTTTAAAGTGTCCGTGTTTTCCATTCGTTGCATGTCCTGGCGAAAAATGACTTGGATTAAGTCTGATTAGACAAACAATGCCGCTCCAGAGCGATGAAGATGTTGTTAACAAGAAACGGAATTAGGGTGTTTATGCCACTAAATTGAATTTAAAATGCTAAACAGGATGCTACAGCGCATAAAACTCGAATGGCTTCTGCAAAGACAGCACCCCGAGGCATGGCCAACAAATAGC
Source organism: Hydrotaea diabolus (assembly GCA_963513945.1). Taxonomy (NCBI): domain Eukaryota; kingdom Metazoa; phylum Arthropoda; class Insecta; order Diptera; family Muscidae; genus Hydrotaea; species Hydrotaea diabolus. Next base: position 1,836,279 of record OY740716.1, read on the forward strand.
CTCGTCTAGGTTTTTACTGTCCTGAGCTTATTTATGCTTAGTGCCACAGAGTGGCATACAGGCAACAGCTCTTGGCTACAAGCCAGCTCGCAATGTGTTCTCGTCTGGGAATCCAATGCCATTCTCGGAATCCGGGCGGCTAAAATCAATAATTTTCCCATTTGTGCTTTCGAAAAGGAAATGCGTTTTGGTTCCCAGGCTGGCTGTGTTGTGGGTTATTCAATTTTAATTTTTTAATAAAGTCATAATTTTTATGCCGTTTATTCGAATTTCGTTGTCATTTCAATGCGAACAAGCTCCGCATATTAATGCTCTTGTTCGGCTCCAAAAGGAAATTACGTATGTGTGTGTGTGTAGATATGTTGTGGTAGATATGGAAAAGTATCTGTTACAAGCACGTCTCAATTTAACATAAACCTGTCTGTTACTCTACCTGTGTAGCACCCAGCCGAACAAGCTTGTTTCAGTCAACCGATAAACATCAATTCGTATGTGCCTACGTACATATGTATGTCGGTATGTAAAATCTATGTATACGTCGTGTGTGTATATAAATAAAGTTTGATGCCAGTGAACGGGAATATTTTTGGTGGTTAGGGAATCTCCTGCTCGTTACAAGTCTGGCACCGAGACTCAATCCAAAGCAAGGGGTTTCATCTGGCAAAGCCCATATACTACACACATTCCAGCCGCCACTTTGTGCCGATAAGACTAAACGTGCCCACATATCGATTTGATAAAGTAATTTCCTGAGCTCTCAGTTTTGACAGCTCCCGAGCATTAATGTCATTTTAATAGCCCACCTCGGTGAGCTGAAAAGACATGTCGCTTTTGCGATGAACTACAGATGGATGTGCACATAGAGCGAATCTTAATCACAGACTCGACCGGGATAAATCATGTAATACCGCTGGACACTTGTTGCTACTTGGACTAGTGTTGGTTGGTCGGTGGCGGCATTGAGATGTGTTCTTGGCAATTACTTAAGCAAATTTGCATTGCTATTGAAAATCTTTTGATTATTTGAAGTCGACCGCCGCATTTGGAGGCATCAGCCAACATCTGTGAGTTCCATCTTGGAGGGCAAACAAGCGCATTCGCTTGGTTGTCTTTATTAAAGTAAACATTCGACTCTGGCACACATACGCTGAGTGCCGTGCGTTTAAATGTGGAACGGCTTGTATTTGGGTTAAATGCATTCGAATAAAAGGAAATGTGGTAATTCTGAATTAATATTTACTCTGGTAACAGATATTCAAGATAAACGACATTCGTTTGCTCAGCTCTAACGTCAAATGTCTTAAGTGTGCCAGTCACTGCGGTCGGTGGGTTTCGAAAGCGGCTAAAGCTCAACGCATAGGAGCGTTGTACACGCTTTTGCGGTAAACAGTGATAAACTCAAATGCAAACGGGCGTGCGAGCAGCCGTCGCAAAGACCCGTTCACTGGAATTGCTTGCGTCGGTTGTTGATACTTACATTAGATTGCGACGAAAGTGTTAGGAATCCTTGAATAAAATTATGAATGTAATCCAAAAGACTGATGTGGAGAAGTGCGGACGCTTTGTTTGTTTTGGTGTTGTATTTTTCTATTTTTGTTTTCTTCTTTCAATTTGTTTGTAACACTCGTATTTATCACTGACACTTTTTGCACGTATTTTTTTTTAATTCAAAATATTCGGATAATTCTCTTTCTCAATTGCATAGATATTTTCTTTTATATATTTTTGGTTATAATCCGATTCGTAATAGGCTTTAATTTTGAAATTTATTTATTTTTTAGTGTTTCACGTTGAAAATTTTGTTAAAACATTGAACGGAACCCACGCGTCAATACGTCTTCATCCGGCGACTTGCAGTCAGTAACTGTTTGATAAACGTTCACAAAGCGAGAGTCATACAAACGACTGAAATTCTGGTCTGCCTTCGACAACACTGAGTGAGCGAGGGCATTATTGTGTCTCTGACTTCCTGTGTGTGTGTAAGTTTGTGTGGATGTGTATCTCTTACACCAACCGTTTTCCCTGTGGATGCTAAAAGAACTTCATAGAGCCCAGTACACGAATGTATTTTTGTTTGTGAGTACGAAGCAGTACGGGAAAGGCAAACAAACAAACACACGCACGCACACAGTCTTGTAGTTTTATCCTGGTATCGACCCTAAGCATGGCAGGTAGATATGAAACAAACAAATAAACAAGAAGAAGGGAGACGGCTCTCAACGAATTGTGAATGAACTTTGTAAGAGTAACTGCATGTTTCTCTTTGTGAGCGCGAGAGAAAAGAGCGAACGGAGAGCGAGGAAGAGTTTTATTAATGTATGTAATTGAGTTGTCTGTCGTCTGGTACATGTTGGTTTCTTGCATGAGCGAGCCTGTTGTATATAATTTAGTATGTGTGTGTTGTAAAGGTATTACGGGACATAAAAAGATAATTTGTTGTGGTTTCTTCGTTGCCTAGTAGGTGTTGGCATCATTTCAACGATGTGATGGACAGAAGTGCATGCGTTCAGCTAAACGTACCGAGAGTGCCGTTGCCCGTTGCCTTTGATCAAAACAAGTTCCAACGGCAGACATCCTGTTTGTACACACATTCGCAGATGTACGTACATATGCAATTTGATTGATTAATAAAACACATGTGTGTGTATGACAACAAAGTATAGCCTACTGTTAATTAGAAGTGCTTAGAAGCATCTAAGCTTTGTTGAATTAGAACCGCGTAAGGTGTTCCAGCTACTCGAAGTGCATTTGCTGCATTCACTAAAGAGACAGAGCTGCAACAACAACAACTGCAGTGCCACTACAACTATACGACAATATGATGATGATCAAGGTCAATGTCTCTACTGCACAAGCAGAATCCAGCAAAGCTACATACTGTCAACCAGCCCGCCAACCCATCAGCAGCCAAGCAAAATCACCATCATTGTGGGCCTTAGGAGTACCCACAGACACACATACACCAGTTTGCATATAGAACGACTACTCAAGAGTGTGTACGAATGACGTTTTGGAGAAATGCTCCCGAAGTGCAAACAATGCTCCAATACGACGTCGACTACTGACTGCTATGCTCGACTACTCGTAGTTCGGGGCGTTCATTGTGACAATGAATTCTAGAGTCATATGTTGCAGCCTCATGTTGCCGCAACATATGTGGCTCTCGTGAGTGTGCGAGCGAGCGACTGTGTTGCCCGATTGTTGAATGAAATCCGAGACTGAGTGTATCGTGGGTTCTTTTCTTTGTTCGGTTTACATGGCATTATCATTTTTTACATTATCAACACCTCGCTTGCGCTTAGCACTTGTAATGTATGTGTGTGAGAGTGTGCATTCGCCTTAATTTGTTTATTTTATAAAGTGTGAACTGACACCAACAACAAGAAACATGAAACATGAAATTATCGACCGATTGCGTTCTTCTTCTTCTACGTCCACATCCATCTATCCATTTCGCACCGAAGGCGTTTTGAGTTTTGCTGTTATTTACCATCCAGCCAGCCTTTCAATTGTTGTTTCCAATAATTTATCCATAAATTTCAACACGTCAGTGTGAATAGTACCGCTGGGCTTCAAGTCTGGCAGATATTTTCCAGATACACACCAACTCACTCGTAAGACTGCACGCATGCACGTACATACTTACATACATACATGAGATTGTCTCAGTTTAGCTGTTTGTTTTCGAAACAATTTCAACTATCACCTCCAGACAAGTGTTGTTTGTTATGAAAATTTGAAATGCGTTTTCAACATTGCCAACAGAAAAAACCATGATAAGATTTCTCGTGGAACGGAGCGGCTTCCCTAATTTCCATTTCGGACAAGTGTTGATTTTTATAAATAATGGCCCTGTAATTACCCTTTAAAAAAGAACACTTCTAACAGTCGCTAGCGGAGAAGTAACGAGAGAAATCTGTTTTATCGCCACAAAAGTTTCTAGCGTTGTCAGGAGTAGAACATACATCTAGGAAGCCTAGGCATATATGAAAATATGGTAAGGCCACCATTACTTACACCGGTGGCATGTATGTATGAAAAAAACACCCCATTACGAGAAAAGAATCAACGTCACATCTCCAAGCGGACAGCCACCACCTCCTTAGAAGACAATCGCTGTGCCTTGCAAAAATTACAAAATTCAATCAGTCTCACTCCCCCAGGACGAAGCGGACAAAATCACCCACCCCTTGTATGGAACGCTTTCTCGAGACTGCGTAGGGCGTAAATGCACATTTGTCAGCCGGTTGCCTTGTCAGTCTCACTCGAGACTAACAACAACCATAAAATCGAAATAACAATTTATGTACGCAGTCATCTGACATGAGAAATCAATTCTAATGCGATTTTTCAGAAAACTTTGGGAAAAGCACCCTTAAGATCGGTAGCGGCGGCAACATAAATCTTCTGGAACAGTTCTAATTATCCCGGAAATTCCTTAATGTATCCTTTTGAGAAATCTTAAGTTGGTCCCAAGCAAACAGCACCCACCAGCAAGCAAACATTGCGCGGTGGTGCACCGCAATTATCAGAAGAAAACTAACACCTCCTAGCATACCATGGGCGGCGCGCTATGCCACATCAAGTGAAAATGTTCTCGCGCCGATGTAGGTGTGAAAATGTTTGGCTGCCCTGGCGGTGAAAACATCCCACCTTTCCATTTCCATTTCGAGCATGGAACATAAACAATTCACATTTAAATATTTATTTTATTCTCATTGTTATTGTTTTATATGCATTTGCGTTTTTCTGTGTGTGGCTCTGTGTGTGTGTGTGAGAGTTTCCTTGTATCCTTTGTATTTTAGAACTAAAATGCAAATTCCAGTGAAAAGGATAACAAAAATATTATATTTAATAATGCACGCACACACGTAGATGTATGAGTATGTACACGTACGTATGCAGATATGCATGAGAAGGCCATATTCACATACATACAGTTCGTGATATTAGGGTATACCGAAGTGTTTTATTTACAGCGATCGTAACTTTGTCCTAGATTTCTAGTTTGTAAATGTTTACGGGGAAAATGTTTGAAATAGCCAACAAGGGGTGTCCTGATCCAAACGGGATGCATTTTCTAGACTGACTGCCTTAGAATGTAGATGTTTGCCAATTCTTACCGTATGCACTTGTCCCTGGATTTACACGATTTCTTGGTGTTTCGTGTAAGTTGAGGTATTTATAAAATATTTTGATTACACGATTTTTTAAGAGTTTTATTAAGTATAAGTACATTGAATATCTCATTCGAGCAAATTGTAACATATTTGTTCCATGTGTTCTCACATTAACTTTTAAAATAAAATTCTATGTTTCGCCAACTCTGAAATTTGAACTTAATTTATTGTAATATCACGCCGAATGATATAAAAGAGATACCAACGAAAAGGAAGGTTATATCCTTAAAAACGAAAATACAATTCATGGATCAATTAGGTAAACGAAAACCCGTATCAATAGCTTCAAAAGCTTATTCCATTCATGAGGCAATGATAAGCGGGATAAGAAAAAATGTGTTTATATTGTGGAATTTACAAAATGAAAAAAAAACAATAATTACATGGATGGAAGATCAAACATAGAAACGAATTCGAATTAACTGCAGACAGACATTCTGGACACAGATTAAAACTTAAATGTGAACAAGCATCGGCTGCTGCTCAAGAATGTTCAGAGAACTTTCAGAGTTGTTTTTAGGCCTTCCTTATATAAGTGCATCTGATCCTATATTTAACGTTGACATTTTGCTACCATTTGTAGCAAAATCCATTATATCTGCTAGTGGTTATATAACAACAAAAGATCGCATAACAATTCTTTTTCGTTCCAACGCTTCCGGTGGTGATATTATGAGACCACCAAAATCACCAAGCGGATTTAAAGGAATCAAAAAGACAACTTAGCCATTGTTCATTAAGAAGTCTTTTAAGAATATTTTGTATCTTGAAGCCCATTGTACGAGGGTTGCTATTATTATTTCGGGTCATGGCAATACTCGTACTAGTGTTAAACAGTGTTCGATAAAATAAGGAGAGTCATTTTGCATCATGACAGTGCGAGCTCTCACACATCAGCTGAAACAATAAGCTATTTGAGCACTCAAGATGTCCAATCTATGGGTCATCTGCCGTACAGCCCTGATTTGGCAGCCAATTTTTTTTTTTTGCACATCAAGAAAAACTGTTAAAGCGTTAATTTATATTCGAAAATACTACGAGTTTCTTGCCAAATGCTATTCGAAGGGTAAAAAATCTATATAAAATAATAAATATAGATTGTTGTGCTAGTCCCAGTCCCGGTTGAAAATGAGCCAAAAGTTCGAAAGCTTGGTTCTCGGTGCACTCTATTGTGTATGCATGGACATCAAAGGCATACGAAGCAATGCCAGACAGGATTTACGTACCACACAACGACAAACTATGAATACATTTGCATAGCGATGTGGTGCGAGGGAGTCGCATGAGTTCTTCCAAAGCCCATCTCGACTATTGTGCCATAGAAACCAACACTTAATGTGTCTACACACATAAAAACTTGTACACTGAAAGAATCCACTTCATTCCACATTCACAATTCAATATTCCATCAATGAAGAAATCACCGTTTGCAATGATTTACAGCTTCGGTGAAACATTCAAAGTTAAGAGTCCGCAATCGTACAAGTCTCGCTATGCTGATTCAAAGCCAGGTCAGCCAGAGATTTCCGCTAATCTTAAATATTTACGATATTAGATCGGTAATACTTCTCTTGTTACTTTCTTAGTACTCTCAAAACTACGTTGAGGGATTAACGAAAAACTTGTCTTAATGCCGCGAGTTGTCAATATACTCCTGTTCAATATACTCCTCTATTAACGTCAAGTTGACGTTTATAGAAAAGTTTCAACATAACTTAGAGATTAATCTCTGACTTGTAAGAGACTGGCTTAAGTACGGTCATTTTCGAACGTCGAATGTTTTTGTAAATTTACCTTGTTTGGTGAAGGCTCAAATAGGGTCCTTACAAAATATAAGGCGCGTTTATTTAAAAACTCCGCCTTAAATCGCTTAGGTAATATTTTTAAATTGTTACCCTGTAACAAAATGAATAAAATATTTGTCAAAGAACAACAAAACGGATCTAATTAGCTTGAGAAGTAATTCACTCTTTCAAAAATAATAACAAATGATCATAACGTAAAGTCCAAAATTAAAGTAAATTTTTCTAGAATATATGAAAAGATGTTGGCTTCACCTTTTCCTTAAAAATGGTTTGTTTTGAAAAATTTGGATTTACAGAGGAGATGGTATTGAAGATAAGACATTAATTAAGCGGGCTTTAACGGAACTTAATTCTTGGGAATTCCAGTAATCAAAAATCGTCTGTTTGCTCCTTTGCATAGAAGTTTTAGAGACCGGAATTTAGATAAGTTCAGAGAAATAGAAAACAGCTATGCCTTGTATAGACCTATGTAAACAAATATCCAAAACGTACGGATTTTATGGTCCAAGTGTTCATGACTTTCATTCACCAAGTTAAATAGCCAATCAGTTCCGTGTTCTGAATACTAGAGTGTAGAGTGGGTGTAATTCATGGACAAAAAATCATTCAAGGGCAAAAAATCGGAAGTGGCGACCGATCTGCTCTCCATCTGTATTTCCTTTTTTGTTTCACATCGTTTGGAGTTGTTTATAACATTTCTGTTGATACTCGCGATGTCTATTAAAGGTAAATAAATTACAAAAACATATTGTTTTACCCTCCATTTAGGGTTTATATGCTTTGTCATTCCAAACGCCACTGGTCGCACTTTTGAAGCTAGGTGCCTGAAATTTCACAGAAACATGTGTTGATGAACTGAAAGGGCTAATATTGAAAATGAGACAGATCGGTATAGAGGTAAACATTTTCCCCTCACAAGGACTGGGTCAACCTAAGAAAAAAAAGCTCTGGACGACAAAAGACAACATCTCATAAACTATTTGAGATATGTCGGTAATATTAGGAATATATGATGTTGGCATGGATCGATGTGCCACTTTTCCTTTAAATAATCGCATTTATGGCCAAAGTAATGGACCGATCGTTATTAAATTCCATCAGAATGAAATCAGTTATTAGCGTATTATTAAAGACTATACTTTGTTAAACTTGGACAAAAGGGCGTGGCCACGCCCATACTACTCGTAATGCCGATATGACGATAGTAGTTTGTAAATAGGATGTTCGTATAAAAAGAAACACAATCTGTTAGAAAAGAGGACGGTGCCTTGCCACGTGTACGCATTTTCTTATAGGACTGTAATCCATGATGGAAGCTTCGGCACGCTGAACTTAATTTGCCCGCCTGTTTTTCTTTAAACTAGTACGTTTTTTATTCGATAAATAATTTCAGCTTGCTCTTGGAATACTCGTAAAAAAGTAAGGTAAATAAGTAAGTACAAATAGTGTGACAAAATAATTTAGCTGGCAGCATGTAGTCCTGTGGAATACAACCGAGCTTGAATTGACAATAATTTGGTGCCGATTTGATAACAAGTTGTGTACTTACGACAAGGTGCTGTCGCTGCGACAAAGCGTTGTTTTTATCGCAGGAAAGATCTTAAAGTCACTCTACGAAATATGCATGCGATAGATGGGAGAAAGGCTGTTCATCATTAAAAGATTTAATCGATTTTGTCGGTTCAAAACATTGTTCAAACAGTGTGCTGAAATTTAGCTCAATTATCACACTGCAAACCTAAAATCAAGTCCAACTAAAAAGATCTGAAACTCTACCAATATCCGCCATAGTGAGAAAATTCACTTTGTTATGAACTGTGGTCGATTGTGGTGATGTGATTTCTATCGAGGAAAGCTTTTATTGCGTTGTCGGAACTCTTCACAGCTTTAATGAAACACATCATTGCGTTAACGTAAACTTACATTAACAACACAAGCTTTTATTTGTTTCAGTGTTAACGTACACCTACCTCTGTTTGCATGTGTGGGTACGAGTATACGTATATGTATAGAGTACACTTATGAATCGGTGATAGTTGCGTTATATGTATTTCCGGGTCCATGTGCATGTGTGAGTGCTCCAAAGGTAACACAGTAACGTTGTGCCATGAATGCCATGTCACATGATAGTCTCTCTCTCTCTCTGAGTGTGTGTGTGTGTGTATGTGCAGCTGAATTTATTATTTTGGCTGGCGCACACACCTCAACCACAGGCTTCACAATCAAATTCGATATAAAATACACACACGAACACACATAATTGTACACCTATACGTAGGACTGTATGTGGTGTGTGTGTATGTGTGTATATGCAAATGTTGGTAACAATTGTTTTGACCCACATTCACGATAATACAGTCTGCTTTCACATGCAGTGCCATCCGCTTTGCCCGCAAAAACTGACATTAAATCGGTGAGCATTTCATTGCAACAAAAAATGAAACAAGCTGAGCAACTACGGCTGCTTGCTGTTGGTAACCAACAAAACTTCCTTAAATCACTTACAGTCGTTTCCAGTTAAGAACCACTTCATGGTCGTTTTAATGGTTGCTGCAGTTGCTGCTGCTGCCGGTTTATTTTGTGCTCGGAATGGTTCTGAATATGTTACCGAATATATACATATTTGATTTAGATTACACGTATAGCACGGTCCGAATGTCCCTTACACACACACAGACACATACTCAAAACTTTTTTGTTGCTGTTTGGATAGGTGTGCGCTCCTTTTTTGTGACAAACATTAGGATTATCCTTTGGCATTATTAATTATTATACATGTACACAAATTTGTCTCTATTCCCATTCACAACGCAGAGATTCCTTTCATCATCGCCAACAACACCAGGAAAATGGACAATATGAAAACGGACACACACACACACGCACTCATTTTAAAGTATGTACTTGTGTGTTAACAGCAGTTTGCAACATGTCCGATTTACAATAGTGAAGTACATTGAAGGCAAACCAGACAAAAAAAAATAGAAAAACGACAACAACGGCAAATTCAAGGTGTGTTCCTGCTAAAAGGATAACTTTAGGTTAACATGTAAATTCAGAGTCCTTCGTTCTGTTGATTTTCCCCCGGCTTCTGCATGTGAGGATCATATTTGTATGTGTCACATGCAGGATTATACTTTTAAGCTGCGCATATGAGCCGAAGCTGGAACATGAACGATGAAATGAACAATAACTCACGAGGATTTATTTCTGCTCTTAAATATGAACAAATTGTTTGGACATTTAATTGTTTGCTCCGGGTTCCATTTCGTTTGTGGAAAAGGAAAAGTAATTTGCTGGGAGTGATACCGCAAACATGCATTGAGAAATGTTCCGACCAGATTTGCAAGAGAGAGAGAGAGCGACCGAAAGGGGTCACAGCACACAACCGACATGGAATTATTGGCAATATCTCTAGGCCTAGTTGAATGCCATAGATGTGTTCACTGGAAAATCCCATAGAAAATTGAAATAAAAGAGGCAAGGGAAATTCAGTCGTTTGCACTGACTTACGCATACCCTCGGCTTTATATTTAAAGGCACATTCGTATGGGAGGATTTAGATATAGCTGCTTCGATTTAGCTATAACCGTCCTCCACTATAATCTCAATAACAGTTTTCAAACCACGATCAAACCACTTTGAGATCGGTCCTTATCAGCCCATGATAAGGATTTGGATTTTTCCCACAATTAATGCCGGAAAAATAAGTTATCATCCTTGTGCAAAACGCTATCACTTTTGCAAATGGCGCCAAATGTCAATTTTTTTCTTAGATTTGAAAAGTAAACGAACGCAGAAAACAAAACGACAAGCCGTGAATCAGTTTACTCCGCAAGAACGCGAAATAATTGTTTGTTAATTGGCGGCTGAGTTTTCAGCGAAAATTATCGTGAGCGATGAGGCGATGAATAAACAAAATAATAGTTTCCGGGGCACCGAAAATCCGTGTATCACCCACGAAGAGCTATTACACACGCTCAAAGTTACTGCGCATGGTGGGCCGTTTACGGTGGAGTCATGGCGGCATTTTGTGTTTTTTTTTAGAACGCCGTGGACCAAACGATGAATGTGGACAGCGAGAGGTGCAGGGCTATGCTCACCGATTTTTTCCCTCCTAAACTAGATAATTTGGGAGTGAAGAACCTGTGGTTTCAGCAGAACGGTGCAACGGCGCACACTGCTGCAGCCACAACCGATATTCTGAAGGATTTGCACTCGCCTGCCAGATCCCCCGATTTAACCGTTCCAATCTGGGGTCTGTGTGGATCTGCTCCATTATAGTAACTATGTCGTAGTAATTATAATGGAGGATCTGCTCCATTATAATTACTATGTCGCCGTCGGCACTGTATGACTGATTATCACAGCCATTTGAACACATCTAAAAATTAAATAACACTGTGGCTTTGAAAAACTGCTAAATAGATATAACATTTTTTGAAATCACTGAAAACCATTGTCGAATGAAATTGCACTTCAAATCATTTACTAAACATAAGCCCAACTTCTGTTATGTGTGAATGATCTCAGTCACTCGGTTCCGTTTCAAATTTCAAATGAAAAAACCCAATGATTTAGTTTGCTTTGAGGATCATTTTTTTACAAAACATTCCGAAGGTTTTTTGTACCGTGATTCCGGGCTTCGAAAAACATATTTCCCGTATCCCGGGAACCCCATGAAAACCCCATCAATGATTAAAAATGAATAATGTAAGTAGAAAGGAACTTCCTCTCTATACGCCACATACTACAACAGGCCTTGCTCCAAGTAAGTACTCCAATTACCAGAGAGTTTTGGGGTACTGCCCCGCTCGAATGCATCATTTTGGAAGTATGGAACAGACAATATACATTTTGGAACAAGCTGAATGTGTCTGTTACAAAGGAGGTGCAAGAAAACTGCTTTCTTTGCAGTTTACCACTGAGACTGGAATTGCCAAAATTTCTTATACAAATTGGTCAAATGGTCTATTGGTCTATTTTAAAGAATCCTCTCCACTGGAGTCTCAGTCGTTCCTGTTAACGCTTGTTTTTCTTTGACCGACATGTCCTAGTCAGCGAAATCGTTGTTCTTTGATGCACATACACTTTTGTCGGTATATGGTTCATACAGGTCACGGTTCGTGCCACACGCATATTCTCCCCGCCTACGAAGCTGGGGCCGTAGATTTTGGACATTCATTTTCTTTGGAAAACAACCTTAATCTACTTTTAAGAGCACCCATGTTTTATCGCCTTTAAAAAAGAATGCATAGTATCAGAGTAGTGTAAACTGTGATCTGAGTCTTTTAAGAGAGTGCTCTGTTCATAAGTTGTTTACCGAGCCCAAAAGAAAACGTATTTAACAACACGATCCTTCGTTTTATTGCAGTGCTGAATTTGCTTTTTTTTGGTTTATAGCGGATCCGAGTTATACATATTCTTCTACTACCTCGACGACCTGGCCTTTCATCATTTTGGTCTTGCCCTCTTTAACCATCGGACCAATTTAAGACGCCTCTCTTTAATCTTTTTAAAAACTGCAGCTACACCTGGTTCTGTCCTCCCCCGTCTACATACGCGAGAAGGATGTGGCCCTTGGTGTTAATTGCGTCCGTTTTATTAACTATTGCATTTTCTAGTATTTTCCCAATCTGACTATCACCTCTATTCATCGGGAATGGCTCCAAGAGTCCCCTTTACACTTCAACTAAGAATTTCGCGCCACTCAGTGTCATTCTACAAAGGTGTGCCAGTTTTGATGGTACCCCAAACGCATGCAGCCTCATGGTCTGTGGTGGTAAGTATCGAATTGCTGCCGTGGGTCTATTCTAAAATTTGTAAAGATTTGATTGACTGTGGACTTAATCGACTTGTAGCCACTCTGATACGGTTGGATTAGGTAGGCTAGTTTGGGCTTCAGTCTTTCACACTGTATAGTCGATAGTATTTTATACGCGATGGCTAGAAAACTTATTCCGCGGAAGTTGGCGCAATAGGTCGTGTCTCCGTTTTTGTGAGTTGAACATAGTTCGCTGAGGATCCAATCATCGGGCATGCGTTCGGTCTTCCAGAGAGTGTTAACTAGCTGACGCATTCGCCGTATCAGCTTGTCTCCTCCGGTCTTATACAGCTGCTCCGGTATTCCTTCGATTACCATCTGGGTCTCAAAACTAAGCTATTCCAGGGAACGAGTCTTTCGTCTGGTGTTTGACTCATTGATAACATTTTCTGGCGTCGTTTCTTTTGCCATCCAACTCGATGTCTTCACATTATCGTCTCCTCACCCTCTTTCTAGTAATAGAAAATTCTCCTTCCTTCTCCACTCTGCCTCGCTTACCTTGTACCTAGGCTATGTTCAGAAGCAGTTAAAATAGCTTTATGGAGTATGCTTTCGCCGCTTCTTGTACATGCAGATTTTCGTCGACTAGCTTTTCCTTGTTGTAGTTACGAGGGTTGCTATATATACAATAAGTGTTGCCTGGCGCCATCTGACATTTCCATGGGAAAGTTTGACATTTTTTAGCATAAACGTACTCAGAACGTTTTGACGTACGACCATCATTTGTGTTGTTTACAGTGACTTGAAAAATCAATTTGGCAAAAAATGGAATTAGTTAGTGAACATTTTCGTGCGATCATTTTTTACAACTTTCGACGTGGATTATCACGACAAGAGTGCATCGATGAACTTAAATCATTGTATGGCGATGAAGCAACATCCTATAGCACTGTGAAAAACTGGTTAAATGAATTCAATCGTGGCCAACGCTCGCTCAAGGGCGAAGGTCGTCCAAAACGGACGTTGTGACAGAGAACATTGATGCCGTGCGTGAACTAATAAGGCAAGATCGTCATGTGACATACCGTGAGATAGAGGCATCCTTGGGCATTTCTTTCACCCGCATACATTCAATATTGATGAACACCTGGACGTAAAAAAGGTTTATTCTCGTTGGATCCCGCACAGTTTGACAATCGTTTAAAAAAGGCTCGTGTCGATTGGTGCAAAAAAATTTTGAAAAAATACGATCGCGGTGCTTCAAAAGACGTTTATAAGATCGTCACAGATGACGAATCATGGATCTATGCGTATGAGCCCGAAACAAACCAGCAATCGACCGTGTGGGTCTTCGACGCCGAGCCAAATCCAACAAAAGTTGTTCGTGGAAGAAGCACTTTGAAGCAAATGGTCGCCTGTTTCTTCGGCAAAACTGGTCAAGTGGCGACTGTTCCGCTTGAGCAACGTAGGACAGTCAATTCTGAGTGATTCACCACAATTTGTTTGCCTGATGTCTTCGGAGAAATTCGAAAAACGAACAAGAGAAGACGAATCGTTGTGCACCATGACAATGCGAGCTCTCACACATCGGCTCAACCCAGTGCTTTTTTGACCGGCCAAAACGTCGAATTGATGGGTCATCCGCCGTACAGCCTTGACTTGGCACCCAATGACTTCTTTTTATTCCCGCACATCAAGAAAAATATACGTGGTCAACGATTTTCGTCGCCAGAAGATGCTGTTGAAGCGTTCAAAAACCATGTTTTGGAGGTGTCTCAATCGGAGTGGAAAAAGTGTATTTCAAATTTTGTAGTTTTTTTAAAAACTGCTAAGTAGAATCTAAGCAACCTAACATCTGTTTAATGAAGTTCGTTTGATGCAATATTGCATTGATTCGATGTAACTTCAATCTTTCTGTGCATAAACAGTTGTTGGATCAATATCAATTTTACTGTGGATCTCTGCAGACTAGATCCACTTCGAGTTGTTACCAGGCCGTGTAATCTCCATATCTTTTTAAACGTCTCTCTCTAATCATTCTGAAGTCATGGGTAGGGCAAGAGCATACGAGTACTTAACTGGCATTCCTTGTGCTAGGCTCGAGTGCACATAGTCCGTCCTTTGTAGTAGCCCTCATAGAAGACCATACGGTGCACGCTCACATGGAGAATATAAAACATTAATTATATTTAATTAAGTTGTCCATTATTGCGACCGGACGGACGCTCATTGCGCCCAATTCGAAAACTGACACCATCTATCGAAAATGACGCACTTAATTACGATGACAAATGATTCCACTGCAATGGCCACCCCATAATCCTTTAACTTGTAACGTAGTCCAATTTCACACCCCTTCAGGGACCAGGGCGGGCAATGGTGCTTGGTGGCGTGCGGCAAGATCAATTGCTTCCATTTCTATCGTCGGAGATTTGCTTGACTCTAAAAAAAAGTGAAATAAAAACTAAACGAACATACAAAACCATTACATTGTGTAACCAGCGGCGTGAATCTGTGATGTCAGTGACATTTCTTGTCATAAAACAAGTTAATACCTTACGACCCTACCAAAGAAGAAGCCGCATTTAAGAAACCCGCAATACGCACTCACACACACACACACAAATCCTGCCATACAAATTAAGAAGTTGACAATCGTCTAATGTCTCCCTTTTCCCATCTCGAGATTGGACAAAGAATGGTAGGGACTAGCGATATTCGTCAGGTAGACCGGGAGGAAATGACGGACAGGCACCAAGAAAGAGAGAATGAAACCACCACCAACCGTACTCGTATCTTTGTCCTCTATGTCGAGTAATTATTTCAGAGAGCTCTTTGTTCCAGCTCGGCAGCATTGAATTCGGTTTGCAATCTTTGATTTCTAAATACCACGGGATCACTTTGTGAGGACTGTTTCGTCCTTTGTGATGCTATTCCCTTTATCCTCTCTTGCCACTGAGCAATTGTGCTAATCAAAGAACAATACGGAGGAATGGTCTCCAATCTTGGGTTTGTCAATGCGGTGAAGATGAAGATCATCATGGCTTTGGGTGACATTGCAAATTGTTGCGGTAGTTGTCAATCTCTCCGTCCATTCAGCCGTGAGATCTGGGGAGATTTCTCATCGCCGCCGCAAAAGGAATGCCGAACAATGTTGACTTCTTTGCGACCGACATCAAATGTTGTATTTCTTTTCTTTAAGATTGATTGTTTTCAAAATGTTTTTGGTTTTAATACTATTTGTCGTTCAATATTCCTGCAAGGCGACTTAATCGAACGAACAGCGCCCAGCACAAATGTTTGCCTTAGAAAATAAATATCATCTATTGCGGCAATTGTCGGTCTTGCCTTCATTTGCTTGCTTTGAAAACACTGCCTTTAAAAAAGCCGAACACTCCAGGGGTTCAAATCCCGATCGCTTTAAATAATGTTTGACTAGTATCATTGCAATGCCTTCTTAGTCAGAATATTAGGAAGTTAATCGACAAGTCTTTGCTTTCTTTAAGAAATAACATAGTCTGTGGCAATAGAGCTAGTCGCTAGGCATATTCGTATAGCGTCGTTACAAATTCCAAGGCTAGAAAATTTGACCGGTTGTTTAAAGCTTGTACGACAGGTAGTTAGGAAGAAACATAGGCCATTCTGATTTTACCAGTAGGCAAGATCCCTCAGCGAATGTCACGGTCAAACCCAAGTCGCGATGAAAGTTTCTTCTCGGTGTGAAGTCGAATCGCAAGCGGATGCTGAGACCCATAGTCCAACATAGGGATTAACCTGGACTCGACCTCTCACCATAGAACATTCTTCTTCCATAGAACATGATTCAAGTTTGTTGCAACTTGTGTTATAAGGATGGAGTGCCATAGTAGAGCTAATATAATATGCCCAACAGTTTATGCGACTGGTGCAGAGCCAGAGATTTCAATCATCAAAAATATCTACTACTGGTCCTTTAACTTTAAAAAGACTGGTGAAGGGATCAACCTGATCAGTTGCCAGTACAACAAATAATCAATCGGTGATATTTTTCAAGTAAGAGAGGAAGTTTCAAATAACTGGACAGAAAGTAGCGCGAATAGAGTGATTATTAAAGTGATGATAGTAAACATTATTCGATTCCAGTAAAGAGTGAATTTTACCGCCAATAGATTATATGGGACCAGTTACAGTATCAGTGGACAGTGTGCAACACTGGAAAACTAAATTACAGCTGGAAGATAACATTTCACAGTGCCCCAGACACGCATAAAAAGGTCGATTTGCAATTACCAAATGTTGGTAATCTGCATGGAAATTCGGTTCGACATACCAAAAAGCTAACTATTCCATTGTAACTACTTATATGCTTAGCTGAATAGTAGACCAAAGTCTGATATTAAAGAGTTTGAATTTTTTCTCCTGATTTATCTATAAAATTATTGAATAGGCTGTAAATTCCTAAATCTTTTTTATTTTTCGTTCGAGGTTCCATGTACTGATCAGTGCAAAACACCAAATTTCGGTTGTATTAATGAAACCACAATAAATCGGTTGTGACAACGATTCTCTTGTTTGTGTGCTTATATACGACAGATCCGCGTCGGAGGTGAGCAATAGATACTCTTCTTCGAATTTCTTGGTTCCTGTACTTCCCAGTACTCAGTTGTCCGAGAGGAAAAGTGTTGTTCTCAATAATCGTTTATATCTTTATATCCGATTGTGCTGTGCTGCTCTCTTTAAAGCTCTCTTTCAATCCCGATGTTGTCAGCATTGGAGCCGTGCTACGCAATACCTATTTTGGCGAGGGGTTTTAAAATATTTTCTGTAAATTCGTATGCCCCTGTCTATGGCTTTGTGGGTCGCTACATGGAGTTTAATTTGAATCTACAGAGAGAGAGAGAGAAAGTTGGAAATTCATTTGAAGAACACAATTTCTGGTGGATGAGAAGACTTTCAGTTCTCATTACCAACTGTTAATAATCGTGATAGATGAATTCGGATGGACGAACCATAAGATGATTGCTATGTCAATATTATGGTACATACAACTTATTCGGTCACATTAACCGAATGCAGTTCAAACTATTAGTTGCCAAAACCGCCTGTGGTGTGTGCAGAAATGTTTGATGTTACCCACAATTAGGAATGAGAACAAATTATTTGCTCTAATAACCAAAAAACGGGAGCATCTTAGAAATAATTTAATTGTAAAAATAAATTATAAAAACAATTAATAAAAAATGTGGGAAATTGAATGGTTTCTCTGAAAACCAAGTCGGACAGAAAGATGGCCAAGCGGATCTGAAAAAGTATATCAATGTGTCGCAAAATTTGACAATACAATTTGTATTTAGCTTTATCTAACTTTTTTTCAATTGAACTTCTAAGTCTTTAATTGAAACTTTGACTGCGGATAACTGCGGCTGCGCACATTCGTGCTTTCTCCAGTACATTTTGCAAACTTTTTCGTGAAATCTCCGGTGTTATGGCTTGAATTTCACGGCGAATGTTTTGTTTTAGCTGCGGTATGGTTAATCCTTTCTTTCAAATAACCCAAAAGAAAACCGCCTGGCGCTGTTAAATCCGGTGTACGTGGGGGCCAATTGAAATAGCTTCTGCGCGAAACAATGCGTTCGGCAAAGAGGTCCTGTAACAGAAAATGCAACAATTTTTGATCGCTGTTCCATTTTAAATTCCCCAAGTTAGCTTCACAAAATTCTGAAATAAAAAAAAAATGAAAATAATAACCACATCGGTAGTTTTGCGCCACCCTGTACTTTGTCACTTCCAACGACGTATTCAGTTCCATTAACTGAACATTTCAGTCTATCGACTTACATTCGGACGCACTAATGGAAATTTGATCGTTTATGCAAACTTAGTCATTCGGTTGGCAACGAATCTGTGCTCTGCGTGTAGCTTTAAGTTTAAACCCTTCCATCACGTCTACACCCAAACAACCAAATACCTCTGTCCTTAAATCTAACAGCGAATGCCGCATCTTTTGTTGCCGAATATTTCAATGCTGTCAGAATTTCCAAAATGTGTGTGATCCATACATGGTGTGATGGTACAAGACGTCTGCATTCCAGCCGCACTTCTTCTAATAAGAGCCGACCATTTCCATGCGTAGTGGGATGTTAAGTTTTGATTATTATTTATGTGAAAGGCATCTCGGTAATCGCCACCGAGCGGAGAGTGGCTGGCGCCTCCATAAGTATGCGCCGAATGATTATGTACAGGCCTACAAATATTGTTTGTGTGTACCAACATATATGCAGATGTGCATATGTATGTGTGAGTGTTTTTCGGGTTCAAGTTCAATTCATTGGGGGGTTGCTTCTGCGTGCGCTGCACAAAACTTTACCTAATTTTATTACAACTAAAAAAAAGAAATGATAATAATTACCACCATCCGAAGGAGATGACAGCTCATAAACCATCTGACAACAATACAAAGGTTGCGTGTTCAACAGCCAGCCACGAGGAGGAGATCCTACGGAGCGCGTAGTGGAAATCCATATAAAAGAAAAAACTCTTTTTCCCCAAAACCCAGACAATAAAGATGAACAACAAAATTTAATTAGTTTTAAGTTTATGACAGTTCCTCGTTGGGCATATAGAGTTCTTTGGAATCCCACTACGCACAGAGCGTACATGTCACGGTGTCGTCGTAAAAGTCGTCCGAACACAACAGACCGTGTATGTGTACTGCATGCCATTGATGAAAGCATATAAATCACAGGGCAAATGACGTTTTTATTGGACGAATTTAACTACTGGACCCACCGGTCCATGGGCTGGCTCCTATCGCCTTTATGTTGGATCCTCGATTGAATGGATGTGACCTTCGCTCACTCGGTTGGCCATCTCGGCGACCATAAACCGGTGATAATGTGCTTATGCTCGGTTGTGTTTCAAGGATAGTCTGCATGCCAATGACTGCGTCTTTTAAGGACGACATGACTCCTTGCGAGTAGCGTTAACTGCAACCTTCGAAGGACAGCTATTGATGGATTTGCCACAGATCGAAATGACGTTTACAGCCTTGTTAGTTTTCCCAAAACTCATAAATTTGCTGTTGCCTTGGCTGCGCAGCTAGAGGAAGATGTTTATGACAGGTCATCATAGCGTGGGTTTCTTGTACGACCACATATTGATGGCTGAGCGTTGTGTGCTCGGCGCTCGGCCATGTCAATAATTAGTCATTAAAGCGTGAATTGCCGGTTTGTTGCGCCGTTTTTTCTCGTCCATACAGGGTCATTCGATTTGAAAGTTCTTGGAATCAATTGAATTCCTTTGCCATGCTTTAGTCCACGATGACATTTCAATTTTCGACATTGCTGCGTTACGCCTGTCCGAAGAAATAATCATGGTCAATATTTCCCTCGGATTAGGGGTGTATGTATTATTTAATAAGGCCCAATACAATAAAGTTGAGGCACCGAATGTTACGCTTCGGATCACTCGCATTAGATTCGATGCCCACATTGGTACGATCGTTGTCTTCCCAGTGCACGAGTACTTAAAGACAGCGATGATGATATGACGTTCTTTGCTTGGTATTTACAAGATAATGATGATATTTCGTTCTTTAGACACAAGATACGAGTACCACATATGTACCTTAACATAGATACTGCTCGGGCTGGGGTACATAAATCATCTCATCTATCCACCGAATGTTGAATGTTTTCCTTAGGCCGCATTCAAAGTGAAATTCATCTTAATCCTCCCATTGTAGTCGAAGCGGCTGTTGTTCTGTTTCGATACCTACCATACGGACCGTATTCAATTCCGAATCAAACAATCGCTCCAACAATTTTTCATATTTATTTTCTCATTTTCCATAATTTATCGAATTTTGTTTCATTAAACAAACAACTTGAATGCTATTTAGACTTTAATAAGAACAATGCGAGTGCACGGTCTGCGTCTGCAGGGTAACGTGCAGCAGCAAACAAATGCATCATTCAACACACTTGTACTCGTATGAATAGGGAGACGGGCATCACTCATCGCCACTCTGGTCTAGTCATAGAATGGAAGCCTCCGTCGCACTCCTGGAAGACTTGCAGCGCATAGGGGTCTGTCGGCCTGTTTGTCCATCCGTCCGTCGCATTCCATCATGCGGAGAAGTGTCATTCGATCGATTCTCGATCGTGATAAGAGTGACATTAACAAATGACATGTAATTGTTGGGCGAGACAAATTTGTTGCCGCTCGCTACAGCATCTCTCCATTGTTTGTGGGCCCTTCCATCACGGGTCGCCTCTTGCCCGTGTGCTGTTGGAGATTCCTGCGTTCCCTGTGCGACTTTCAGCATGTGATGATGTTGTGTCATCTAAGACTACCCGCTGTTTATTTTTAATTAGTTGCAGCAGCATCCTTATCAAAGTGACACAGCGATGGGAAAATATTTCAATATCATTTTTCAGTTTAGCCTCCTTCGCTTTGTTTGCACGTTAATTACAAATTATAGATAGAAAAGAAAACTTAAATAAATATTGAAAGAAATGTGATAAAGGACAGGCATTTATATAAATGGATTACTACAATTCTTGACCAATGAAGAATAAGAACGGCAATGAAAAATCAGCCGAAAATATCCAAAAATTGCATAATCGGGAATAAGCGATCCTTCATCGAGATGAACATTGAAATGTAACCCAAAAAATAATGTCAAAGGGTCATTATGAAAAAAGTAAAAGCAACACTGGACTACAAAAGCTTTCTGGAATCAAACCACCTGAGCTTTATAGGCAGTTATACTACGAGGGTGGATCGGAAACTGCTTAGCCTAGCACAAAAAGCGCGGTATAAACAGAAAAAAGTTAAGTGTTTTGAAAACTTCCATCTCTGCTATGAACTCATGTTAAATTTTGTTTCGATCTGGCAACTCCTTCATATAGAAACAGGTGTTCACAAAAGACACATCCGCGATTTTTTTACAATGGAAAAATTAGAAATGCGTGGTGTCATTAAATATTTACATAAAAAAGGTTTATCGGGACAAGAAATTCATAATGATATGGTAAATGTGTTAGGTGAAAGTGCTCCTTCATATGCAACAGTAACAAATTGGGTTGCTGAATTTAAACGTGGTCGTACAAGCATTGAAGATGAACCACGTAGTGGACGTCCAAAAACAGCAACAACAACAGAAATTGTAGCCAAAGTGCATGATATGGTATTAAATGATCGACGAATAAAAGTGCGTGAAATAGCTAATATCATGGGCATCTCAAATGATCGAGTCCATTTAATTTTGCATGAAGAACTACAGATGAAAAGGCTTTCTGCAAGATGGGTGCTGGACTTGTTAACAGTCGACCAAAAACGCATAAGAATGAACATTTCTCAAGCTTGTTTGGATCGTTTTCAGCGAAATAAAATGGATTTTAAGCGTCGTTTCATAACTGTTGATGAGACATGGATCCACCATTATACTCCAGAGACAAAAGAACAATCCAAACAATGGACTGAAGCTGGAGGAAGTGCCCCAAAGAAGGCAAACACAATTCAATCGGCTGGTAAGGTTATGGCAACGGTTTTTGGGACTTCAAAGGTATTTTATTGATTGACTATCCGCAAAAAGGTAAAACAATAAATTCAGAGTACTATTGGAACCTTTTAGATCAATTAAATGTGCAAATTCGAGAATAACGTCTGGCTTACAACGCAAAAAATTAATTTTTCATCAAGACAACGCACCAGCGCACAAGAGTGTTTTAACAATGGCTAAAATCAACGAATTAAAGTGCGAGTTGCTTGACCACCCACCTTATTCTCCTGATTTAGCTCCCAGTGACTTTTACCTGTTCCCAAATCTAAAAAAATTCCTTGCTGGCAAGCGGTTTACCCCAAATGAAGGTGCAATTACAGTTGTAAACCACTATTTTGAAGACCTTGAGGAAACCTATTTTAATCAAGGGATATAATTGCTAGATACGCGTTGGACTAAGTGTATTGAAGATTCAGGAGATTATATTGGAAAATAAAAATATTTTTGAAAAACTAACTATTCTCTTTCATTGATAGGCTAAGAACTTTCCGAACCGCCCTCGTATATGACTTTTATGGTACTGACCTTAGACACTTGATTGGAACTCAATTTGAAACATGTAAGCATGTTTTAGTCCGTTGATTGGACTTATGTATACCCTTCGCAATAGTAACTTCTTTTTTAAAACCTATTTGGCTGAAGGGGGATAGCTAGATTTTAATTTTCCTTCTCTGAGTTTATCTAATATTAATATTTATAACCATTCATTTTAGTTCCATTGTCTCAGGCGTATCAAAGTGGAATACCATTCATTTTAGTTCCATTGTCTCAGGCGTATCAAAGTGGAATACTAAAAACATAGATCGAGCTTGAGTATTTTTTATATCGAGATGAGTAGTGCAAATCGTCCCATATACAGTGCATTCAATCGTGAGTTGGGACGAAGGCGGCAATGCGATTAAAGTGCTTTGAATAAATATGAACGAACTAATTATGCAGTTTACCTCTCTTATGGAAGTAGACAAAATCTTTCTTATTGCATTGGAAACGATTCTTGCACAATTTCGAATTTATCTGGCTGATTTACCTTCTAGGAATGCCTCTACATAAGCAGAAGGCGAACTCACACAGCTCAAACTTCCATTGAAAAGATAAACGACCGATGAACCTAAAAATTATTATTGAACTTGAAGGAATAAATGTATAAGATGGACACACAAACCATCTTTGGTGACACCTGATAATCGCAATAATCAAAAAACTAACAATAATGTTCTAATTCCAGCCGACTTTCCGTTCCAATTTATGCTGACACAGTCACCCGTTCAAAAATGACTCTCAATGAATTCATAAATAAATGCGTGATATTATTTTTTTGGACCAGCAAAGCGGGGCGGGTTCAGCTAGTACAGTATTTACTTATATATTATTTCATATATGGTTACAAATTTCCACAAAAGAGAATCTTCACGACAACATGCAAAATGTGGAAATGATTTTAACATAAATTTAATAATGTTTATTAAAAAATATAAATTAAATTAAATTAATTTAACATATACGAACTAAAACAATATCTTAGTTATAAAAAAAACTGTTAACCCCTTACCAATTGTACAAAAAGACTGTAGTAAAAGTTACTTCATCAAAAGTATGCGCCGTAAGTGAGATAATATTGTTGCAACCGACGAGGCTGGTATAAACCAGATAAGAACAAAATAAACAAATTGAAAAAATTGCTTATTTAATCCCATAACATCCCATAAAGTCAAAAAAGGAAACTCCTCTAAAAAAAAAGAAACAAATTAAAAATTTGGCACAATACACTAAATTCATTTAAATGTGTCAACCAGGATGTTGCTGAAATAACTCAGAGGGCCCGGCCCACTGATTAATTAATTGGTATTTGAAGTCAACGGAGACGCGAAGGAAAATAAATTATTGAAAGTCAAACTACTAAACTGATGCTTTTAAACGAAATCTATACTTATATACATATCTTTATGATGAGCCTGTTGCAAAAGTTTAATCTTGTACGTATGTCTGGCATAACTTTATATGTGACCCGGTCTACGAAAAGGGACCTTCGGTGTAAAAACAAGTTTTCGAGAAAACAGCTGTTAAAGATAAACAAGTCATGTGAAATGAGTGTAGATGAAGAGGTTAGTTTCGTTCTTTGACAAACTTCTTTACGAGTTGGAAACTTCTGCTTTGCGCCATTAGAAAGAGCACACTTTAGTCTATCCGAATCGCCAAAAAAGTGAAAAATGATATTTTCACACCGAAGGTCCCTTTTCGTAGACCGGGTCACATATTCTGAAATGCAAAGGCAATTCATCGATTACATGAGCTTCTCCGTCTTAATACGAACACTCAAGTATAAATGATAATTTAGGTACAGGGTGGCCCAAACAACACGGAAGAGTTGAAAATATTCATAACTTCTTTATGATTTGAACAGTTTTTATTCTGGCTTGAGGCCTTTGTTGTTCCTTTTTCAGAATCAACGTACAAATTGGTGAACTGTGTTGCCAGGCAACCTGTACAGCTGTTCCTAAACCCGCCAATGGTTTTCTTTAGTCGTCTTTGGCAACGATTACTGCGGCTACAAATCAAACGACTTATACGGCAGTCTTTTTTGTTTATATTTTTTTTCTTTATTGCTGATTCTTTAGTTTTTTATTGAGATATATGAGACTACTTATGAGGTACATCATTGCATCAAATTTGTTCAATTTTATTGTTCTTCTGGTAAAAGTCAATTAATTTAACGAAATTATCGTTGTCATTTTAATGTCAGAACAGCACGAAGTAACAACGTGATTTGGAACATAGTCTCCCGTTTTGAGGAATAGGGATCAGTTGTAGAATCCTAGGATATTACATCAGCGTCATATACAAGCCTCCGGATGTACTGTTTGGTGTGGTGACACCCCAGTAAACCAAATTTGCCGACAATGTCTGATATCAGACAATTCTGAACAATATCCGAACTCTATCGAGAATTCTTACAGAAATCGTTACGAATTCTCTTCGGTTTGTCTGAGGATTTCTTTTTCAGAGAAGTAGTTCAGAATTTGTGTTAATATTCTGACCGAATTCTGAACGTTTGGTTTGCTGGGATGGTTGATAAAGTTATCGGTCAATATTATTTTTGTAAAAGAGGAGGAGCAAACAGACCGTCGTTGGTTGACCGGCTAAATTTTATCAAGTTTATTAACCGTGGTTAAGTTCTAATCTAAGTTCGATCTTGCCGTGTCAGCAAATCTGTCTTTCTGTGTGTCTGTTAAAAGCACGATATCGGTCAAACGAATTAACGTACGATTCTGAAAAGTCACAAGCTGTTTGGGATTACAAATGGGCGAAATAGGCCTAGGGACTAAAAGTACCTTAGAACTAAGCACCCTCATTTAGTATTTGCCCTACAAAACATAATTTTATGTGGACGGACAAAAGTTAAAATGGGTACTGTAAGTTGGGTCGCACTAAATACCTCAAAGAGCATACTAGCTAGATGGTTGGGATCATGGTCCAAACGTGCGATCAATAGTCATATATCTATATGGACCTATGATAACTCAAATTAAAGGAAACTTTGCTACGAATCCAAATATAGAGTAATTTTTGGTTAAGATAAGAAACGGACGTATAGGCCGAAATGGCCCAAAAACAGACCATTTTTGCGGTTTACTTGCATAGGGACGGTGAAGTTTACAAAAGGCCTGGTCGAACTTAAAAACGTTTTTACTTCTTTATTGCACGGTTTACCATTTGCTGATGTCGTTTCTTTATCACGCCATTTTGATTTAAATGCCATTGGCTAGAAAAAACTGACTTCCGGCATATCAGGAAACCTTTACCCGGTTTTTAAAAAGTCTTGCAGTGCTCTTTATTAGCTTGTTTTAATGTTCAGATCATCGAACCTTTACTTTTAAGTGTCAGCAGCTTCGAAGAGCTACTCCCAGAAATTCCGCCATCGGCGATCGTCCACATGACTATTCTTTGCTATGTGTCCTTCATCCATATACACGAGGGGCAGACCGAATCTTCACTGTGTGTTTTCCAATTTCTGTTTTCAGCCATGCTAAACCGTATGCACCGAATCCCCCTGGTCCGTTCCAAGTTTCTGTGGAATATACGTTGTCCATTCTTTTTGTCTTGAAATTGCACAGTTTAATTCGTTGCCAACTCGTATTGTCCCTCTTTCTCTGCTAGGATCACAATTAAGAAAACATTACGTTCCTGTGACCTTGTGAGACTTCGCAAATGCATCTGTAGCCCAGCAGTGTGGCCTTGTGGCCAAGTTAATCTCACTGGCCACCACTTACCTACTGCTCAGTGTTGGTGCATTAAGAAGAGGTACGAACAACACTGAACAGTGAGACTAACAAATTCACACTTCATTATCGCCGTACTGCAAACGGAGAAATATGATTGTACTGCTGCTTCTGCTTTATTTTCCTGTACGTTTTGTTTTTCTTTTCTCATCTGCTATGCTCCGTTGCATACGCTGGCGGCTTGCGGAGAATGTAGAATGTCCGGTGAAGAAGTCCATCGGCATTGCATTTGGTAAAAGCCATTCAGGAGAAATGCGAAACAAGGAGCGATGAGCAACGCGCTGTGCCGTGCCTTGCTAGGGCTGCGCTCAAATTCGCATTTGGTGCGGTGCACCGAACACTCCACAGGAGCACCAGGATAGTTTCATTTGGCATTTGAGTGCGATACGAAACCGAAACACCGTTTTAGCCTAATGGAAGCGCAGTGCAAAAAGTGACCAATGCGGATATCCATAAATAATAATACGCTTTTAGACTTGCGGTAGAACATAAACACGCCGCCACACCCCACCCTGCGCCAGATATGAAAATTTGAGGCAAGCCAAGTGCACACACATACAATTCGAATACGTGGTAAGCGCATTACAGGAGAAGCCATAAAACGTTGTTACACAAAAGTGGCAAGAAATGAACCAAACATTTTTGGGGCCATGCAATGAATGATTCCTTACACACATTTTCGAGAATATGGAAAGGTCGACAACACGCCCACAATTCAAGCTGTCCGACGACAGATTGCAATACTCTCCCTCTCTCTCAGTGCCAGCGAGCAATAGATGATAATCGACTGAAATTGTTCGTTTAATGTCTCAATTTGACACTCATAATAAACATTCATCAAGGCACATAAACGATCACTGGCTGGATGGATGGATGGATGGAAAGAAACCGCCAAACACCACAAGCCATACGTAAATTCTTCAGTTCAACCATGAGCGAACGATAAAAATCGAAATAAAAATAAATACCAGCCAGCATCAAGGGAATGAAAGGACGGAGGCCAATCTTTTAAAGACGAAACGCGTTCTATGCACA
Source organism: Hydrotaea diabolus (assembly GCA_963513945.1). NCBI lineage: Eukaryota > Metazoa > Arthropoda > Insecta > Diptera > Muscidae > Hydrotaea > Hydrotaea diabolus. The sequence goes on from OY740716.1 coordinate 1,863,884, forward strand.
TGTCGGACGAGGCCCTCGAATGATTCGTGAATCGCTTTTGATCTGAAAAAAAGATGAGCTGCACAAGAAGAACTGCAAGCACATGTTGTGGTGGTTTTGTGGTTGGAAACTGAACGAATAAACATCGAAAGTGATCACAATCGCGAGAAACAGCAGAATGTAAGAACTTACGGCGAGCGTCATTAATAAGTATAAGTACACATGCCAATGCAATTTTTTTTCAAGGTACCGACAATTTGTTGAGATTTACTAAGGCCAGTATTGCCCTTGTGCCACTCAAGTTGCAATGTGAACCCTTATATGCCTTTTATGCCAGTTTTTATTGTGATACTATTTGTGTAACTTTTTGTACTTTTGTGCCCTTTTTACCCTTTGTGCCACTTTTGGAAAGTACCTTCGTTATTTGCACTTTTTAATTTGATAAGCGCGAAGCGTACAGTTAAAAAAGGGCTTGACTGTCATTTGGAGAGTTGAAGTTCGGTATTGGCATTGATATAGAACCCGAAGAAATTGTACAGTTCATCCCAACGCACAGAGAAAACTGATTTGGAAATCGGTTGGAACTAAAAAAAATCCGTTGCAGAAAAAGAATTTCCGTTGCGATCACCAAATGTTTATAATCGTTATGAAGATGATAAATATGATCATACAACTATTGGTCCGTCATACCATTGAATAGCGGAAAAGAACTTATGGTTGTAGCAACCAATTGAAACAATCGGTGGTTGTGTAACCAATTATTGGTGATGATAACTAGAATTTCATCATAAACAAAACGGATTATTTAATGATAATTTCTTTTAGTTTTAAAAAGGCGTAAATAAAATAAAATAGTTCAATTATTGCTGAATTCAAATTAATTGATAAATCCAGTAAAAATCTACCATTTCCAGTTTTTTCTTGACATGACTCTGCCTATGTCATGCTATGTAGGTAAACAAACAGTTGTTGCCTCTGAAGACCATTTTCAATTTGCATCATGTGGATTTAGGATGTAAAAATTCTTACTTCAGTTCCAGTTACTAAAAATTTCACAGAACCAACTAATATTTAATTGTACTAGTGGAACACTCGAGGTTCATTCGGTTGTATCAACAAATCTGTTCTCTGTGTGTACATTAGGCCACTATTTTTGAAGAAATCTCCTTTAAGTCATACTTTTTGATTTTCCAATAACCGAGGTATGAATTATCGCGATTGTGCTGTATTTGAAAACCAGCTTCTGCTTCAATGCAAACCTTTCATCTCGATAGGAAGCATAAAATCGGACTGACGGTTCGTATGTCTGGAAATGCAATAGAACAAAGAATAAACAACATTAGTGGAACAAATAAAATGCTGCGCAGCGTTACTTGCTATTTATTAGGCTTCTATATAAAATGCATAAGCCGATTGAAACAAGCGTGACACGCTCTAGGACCCGATCAGAGAGCAAACCAATTATAAGGAGCACAGGTCACTTATTTAAAAAAAAAGTTTTCAATTATTCCTCAAAGGGGGTCAATACTCACATTTTGAAGCGAGTATGAGAGAAGTTTCCGGTTTTTCCTTAATAAATTTAAGAGGAAAGTATCAAAACTTCCCATATTCCTACATATATAGTAGATGCCAAAAAAACCCTTTTCAAAATGTGGAATTTTGAACAAATTTGAGGTACGAGTATAACAAAGTTTTTGAAATGGACCCAATTATTTTCTTTTTTTCCAACAATTTCTTTTGGAGTCTAAGCGAATTGAACTTCAGAAATAAACACAAGTTGTTTACGTAAGGGTCACCGTAGTGTGCACACGATTATCATACATGTCAATCCAGGTTCAACTCCCGATAGGAACATCTTAGAGGTATTCAGAGGCAGGTTTCCACCCATTAAAAGCCGGCGACTTTTCAAGTAAGAGATAAATATCCATGCCATGTAAAAACATGTCTATAAAATGAACTACCCGCTTGGAGCCGGCGTTACAAGTATTTCCCGGTGTTAGTAAAAGCACTACCTTGTCTAGTTTCCCCTTGCTCCTTCATGAGATGTTGTATGAATTAATTTAGTAGTTTACGCAAGCATGTTTAATGATTCAGACATGATTAGGGCATCGAAGAGCCTGTAAGAGTAAAGGGAATGGTTTTTAAGGTACACTAAAACAACTTTGCGGAAATTTTGAAGATGAGGTGGGTTACCATATAGGAGTTTCGTCACAGGCAACTACAGGCAACTTAAACTAAAAAATGCGCAAATACTACAATTTTCTGGCAAATTATTTTTTATTTAAAAAAATGGTCTTTCATTAGTTCAAAACAACATAAAATTTGTATCATTATATTAATCAATGATCGTCGTAAAATTAAAAATACCGAATGAATTAAGCGTAGGACCCAGAAATTTGGCATGATGATGACTTATGGTCATAAGCTGTTTGAGATTGTAAATGGGCAAAATCAGAACTGCGGGGAAACATTTCCCTTTAATGGATTAAAGGAACATCAGAATAAAGTCTATACTTTGGCGTTTTCGGTGATCAAATCTTATTTTTTAAAAGGAGCTGTTTTAGAGACGTACTTCAGATCTTAACGAAGTGCTTTGTGTCGGCTCATGTGGCCGAAAAAGCGGCCTGTATGGTCAAAACGTCACTACGGAGTAGGGTAATTTACACGGGTACTTAAAGTCAAAGAAATTTCACTACGACTACAAATATGTAATTATTTTAAAGTTTTTCCTGGAATAAGGGTCGTTTCTTTATTCAAATTATAGCCGGGATAACTACGAATCTAAATATTGATTTTTTTTAAGATTTAACTGAGACTTGGAATCGGGAGAAATATGAGATTCGGCATGGGCGAATTTAAGGACGTTTCTATTTGTCCCCTCCTGAATTTGACTGTGTCCCAAAAAACTCTTGGTTTAGGAACTTGAAATATATTTGAACTCCCAGAACCTACAAGAGAAGTTCCGGGAATCAGGTTAAGACAAATTGAGCAAGTGTCACGATCTCTGGACGGTAAATGCGATTAACTGAGGGTCTTGACGGTAAGGCCCATCCAAACTATAAGCTTTTTTGAATGACGCATGCTGTACTAATACACGCAGAACAAAATATGGTTAGGGTGAAAACATTTGAAAGAGCATCATGCTATTGCTGCTTATTTGGTTGTAAAACAACAATATTATAAACTTTGGAACAATATTATGATTTACACACAACTATACGTTATTGTGAAACACATTCAAATATACTATTATCCCCAACACCATAGTATGATCCTCACAAACATAGCATGATTCATACGCAGCCATGTTATTACCCCTATGACCATCTGATGATTCCCCTCAACTATGCTTTGATTCCCAAAATTATTTATAAGAATTAGTAGAAAAGGGGTGACTGTAGTTTCGGTGAACACTACTTCACCATCCTCTGACCCCAAGCAAAGAATGTGATTGAACCTTAATCAATGGCTTTATATTTAAGTGCAGACAGATTGTATACGAGTATGCATAAATCTCAAACAACTACTGTCAAAACGAAATGCAATAAACAATACTATGGTTGCGACAAACATGCTTTTCTTCTATAAGTACAGGACATATTAACTAGGTTTAAATTCCGATGGCAGAGTGCCTTCTTTTGATCAGTACTAACTCGGCCAAGCAACGACCCCAGTAGCCAAGCTGATGGTCATATTCAAATTTAGTCTGTCGTTTTAATGGCGCTCTCTGTACATTAGAAAAGAACGGGTCCATTGTCTATAATTGTACGCGCTGCACATGAGGCGAATGCCTGTCTGGCCTCATGGACGTTGCAAGGGAAGATCACTACATGCATTCGAGCGTGGCATTACCGATCTTATCGCCAATTTGTCATGGCGAAAACTGTTCCGTTTAGTTCGGACGTGTGTGTGTGTGTGAGTGTGCCTTGAATAGTAGGAGCAGGAACAGATGAAGTTATTAAAATGTATACAAAGTGAAGAAGTAAGAAATAGCGCAGCCAGCTTTTTGTTGGCCGTTTTCTTCGTTTGTGTCTCTTTCTTGACATCGTTTTCGTGGCACATCTGGAACACATTAATCGCCAGCCAGCAACATATGATTGTGATGATAGCCTAGGCACAAATTCCCTTTTTCGTCCTGCTGTTGCAGTTAAATTTTGTATTTCTGTTTAGTTGTTTTTTTGTTTGATGGCCTTAAAGTGTTGTCGCTGCTGTTGTAATTCCTTTGCTCTGTCGTTATGTACGAGCGAACACTCGCTCTCCCCCAATAATCACGGCATTGTTCTGATTGTGATGCCACCGTAAAAAGGGGGACATACAAGGTGACGGAGCTGTGAGAAGCGGGTACGGTGGGGTGTGGGGAGACCCCAAGATGGATCTGTAAGCTGACTTTGATGGATGTCAGTTGTTTGTCAAAAAAACGATACATATTGCTCTTCATTTCCATCCAACAAGTCCAGGAGCGGCAAGCGCACCATGCCACTCTTTAAACCCAGTACGAGTACAAGTCGAGTAGCATGAGACTCTAAATTGATGATGAGTGTGTGAATGAGAGAGTCGCTGTCTATACATGCATGTGTGTGTGTGTGTATTTCTACGTGTATATGTGTATTTGCAGTGAATAGCGAAAATCTACTGCGTGTTTTGAATTCGTCAAAGAGCTCCCTTCATCGACTCGGGCTGAACGAACGAAAACAACTTTAAATCATTTGGGAATTCCCTCTCGTATGAATGAATTGATAAACTACTCCAGCCACACATACATATACAGTCGAACATCGTAAATGTTAAGCTTCTCTACGTCGCCCTGCCATTATCAACAGCCAGTCAACGCAACAACTCGCAAGTCGCCCCGGCACCGGCACTGGCGCTGGCAAATACACCAAAGAGTTTTTGTGCCCAGAAGTGACGTGGGGTTGTAGAAGATTAACACGCTGGCATTTAACGCACATTTATACACCATTTTATAGCTTAACAGCTCTTTAATTGGATTTAGATGTACGCTGGATAGAGCCTGGAAAAAACAACAACGGCAACAAGAACAAAAGATCAAAAAGTGAACAACTTTTGTGTGTGAGTGTGTGTGTAAGCCAAGTCTCTGGGGTCCTGATTCAATCTCCAAAGGAATCTGCATGATTTTCTTTGGTCTAATCGAAAAACAACATCAAACGCCAGCCAAATTTAAATATTCCGAAATCTTCGAATCGGCAGGATTCGTCTTTACTTGTTTAAAGAGGCAAGCAGTGGCTGATTGGAGTCCTTCAAGCCACACGTAAATGTGACTGTCTGAAATCCGTAAAACTGGAACAACAACCTCCCACTTGAAAGTATTCATGGGATTGGGATTGGAAAACATTAACAGTTTTACGAGATGCATTTCAACAAATTCGAAACAAATTCTCCTTTAAGAAAACACTTGAAAATTGAATCAACTCAAACAAATGGTCTCGAAATGCATTCCAGAAAATTGAGAAACCCAAATAGAAGAAACTGACATAAATTCAAACAGAAACAAAAACACTTCACTTCGTCCCTTTCTCCAATCGGGGAAATTTGAAGAAGCATGAAATGAAAATTTTGAAAACACCAGCAAATGTAAACGTTTTTCCCTCTTCTTTCATTTCAAGTGCCCCGATGAGTTATCAGATATAGTCATAAAAAGATAATAAACCCATTGTAGCGACAGCAGCAGCAGCAACAACAACACAACGGAGTTGTCCTCCTGATTCTGCAGGACCATATTCCAATTGTTTGTTAAAACTAACATATGGTTTGATCTAGGTTCCACACATTTGTGAACAACAATGACCAGTTGGCCGCTGGGCGACAGTTGTGAATGCTTTTCAATTTATATCGAATGATGACTTATGCGTTTCTTTGTGTCGAATTGAAAATATTGATTTCGTATTTGTTTATCCGCACCACAGATGACGAGATGAGAAGCTCTTCTTTTCCATCCGGTTTAAATGTGGACGTTTACGTGTTATTTTTGGCAAATTTCAATTTAGACGGATTAATTTCAACAGCCCAGCATTTTACCAAAATCCTGAGGTTCATTTTGTGGCCAAATCATCTTTGAGGAGTTTCCATTGTTGCTCACACATACACGCACACTCACACAAGCGAATTCGTTTTAGGCAGGCAGGTAGGCTCGAAGTGGAATCGGGTTTATTCCATTCCATCGGCCACAAACTAATCATGGGCTGTGGCCTTAAGCGGACATTAACAGTGCATAGCTGCAACTAATGAGCCTCCGAGCGTTTTGTTTTACACAGTAGGCTACTTTTGCTGGAAAAACTCAAGCATGCAATGTGCAATAATATTGGCCAACTTCCTTTAAGAGGGCCCACTAGAACCAATTGGCGTAGTAGCAAGACGCTGGCATTTGCCATGCTTGACATATGTTTCCGCAGAATTCCTCTGCTATTGTGGTAATGAAGACTTTTACCCACAAAATCAATTATGAGCGGTTAGAGAGCAGCGATGAATAGAATTTCGAGAAACTCTTCGATTTTGTGTACGTCATGCATTAGGGGGTCTCTGAAAACTGTCACTGTCACATATCGGGCGCAACGGATTGACGGCTGTCACATTAACTGCGGACGACACATGTCAACCATTGTGTGATCCATGCGTTAAAAAATGCTTTAAGTTTGATTCCTTTTCAAGACAAGAGCAACGTGAAACGTTGGACATTTTCAATTTGGCTATAAACAGAATACACAAATATTCCAACAACGCTCGTAAATCTTATACGTAGACATTCGTTCAACAGAACGAAAGGGATTCTGGCCTAAGAAACGGTGAGAGACTACGGTCATGTCATCGAATGCTCGTCGTTAGGTGAATACCACCAGACCGATGCAGGAGCATCTTGATAACAATTTATGTTTCAATTCTCCCTACAACTACTCGCTGGGACCCCTGCGGCGGGAGCTGACGTTAGAAATTAGTTCGAAAACACTTTCGACATAAACTCGGTGGCGTCAGTCAGTGCGGTACAGTGCAGCACTTGCAGCTCACATACCTAAGTGGAAATACGAGCTGCTGCCCCAGACTCGATCTCTAACTAATAAAGAAATTAATTACAAATGCAAGACGGACTCAGCCAGACAAACTCTTATTCGTTTTGTTGTTGAAACACAATTTAGTTGTTTCGAAAATCGAAAGGATACCTACCCACACAGATACACGCTCACCATCACTCCGGCGTACACCACCGAATGTGATATGAAACCATAAAACGGACGCCAATAATTACAGGCCTGTGGTGTTTCGCTCGAAAACGAACGAGAAGAAAAACGATACAAAAATTCAGTTATTGAAACGAGTGTGGAACGCAGGTAGTTTTCATTTTACCCAACGTCCCCCAACGTTAATTGGTTTGAGAGCACGGACACTGCCATATTCTAACCTGTTATTATCAAAAAAAAAAATAAAACAAAAACCAAACCGAACCGAAAAAGAAACAAACGATATTCCGTGTTTTTCAACAAATAAAATTGTGCAAAATTGAGATGTTGAGATGCCGTCCATTGTTACTCAGCTGCCTGTCGACTGGGCTGGAGGATCACGGCATGATGTCCATCAACCGATAGATACGGCCAGTGCGATAGATACCACTTCAAATGCCGCAAGCCGAAAGAATTCAGCCGAATTGTCGATTTGAGGCATTCAGGTGTTATCATGATTTGTATTTGTTTGCCGGCAAATGAACATGTGTCCCTTCGCTGATCTGCAGCAAATTTGTTATGATCAAGTCCTCGAAAATGGTAACGCAAGCAGCTTGCTACATCTTGATGTATCGGAAAAGAGGATAATTTAGCATACACCTCCTCCAATACGAACGAAGAGTGAGTTAGATACCCAGTATCTGTTAGCAAACATTACCGTGAGATGTACACTAGAGCGCGCTCAATTTGTTAGTTAATTCAGACAATCTTATGGGTTGCTTAGCCTTTACTTAAGCAAGATAATCGTGAGTTTTAGAATCTAACTGCAAACGCTGGAGAGATTAATCGTCGTTAAAGCGGCACTTCATGAGGATAAATGTCCTGATGAATCGTTCAAAGGACGCCACTGCTTACAAAAGGGAATTCGCGTGCGATACACCGATGGTAGACGTCGGCACTTTAACTCGTAGGCCGGGCGATTTGTCTGAGATTCCGTCGCAATCATAATTGATAACGAGGTAAATTTTAATAAAATTATGTTACATATCGTCGTTCGCAAGTTATTGTGTTCTATATGACTAAAATGTTTTTTTGGGAAATCCATGATCCATGTACGATGCTTATCAGTAAAGTATTGTATAGCACAAAGTCGATGTATAATATTTCGGAAACTATAAAGAATAAAAGCAAATTGATTACACAGATCGACAGATCTCGATAAATTGACCCAAAAATCAGTCTTATCTCAATTTTTCCTATTTTGCGTTATAGAACACTATAACTTACGAACGACGATATGTAACTTTATCAAAATATGTAACTTAACTACCGGTAGTCGAAAAACGATTGAAGTAAGATTTGAAAATAAACAGGCGATGCATTGGAAGATTTTTATAGGACACGAACTTACATTTATTTTATTGTTTTTCAGTTAACAGCATGTTCAGAAATGCCCAGCGAAAGTGCATTTACTTCGGCAGAAAATTGAATACGACTTTGTAGACTTTTCCCCCAACATTTCCTTCAGGAACATATGGGGATATTCTCTGGAATCAGTGAGCTATGCACGGTATTATTCTTATACTCACTGCTGGGACCAACAGCTTATGAGAAGCTTTTACATGGCTTTGAAAATAATTCCTATTCGCTATTTAAAAGTTTGCCGGCCAATTGAGGTCAATACACCCGAAAATGTCGAAAAAATCCACGATATGGTGTTGGCCGATCGAAGAGTAAAAGTGCGTGAGATTGTTGATGCCATACGCACATCATTTGGCAGTGTGGTTTGGATTTTACATGATCAGTTGGGTTTAAGAAAGCTTTCTGCAAGGTGGGTGCCGCGTTTGCTCTCAATTGACCATAAACCTAATCGTGTGACAACTTCAAATTGATTGTATGAAGTTGTTTAACCGCAATTCGAATGATTTTTTGCGAATGAATGAAACATGGATCGATTACAACACTCCGGAGACCAAGCAGCAGTCTAAACAATGGGTTTCTCCGGATGATCAGGCTCCGAATATGGCCAAGGTGTCTTTGTCGGCCAGTTTTTTTGGGATGCACGCGGGATAATCCACATCAAAAGGGAAAAACAGTAAAGGCGAATATTATGCCAACTTATTGGACCGATTTTACGAGGAGTTAAAAAAACGACCCCATATGGCCAAGAATTGCAAAATTCATCACGTGTGCAGTCTCATTGGCAAAATTGCATGATTTGGGTTACGAATTGGTACCTCATCCGCTATATTCTCCGGATTAAGCATCCACTGACGATTTCCTTTTTCCAAACTTAAAGAAATGGCTCGATGGAAAATGATTCAGCTCCAACGATGAAATTATTAATAAAACAAATGCCTATTTTATGAACCTCGGAAAATCCTATTTTTTTGAAAGAATACAAAAAATGGAGAAACTTTGGACGAAGTTTATTGGCTAAATGGAGATTATGTAGTAAATATTTTGTAAATAAATGATTTTTTAATCGAAAAGTCACGGAATTATTGTTCTGCCTTCGCATAATGCTAGCAACTATCTTTTGCTATATATTGAACCGAATAATCATTGTTATTTACATTTGGTGATTGTAAAAAAAGGCTTCTTGTACAACGGAATGTCTGCTGTTAGAACCGATTTTTCTTTCCGCATTTTAGAACGATTACTTGCAAATATGAAAAAAAATAAAAACAAAAAAAAAGTACTTTCTTAAAATCGGAACGTACGAAAAGTAGTCAGCTTTAAGCTAATTTCTTCAATATATCCAATAGCCCGCATTTAAATGTTAAAAGCTCAAATAATAACTGAGTCCTTGGCTACAATTGTTCTTTTTACAGAACTCAAAAATATTTACTAGATCAAGAGATACAGAAATTTGGCCGATGGAAATCGATCCTGGACCACTGTGCGGCGCACAGTTTGTTATGAGAAGCATAAAGTCCCAAATGCGAAAGATCTCAATCTGATTTTTTAAAATTCTAAGTTATATATAAATATTAATGCATAATAGTTCGATTATAATAATTTTATATTTAAATCCAGATAAACAATGAAATCGTTCAATTGTAGCATTTGTCCTACTTTTAGCGGTCGGCTTGGCACTGATAGGAAGATATCTCAATCGCCTTTCGACATAAATTTTTCAAACACAAACAGAGAATTAAATCGTTGTCACAACCGAATGGCCGAGGTTGCGTGTACTCCAAGTATTCTATTAGTATAGACGAATGTGAAAGTTCAGGAATTTTTAGTATACCTTGTACAACGGAATGTCTGCTGTTAGAACCGATTTTTCTTTCCGCATTTTAGAACGATTACTTGCAAATATGAAAAAAAATAAAAACAAAAAAAAAGTACTTTCTTAAAATCGGAACGTACGAAAAGTAGTCAGCTTTAAGCTAATTTCTTCAATATATCCAATAGCCCGCATTTAAATGTTAAAAGCTCAAATAATAACTGAGTCCTTGGCTACAATTGTTCTTTTTACAGAACTCAAAAATATTTACTAGATCAAGAGATACAGAAATTTGGCCGATGGAAATCGATCCTGGACCACTGTGCGGCGCACAGTTTGTTATGAGAAGCATAAAGTCCCAAATGCGAAAGATCTCAATCTGATTTTTTAAAATTCTAAGTTATATATAAATATTAATGCATAATAGTTCGATTATAATAATTTTATATTTAAATCCAGATAAACAATGAAATCGTTCAATTGTAGCATTTGTCCTACTTTTAGCGGTCGGCTTGGCACTGATAGGAAGATATCTCAATCGCCTTTCGACATAAATTTTTCAAACACAAACAGAGAATTAAATCGTTGTCACAACCGAATGGCCGAGGTTGCGTGTACTCCAAGTATTCTATTAGTATAGACGAATGTGAAAGTTCAGGAATTTTTAGTATAAGTTACCTTACGTGTAAAGTCAAGCCTAAAAGTCATTCAAATTAAATAATTGTGTAGTCAGCAGTTGGGTTAGTTTGACAGGCCCGCTTGGCATTTAGAGAAAGTTATTGCAATTGCCTTTCCGACATATATTTGCGAAATAGGTCACAGGAAGGGATAATTTCGTAGGAAGAATTAAAAAACTTTTTATTGCCTTTTTTTTGTATATTTTAGGTTTTTATGTTGAGGTAAGCCACTCAAAGATGGTAAGCAACTCAAAGATCAGAACGAAATAATTTCTTGTCATTAGCAATAATGATCAACCGTTAGTTGACACAACAGGCGGCTGGCACAACCAATTGTTTTCACTTCATTTTATTAAGGCTTCCGAATAGTTAGTTATCCCTGCCATAATATTATCAAAGCTCTCGTGTTATTATCTTTGAAGCCAAACTCCCGTCAAAAGAATGTCTTCTCGTCCAACAGATTTTTTGTAGACCGCACCGACTGCAAAATTACCTTTTCCTCTGTGTGCAGATACTCGTAACATTTCACCACATTTGTTTATCCATGTCTTAGGTGGCCATTGCACTAGAGACACTCGAATTTTGCACACGGAGAAAAACTTTGTTGGCAATTGGTTGAAATTACACAAATTTCGTTGCAAATAAGGAATTTCCGTGGCAGTTACCAAATGTTTATAATCTCAATTGATTTTCAGTTCGACATACAACAGGATGATAAGTATGATCATTGAATTATACATAGAACAAATTGATCAGTCGTACAGTCTACGAATGCGGTAAAAACTTTGCAGATATTTTTTGTGCTAACCAATTATTGGGGATGAAAACTAAAGTATCAAACCCAATACCTGGACAATTTTGTGAAGAAAACTTGAAAAGTAAGGTTTACAACAGTAGTTCTCATTCGTTTGGGGAGAGCCTGACCTTATAGAGCTCTGTTTTACTTTCAACAATTGGAGCAAGGCTTTCTGAAGAGGGTTGTCACGGACCCGAAATCATGATAAAAGTAGTGTGCAGCCACGAAAATCAATGTCATTTTGCCATTTTGTTAAAAACTTGTCTTCTATTTAAATATAGAAGCAAGAGGTCTTGAGCCGGTTTAATCCCTGTCCAATACTAGTTGTTTATTGGCAACATCTTTGATTAAATGTTATTGAATGTTACAGACTCTAAGCCAATCGATTTATTTCCTTTTTTGTCGGTAAAAATAATTCTCTTTTCCCCGATATGACTGCTCATCCTTACGTTGTAGATTACTTTTAGTGTGCAAGCAAACATTTTTTAGGCTCTAAACATTTAAGGTAAAAACCTTTCTGTTATTCGTATACATGTGTGATATGAAGATTTTTGATCCGGAAACACTTTTCTAGGATGCTTCGTTATTTCCACCGATACTTTAGTTTCACTCAGAAATTTCACTGAACCCAATTACCATTCGGTTGTACTGGTGGAATACACGACGTAAATGCAACTTATCGGTTGGCAAATACATTCGGTTGTGGCAGTGAATATGTTACTCTTAAATGATAGCTAATATACAAAACTTAAATCTTTCACCTTTCGACAATGACTATTCTAAATCATATCAGACGGAAACTCTTTATTTTTGTCCTCATAATTTGTTTTAACGAATAATTTAATTTTTTTGTTTGAGAATCAGAAGCTTTATTGACTTCAGCGTCTATATCTCTTAGAATCTAAGGCATTTTTCAATCGACCTTTCCTTGTAGTCGAAAAAGAAAACGCACTTTAATAAAAGCCGTACTTACTATTTTGAATCCTGCGTAAGTTTTGAGTTAACGTTTATTTAAACCACTCAGTAGTTGCGACTAAAAAACCTTGCGTGGGAAAATCTAAAAAACATGCATGTTATTTTGTGCGCTGTATTAGAGAAAGGCATTATGGACCAACAGCTCTGACCTTTTGCTGTACGAAAGAATGAACTAAATAAAATATCAAAATCACATATGAAAATGTTCTCATACAAATCCAGTTTTCATACAGAGTACAGACAAGAAAGCTCTCTGGTAATCGGCAGAATAAAGTCTGTTATTCACATGAGGCACTCTAATGTACCAACTTGTATGTGCGAGTGTGCATACAAACGGAGCACCGTCCGACTAAACGATTTATACGATCATCCATATGGTGTTCCTCTCCAAATGTAAAAAAGGATATTAGTTGGGCATTGTGTGTTCCAGCTTATCTGATCGGATACACTTAGCATTAGCAACGACTAATGAAGTCATTATTGCGTCTGCCAAGTGCCTTAGGCTTTTGTCATCCTTGACTTGGAGTTTCTGCGCATGCACTGGGCTACTTTCAACATGTGTGCGCATGTATGAAGGCGCTTATGTTGCAAGTCCTTGGCTATGTGTGCGTTGAGCCGCTAATTGCTTTTAAGTGCTCTCTCTTAAGTATGAAATTGCCTTTTGCTGGAAAGGAACTGAAAAGATTTTCAAGTGCTTCGAAATGTGTCGAAAAGCAAGACTAAAATATGATTTTAAATTCCGGTACTTTCCTACCCTTTGCTGCAGTGCAGCTGATCTGGAAACCCTTTGCCAATGTGTTCGAATAGAAGGACCTCTATCAGATCTTCCAATCGAACTTGTCGGGGCAATTTACGATCGTCTGTATACAACTGGCGTTTCCCTTTAAAAGACCATCGCGCTGTCTCCTCGCAGACATGATGCTCGTGTTTAGTGTTGTGCCCCTAAATGCCACAATAGCATTTTATCTTCGAAATCAATCAAATGGTTCAAACGAATCGAAGGGACACACAATCAAGATATCAGAGATTAGGCTTCCCAATTCCAAAAGATTGTCTCTGGGCACAGGTAAACATGTCCGCCATCGGACATACGTGAGGCAATATCACATCCTCCGGTGAGGCGAAGTCACGTGTGGTGATAACATCATTAGTTCAGAGAATTGAGAATTGGGACTGGGCACGCAGGTACATAGGTAGATGATGGGGGAGTTGCGCTGCGTTGCAGACTCCCGCATCTAATTAAAATGTTGTGTCCTATCCAATGAGCCAAATTAAATTTCCCATCATAACGCAGTAATGCCAACTTAATCCCTCCATTAATTATTTGCATTTGAATGTTGGCCAGTGGCAGTGCGTGTGTTTGCTTTCCTTTTTTTTGCTCAAATCTCTATGCACTCGAAACAATTTATGTGTTCGATTAATTTTGGGATTTAGGGATTTTCAATAGTGTAATTTTCAGCATGAATACACAAAATCATATGGAAAAGGCAAAAGCGAAATGAAACGAATACGAATACGAAAAAAACCATAGTAAGATACGAGAAGCATGAATCATTATAATATTTTTATAATGGGCTGGGAGTAAATAAAGAAAGGACGGTTGGTCGGTGGGTCGGTCTGAGCTCCTTCTTGTTTTTCGGGCCGAAAGATGTTGTGTTGTGAATATTAAATACGATAAAACTGACATACACACAATCACTCTCTCACACATACAAACCACCATCCAATGAAGAAGAGAAACCAAAAAAAAAACAACAAACTCACAGATACAATTTATGTTCTGAGATGTTGGAACAAATCTCCAAAGCGTCCCGACAAGGAAGGCAAACCGAAATTGCACAAAGCACGCAGCGCAAGTGAATGGATACGTTGGAAATATGAAAAACTACTCCTATGGGTATATTTTCACCTATATGTCTACAAAGGAAATTTATGATTTTTCCAAAAACTCGACTATAAACATGAGAAAACAAACAGCAGACTAACCAACTAACCGACCGACCGACCGTCTCTCGAAGGGCGAGAGCGACATCGTCGAAGAAAACTGTAAAACAAAGTAGACGGACTAATAAAGCAATTTGTTGCTCAAAAACAAATGACTTTTAATGCCAATTTTTCAAATGAACTCTTTACAAGATGTCGCACTTGCCGAGACAAGAATGCAAAATGCCATTCTTGCATCAACCGTGCAGCTGTGTGCAATTTAGTAGCACATCGCAGGCCAAAACACAATCGCCAAGGTTCCCACGAACATTAACTAATAACCTCAGTGGTGACTTAAATAAAATCAAATTTCGCTTTTATTCGAAATATAAAAGTGTCTACTTAAAATTCGATTAGAGACACATAGACCATGGACCCCAAAGAAGTTATAGTAAACAAAAGCAGCCAATTGTAGTAACGAATTAATATTTTTTTCGATATTTTAATTACAACCTGTCTTGCAACAATAAGTAAATTTAATGACATTAAGCATGTTCAAATTTTGGATATTAAAATCCAAAAAGCTATATACATTTTATAAAGTATGTACATATTTTTAAAACAGACTTAAGTTCTATATGGGAGGTCCAGTATGAGTGGTTTTTAAAGCCTAGGTATTTCATCAGTATCGTCCAGTAGTGAGATTGTACGAGTGCTTGCTTAGTCTTTCCAGATAGTTTGTAATAATTCTGTTGATTTCTTCTTTCACAGACGGTACTTGTAGGTCCTTGTTTTTGCTAGGGTTGGCCTTTGTACTCAATTATTTGTGCTCAAGAAAACTGACGTTTTTGTCACAGAAATCAACACATTTTTAGCAAATTCTATTTCAAAGCAACTATGTTTTTTTAACACTTAACCAATGGTGATTTCTTTTCTCGAGAACTATGATACCTTCTAATGGGGCAACTTTCAAAAAAATTGTGTCTGCACCCTGCCAAAATGTTCCACTTTTACAGCCAACAAATTTAAGTGCAACACAAGAAAAAAATTAAACACATTTGTACACGATATCTCAACTAAAACCATTGCGTCTGCGTTTTTATTCACATTTTGAATGTACGCGTTTAAGTTGGTTTGTTCTGTTTACACGCAGAAAAAAGTATGGTTGTGGTAACAATATTCGAAGAGGATAATACTATTGTTGGGTCAACAATAGTATGATTAAAATACAACCATACTATGATCCTAACAACAATAGTATGAATCCCCACAACCATAGTATGACCCACACTCAACCATACTATGATCCCCACAACCATAGTATGATCTTTACAACCATAGTATGTTTCACATACAACCATAGTATGATCCTCACAACTATAGTATGATTCACACGCAACCATGTTATGATCCCCACAACCATAGTATGATTACACACAATTATACTATAATCTCCAATATAATTTATTAGAATTTGTTTAAGTTGTCGACAATAGATTCGAATTAAGAAAATTATTGAAAAATAAATTAAATTCAAAATAATACGAGTGATTTATTTCACAGTAGAAAAAATAATTTTAAATAATCGTAAGCGTTTTTATTAAAAATTTTCAGTTAAACAAAGCCAAAGCAGCTTGTTAAAAAAAATGAATTTCAATAAAAAGTACTATTATTACATTAGATCCGTACCAATAACATTTGTTCTTTAAAGCATATTTAAATGAAGAAAATTTTACAATCACACAGTATGATTGCCGTAATCATATTATTGTTAACATAAAACGCAAAACACAATACCTTTGTCACACCAACCATATTTATATTGTTGCTATAACCATATTTTCATTTTTAAATTTGGCAATAATACTATTGTTACTTTTTTACAATATTAATGTTACAGCAATTATACTATTGTCAAAACTAAATTCAGTTAACAATGCTATGGTTGCGGTGAACATACTTTTATTACAGAGAACATACTTTTATTGCCGTGACCATGTAGTAACCACGTTTTTTCTCTGCGTGTAGTAAATACAACTCTGTACACATCAGTTGTTTTATGGTTTAACACTCTTTATCGTCCACGTAGAGTGAGTGCACTGCATGTAACATTTTGACAAAATCAAAGAAATTAAAATTTGTCTGTAGGATTTTTAACAAACGAACACGAAAATGCGAGCTCAGTGCAACATGCAAAAAAATGCAACATTTTTTGTATAAGCGAAAACACCGCAGGGCTGGGGTGTTAGTCTTATTGACCCTTGTCCCTTGAAACAGCATTTATTGTTTTTTATTCATTGAATAGCGAATTCACTATAAAAGGTTAAGAGGGTTCGGCCTGGCTGACAATTTTTTTGTCCTTAGATCGGAGTTATTTTAAACAAAAGTTAAAGACGGGCTGGGCTTATTAAGAGGTACTCTAACTACTGCTGTTATTCAGAAAATGTTGCGATATATTTTTTGGGGGGGCTTATGCTAACATAGATCTATATGGCCTAATTTCACAATTTTTCAATTGTACAGGTGACAATTGGAAAATGTATTCCATATAGCGACAAGACTTCGAATCCGCAAGATCATTTGTATGAATTGTATACGAAATAGTCGAGCATTATTAGAAATTTCTTTAAGTCGCTCAGAACAACCGAATTTAATTTTTGACTTTAAGAGCGGCATATCCAACACGGGAGAGGTCTTTGTAGGGACCGATATGGATTAAATTCAATAGGGTTCGTTCTTGACAGTGTTCATTTTTAAAATCTGTTCATATTTGCAAACTATCCTTTTACAAAAGCGATAGATGGAAACATGGGGTCTATATCCTTTCCTTCAAGTTGTAGCAAACATAAGCACATAGTCATAATACAGCCTATTGTTTTTTTGGGTTATTTTAATCTGGGCTTTACAAACCAAACTGATAATACCTGACGAAAACAAGCTGTCCTTTCCAATAGCACCACTGTGGCAATGATATGGCTGCTCTTAAATGGTATGTCTATAAACAATAATAATACAGGGCTAGGCGATTGAAGTGCTACCATCTTAAGGTTAGCTAACCGATAAAGCCAGCCAAGTTAAATTTATAAGAATTACATTTGTTTAAATGGGTTACAAACTACCACAAGCATTTTGCATTTAAGTTTTCTAGAACAAAAGTCTTTCGAAATGGAATTCAAACGTAATAGTCTGATTGTGCTATATTTGGCCGGAAAATCGGAATGTTCGTGAGCTGAGCCATCTCAAAGTGAATAAAATAAATCTTTATTATAACACAGGCATTCAATTTTAGCAAAATCCTCCTCGTAGTGGTACTCAAATGGACAAAGTACTGAAAATATCCGAAGCATCCGATATATAATTAACTTCTTTTTTTTGTGATAAATCAGAGGTTTTTGAACCAGTTACCTTCCTCTGAAACATTGTTTATTTGTTACGTTAATAATCATACAACAATTGAAAGGAAAATAATTTAGATGAAAAGTTGCATGATGCGACTAAAACTCTGTAAACTTGTGTGACAACCTTAGGCTAAGAAAGGTTTTGTAATAAATAAAAAAAAACCATATATAAGGTAAAGCCGTATAAAGGGTGGTTAAATTTTAAGGGCCGATGCCATTTCTTGCCACCATTCTGACCATTGATGATGTTTGGAATGGTCAAGAGGCTTTAGTTGTGGAGTCAATTACACCTTGTTAGCGTGTTAATGCAAGTCTTTTTGCATAAGGTTCATCAACGACGAGCGTGAGAGGTGCAATTGTTGGGCACGACGACGAGCTCAGGTGGACGGCTCTTGAGCCACACTATCGCGAACAGCAGCAATATTTTCTGCAGTACAAGCTGTACGAGCATGCACTGGTGCTTTCACATCTCGCAAGATTTTTCCGATTGTAGGTACATTTGGACGATTGAATTAACCGGAAAAAATTACGAAGTTCATTTTGATTTGAACGCCCATTTTTATAATAAGCCTGAATAACTTTAACACGTTACTCGCTTGTGTATCTTTCCATGGTTCAAGTTGAATTAGTCTGAAATAGTCTTGAGAAATAGCAAATGAAATGCAGAAAAAAACTTAACATTTAGGTGTGGTTCACATTCAACATCGGCCCTTACAATTTAACCACCCTTTAAGTTCCAAAAGGCCCACTATCTTGTTCCAAAGCACCAAAAAGCAAGACTCGAAATTCGATTGCGCGAACGTTGCGAATACTGTTCTCTGATAAAGAAAAATCTATTACGCAGTTCAAAAACTCCCAATATGATCGTGTTAACCTAGCACTGAAGAATATTGGAGCCTTCTAACGGCCTTCCGAAGTATTTTTTTATCTCAAGTAGTGGTATGGGCCAGCGATTTATGCTGTCCTTTCTTTTTTACGAGCCTGGTGGCCAAGTTTATGCGGTTTATTATCGGAAAACTGGTTTGGAATCTGTTTTAAAGCCGTGGTCACACAAGCACTTCGGTCTTAGACCATGGACGTTCCAACAAGACCCGACGCCGTCTTTTAGGGCTCGTGTGAACTAAGAATTAAAGCATTGCTTAAAACCCCTGTTCCACACGTCATTTCGTCAACTTTTGAATTCTACAGATGCAAACACGATGGACTTTTTAATCGGGTTCATTTTAGGAAGCTAGTCGAGTACAAAAAAATATGCTAGCATGGAAGCGCTGAAGAAACCCACTGTACGGGAATGGACCAACCTAATGGAATATTAGTTGCAGCAACCAACACAGTTCTTACCCGTTTAAGGGCCATAGTCAAGGCAAAAGGTGGCCACATCGAGCTAAAGTTATTGGATTCTGAAATTTGGATTATTTCAACACATTTTTTAATTTTAATATAAAAAAATAATAATACACCACAAATAATGTTCGTTTGAAGTGGTTACACTTCAATCGCCTATTACTGTAAAGTAAACTAAGGTTTAATATTAAATGTTTTGCGTCTGTCTGGAAATATCGCAATGAACTTTGGGAAATCTTATCCCATTTTTTCATCTTATGTATTAGAAACAAAATCTTGAAATTCTTATTTTTTGCTGGCTGAGTAAAATTTGCGTAATAGATCAGACATTTTAAAGTTGATATTATTCCTTTATATTATGAAATTAGGAATACATGTTATCGATTTTAAGTACACTGAGAGAATAATATTTGAGGTGGAAGAGAATAGTGATTTGAGGTGGAAGATTTTATCAATAGTTTTTAATATTTAAATGCGCATTTCTATGAATCTAAAGTCGTATATTTACCTTTAACATTTCGTTAAGGAACAAACGGGGAACGTCACACATACCGCGACCAACAGTTTGTTGCCGGCTCCCTTCGAATAATTTATTTTATAAAGAAACTTTTACATGGATTAAAGAATAACTCCACTGAACATGTTAGACTTATTAGTCGAATTTGAACCCGATGTTTCTTTATATGATTGCAGTGTTCTACTCACTGTCACACCACAGCGGCCCCATTTATTTATTTAATATACTAATTTAATGAAATATTCCAATTAATAGCACATCAAATTATTGTAAATGTTCATGGAACCCTTGTTATAATATTCGTTCTCAATTTATTGAAAAGTGTTGTAGATTCAAGATACACTTTTTCTTACTGTGTACACTCCACTTTTTCTTACTGTGTACATTTCTACAAATGCCGTTGACTTCGATAAGATTGAATTACCAAGACTTTTTCCGTAGCGCCGAGCACTGTGGCGGCGCTTATTCCTGTTCACACCTTCTTCAGACAGTCCGGTCGGGCCTCTTGATGGGAAAGTTTCAAGGTGTCAAAAACAATCAACAGTTGTAAAATGCGTTTCAATCATCAATCAATTGTCACCATATGTTCTCTTCACACCTGATACACTCACACACTTGCATATGTATCTGCGAGTATATATGCCGAACCATTCCCAAATATATATGCATATCTAGTACTTGTATAGGGTCCACTGACATGGACTAGAGTTAAGCGCCAGGGATTTTTTAGAGGCAAAATATTTAAAAAAAAAACTCGAAATTTATAACTTTCAAAGAAAAGACCATAAAAGTCATTTTCGTTATCATAAAAATTTCATTTCATTTGTTTGTGGCAAAAGGTGTGAATCTGCTCTTAATTAAAATTCTTTCTGTACTCGGGAAACATAAACGCAAGTGTGTGTGTGTGTGTAGGAAAGCATTTATGTGTGAGTGCATATTTTGTGTTCTTGAATACCATTTCATTTACATTGTTTGTATTTGTTGTGTTGTTAATTTTTTTATTGTCATAATTTTTACGAGAATTTACTTTTCAAAAATATCTGCGAGTGCGTGCGTGTGTGTGTATGCGCTCCTTTCGGGAAATGTTAAACATTTTCCGGATCCTTTTGTTGATGAACACAAACATTTCACGAAAATGTGATATTAATCACAAATAAAAGGGAAGGAAAGTGCAATCGTAAAAAATACGACCATTACTTTCATTGTACTCGCTCGCTTGCGTACTCGCTCGGAGAGTATTCCGAAAAGGGAATAAAATATTGTAAATATCACTTGAAGTCATCTGTTTGATGATATATGCTATATGGCCATCAAAATGCTAAATTTTATCATTCGAAGGGATACCAGCGAAGCTTCAAGCTCCCAACAATGCTTCCCCTTCCTTCGCCGTTAAAGTGGCAACAGCATGCAACAGTTCGGCTTGAGTGTAGCATTTGAAGTGGGACAGCTCCCTCTCAGCTGAAGAAAATTCGAAGTGACAGTGTCGTCGTACTGTGGAGGAAATTTACGTACTTGTCTCCTACAGCTGGGATTTCGGGGAAATGCCATCGTCCAAATTAAACAATAAATGGCGCCGCCAAAAGTCAGACAGTCAGCCGGTTGTACGAACGTATTTGTCACACACACACACACAGCCAGTGTGCAGCAACCGCTTCCTCTTCCAGGGACGATGGCGCGGATAGATTGTGCCACATTCAATGGATTTATTAAAAACAAACACGGAGCCCGGAATCAAACAGACACGTTCACCGTTCGCTTAATCATTCCTTCGTTTGCCATGATCGACCCTAGTACTTAAGTAGTCAACAAATCGAATTCTCAGACTAAGAAACTATCGGAGAGATGATTTTACCATGATAATGGAATTCTCGTAAACGAGGGAACGAACAATTCCAACGATTTGTTTGATAAACATGAACGCGTTGTACGCGAACAGGCACTGAGAGATCCTCCTCTCGCCGGGACAGACGGCGGTAAACGAAACCGAAGGAATTTATGACTTGTGTCACTTGCAGCGCCATCAGCTCGTAACTCTGGCGCTTCTGTGGCCTGGTTTGGTTTTGAACGTCCGAATGCCTTTCAAAGGAACTCCGTTCACAAAGGAAGCCAGTCGGCAGCGATCGCATACAAGGTACGGGGATAACAGACGACAGAACGATTTAAAACAAGGCACAGGCGGCGTTACCCAACGAGCGTTACAACCTGTGCCCCTCGAACGCTCACTGGTTTCACGTGCACGTTTCCGTTCGAATTTAGATAACGCAGATGCGATAAGGACGGCCAGGTTGTCCTCTCCCGTTGAAAATAACATGATCAGTACCAACATGTACCGCTGGAGCTGGAGTGGTGGTCGATGGCCATGTGGTGTGCTGCAGGTTCGCGGAAAGATGATGTTAACGAATTATCGCCATCCCAAGTGCAAGCGCGATTCCAATGTTTTCACAAATCTGATAATCGCGCGATTGAAGATAAACGAGTACTTAAGGAGTACGTACGAGGATGATTGTGTGTAAACGCTTCTCAACAATTTTAATTAGTTTCAAGTGGCACAACCGCGTGCGTCTGCCCCAAACTGTGAGCGATGCGTACACGTGTATTTATTGTGGACCGAACTATTTACGAAATGGAATTTTATTACGTAAATGCACTAGGGATGCCAATCTCGAAATTATCAGAATTTTTTGTGACACGATTTTGATATGTTAATGTGAAATACGCACAAAGAGAAAGTCTTTGAGCAATCGATTTGATCTATAATGATGCTGTTGGACAAATAGACATTCCATTGCGAACACTAAATTTTTATACAGTCGAACCTGGATAAGTGGCATCGCAAAAGACCGCCTGTTTATTCCGACGTTAAGAGGTTTCCCACTAATACAGTTCAGACACGTTGCTAAACTTTCCTCCAATCGGGTCGGAACAGCTAAAATGTTTATTTTCGTGTCAAGGTATTATTTTTGCGGGCGCCTTCAAAGAATTAATAAGAACACATTTTCTTTCCTGTCGAACGACGGGCTTTGTAGAGGGTTTCTTGAATGTTGCAGTTAGTCCACTGAGGCTATTTGATATCAGAAAAATACTCGTCAAGTTAATTGTGCCCCCTACCCACTGGGTAAGAGAGTACATATATATTTTGGTACGGACAAAAAGTGGAACGCGTCGAAAAAAACATTTAAAACCCTTCATATGTTTTGGCCGAATCTGTTTTTTGACTTTTTAAATCATTTAATCCATGCCCGTCTCTGTGGCTGGTTCGCACGATAATTCTCGGAAGGAGCTGCCCATCGTTTTAAATGTTTCCTCCACTGATAATGGGATTGAAATTGGGCCATTCCGCCGCACCCCTTCTGGTACCATCACATATTTAACAACACGTCCACTTTTGGTATTCTTGTAATAACGTCAATACGAGTACTAATCAAACGATCTTACTGAAAATTAATCAAGAATGTATAAGACAAACTTGGTGACAAAAATTGACTCCCAGCTACCTCTCACACAAATGACACTTTGATGAGATTTGAAACATTTTTGAATAATACCTTTGTACTCGCATATGAAAAAGTTGTGCTTGAGACGCCCCATTCTGGTACCTCTCATGCAAATGTACCATTCCGCCCACTTCTGGTGAATTTATAAATTCTTAAATGCTATTAATAAAATCGAACTCAAAATCAAATCTTAAGAACAGCATTATAAGGTTCAGTTGGTGGCAAATAATTAAATTCCTAGCCACGCCCCTTCTAGTGCCTCCCACACAAATGACCCTGTTGAAGTGGAGAATAAAACCAACATAACTTGTCTCTTAATGCGTTAAATGAGCTGTAATTGTTAACTTCATTATACTCTTATAATGGCTTTAATGGCGTACGAAAAGAGTGGATGACACGCCCCATTATGGTTCATCCAGTGCAAATACATCATTCCGTCCACTTATGATATTCACATAATAATTTCAACGAGTGCTTAAAAGTAGTAACTAGAAAATCGATTATACGTTAGACTGACGGACGAAAAACTGGAGCCTCAGCCACGCCCCCTTTTTTGTACATTCCGCACGAACTACACTATCCGAGCGTAGATTGAAACCCACATAACTTTGGATCCAAAAATCGACCAAGACACAATGAAATTTCCTCACGAATCCGGATTATACATTAATTCTACGATTCGGCTGAATATGTGGTCTGAAACCATGTCCATGGTCCACAAGTATGTCTTGTCAAACATGTGTATATATGTCGAGCAAAACAAAACAACAAAATCATTTTTAAAACCAATAATGCAATTATTGCACCCTGCATCGTAGGTATATTCGCTTTGTCATTTCGATTGCAACACCTCGAAATACAAGTCGGATACCCCATAAAATATATACTAGCATATTCTGAATCGTCGTAAAATTCTAAGATGATATAGCCAGGTCCGTATGTCTGTGAAAAGCAAACTTTAGGTGACACTTTTGATGCTAGATGACTTCAAGATGGCAGAAACGTGTGTTTATAGACTGAAACGGTTGATATGAAAATGGGTCAGATCGGTCAAGAGGTAAAAATTTTCCTTTCACAAGGACTGGGTGAACCTATGGAAAAATCAAAAATCCTTAACTTAAAAACACAATATCTCATGAACTTTGTGTTTGGCATGGATCGAAAGACATTCGGAGGAAAAGTGGGCAGTGCCACGCCCCTTACAAAAATCGCATTTATGGCCAAACTAATGAATTGGTCGCTAGAAAACATCCATGAATCCAATGGCCAGGGAATTTTTATAGACTTTGTTATTGTAAAATTGGATATGGAGGCATGGCACCGCCCACACAACCCTTAACTTAAAAATACCATATCTTACGAAATATTAAAGATATGACGATGATATTTAAAGCATGTGATGTTGGAATAGATCGAAACATATCCTTGAAGAAAAGTGGACAGTGCCATGTCCCTTTTAAAAAAAATTTACTGCCTGAGCGTTATAAATTTTCGACAGAAGGAAATCAAAGATAAGCATATTATTATAGATTATATTAAGAATACAACCCTGAACTTTGAATGGCAATATCTCGTGAAACAATACCGATGTGATGATAGTAGTTGGTATATAGGATGTTCGTATGAAAGTTGTTTGTCCTGTTGTTATTCTTAAATTTTAAAAATTAGCCCCCGTACAACACAAATTATGATTTCTTACGCAAATTCTTAAACAAGTGTACTTATTCCGATGTGCCTTTAAAGGTACACTTTGTCTGCGAAACAGCATCAGACCATAAGCCTTCATTATACAATAATTCAGGATTCTAGGTTAATTCGTTTGACTACTTTACGAGGGATGCTATATAAATTTCTGGCCAAGACAACACTAAGTGTTGAAGTAGAGGCATCCTTGGGCATTTCTTTCACCAGCATACATTCGATATTGCAGGAACACCTGGCCGTTAAGAAGGTTTGTTCTCGTTGGATCCCGCACAATTTGACAATCGCCCAAAAAAAGGATCGTTTCGATTGGTGCAAAGTAATTTTGAAAAATAAGATCGCGGTGCTTCAAAAGACGTTTATAAGATCGTCACAGGTGACGAATCATGGATCTATGCGTATGAGCCCGAAACAAAACAGCAATCTACCGTTTGCGTCTGCGACGCCGAGCCAAATCCAATGAAAGTTGTTGGTGGAAGAAGCACTTCGAAGCAAATGGTCGCATGTTTCTTTAGCAAAGACTGGTCAAGTGGCGACTGTTCCGCTTCAGCAACGTAGGACGGTCAATTCTGAGTGGTACACCACAATTTGTTTGCCTGAAGTCTTCGGAGAAATTCGAAAAACGAACAAGAGAAGGCGAATCAGTGTGCATCATGACAATGCGAGCTCTCACACATCGGC
Organism: Hydrotaea diabolus; assembly: GCA_963513945.1. Lineage (NCBI taxonomy): Eukaryota > Metazoa > Arthropoda > Insecta > Diptera > Muscidae > Hydrotaea > Hydrotaea diabolus. The sequence continues at coordinate 1,889,770 of OY740716.1, forward strand.
TCAAATCAGCGACTTTTTGACCGGCCAAAATGTCGAATTGATGGGTCATCCGCCTTACAGCCCTGACTTGGCACCCAATGACTTCTTTTTATTCCCGCACATCTAGAAAAAAAATGTGTGGTCAACGATTTTCGTCGCCAGAAGATGCAGTTGAAGCGTTCAAAAGCCATGATTTGGAGGTGTCTCAATCGGAGTGAAAAATTGCCTTGGCAATTGCAAAAGTGTATAAATCATGCTAGAGAATATTTTGAAAAACAATAAAACCATTTTTGATGATAAATATTCGCATTTTCATTATTAGGCCAAAAATATATATAGCAGCCGTCTTAATGCTCTCAGCAGACATACGGACGGACAGACATGTCTTCATCGGCTATGCATACTATCCACCCTTCGGTGAAGGATATAAACAACCCGAAATGTGTACTTGTCTGGATTTCGCTCAATTTGTGGCTAGCGCCAGGCTAGCGTTCCAAGAATCGACTTCTTCAACTAGCGACAATTTAGTCATCAAAGACAACAACATAAGGGAATTTTTAACCCATATCTCAGATCAGAGGGGTAAAAAAATGGACCTCCCAAAATTTAAAGGAATATTGACATAATTTGTAAGTTTCACTACGATTACTGGGGCTGGGGAAAATTTATTTAAATTAACACTACGACACCAACAAGCATATTTCTCAATAATGCCATTGTCATACTGAAACCCAATCCATGATGGAGAGAATAAAAGATTCGGCCCAAAGTCGGTTGCGACAACGGAACTGTTCTCAGTATAAAGGCATTCTAAATAATCATCAGAAAATCACCGATATCCCAGGAGAGATACCGGAATCATCTGTTATTTTTAAATCCCATCCCAAACGGCATCCCTTGCACTCTTAGGCCTGTATGAGAATCCCACAAAGCAACAGATTTGCCACACATAACTGTTGTTAGGAGCCCAGATCATTAAATTGATGGGAATTTATCCAATGGGAATGATAGCGGCTGTGGTGCGCAACGACACAGCGCTTGTCAATTTATTAACGAGATTAATAAAAGAAGAAACACTCTCCGAAATATTGAGTCAATAAACTCGAATAACATTTATTAGGGCATTATTGACATTATCGTCGTCGTCGTTGTCGTTATAATTGAGCCTAAGCGAAAATGTCACATTGCATCAAATGCCTGTCCGTCCGACTGCCACCACCACCGTTTAAACGCTGGAGCTGACACTGAAGCGACAAAATATTATTACAATTATGTTCATGGCGAGACAGACAGACGCACGCACGTAAGTTCCGACATACATACATATTTTGTGATAACGTGCGTAAGCACCCGCATTTCGCTGTTACTGTTTCTCTGGCCGTCTGTTGTTGTTTTTTCTTTCCAGGAGCATGTTTTGATACATGATGTTAGGCCAAAAACAACATCAACGACATCGAGGCAAGGCAATATTAACAATCAAACCCCTGTCGAAAGTTGACAGCCAAAGTGACAGTGACACTCAGCTTTAGCTTCAGCTGGCTGATTGCCGACAGAACGGAGCACAGAATTTCCATTCCAGTGACACACCAGCACCAGCACCAGCTTTGGCGTCTAAACACCAAAACATCCCCAGCCTCTCCTCCCTAACCCAACTCCCAACAATGTACACATGTAAGTATGTCTCTTAAAGTTGGGCATGTATTTGAGTCTGGTTAAGCCGTTCAAGACGTGTTGCTGCTGCCGTCGGAATTCGATGCAGAACAACCAGCGTTCCGTCACTAAATGCTCCATGATCTGATTATGTGTGTGCCTCTCCACAGGCACAGATTTCTGTACACCGATTTGTGGTCCACCGTTCTTTTTTAATGCTGCTTAAAGCGTTTCAGCATTTGACATAAAACAAATGCTCCAGAGAAACATTAGCTGCAAGCACCGCCACCATTCATTCGCTGCTCACACAAAATCTTGTTTGCCATGCATTTCTCCCATCGCTTGGCAAGAGAAAATTATTATGAAAATCTTCAAAATCACAAAATCGAATTTGTGTCAAAATGTCACGTTAACCACTCATAAGCGGAGACGTTGTGCTGTTGCTTGCTTCAGTGTTACAATTTGGACTACGGGCGGATAGTCTGGACTAGTGCAACGTGGGAAATATGGCAAGCTTTAATCTGAAAAAATGTGTACCGTATTCCGGGTGGCATTTGTTTTGATGTTCTCTAGTGTGTCGTCAAAAGAAAAATACTGCTGTCGCAGTTCAAAATAATGGCGACGTACAAAAAGTAAATTTTTTTTTATACTCTCCACCTGAAGGATAGCGAAATACTGATCGGAAACCCAATAAAGTACATACTTACTTAGTAAGGACATAAATACTCGTACATACGTTTTATGCTGTAAAATAAAAAGTACTGAATGTTTTTGGACCAAATATTTTTGAATATATTTATTGATGTGTACTTTATCCAAAAAGAATCTACTTTTACGAAATGTCCGCTTTTTGCCTTTACTCACGCCTTAAGTCGCACTGGCCAATCGCCAATAGCTGCACGAAACTGTGGAAAACTGGACCTGTGGAAAACTGGCCACAGCTCGAACCAAAGCAGTCTTAAGAGATCCAATGTTGGGGTATCTAAAACCGTCCACAATTTGTAATCCAATGGGTTCAAATCTGGACTGCCTGAGGGCCATTCTTGATAGGAAATGAACGCTTGCAAATTGTTTCGAATCCATGCCTGGGACGTTTTAGCCTTATGGGCCGGCGCAGAATCCTGCTGGAAAGTCCATGCCTCGTTATGGAACAGGGCATTGTTAAGAGGCTTCACAACAGCTTCCAAAACGGTTTCTTGGTAAACTTTGGCCGATGTTTTGACTCCTTGTTCGCAGAAATGCAGGTCATTGACCCCATTGTAAGACAACCCACCAAACAATGACTGAAGATGGTTGATGACCCTTTTCCACCCTTGGGTTCAGTTCAGATGCTTCCTTAGATGACCGCGCATACACTCTATCATTTTGCTTGTTCAATTTTTCCTGAACGGTAAAACTTTTTTCATCAACAACATTTTTCTGTGTTATCAGCGTGCAGTCAATAAATGTCCGGTACGTCGTTTGAAAGCCCCAAGTCCCAAGTCTTTTTTAATGATTCGACTAATCGACTTTTGCGTGATATTCATCTCACGGGCCATGATTTTCTGTTGACGCAGCGGATTTCTGTGAATTCTTGATTTAACGGCTTTGATTACATGCGGTGTTCGAACAGAGCGTGGGCGTCCCGAACGGTGGCGGTCTTTTACATCTCTAGTCCCCTCAAACAGTTTTTTTTCATCAGTAGACGAACATGCGGCTAATCTCTAGTGGCCGGAGCGTTTTGAAAATATCGCTTTTTTCATTTCACACTTGAAAAGCGCTTTTACAGCGATACGGTTCTCATTTTCTGACCACTCCATGATAAAAGTTGAAACAATTTTAAAATCCCGTTACAGACTGACGCTATTGAGGTTAGCTTTCAAACCCCATAGGACATTAATGGGGTATGTTCAGTTGTACTATTGAAATGGGTGTGTTTAATGTTGTAACAGTATTTATGTCCCTACTAAGTGTATATATTATTGGTCGTCGTAAAATTCTAAGAATATCTAGTCATATTCGTCCGTCCATGTGTCAATTGAAACGTATTAATCATGACGGCTGATTCGGATTGTTAATGGACTGAATCGGCAAAGGGGAAAACGTTTCCCTATAAGAGACTAAAGGTACCTCGAATAGAGGTTCACTTTATTGAGTATTTGCTTAACAAATCAAATTGTTTGTGGAAACATAATAGTTTTAATGGGGATTGTTAGTTAAGACGCCTTAAAAGAAGCACATTTGGTGGACGTTATGGTTCCAAGAAACGGCCCGTTTAGTCAACCGCTCTTTGGTGCTCAAATAAAAGTACATTTTTAAATGCGAAGTGAAATATGCATTAAGTTGGAAGTTTTGTCTGAGTCTAGGGAGGAGGCCCCAAACGTTTTGAAGTGTTGGTTAAGTGTGTTCAAATTCATTTGCGAATTTAAGATTCGTCCAGACAGTGTAGCTGTCAGTGCTGAGTGCTGGGGTGGTTGTACGAGGGTAGCTATATATATTTATATATATTGTGGCGCCATCTGACATTTCCATTGGAAAGTTTGACATTTTTAAGCATAAACGTACTCAGATCGTTTTGACGTACGACCATCGTTTGTGTTGTTTACAGTGACAATCAATTTGGCAAAAAAAAATGGAATTAACTCGTGAACATTTTAGTGCGATCATTTTTCACAACCTTCGACGTGGATTATCCCGACAAGAGTGCATCGATGAATTTAAATCTTTGTACGGCGATGAAGCACCACCCTATAGCACTGTGCAAAAGTGCTTTAATGAATTCAATCGTAACCGACGCTCGCTTAAAGACGAAGGTCGTCCAAAAACGGCCGTTGTGCCAGACAACATTTATGCCGTGCGTAAACAGATAATGCAAGACCGTCGTGTGACATACCGTGAGATAGTGTCATTCTTGGGCATTTCTTCCACCAACATACATTCGATATTGCATGAACACCTGGCCGTAAAAAAGGTTTGTTCTCGTTGGATCCCGCACAACTTGACAATCGCCCAAAAAAGGATCGTTTCGATTGGTGCAAAGAAATTTTGAAAAAATACCAGTGCTTCAAAAGACGTTTATAAGATCGTCACAGGTGACGAATCATGGATCTATGCGTAATAGCCCGAAACAAAAGAGCAATCGACCGTGTGGGCCTTCGAAGAAGAGCCAAATTCAACGAAAGTTCGTGGAAGAAGAACTTCGAAGCAAATGGTCGCCTGTTTCTTCGGCAAAACTGGTCATGTGGCGACGGTCAATTCCCTTGACGGTCAATTCTGAGTGGTACACCCCAATTTGTTTGCCTGAAGTCTTCGGAGAAACTCGAAAAACGAACAAGAGAAGCCGAACATTGTGCACCATGACAATGTGAGCTCTCACACATCGGCTCAAACCAAAACGTCGAATTGATGGGTCATCCGCCGTACAGCCATGAATTGCCACCCAATGGCTTCTCTTATTCCCGCACATCAAGAAAAAATGCGTGGTCAACGATTTTCGTCGCCGGAAGATGCTCTTGAAGCGTTCAAAAACCATGTTTTGGAGGTGTCTTAATCGGAGTGAAAAAAGTGATTCGGCAATTGGTTTGAGCGCATGCAAAAGTGTATAAATCATGCTGGAGAATACTTTGAAAAACAATAAAACCATTTTTGATGATAAATATTCGCATTTTCATTATTAGGCCAGAAATATATATAGCAGCCCTCGTATTGCATCCCATCGTTAGCATCATCACCGAATGATCGACGTTTTTACTGGTTTGGACTAAAACTATTGCTTAAGTCGGTCTATGTGGGACCTTACCTATAATATGACCCATTGGCTATTGCTCTGTCATAAAAGATTTCTCTAAATTATATTAAGATCGGAAAAGATAATCTATGCCTAAGTCGGAAGGCATATTTATGTGGGAGCTATACGCGAACAAGAACCGATGTTGGTCGGATGTAGTATATTTCACAAAACATTATAAGATCGGATATTCTATATTGATTGAAAGCTCTAGGTCTAATCGGCAGAACACGTCAAGCTCAGTCAATAAGAGGTCTATAAAAAAGAAGGAGTTGGAAATTCAATCTATTTCACATATGTCGACACATAAATCAAAACAATTCGACGAATACAACCTTGACTTCCAAAAACTTTGAAAGACCGAATATTTTATATTGTTTCCAGATAGCCGGGTATTTTAATGAGAGGGAACCATTTTGGTATCCGTCGATTATAGATTTATTTAAAACTACTTAATATTTTTCATTCAAACATCACAATAAAGTTCAATTTGAATCTTCAGCGCAATTCTGCGTTTTATAATAAATCCAACAATATTTGTCCGTCGGCAAAATATCGTTTTTGATCATGGCCCTGTATTTAGAAAATATTTCAGTCAAAAGAGGTTGTAATGACGTACAAGGGTGAGTCTTTACTACGAGCGAAAGCTATTTTAATCTAATATTAATCTTCATTTTACACATAATTAATCAACATTTTTGAAATTTGAAATTCCGGTTGAGATGACTTTCGTATACTCTCCTCCAAGAGTATCACGAAGAAATAAAGTGAGCCCTTGGCATGGAAGTATTCAAAGGAGTGTGGCAAAGTTTAAAATTGTCCTTATTTAAGTACAAATAAAATTACTAACCATATATTTTAGCTGAGATTGACTGAAACGGCGGGTGTCTGTCTAGGCTTGGATGGTGATTTCAATAGAGAACGAAAGTTTAGAATTCAAATTCGCTGTAACAAAAAAGAAAACTAAAATCGCCCAATAAAGAAAAAAATTACAAGTAAGGTTTTTAAAAAATTTTCCGAAATCGATTTTTGACGAAGACAAAAAAAAATTACATCAAAGACCCACACTAAATTTTCTTTTCTGAAATTTGCGGATAGAGTTCCCGTACAGAAAGGAGACCTGCTAATTAAATTGTACAAAACTGTTATAAAAATCGAATTAACTCCCCATATTTTACAAAAAGTTTACAAAATAATTTGTAATTTCAACATTTCTAACTTAGAAATGCTGCAAGTACACCTTGCGTATAACTGTTTATGGTCGAATTAAATTTTAATTTTGGGTATCTTGAAATCATCTTAACATCTGCCTAGCATAATAACTAGCCCTTGTAGATCTTGTAGACGAACAGGTTGGCCCACTTTGCTGGCCTGTTCAGTCTTCTTTAGCCTTTCCTTTCAAAAACTAAAAAAGGACTATTGCAGAGCTGTGTAGTTTAATGATTTTTCTAATTGTTTATTAATCTGCCAAATGTCGGGAGTGACGAAAGAGGGAGACCGCACAGAATGAAAATTAACATAAATTAAGTGCAATCGCAACAACTACGGGCGCAAATAAGTCTTTTGTAATGCAAATATGCACGGGACGAGAACAATGCACGTGCAATTACAAATGATAAAATTGCAATTAAATTGTGCATTGGCTTTCGATAGCGGGAAACTGATTTAATGTGTCCAGATTTGCATGTTCGCCGTGTTGCCATGCGAGGAGTGCCCGAAACAAAATCGTCGAAAGAGGCTGACAGTTCAACTGCCAGTGCTGAAGGCGGGGTGGCTGTATTGCATCCCATCGTCAGCATCATCGCCATCGTCACCGCTCACCGCCATCATCAACAACAGCCTGTCGTCCCGTTGAAACGCCGAATGTGCGAATGCGGCGGTGTTGTGGCCGCGTACACAAATTTAATTAAAAAATGTTCACATGAAAGTCAAGCGCCGCCGCCGAATGGAATTATTTTCAATATGGAATGTTTTGAATTACAAATCAAAAACTGATTAAAATACATGTGATATCCATGCTGCAAGCCGCTCTGTATGTATGGGTGCACGCATGAGTGTCGTCATTGCAGTTCAATCTGTTTAGATACATATGTATGTGGCTGTGTTTGTACCGTGGGACACCCTGTATTTCGATAAGTTTCTAAATTGAATTGGACTTGATACTCATCGCTATACACTGGGGCACACCAGCACAACTAATTGGATTAAATATCAACAAGAAAAGGCCGACAGCGCTCATGTCGCCTTGCTTACGTTTGCTTATCTCGAATGGAATATTGTCGTATTGGGAATGACACGATTCGACCGAGTCTACCTGAAAATGTAGGCTCTTCATGTTTATATGTATACCAACGTACTAATCCGATAATACGAAAATTTTGAAGTATTGCTGCCCATAAAGAATGTTTAACTTCGATACAACAAGTGTGTGAAAAATAATTTTTGGAATGAAGAGAATCTTAAAAATTCACTTATTCGACATTTTCAAGCTCCACAATACTACAATCTTCATGGTGAAAATTGTTATACCATGGATAGACTAAGTTTCTCCCATTCTGTGCTACCACCGAATACATTGGCATACAAATGTCATTACGTGTAGTATGCCTCAAGTTCAAACCAGCGAGACGTTGAGTTAATTTTCTACTTTAGTGGTTATTGGTCGTTCATCACAAATATGTGGCTTCTGGAGCTGCAGGGTCTAAAGTCGGGTACGATATTTGTAAAATATCACAGCGTGACCAATATGGGCGAGCATTAATAGAAACAAGTGTATTAATAAGGATTGGCCGGGCCAAAGCTGATATACCCTGCAACATGGATTACGCTACAAGATGAACATTTTGTCGAGAGGGCGTGTCGCCAGCCTCTTTTCTATCAAACTGTTTCTTTCCATACCAACATTATATATACCAAATATCTCGTGAACTGATCTATCGGTATTAGTTGACGAGATATAGCTTTTCAAAGTTCAGGGTTGTATGGGCGGGTCGACGCCGTTAACACCACATAGTCTGCAATATACATTCCATTACTTTTGCCATAAATGCGAGTTTTTTAAAGGGGCGTGGCTCAGCCCACTTTTCTTCGGGATGTGTTTTTATCCAAGCCTACATCATATGTTCTAAATATGATCGTAATATCTCTAACAGTTTATGAGATATTTGTTGTTAGAGTTGTTAATTTTTCCACCCAGTTCTTGTGTGGAAAAAATGTTTTCCGCTTGACCGATGTGGCAAAATTTTGAGCCACCTAACTTCAATAGTACGACCTATTGTGTGCTTCCTACAGACAGACAAACTGACGGACATGGCAAGATCATCTCCGGGTCTCCAAACAGTTTTTCGAGGTATGCAAACGGAATGACAAAGAGAATGATACCCTTCATCCTGTGATGAAGGGCATAATAAATTTGAACTGGTCTCGGACCTTTAAAGACAAATATGGGCGTTTCTTATGACTTCACATAGGCACTTGTCTAGTGATTTAGCTATTGAAAGTTTAGGCCATGCACTGATAAGATTTTTTTTGCTGTTTTATAAAGGGTGTCCCAAGAAGAACGCAATTTTTAAATCTGGCAACATTCGAAGTGTCATTGTTTGACATTTGAACAATTGTTATTGTTTGTTAGTAGAAGGTACGAGGTTAGTAAAAATGGAGCGCTACACGAAAGGGAGTTCGTTAATTGGGTATTGGAGAGACAACATGAAAATGCTGATTTTTCCGATAAAATCATCTTCAGTGACGAGGCCCATTTTCATCTTGATGGCTTCGTCAATAGGCAGAATTGTCGCATTTGGGGTGCTTAAAATCCTCGAGTGATTCACGAGAAGCAAATGCATCCTCAACGTGTCACTGTGTGGTGTGGTTTTTGGGCGCAAACAGTCAATAGTGTTTGGTATTGTGAAATGATAACCAGTTTTTTCTTGCCTAGAATTGAAGAAATGAATGTGGAGGGCATGTGGTTCCAACAAGACGGCGCCACATGTCATACAGCCAGAGAAACAATTCAATTGCTGCATCAGTCAGTTAAAAATTGCGCTCTTCTTAGGACTCTTCTTATAGCATAGATTTTTTATTTTAGATTTGATATTCCTTTTTCTTGCTTATCTTTCAGATTGCACATAGTTTTTGACATTTAGTATTAGTATCCTCTGGCAATCGCTTCCATATTATCTAAAATAAAAAAAACTTTGGAAAATGTTATCGATTCGCACAACTTTAAGACGACTTCCTGGTTTGTATGGTGCACAAATGGTCTATATGCCCAACTTCATTTTTAAACGTCAATGTCACATAATTAGTTGACATTTATTTTTGTCGGTCACTTTTGCAATTTAAACACACTACAGCTTTGGTTATGCCAACTCTAGAATGAGAAAAAGTTCCAAAAGAACAGTAAAATCGGGTAATTTTTTTCAAAAAAGATGTAAATCGGGTTCCAAATATGTTTAAGGACAAATTTCTTTTGTTAATTTTATTTGTAACAAATGTATTTATTTGTCATTTTGATTTGACTGTTGTACAAATGAAACTGAATCCAGCCATATCCGCCTGTGCACGACAGAGCCCTAGCGAAAAGAAAAAGTTTTCTTATTCATTTACCAGATATTTTTGTGTTTTATTGCCGTACGATGATTGGTACGAGTATCAAAAATGACCACTTTTCCGATTTCCACTTACAACTTAATTATTTGTGAAGAATGCACTTAACAATTGATAAATTTGCATTGTCATTAAACCAATAAGCGAAACTCATACACTTGGGGTCTTTTGAGCCGAAATATGCAGTTATTTTCACGATTTTACCAAATTTGAAGTCAGGACTGAAGTACAAAATAAATAAAATCTGGGGCCTAATTTATCCATACGCTAAAAGATCTATCGTAGTTAGTTTTCGTTTGTTATGAAAAGTGTACAAAGCTCGATCCAAATTAATTGAAAACGAATGATGCTGCTTCCAATAGACGAAATCATATTTAAGAAATTTGATTTTGTTAGATTTGAATTAAGATTACGATAGTTTTTTGTTCGATAGCTTAATGGGAAATAAGGCCCCAGATATCCATCTAAAAAACTTAATTGTTCTAGACACTAAAGCATTTCAGGCACAAAAAATACGCAAAATGCACCATAAAAACTGTTTTTTTTTAAACGCGAACTTACAAGACAATTTCGGTTACTAAAAAACCAAACTCAGTGCGAAAAGATCCAAAATGGCTACGTTGTACATCAGGGTGGGTCGACTAATTGCAAATATAACATATGAGCGCGTGAGAAAAGAAATACGACTGCGAGAATCGTAGAGAATCGAATAAAAACTCTCGAAAAATCGGTGGCACAATATCGACAAATGGTTGTCCTTAAAAATCGGCTCACACTACTGTACATACATCATGTATCCTTAGGAGGTTGCTACACAAAAGGGTACTTTATGGGACGTTATTCCGGATTCCTCTCAAAACTAGAAGAGGATTCGAAGGAAGAGAGGGCTATACGCCGTATGACGATAGAAATACTAACATTTTAAAACGTAACTAATTTCTGCTTTAGCACTTCAACAATGGATGGAACAAAAAAACAGGTTACCCTATTATATCTTTTGAAATGTGGTTCAAGCCCGATCCTAAATGTTTTCTTTTGGCTAGATAAAAACAAAAAATGCTTAAACCCGAATCGATAATCGAAAACTGAGTCAATTCTCACGTCCGACTAATCGGCTAAAACACAGAAATGAAATAAGTTGATAGGTTGATCGAAAAAAATCGCTCTGAGGTGGTTAAGCTCGTATTGACTAAATGTTATTTACCTTCCACCATATGCAAGGGATACCCAAACTTAAGCGACATACCTTTTTTTAAATAAGGTCTCGCATGCCCCGACAAGGGTTATTTTTAATGCAAGTGGGCATCAGGACCACAGCCTCAAAATAAGTGCTAGATTAAAAAGAAATTGCTCCATAAGTTTGGGCAATAACACGTCTTGGGGCCTTTTTAGTAACTAGACTTTCTGCTACTAGAGGTGCCTGGGGCTGGACCGCAAATATAGTCAAAACTTGAAAACAAGTGTACTTCTCTCTCTCTCTCTCTCTCTCTCTCTCTCTCTCTTCGCCATTCTGTCCTAAGGCTCAGTTGGGCAATAACACGTCTTGGGGGCTTTTTAGTAACTAGGCTTTCTGCTACTAGAATTGCCTGGGGCTGGACCGCAAATATAGTCAAAACTTGAAAACAAGTGTACTTCTCTCTCTCTCTCTCTCTCGCTCTCTTCGCCATTCTGCCCTAAGGCTCAGTTTGGGCAATAACACGTCTTGGGGGCTTTTTAGTAACTAGGCTTTCTGCTACTAGAATTGCCTGGGGCTGGACCGCAAATATAGTCAAAACTTGAAAACAAGTGTTCTTTTCTCTCTCTCTCTCTCTTCGTCATTCTGCCCTTAGGCTCAGCTCAACTAACTGAAGTTAATCTGGCTGCCTTAATACAACCAGCTAAGTTACGAGGCTCTGGTCTGCTACTGGAGGCTTATGTTGCAATTCAGATATAAATATTTAGTAATTATTGTCCCCGTATTTGATCGCATTTCATTTACACACATATGTACATACACGCCTACATGTGGATATACTAGTATGAATAGAGATAACTAAATATTTGTAGCTACTATACATAATCAGCCACCATTACTAAACTGGTTTATTGCGCTTTGGTTAAGGAAAACGTCGACACTCAATTAAGGTCCCCTTGGGAGGGGACGAACCTGTTCGCAGCCAAGTGTTGGGAAATATGGTGTCTTTTAGGTGTCATTGGTAACAGCCTGAGATTTGTCGCTTCATTGATTCGTTGTAATTAAAAATGTAAATTGTTTGTAACAAAACAACGAACCAGCAAAAACAACAACAACAACAAAATAAATTGTCTTGAAAACATTCTGAAAAACGTTGCTGTCCCTTACGAAAAATAACTGAGCACACAATCTCACGGACACCAAACACCGGCCACTCACTGACTAGCTGACAAACTGAAGATAAAGGGCGAGATTTAAGCCAAGTGATAACATCGGCAGACAGAGACAGGTTGACATCTCTGGCATTGTCCACACAGCCCATTGTGGCAGCCATAAATGAATGCATCTTGTAAATGTTGCCTGCACTCGCTGCTGCCTGCACCAGCTGACCTTATTAATTAAGATTAGGTGATGATTAAAGCACAGCACAGCACAGCAATTTCCCTCCAGAAAGCAGATAGTGCAGTTAACAACTTAATTAGGCAACAACAGAACGGAGGAGACAAGAACCACCACACCCAGAGAGAAGCGTCCATCGGAAGATCCGTGCCCCGAACAAAGACTTCTGTTCCACCTGGTTTCAGGGAGGGGGGAGGGGTCGGCAGATAATTTTAATTTATCGCCGCGACTGAACGGCCGTAACCCACTGTGCTGCTGACGGTAAGATAACAGGTTGGCTTCCACGAGGGGGTCGGATGGCTGCTGTGCCCCAAAACGTATTCGAACATGTTAATTCAGAGTTGATTTGCATAAGTTTTTCTTTCACCTTCGATATCTGGCTATTGATATAAAACTTTTTGTTCACAATTGAATTGTTCGAAATTTCAACACTAGACGCGTTCTAAGCATGTCTGTCTGTCTGTCGGTTTGTCTGTCTGTTCGTGTGTGTTTTTTTAAGGTGGGTGTTGTGGGTTTTCACGTGTTGATTGTAGCGCTTTCCAAACGCACAGCGGGTAGTATCAGGCAAAGCAGATTTATTGAGTAGAACTTTTCTAATAATCCATTGGGAGAAGTAACTGGCAAAGCGGGACGCTGGCTGGCTTTGTGCTGCTGCCATTGAGAAGCAGTTTTTTTTTATTTCTTCTGATTACCATTTAAATTGTAGACGCTTCCATTAAACGGCGAGGTGCCTTCAACGCGCTATGTGCCGCTTTGTCTTTCGCCCATTCATGTTGTTCGGTAACAATCCGAGAGACTTAATCCCCTCATCCGCATTCCTCAATCTTATACTCATTATATTCGTATAATCTGTAAATTGTTCTACTTACCGCCCACCAAAAAAATAAAACCTCAGAGGTCGCTAATTAGGGTTAGGAGCCAAACAAAGGGAAAGTCGAAGGAAACACCGACACCACCAAACGAACGAACACATTGCGGTGGCAATGCAATTCATTTTTCAATCCAGTTGCAGCCTCCAATGTCAGGATTCTGTTCGGATTAACCTTCATCTGGACATCTTAAGCCAGTTGTCTGCTGCTTGGCAACTACTCTTGGCAGCCGTGAGACAATGACTAGATATGCATCTAAATGCATCTGCCTGCGGAGGTTGGCAAATTTGAGCTGCGAGCAGGTACTTGCTGCCTGACTGATTATGGGTATTATCGCTAATTAAAGCATTATGGCCATCTTGCCCTACATTCACATCAACTATTCTGTAGATTTGTGTATATTCCCCTTGCCATTTCGAGTGGCATTAGTTGTGAGGACGCCATCGTCCTCACAACAAACTTTGGACAAGATACTTTTTGCAAGTTCTACTTTGCAGCTCAAGTCCAAAACTCATAAAGAACTGCTGTTGTGCTGTACGACACTTTGCGTTTTGCGCTTATCTCGCTTTCGGGTGGCAGTAGTCATAATAAACGTCATAAATTCTTTGAATTAAGAACACAAAAGGAAAGCGCGAAGCGCACTGAAATACTTGAGTAGAACTTTATTACGAACATATTGTGGTTTTTGGGAATGGGAAGGAGCGGGACGGGACGCGGCGAGGGACGGCGACGACAAACGGACAAAAGAAAAACATTTTATAATAAAATCAACTTTATTAGATTGTATTTCCAGCAGGAACTGGATTGGATGCGGCGCGGCAAGAAGGAACCGCAGCTGTTATTGCAGTGCGTCTAAAGGTTATACAATTCTTTCTCTCGCAGCGAATGGTCTGGCCACAACCAATAAATTATCGATAATCATAAGAGAGAAACTCAAAGGTCGTCGATCAAAAGAATGTTCTTTTCGTTAAGGAAAAGAGCAAAGTCAGCCTTTTACACACAAATCAAGCTGTCAACAAACAAGGAATTCTTTTAAAATGTAAACCAATCCCATTGTAAGCGATATGACGATACAAAAACCACGTGGTGATGATGAGTCTATTAACATTTGCCCAACATATGTTCCGCAGGACAAACAAAGCGACTTGCACACTCACACACGTACAGACAGCCAGACAGACACAGCAGGACCATATACAACAACAACATTAGACCAACACAACAAAGCAACCAACAGCGGCGTCCTTTCTACACAAACTTTTGTTCGAAAGAAACAAAAAACAAAAAAACCCTTGGAGAAGGACGTCAACAGGATATGCATGATCTACCATCTACACATGATGGGATTTCACACCTACAAATACACACAAAGCGAGTCTAGAGTAGACAAAGACAGCAAGGACTACCAACAAAGGTGTCGATTTGTACTCGTAGTGAAACCATGCCGGCGATTGCTACCCATCGCAACATTAGCCTTTGAATACCGCAGAGCAGAACCTCAAGGAAATCCTCGAACACGGAAAGAGCGAGAGAGAGAGAGAGAGAGAGGATGCAGCACCGGCACACATGATTGATTGTGGTTTAGGATGCGTTCAGCATCTTTGTCGACAAACGAGTGCATTCTGTGGAAAAAGGATATTTCTTCGAAAACCCCAAGTGAGTTGCAGCATCATTCCCCTAAGAGTCACCGCTCAAAAGGGATTTGCGAAATTATGGGAGTAGTGACGGGAAACACCTTCTTCAGTAGTAAGTGCCTTCCATGGTGGAACCAACATTGAACTATCCTCTACACATTCAAATTGCGAAAGGTGTAGCAGGAGTCAATTGATCATTTGTTTCCATAGAGCGCTTCTCTGTACTCCTATTCCTAGGAGGACAAACTGACACGTACACGGATTTTCGTTTACCGACGAAACGATCAACATTTCTATGATTGATGGCTGACGGATGGTGCGTGCACGTCGTAGTTCAGCACAAACTTAAGGAATTCCTATTTCTGAAAGTGCCACAAGGGCTGTTTGGGCTGCAGGAGCTCCAGCTTCGCTTGCCCCATTTCGCCGCTGTTAATTAAAATCTTTTGAAGATGTCAGTAGCATTCCTTGCCGCTCGGCACACGCAATCACATCTTCACATAATCAAATTGTTAATAACAGCGTTTGTACGTCGCTTGCCAGGAGCTTCGTTGAAAAATTAATTTAATTAATTCTTCAAAACAATGGAGATGTAATAAACTACAGCACACATCCACACGAACACACATTCTTCAAACATATGATACTTTTTTTTTATCGAATGATAAGTATCACTGACGATGCAAACGAATTATTGTAGCAGACCTACGAATACTTGGTACGCGCACAGCACATGGTCATTGCATTACGACCAGCGTGAATTCTATGTTCGCCTGTTATCCTTAAAATACGCATTTTCTACATGAATGTGCTCTATATTTCTCCTTTTCTGCACGCTTGAATGTGGGCTTGTTCACAGTGACTTGTGCTGCTAATAAGTTCAGGGTAAGAGCACCCTATGATCAAGAGGAAATCCCGAAAATCCCCACCAATCACACACAAAAGCAAATGGACTGGGGTTCGTAGTACTATTGGCATTTCGTCTACTGTTCGTTTAAATGCTAGGACTTGTTGGCTTATCACAACTAAAAACAGCTTAATGTACAGTAGTTTCATGACGACCGCCCACTTTCATTCAGCGTGGGTTTATAGGGATTCAAATGTCCCATGAGTATTGCCCCGGCTCAAGCTCTTCTTAAAAGCACGCTGCGAAAAAAATCAACCTAGGATCCTGAAATTTTGCACGATGACAGCTTATGGTCATAAGCTGTTTGGGATTGTCAGTGGGCGAAATCGACAAAAAATGTCCCTTTAAATGACTAAACGTACCTCGGAAAAAAGTAAATTTTTTTTTTAGCATTTGCTTAACAAATCATATATTAAATAGGTACTGTAGGTTGAGACGCACATAATACTTCAGGAAGAGTATATAAGTAGTTGCTGCCATTTTTGGCTCAACGGGCGATCAACTTCAATGTGGTCAATATGGGTACTTACAGTGGTCAAAACTGCTAATTGATTTATGGGTACTTCAATCTAAGCAATCTTAGCTACGAATCCAAATCGAGAGTAGTTTTGAAATTTTGGCTAAAAACGGAATGGGGTCATGGGTCAAAATCCCCTAGAGACTGACCGTTTTTATTTATTTGTGTCGTTTTTGTCTTAAATTTTTTTTATAAAATAGAAATAAGGACTGGCCGAACGTATCGACGTTTTTGTCTGACTTTGGACGTTTTCTTGGCAACTATTCCGCACTTTGTCCGTGACTACACTCGTAGAGGGCTTGTACATTACCGCCACCATTGGGAGTAGTGTTAGAATGTTTTTGCTACATTAAATGTTGTTTGGTGGTTAATGAGTACGGCTATCATTCCAGTAACTCGCAGGTTCAACTCCGTGAAGGAACATAATGGGTGATCCAAGTAGAGATAATTTTTTCAATAGCCTTTTTTGAGAGATCACGTGAGAGTCGTGTCATGCTGTCATGTTTTTTTTTGTTCGGTGTTGTTTGGCATTTCATCATGGAAAGACTTACGCCTGAACAACGTTTACAAATCGTTCAACTTTATTACGAAAATTCACGTTCTGTGAGGAATCTGTTTCGTGCACTTCGTTAAACTTATGGTCAACATAATCGGCCTACTAAGCGTACTATTCGCAACACCATCACCCATCTTGAGACCCACCATTCATTATTGTATAATATTCGACCGATAGACCACGTCCAACACGCAGTGAAAAAAATGTAGCGGCCGTAGCTGAGAGTGTACACCAAGACCGTAGAGAGTCGATTCGGGGCCGTTAGCAGCAACTCGGACTGACGTATGAAACGACTTGGCGCATTTTACGTCGAGATCTTAAATTGAAAGCGTTCAAAATACAGCTTGTGCAAGAACTGAAGCCGTCCGACGTTCCCAAGCGACATCCCTTCGCTCTATGGGCTCTTGCAAAGTTCCAAGAAGATCCGACTTTTTCGAGCCAAATTTTGTTCAGCGATGAGGCCCATTTCTGGCTCAATGGGTATGTAAACAAGCAAAATTGCCGCATTTGGAACGAAGAGCAACCAGAAGAGGTTCAAGAGCTGCCACTTCATCCAGAAAAAACAACGGTTTGGTGTGGTTTGTGGGCCGGTAGAATCATCGGTCCATATTTCTTCAAAATTGATGCCGGTAAGAACGTAACGGTCAATGGCGAACGTTATCGTGTCATGATAACCGACTATTTGATGCCTAAAATTGAAGCTCGGCGACATTCGGCTTCAACAAGACCGCGCCACTTTCCACATATCGCATTAATCAATGGATTTATTGAAAGAACACTTCGGTGAGCAGATAATTTCACGTTTTGGGCCGGTCGATTGGCCACCAAGATCGTGTGATGATACACCGTTAGACTTTTGCCTGTGGGAATATGTAAAGTCTAAAGTTTATGTGGACAAACCCGCTGCGTCATTCGCCAGTTACCAGTAGAAATTCTCGAACGAGTCATCGAAAATTGGACTCAACGGATGGACCACCTGAGACGTAGCCGCGGTTAACATTTGATAGACATAATCTTCAAAAAATAAATGCCAAAGAACTTTCTTTCAAATGATACTAAACATTCCCCATTCAATTTGAATTTTCTGTGTTTTTTTAAAAAGGTATTGTACCTCGAAATAGATCACGCGTTATAACAATTTCCAGCGGCGGGTTTCCACCTCGTAAATGCCGGCCACATTACGGGTGGGAGAGATATCTCTAAGCCACGTAAGAGCTTCTCTATAAAATACTACTCGTAACTGTTAGTAGGTTATGGAAGGTTCAGAGTTTAAGAATTATATTGTGGAGAGAAATTCGCCGGTTGCTTCTTATTGAAATATTGAGGAATTTTAGTAATAAAGTAATTTGAGTAGGACCTAATCGTTGCCTGATGAAGAACAGATTTCGAGTATAGTAATGAAGAAGACATATCCGGTATTAAAGTCTTCCTTTAACTGATGGTTGCAGTAGACAGTTGGTGTAGCGATTGTATGGAGATCCGATTGCTGAAATGATTCAATTTTTTAACAATTTTTTCACAATATTCAATTTAAATTATTAAATTTTTAGTAGAGAAAAAAATGGTTTGCTTAAGCATTTCAAGAACTCTAAAACATTAAGAAAAGCAAAAAAAATAAAACATTTTGACGTAAGAGTAAAGACATCAGTGTAAGATACTTTTTAAAGATACGACCACTGGCGAGTCGTTCTCTTAAAAATGTGAAATTTTAGATATTTTAAGTGAATTCTCTTTTGTTAAAAAAGTGCATTATCTTACCGAAATGTAAGCTTTTTGGTATCCAAAAAAACGTATACGTACCGCCTCTTAGAATGTCGGTTATGGGTTTAATCGAAAAGCCATTTATAGACATTTATATAAAAACCCAAACACAAGTAGTTTATAACATGTTTTACACGTATGGGATAGGATATAACGGTGGATATGTAAATCGGATCGGAAACTTGGTCTTAGCCCAAACATGCCCAGAAATTAACCTTTTTCGTCTTGGAGGAATATTTCTTGTTTTTTGTTTGGAAAATACGCTGAATTTGATCTAGGGAGACGGCCCGAAAATTGGAAGGAACCTTTCATTGGGCTATATCAAAACATGGTCTGATTTAGTCCAGCTTCTCCAAAGTTGAGCTGCATCGGATTTAATATGAGATTGTAGAGGTTTTTTGGAGGCTATTTCGAAACATGCACCGATAAAGACCCATTTCAAAAGAGTTCGTCCTTGACCCAAGTCTACGTTACATTTAAAGTATCATCAATATCGTTTCATAATTGTGATCTGTACTTTAAAATTAAATAGTGGATGGATGTACTGACAGACGGACATCGCTAAGGTGTATGTTAATTTATAAATTACCAAGAAAATTAAAAAAACATGAATGCATATCGAAAGGAAACCTGATGTAAAAAAAAGCTTAACCAAAATGAAACCCTCGGGGTTTTTTCGGTTACTCGAAAATGAAAACCCGGTTTCCGGTTACGGTTTTGGACACTATAAATGTAAAAGCAGTCGAGCTGTTGAACGGTTCTTCAATTGTGTCAATATGTGTCTATCAATCCGTCATAATACATCAACCGGAGACTGTGCACAGATACGAAGTGGCCATGTGACCACATGTGAGCCATGTATCAGACACGACTTTATACAGGCACTGACACAAGAAGAAGAAGAAGCAGATAATAAATTAGAGGAAAACTTCCAGGAAACATCAGGAGAAATGAATTAAAACATTGTTTGTATGTCTCGAGAAGAAATGGACAGACGGGCCGGCGGACGGACAAACGTCTTAAGTGAAATTTATACGCAACGACGTGAAGCAAGAGCTTTAAAACCGAAATGTTAGTTTAGACCTCCCACTGCCCCCACCGTCCTTTGCAATCTAGACATAGACTTACACACACACACACATACACGAGGACCTTTATTAGGTTATCAATGTCATAAGAGAACAATGCTCACAAAAGCCGGCGACTGGACACAATTGGCAAGTAACCAACATTGTTTGGCCTTATGGAGCATGTGACTTGAATAGAAATTAGTGGCGCATAAAAAAGACGTGTACCTGGCTCTGTCATTGTTGCATACGGTACGAGCACGAAAAATGAAATGAAAAAGGAAACGTCCTTTGGGTCCTTTCCAAGGCGAGTACGAACAGACGGACAGAGCGCCGTTTGGCTGTTGATATTTCATATGAATGAATGCACATACACTCAGACATACATACAGTCAGTCAGCCAGCCAGCCAGCCAGCCAGCAACCCTCTAAGCTCTGAGCTTTGTCGTTAAGCCAAAGGTAACTAAATGTCATGCAACCTTAATATAAAATCGTCTTGTTCGAAAGCAAAAGATTTGCCATTTATTATTTTTGCCAATAGATTTTTCATCTGGGATTCTAACAATGTCACATACACGTACAAAGAGATGCTCTATCCCACTCTGGCATAGGCATCATAACGATGAGTCCCCGGACCATATGTGCGTCACAAGAACTACAGTGGATCTGAGGCCGAATCGCTTCGATTTCACTTGAATAAATAAATGCTTGCAATGCGCCTACGAGTGCATAGACGGATATGTCGGTCGGTCTGTCTGTCTGTCTGTAGGATTTAAACAAGATGTATTTATGCTCGCGGAGCAATGTATTCCCAAGTCTTGCATAAATACGGTTTCAAATTTCCGACTTCCTTTCAACACATGTGAAGAGTGTACGAGTATAATTGCTGGATGAGAGCCTAATGTGTGGCGTTAGAAAAAGGACGATCGATGTGGTGTTAAAATCATCATCGACAAGGACACACTTCTTGTCGCCGCCAACACTGGGCGACAGCGTCGTGTAAAATTACTCATTAACATGAAGGTATGAAATTTCCATGAACGTAACAAAGCCGAAGTTGTGGAAAATCACAACCAGCATCCTCAGATAGTTTATCACCGGGAAAATGGTCTCATCTCTAAGGGGAGTTGTACGATTTTTTACACTTTGCTCCCAAATACAAACAAATACTGTTGTTTGAAGCATCTGCTTTCAAGATTTCTCAGAATTTAACTAGAGCCTCAATTAACATTTAATTTATCGTCATCCGAGTGTCGACGTGGCATGGACATGAACAATTCATTTGGAACATGATGCGATGACTCCAGTTATAATGCCTAGCAAATAAATTCGGAGGTATTGGATGCAAGCACACGATCCTTACCAGATTTAGCAAATCGAGTTAAAGAAATAGAAATGTGTGCATACCTTAAAGAGTCCTTTGAGACTAGATTTGCCTGCACACATCGATGGACGCAAAACATTACAATCATCCGGAAGCGGTTGTCAAACATAAATTTTATTTCATAACCTTGCAGTGCGGCCGAACGCAAGTAGGCCACCACTGCATGCCTCGATGCCAGAGTGTGCTCTCGGTTCCAGAATATATGACTAGGAAATAAAGTGCACTTGATTTCCGTAAAGTGTTGGCGGTAAAAAAAATACAAAATATGAATAAAATATCCTCTTCTTCTGCCTTTGTTCGGCAATGCACTTTTTCCATTTTCCACTTGTCTCGTGAAGCTACGAGGGGTTTTTTTTTAATAATAAACTTCATTTTTTCGCACTTATTTCCGGCTTATGTTTCTATATCCGCGCAGCACACAGACACACACCCATACAGCCATACATCCAAATTCACTTACATACAAATAAAGTAAAAAGTGCAAAACCAATAAAAACGATTGCAAAGGGGAAAGTAAAAATAATACAACTGTAAATTTAGCCAAAAACTGTGGTGTAATAAATTACGGACGGAGTGAAAAAATATACATTTTGCACACAGCTAGATGGTGGCAGCTCGCTAGGTACCCTACGCAACATGTTGGGCTGTTGTCCTGCGCAGGTTACCCTGCACAACATGGAGGCCACACAGGTCTTGAATCCCACTAAGGAACAAGAGAAGCTTCTATCAAGTGTTAGTCATCTGTGCACCATTTAATTCGTATACTCACTAACCGGCTCCTGCTTAAACTTTGGCTTTGAACGGCTAATGCATTTTATAGAGAAGTCTTTTTTTACATGGCTTAGAGACACTGTTGTCAATTTAGCCTTCGATTTTTGTTTTTTTTTTCAATTCGATTAGCCATTCAAAAATCTAGCCGTAAATATATAACAAATTCGCGCATAAGAATATGTGTAACAGCGATCTACGCCAGTGTTTTAACTACAACAAATATCGGTTAATCCATTCCAGCACGGCAATGTTTTTTTAACTTTAAAAATGATATTAGACATTTAAAAGATTATACTTATATTTATAAGTATAGCCGCGTTTAATAAACTTTTCAAGCATAAAAAATGTTTAGGTATCAATAATTCCGTGATATCAAATGCTACATTGCTTCCATCAAGTACCATCTGTTAATAGACTACTGTCAAAAAGTTAAGATAGTTCCGTCATTTAGATTAAACCCGGAACCAAACCAAGGAAAAGCCTAATAAATACTATAGGGACTCTGCACCATCGAACGGTAAAAAGTGGTTTACTGACTTTCGATGTGGTCGCACAAGTACAAATGACGCTGAACATTCTCGACGGCCGACTGAGGTCAATACACCCGAAGATCTCGAAAAAATCCACGATATGGTGTTGGTCGATCGAAGAGTAAAAGTGCATGAGATTGTTGATCCCTTACACATTTCATATGGCAGTGTGGTTTCGATTTTACATGATCAGTTCGGTTTAAGAAAGCTGCCTGTAAGATGGCTGCCGCGCCGCGTTAGCTCTCAATTGACCATAAACGTAATCGTGTGACAACTTTAGAGTTGTTTAACCGAAAACCGAATGAGTTTTTGTGACCTTTTGCAACTGTGGAAGAAACATGGATCCATTACAACAGTCCGGAGACCATGCAACAGCCTAAATAATTTGGGAACCGGCTTCGAAGAAGGCCAAGGTGACTTTGTCGGCCAACAAGGTAAGGGCTACAGGTTTTAGGGATGCACAAGGATAATCCACATCGATTCGACTTCAAAAGGGAAAAACAATAAACGGCGAATATATAAATATAAATTAAATTAAATATAAAATAATAGTCAATCAATATATAAAAGTTGGTCAATAAAAGTTATTTTTTGTCAAGATAATGTACAGGTGCACGGGCAATACTGTTGGGTTACGAATTGGTACCTCATCCACCATGTTTAGCTCCAGTGACTATTTCCAATTTCCAAACCTAATGAAACGGCTCGGTCGAAAGTGATTCAGTTCCAATGATGAATTTATTGATCAAACAAATCTCTATTTTATGGACCTCCAAAATTCATATTTTTTGGAAGGTATACCAAAATTGGAGAAACGTTGGACTTAGTGTGTTGAGCTTAAGGCGTTAAAAATTTTTTGAAATATATTTTTTTTTGCAAAAAAAATTGTTTTATTCGAAATGTCACGGAATTATTAATATGCCGCCTCTATGTTTGACATGGGTTTACTGGCATGATAGTCGTGAACACTTCCATCACACCACGACGGCCTATTATCTGGACATTACGAGTATTATTTTATAAAAAAAACATTGCGGTTGTTTGACAAGGTTTGCACTTTCTCAAGACTCCTCGGAGGAAATCGAGCCATCTAGAAGGGAAGATAGGTGAAGCGAAACACTAAGCTAGCTTACACACCATTTACATTTTTATTTTTTTAAATAATCTTGAAGACTTTATCAGTACTTTTGGTCTAAAAAATTACTAATAATAATGGATCAGTGCCTATGCGAGAACTCCGCATTAAATTCATGTTGAAATTTGTTTTTCAATGGAGATGTTGAGGGTTTTGCGGATTTTTTTTTTAATTTTTCATAGATTTTTTTTTGATTGTCAAAAAAAAAACATCCATTGTATAGCTGTGTTCAGGTACTAAACAGGGATTTAATAGGAAATTATTCGCTTAAGAAATGGGTTAAAGCCACATCCTGCCACCTAAATTTCCAAAACCTGGCTTTATCTTACGAATTGCTTGCTCGAATGTCGCTCTAAGGATCTAAATCGTTAATGGTTTGTCCGCAAAGCATAGGTCCTTAACGACTATCGATGGTGGCACTACCATATTTTACTAAAAAAAAACTATACTCGAATCAAAACATTCCAAAGCAAAAAAAACAATCGATGTATCGACGATGCTATCAAATTGCCATTACGTTTGCAACTTCTTGAAACATTCAGACTATTTATATTCTGAATCTTTGTAGAATTCTACGACGATCTAACTAAATATGTCGGTCTTTCGAAAGCGGCAACTTATAATGATGTGGAATAACCATCCAACAAAGCACGAGAATAAACAATGATGTGGAATAACCATCCAATAATGAACGGACGCATTGAAGAACCCACTAGTGGGTACAGCATTTGGATCCAAAATATAAGAAAGTGTTAGTAATTATAAAAAATATACGTACGTATTTTATATTGTTAAGCTTACCTAATGCTTTATAACACTAACAGTGGCAGCGGTACACCGAGAGTGACTGATTAAATTGCTACTTTCAACTGTGGAACGATGTTAGAGAAAAACAATCGACGGCCACAACAAAATTTAACTACCAATAGTACCATTGATAGGTTGACACCTCTACTTCATGGTAACCCATAAACGGCGTATAATAGCAGCTCAGAGTTGGCAAATTGACATCCGAGATGGCTGATCGAGGTATGGCACTGAAACCTTATTTTTATCCTAATCCATGTTTATAATCTCCGGCCACATTAAATGGTTTATTAAAACTCTATAACATTTTATTTTAACAAAAAATCACACATGACACACCTGTTTTATAAAAATATATGATTTTATGCTAAAAAATAATGAAACTGGAAAAGGCGTCATCGGCGAATTTTTATTGGGTACAAATGTACCTAATATGAGATAAGTGGAATTATAAATCAACTTAAACCGACAGTTCGAAGACATTTTAAATAATTTTACAACGCGAAAAAGCAGCAATTAATAGGTTTATTATATTCTATTAATTATTTTATTGCACTTTGTATTTTTTTGTTTGCTTCGGAGGAATTCGCCGATGGACCCTCTTGTTGTTCAATTCTCTTCAGGGAACAATGTTTCCATATTTCTCATAATTTTGTATGATGTAGTAAACTTACCATGCTAGTTACCTTAAATAAACACGGCTAATACTCGTATCTACACTACGAATTACACTGTCAACTCTTCTTCAGGGGTACATGATTTTTGCGAGAAGAAACAACTTAGGTGATGAAAGAAAGTCCCCAAACGGACATGGTCCTGGTTGGCCTCAGTTATAGTCTATGGGCCGAGAAGTTTAGTTTTTTTATTTTGTGGTGCAGTATCGCATGAGTTTTTGCCAATTTTCGTGATGAGATGTCTTAAGTGAAATCTGATGACGATAAGTTTTGAAGAACACTTTACTTCCCTATTTCTGAGTTTGTGGTGACCTTTTCTTTCTTTTTTTTGAAGAAAAGTAAAGAAACTAGGACTTTTAAACAGGAGATTTAAGTATTTATATGTTCTACAAAAATGTAACACAGATAATTTCAGTTGTGGTCACCAAAAACGACAAATTAATATCTCAAGTTTTAGCGTCTTCTTTTGTTCCTTATTTAAGGAAGTTGAGTAAATTTGGGTGGAAATTGAAATTGTTGCGCTTAAATGTTCCACTAAAGTACTAGGATAATCGTTTGAGTAAAAGTCGCCTAAAATTAAAAAAGGATATCGTCATTAAAAATTAATCGTTTTCGTCCTTTTTAATTTTTTTTACAGAATTTTATTTTTGCCAAAGCGACAAATTTATCATTTTTGTTTGTTTTTTTTAGCAAATTGCATAATTGAGGAATTTTCAGAAAATTGTGATGGTTTGTACCACGCATCGTATTTTTTTGCCCGATTGCAGATGAAAATCCGAATAATTTGGTTTTAAAGGCGGAACTTAATATTTTCTGTTCAGTTTAAATTCAGCGTATACCCCCCACAATAGAAAGCACTGAACTCTGACCTTGGATTGTTTCTAGGAAATGCTATAGATGTGAATACAAGACAGAGAGACATCGTTGAATCAATTAAAAGGAGCAAAAAGGACTTTACCAATGCGAAAGGCGCTTGGTCGTCGTCATACCCCCTCATTAGAATGACACGACACGCCAGTAAACTGTAAATCTTTTTCGCGACCATATTGCAACGCTAGTTACATTCGACTATTTTTCCAGCTATAATAACAGTTGTCATTGAACCAATTACATTTTACGTCAATTCAAGAAATTAGGCAAATTCATTTTGCATTAAGTGCGCATAAGGTGCCCTGCAAAGTCGGTGCTGGGTTCCGGCTGATGGCGTTTTGCATATTTGCCTTCACAAACGCTTTAACTGATACTCGTATGTAAGTGTGGATGTTGGGCATGCATATGCACACATACTGGCATGTTTGCATTTCCCCTTTATTTTATTTGCATATGCACGGGTGTTGTTGGTTGGTTAGTTTGTTTTGCTTTCCTTTTTCCCACTTCCATTGCCATTTGCAGAATGAAACAACAACAACAACAATTTTATTCATTTATTTTTCATGTTGTTTTAATTAATCTTTATTCATATCGAGTGGGCGGGCGCTACGAGACCACCCATCGCCGGAGAGCAGCACGCGGCTCCACGATGACCGTACAAATGAACGATTGATTTTGTACAAAATACATGCCAATGTCCCTGCGAGCCTATTCACATGGCGAACGTGATGCTGTCCTTGTACTGATGCACAGACTCGTCTCTGCAGGGATGTACGTTCCTTTATTATTTCATATGACAACGTTAGAAGTAACGTCATTATCACCACTTATTTGTTTGCACTGCATAGCCATCGAAGAACTACGGATCTAATCATTGACGGGCTTGGGTGAATAAGTTGCGGTCGAAGGGATTTAGAAAGATTTTTCCCTTTTAGTTAGAGTGTAGCGTAAATTTGGGCTGACGTGGTGTGATGGTTGGTGAGTGGGACTATCATACATGTAAAGCCAGGTTCTTATCCGTGAAGAAACGCCTATAAATTTTGAGCAGAGGGTTTTCACCTCTTAAATGTCGGCGTCTTTACGAAGAAGATATCAACCTCTAAGCCATGCAAATGCTTTCTTTAAAATACATCAGCCATTCAAAGCAGGTCCCGTCCACTGAGTACAAAGATTGATTTGAGAGAAGTTCCCCGCTTGGCCCTTAATGGTTTCTTTAACTATGAATGTATTGCAAATAAGTCATTTCATTTGCGACACGTCGAAGACCTCTGAAGTCTGACCATGAGTGACAATATTTAAAAAGTATTATATAATATGGTGGTGGCACAACAATATTATAGCCATACTATGATTCCCACAACCATACTATGAAACCCACAACAGTATTGTGCTCTTCCAATATTGTCACCCCAACAATACTGATTTTCTTCTTGTGTTTTTTACGACCAGGTGTTCATGCAATATCGAATGTATGCTGGTGGAAGAAATGCCCAAGAATGCCTTTATCTCACGGTATGTTACATGACGATCTTACATTATCAGTTCACGGACGGCATCAATGTTCTCTGCCACAACGGCCGTTTATGGACGACCTTCGTCTTCGAACGAGCGTCGGCCACGATTGAATTCATTTTTCACAGTGCTTTAGGATGGTGCTTCATCGTCATACAAAGATTTAAGTTCGTCGATGCACTCTTGTCGTGATAATCCACGTCGAAAGTTGTGAAAAATGATCGCACGAAAATGTTCACGAGTTAATTCCATGTTCACGAGTTAATTTGCCTATTTGATTTTTTCAAGTCACTGTAAACAACACAAATGATGGCCGTACGTCAAAACGTTCTGAGTACGTTTATGCTAAAAAATGTCAAACTTTCCAATGGAAATGCCAGATGGCGATAGGCAACACTTAGTGTTGCCTAGGCCAGAAATATAAATAGCGATCCTATAAGCATATAAGAATCTAAAAATGACTAATGTCACCACACAAACGATCAGCGATAAACAGGTGCAAACTAGTTCAAAGCTCAATTGTACACTATTAATTAATTCGTGACTTTTGCTCGTATATGATTCGAATAAACGCTCAAATACTCGAGATACAGTCAAACCGACGTATAATCAAGACTTGATACGAGTAGTTTCACTATAATTTGTGAATATTGTAAACATTGAAAAAGTTGATTAGAAATTGGCCCGAACTACAGAATTTCAAGTAGTAGAGCAGACTTTCAGTTCCAATCACAAAATATTATTAATCATAATGGGGTTTCGGTTGGACGTACCAAAAGATGATTGTTATAACAGTATTATTGAACTGACAACTTAATATTCGGTCACATTAACCGAATGATTTACAAATTACTAGTTCTTTAAAATCATACGATGATAACTATTACACTGAGCAACAAAAAAATTTTTTTTTTAAAAGTCTAGGGTTTTCCAGCTGAATTAGACTAATTTAGATGCCCTGAGTCCGAAAATGACCTTGGTTTTGTTCTATCAGGTCAGGATTTTTTGCTACAGAAATTTTTAAAAATCGATTTTTCGTAAAAAAAACATTTCTTTGGATCATCTGCTGAGAAACCCCGGAAGATTTTTTCCGTTTTCCTCAAGAAATAAAAGTCAACGTATGCAAATTTATTAAGTTTTTATTTACTCCATCAAATTAAATAAGCATATTTATCATAATATTAGTATAACAATGAGCGTTACGTGACACAAAAGTTCAGAGTTCACGGCATAAATCGGCGTTTCTTAGATTCCCGTTTGTGAGCAGCTGCTGGGTTGTCTCTCTTCAGCATCCAGCAGTAGTCCGCCATCATGACTGCGTCCCACCTCCCCTGGTACCTATCCTCCATTTGGCGCATGTCCTGATGGAACCTTTCTCCCTGCTCGTCGCTCATCGCCCCAAGGTTTTCAGGAAACTTCTCCATGTGTGAGAACAGGAAGTGCATTTTTATACTCATCAAACACCCGAGCTTTTGAAAGGCCTCTATCATGCTGCTGATGAGTCTGGCGTGGTTTGCTGCCTTCGTGTTCCCCAGGAAGTTCTTCACCACCTGCACAAACGATTTCCACGCGGCGCACTCTAACGTGTTCATGGACTTTTCGAACTCTGTGTCCTTTATGAGCTGCCGTATCTGTGGCCCATCGAAAATGCCGGCCTTCAGCTTCTCAATGGTCAGTCGCGGAAAGGCTCGGCACAGGTAGTTGAAGCACCTCCCATCCTTGTCCAGAGCACGCGTAAACTGTTTCATTAACCCAAGCTTCAAGTGTAGCGGTTAATTAGACTTACATACTACTATATATACAATGACAGAGTTGCCGGATAATGACGTTATCATTTAATAGCAAAAGATGAATTAGGGTTACTAAGTTAGCGTATTATTAAATTAGGAATTTATTTCAGGGTATATAACAGTTTTCATATGTCCTGAATAATCCCCTTAAAACCCCTAATATTAGCATATTGAAGCGTATAAAAAGGCTTACATTTCAGGGAAAAATGGTCATTTAGGCCTATGGCTGTATCTCAAAAAGTTGACCTGATACAGCAAAATCAATGTGATATTCGGACTCAGAACACCAAAATTAGTCTAAATCAGCTGAGAAACCCATGACTTTTTTTTGGTTGTTACCCAGTGTTATCAACGTATTGTACAGGGTGGCCCAAATAAGAGCAGCTGATGTGAAACAAAAATAACTTTTTTATTTTTTAACATAATTTATTTTTTCTTTTTGCAGATTATAACTGAACTCTTGGAAATTTAAAAAGAAAACGTACAGTCCACAACAACGCATTAAAACTATCGATTTTTATTATTCTTCTCAACGATCAATTGTTATGACGCAGCGAAATTATCGCTGTTTTTTCAACGTAAGATCAGCGCCCACATCTTCCATGCTTACAAGTTTAGTTCGCCGTTTTGAGGAACTGGGTTCAGTTGCCGACCGTCCAGGAAGAGGTGCTCATCGAAATATTCGTACTGAAGAGAACGTGGAAGCTGTGCAGCAGAGTGTTGCAAATGATCCATCTGTCTCAACTAATGAAACGCCAGAAACGGTCTCCGGGGCTTCTTACAGAATAATGATCGACAACTTTTTGCAGCCAATAGTGGAGCAACATCCTAATTTGTGGTTTCAACAAGATGGATCCACTGCGCATACTGCTAGGCAAACTATGCACATGCTGCGTGAAGTTTTTGGTGAACGCATAATTTCAAAAAAATCAGATTTCCCTTGGCCTCCTCGTTCACCAGATTTAACAGCGCCCGATTTTTTTATTTAAAAGACAAAGTGTATGTTAACAAACCACAGACACTTGGACAGCTCAAGCAGAATATTTGAGACAAACTACGGCGCCTGCAACCAGAAACATTACGCCGTGTAATGCAAAATGCACTTAAAAGAGCCAATGCCTGTATCGAGCAAAATGGTGGTTATTTGTCTGATGTCATATTTTACACATAGTCACGTTAAATTTCCATAAAATGTATTTAACATATAAAAATAAATCATTTAAAAAAAAACGTTATTACAAGAGTTATACGTGTTTAACTTCACTAGGTCTCATTTGGGCCACCCTGTATATACAACTACGAGTAATAGACCGGTGATACCAGTCAAATGCATATAAAATAATCAGTTGTCATAACTGGTGCTTGTGGCGCCAATAGTTTTGCAGAACATTTATTCTTGTAACTAATTGTCGGTAGTGATGACAAACTATTCAGATAAACAATAATTTATTTAAAATTTATATATTGGAAAAACTTTTATGGTCCGAATGTAGGCATAGTTGAAAAGAAATATTCAAGCTGATTGGAATGAAATGCATTTTGTCGGAAATGTAATTTATCTTTCTCCCAACAGGACGCTAAGAACATTTTTAATAAGAAATTCTTTATAGAAATGTTTAATAGGGCAAATAGTGGTGCACACAGAGAAAAACTCAGTTGGCAATCGGTCCGAATTACAAAAATTCAGTACGATTATGATACTTTCTGTTGCATTCCCCAATATTCTATGGTTTTGGTGGTAAAATGGTGCGACCGAATTCGGTTAGTATATCCGATTTATTGAGCCGTGGCATTATCGTAGCTACCATCTTACAGCTACGATAATGCCACGGCTCAATAAATCGGATATACTAACCGAATTCGGTAAAACTATTGGTTGTCATAACTGATGGTAATGGCAACAGAAAGCTAAAAAAACGGTCCAATGACATAGAGAATGGGACCTAAGGGTAAAAAAAAATCAATTTTCATTTTTTTTCTTTTTTTGATGTGGACAACATCTTAGCATCGAATGAGACCGATACCATGCCCCAAAAGTGTTCCCTCCCAGAGATATGAACGTTTTATGAAAGTGAAGTCGACGATTCTAAGCGCAAATAGAAAGGGACCTAATCTTTAAAATGGATCTCCTGAACAAAACTGGTTTTTCACCTTAAGTCCCTTTCTACTTTGCGCGCGACATATGCCGATTTTGATTATTAACTGTCCGTTTTGTCAATGCGGATGTTTTTTGGGTCTCATAAACCAAAACGTCCGCCAACTGTGCCGGATTAAGTGCGTGCACAAAAAATTACGATTTTTTAACCAAATATCAAAAAAAACTGTATCTTTTACCGAGGTACCTTAAGTCCCTTAGCATTTCCCCCTGGGCCAATTTCTTCCATTTACAATCCCAAAGAGCTTATGACCATAAGCCATCATCATGAATAATTTAACGATCCCAGCTTCATCCGTTTGACCGCTATCGTGCTTTCCACAAGGGCGGATGAACGCACGGCCCGACAGACACACGAATGGACACATGGTCGGACAGACAAACGGACTGACGGACATGGCTTGACCGTCTTAGAACAATCAATAATAGGGTCTCGGATCAATATTTCCTGGTAATGCAAACGAAATGACAAATAAAGTACAAGTATTCCATCCACACTTGCACAGCGAATCACGAACAGTTTGGCAACAAATATTGTTATACATTTCTTAATTATAATCAGATCCAAAGATTTACATTTTTACCCATTGTGAGCCGATTAAAAATATATTTTCACCGCTGTTTTTTTTTTTGCCAAAATAGCCAACTTTGTCAAAATATCATCGATGTGGGAGTACATATTTCTTATCTCATATCTGTAGCCAAGACTTTAGCATACATTTGAGGTCTTTTATGTCACATACATTCACCTTTAAAATTTAAATTTTATCTTCAAATTGTTGCTAACACTTTAAATCCAAAATGTGGACGGATTTAAAGCAGAAGATCGTTTCACTTGTACACACAAACTTAATTAGATTCGAAAGTAAAACCTGCTCATAACTCATATAACAAAAATAATATTTTCAAATCGAT
Source organism: Hydrotaea diabolus (assembly GCA_963513945.1). Taxonomy (NCBI): domain Eukaryota; kingdom Metazoa; phylum Arthropoda; class Insecta; order Diptera; family Muscidae; genus Hydrotaea; species Hydrotaea diabolus. Next base: position 1,922,192 of record OY740716.1, read on the forward strand.
AAATATAAAAATTAAATTAAAAAAACGTTATTTATTTTGGTCAGACAACCGAACACATACTAGTTAACATTAGTTGGTCCAGATATAAATGTTTGTGGTAATGACAACCGACTGCTAAGAATACTTACAATCTCTAACGACAATCAAAAACATGTTCCAATAATATTAATTAGAGTTACTTTGTCCTTTCAGACGGCAGAGTCAGTTTCCCTCTCTGAAAATTGGCGTGTACCCGATCAACAGTCGGGTGTAGCGATAGAATACGCAGTATCACTAACATTCGGTTGGCAAAAAATTCAATTGTCCTCTGTGTGCAGTAGGTTTCGGTCAGTGAGTGTAAGGATTATACCGTGCACAGCTCACTGATTTGAGAGAAGTTCCCCGTTTGTTCCTTAGCGGGATGTGAAGGCAAAGATGTAAGTATGAAAAAACATATCAAAACACAGGATAAATGACGTATGAAACTTGTGTGGGTAAAACGTATTTTACGAGTAGGAAATTTTTAAAAACCCAATTGGCATTATCGAGTAGGATATGTTTGTTTTTGTACGGCATCACAAATAGAATGTCGGTAATGAGTAGAAGCTGTTGCAAAGAATTTTAAAAATTCTATGAGAAAAAAAACTATACCAACGACAATTAAATTTTAACCATCACGAACAAAATTATTGAAATTCTCAGACGACATAACAGTCATGTGGATTTTAAAGCGACTTATCAATTTGTAGGCGAAAGGAAGAACACAAGGCAAACACGACTACAGTGCTCGAGTGATGAAAGGTCCTTAAAATGTCCTGACGCAAAATAAACTCTGCATATTTTTGTAGCAGACAACCCAAATAAAAAACCGATAAAAAGCGAAAAAAAAACAACAATACCGAACGAAACACAAAGAGGATGGTAATAAATCGGGGGCAAGGGAGAAAGTGAACTTGTGCCAAGTGGTAAAAAGCCAACATAAACTCTTTCTGCTGTGGAACGAACGGCAAAACATTAACAACAACAAGGAGGGAATGAAACGACTGTGACGCCGTTGTCGACAATGGCAGGTCTTTAATCCCTGCATCAAACAAAATGATAATGATGCGGACAGAGATGATGATAGAAAGGGCTTTGTAAAGGTTCTTCTCAAACACTCGACGGTAAATATTTACCATGTCGTGATACACGATAGCGTGATTTCGAATGGCTTTGGAAGAAGATTGATTTTCTCTTGAGACCACCCACCCCAGCACAGTGCTGCTCAGCCCTTAACTCTAGCGAACGAACCGATGCCACCAAAAAAAGTCGCCCCACACGCACTCAAGGCAGGCACGTGGACACCGCGGCTATGGCAATGCACCCCTGTCAAAGGGTGAACTCTTCAGAAGAGGCACTTCTCCAGTCGTGCTCGGAAAGAGCTGAATTGAATAGTTGAGGCGTTCGTACGTCCTCCTCAACTGCGTCTTCCACTTGTTGTGGACACAAGATTCACAGTTTGTTGGCGTCCACACCATTCTGTGGCAAATAGCAAACTAAACATTCATTAGACATGCAGAAACCGGAACTTTGTTTATTTTAATTAACAGAACTTTTATTTCAGTTAACTTAACGTACGAGTAACGCTACACAATAATGACACGTCCAGTAACTGGCACTAACACACACACACACAGAGAAAGTTGTCCTTATACTTGTTGATGGCTTCCGTCCGTGTGTACTCGTAGGGAAGGGTCCGTTAACTGTCGATGTGGCATTATCACTTGACTTGTCGTTATGCAGTCAATGAATATCTACGACTCAGCTTTCTTTTGTTATTCGGATACAAATGCTGCTGGGGCAGGATATAACAGGATATGGATATTACGTTTGTCGGTTAGAAGAACTACAAAGAACAAAGTTTTACTCCTACTTTTGCCAAATGAGACATCACAGCGTCGATCAAATGGACGCACTGTATTCCGTCCAAGACTTAATTAACCTTAACGACGACAAGTCGCATACAATTGCAACAGGCTCAATGTGCCAAAAGTTCAAATGGAAACCCATGAAATGGCGAAGTATAAGGTTGGCATCATAGTCCTGGGGAACTATAAGTTGTTACTGTGATGTTCATTGGCTGGGTGACACCGGCCGACACCATATCTAGTCTATATGGGGTTTATGCTCATGGAGACCTCAATGAGTGCTTCCGGCACGAGGTGTTTGGACTTAGCTAAGAAAGATGCAACGCAATAGCACACGCAACGTATCGTGGAGTGGTGGCCAAAACAAATGGAACCGCGATCTGCTAATGTGAAACTGATCTGTTTTTGTAGCGGCAACTGTGTGCCGGGAAGACACCCCTTGGCCGAAGACTTGCTGCATCGGGTCAATCCGGTACATAGCACCGGCTGCCGTGGACAGTGATGGCGAAAACAAATGAACCGCGATTCGCTATGGTAAAAACGATCTGTAATTTAGGTCTTTGTTCCCAAAAACATGTGAATAGAATCTACATAAAAAAAATCAATTTTCACTTTTTTTGTTTTGATGTGGACACCTTCTAAGCATCGAATGAGACCGATCTCATGCCCCAAAAGTGTTCCCTCCCAGAGATATGAGCGTTTTATGAAAGTGAAGTCGACGATTCTACACCAAAGATACACGTATTTAAATCTTTAAAATGGCTCTCCTGAACAAAACTGGTTTTTACCCTTAGGTCCCGTTCTATTTTGCGCGCCACATATTCAATATCCATATCATTCTTAGGAATGATATCTATATAAAAAAGTGTTTTTCAACATTGCCATACTTTTGTCTTTTTTTCAATTAATTCAATATCGGCCTGAAATAATCCAAATACAGCTTAAAATATTTGTTTTAGATCTCGGCAACTTTATCTTTTGTTATTTTGTTTTTTTTTTTTTTAATTTCTGTATAACATTACACAGTGTGACAGAGAAAAAATCCCTGGAAATGATACTATTTTTCTTGTAGATCTTGCTGAGTACAACAAGAAACCGGTTTTGAAATTTCCCAAACACCTCCAAAATCCGGAGTTACGGGTACAAAACCGGTTTTTCGGATCTTACGCTCTTGGTTGAATATCAACCGATTTTAAGTTTTTCGGCTGATTTGGAAAGAACACTATGAAGATTTTCGTGTAACTTTCTGTAGAAGAAGTGACCGGACATTGTTATTTGAAGAACATTTTAAGACTGGTGAAAATGACAGTAATCTCATATATTGCGCTGATGTACCCAAACTTTTTTCGGCATTAAGGCACAATTATAGGGCAGACGAATTTCGACTTTTCATTGACGGTTCATGTAGTAGTACGTATTTAACAAACATATTGATATTTAATAGATTTTATTCTTTCTTATAAAAAATCTGCTGTTTCTGGCTTGAAAGCTGTTTTACTGCATAACAAAAATCTGTTACCATCTGTTCCAATCGCATATGCGACTAGTACAAATACTGCGATTCGTCAGCTATGACTTGCATAAATGGAAAGTCGTCGCTGATTTAAAGGTTTCGACAATTTTGTGAGGTTGTTACATTAAATATCCATGTTATCTTTGTGAATGGGATAGTCTTGCACCAAATCGCTACGATCGCAAGGTATGGCCATCTCGTGACACATACATATCTAATAGGCAGGAAAAACGTTTAAAACGCCCCATTAGTTACAGCTGATAAGGTTGTTCTGCCACCACTGCATCTAAACTTAGGATAGATGAACCAATTTGTAAAAAAAACTTGATGTAAACGGTGAAGCTTTTTGCTATCTTAGAGCGGTGTTCCCAAAATTAAGCAAAGCCAAAATTAATTTCTTAACAGAAATAATATTTGCTATCGCATTTATCATCTCTGACGAATTTCAGTTATATTCATTGGACCTCAAATTCGTAAAGTTATGAGAGATGAGAATTTTATCAACAAGCTCAGTTCCGTTGAAAAAAACTCATGGAAGTGTTTTGTTGCACTTTGTGATAACTTTCTTGGTAATCACAGAAGCGACAACTATATCGCGATTGTTGATGAATTTTTGAGTGCGTATGGTGAAATGGGCTGCAACAAGTGAATTAAAATTCATTTCCTCCATTTACATCTAGACTTCTTCCCAGAAAACATGGGCCAGTTCAGTGATGAACAAGGCGAACACTTCCATCAAGAAATAATTACAATGGAAAAACGTTTTGAAGGAAAAGATAAAATAAAAATGATTTCCGAATATTGCTGGTCAATTTAACGGGATACTGAGGTAACTCAATAAAAAAACGGTCAAACAAATATTTCTGAGTAGTTTGGCCAAAAATTGTATTTTTTCAGAAAATGTTGTTTTAATAAAAGTTGAATAACTCAATTAGTTTCTAACGGATTTTTAAAATTTAATTTTATTCTCTTTATTATTAAGTTCAAAAATTGTTCGCTTCCTTTTAAAAAATTCTGTGTAAAAACGCATCCAAAGTTAAAAAATTACAAAAAAATCAAAAAAGTTTACAGGAAAAATATACAGTATTTTTTTCAATGTGATTTTTAAAGTGTATAGACCATTCAAAAGGCCGCAGTTTCTTCTTACCAAATCAACTTAAAATCGGTTGATATTCAACCAAGTGCTTAAGATCCGAAAAACTGGGTTTTTACCCGTAACTCCAGATTTTGGAGGTGTTTGGGAAATTTCAAAACCGGTTTCTTGTTGTACTCAGCAAGATCTACAAGAAAAATAATATCACTTCTCAGGTATTTTGACTTCATTCTTTTTTGTTACACTGTGTTATTTTGAGTGCTTAAAAGTTGATTATTTTGGGCTGAAATTTAATAGAAATACTTTCAAATTAGGAAATATTTTTAAAATGACCCGTACTAAATCACAAGAAGACAACTCGACTAATGTGCATAAAAACTAAGTTTCACGCATTATTTCTGAATTTCATACAAAGGGCAAATTTTAGTTACCTAACGGAGAGGTCGACCAGGAACAAATAATCGGACGGACAATTTGATAATCCAACAGGCGAAACATACGAGTATTCATTTACTACTTCGGCAAATATTGTTTCTTGTCGAAGCATCTCTGACCGCACGATCAGAATAGATTTTTAAAATAAGCAAAAGTGCATTTAAATTGCTGGAACATTAATAATGGACTGTCCCATTGAACGATGAGTCCAAAATAAATATCATTGGCAGCGACGGCATGTGCGACGTAAGACGGCAGGTAACAAACAGATCCCAGATTGATACTGCAAAATACGGAGGAGGCACCGTATCGTATATTCAGCTACTGGAGTTGGTCCATTGCATAGAATCCATAGTATGATGGTGGATGAGATGCCCCTGCGATGGTCATTTCACCATGACAAGGACCCCAAGAACTGTGCAAAAACATTTTGCTCCCCCATTTTTTTGAGATCACCACTGGCAATATCTTTACATCGGAAAAACCTAGAAACATCTGTATTCGTTTGTCTCTTCCTAATTTTATCAACCTTCGGAGCCGCTGGTTGCCATGAAGTGGCAGGTTAAACTTTTACTCATGGCCCGATTCTAATACAAAAATTCCCTAGACACACTTCATACCAAATTCTGAAGATCTGACAAGGATTAATAGGAAAAGGGAAGTAGTACAACAAATAAAGAGAAGAAACGCATTATACTTGGGACATATTAAGAGAAATACTTATATGAAACACAAGCTTGTGCAGAACATAATTCGAGGAAACATTGAGGGAAGACTCCCACGAGGAATCTCTCCACATCTTTGATACGTGGGTGGACTGGTATCAGAAATGTGGAAAATCGTTTGATCGAGACCAGAAATATGGATTCTTTTGTAGAAATTATGAAACAGTATATGAGAATATTTTCTTTTAGATATAAAAAATGATATTTATAAGTAAATGTTTTCGTAGCTAACAATCGGAAAAATAATGTGCAGGTGGCAAACCCTTTTGAAATCGGCCCGTGTCGGCAGATGATTCAATATAGCTCTCATACCCATTTAAGACCTTTTTGCTCTGTGAGCCACAAATGCAAATTTTGTTTACGAAGTAATGCAAAATTCGTCACCCATTGCATCTTATCGATCCAAGTTTTCAGTCTCCATTCAGAGGTACTGACGACTGAAGGACCGGCTTCTTCAAAATTCACATATTAAATACGATTGTACTAATATTTACCATAGTGCGCTGTAGTAAAGTAGTTACAAACTGTGTATAATTTGGAAAATACTCGTATTTGTGCGGAATAGTACATTTGACTGTTTCCCAACTGACGGTAGATGGCGCTGATTTCAACTATTGGCGGCGCTGACGAAATACTATATATGGCGGTAGAAGTAGAGCACAGTTTGCTTAAAAAATTAACTCAAAAAATATAATACTCGTAATCGAGTTTTAATGGGCAACAAATTGTCTTTCGTAGAAAAAATCTACCACGTGACCACATCTACGTGTGAATCTGTTCAATATTGGTCCATGTTTTTATATATACCCCATACAAATATCCCCTCCCGAATGGGAGTCCTGACGGTCTAGAAGTCACAAATGTCGCAGGGTTCGTTACACGCTGCCAATAACCAACCCTGGTGAAATTGGACTATAATGGTGCATGGCTTTCAATAGCCCTTTGCAAAGGACCGTCCCGATTTGTGGATCGGACCCTTTTCAAGCCATGATTTATTTCTAATCTATATCAACTCTGGTGATAAGGGTCAATATCGTCAATATCTTTATATAGCTACCATTAGTCTTACTTAATTTCCTCAAAATTCCATTGAAAAACGAACGGTGGACTTTTCTTAAATCAGGGAGCAGTGTACGATATAATTCCTGTACTTACTGACCAGGGCCTACTGTGCAACGCCGTCTCCGAACGGCTAACGCATTTTATAGAAAAACTTTCATATGGCTTAGTTTAAGTTTCCCACTTGAATTAGATCTTTGTTGAAATCCGTTGTGAACCGATTCATTTTCTGTATAACAATTTAGTATAGGGTATATTGTATTCCTGTCTGCCCGAATGTGCACTTCATTTTTTCACATCTAATAATAGCCTACATTCCACTGTGGTACCGGCTATTATGGCTTCTGTTGGAAGATATACCCTATGTTAAGTTTTCCGATCGATTCAGAATCACTATCTAATTCGATAGAGCGACGTCCGTCCCTCCGTCCGCCCGTCTCTGTCCATCTATCGTTGTAATCAAAGTATAGGTCGCATTAGTGAACCGATTTGGGTGAAACTAGGTACACTCTTCTAGTTTGGGCCAAGGACGAAGCCCATTAAATTGGCCCACAGCGATAAATCTTTTCGAATGGCTCCTGCAGCTCTAGAAGACACAAATTACACCCGTTCACGCCTAAATTTAGCATTGTACGTTATAAGTGACCAATAATTAACTCTGCTGAAACTGTACCACATAGGTCTATGTTTTCGATTAACCCCATACAAATTTCCTTTTGATTTTAGAATCTGCAGCTTAAGAAGCCTATTCCTACCACATTTCGCATGGAGCTTTACGAGCGACCAACACCCATGTGTAGTCACATTGTAACATATTGGTCCATATTTTTGACTACCTGCCACAAAATGGACCCTCCCGATTGGAGCTCCTTCAGTTCTAGAAGCCACAAATTATGACAAATAATGAAAATCTAATAAGGAACTCCAAAGTATTGAATCCGACCTTGCTCAAACTTCTGACACGTCCGACTGAAGCTTTTTTATCCTCCACCATACAATGGAGGGTATATTAGTTTTGTCATTCTGTCTGTAACACCTTGAAATAATCATCGGAGACCTTCGTAAAATTCTAAGACGATGTTGTCCGGCTGTCCGTCTGTTGAAAACAAGATAGATATATGTAGATGGGCTACATAGCTCTACGGGAAGTTGTTGTGGGAGACCCTCAACCGACACTACCTCATAAAAATTAGTTTTTTATTTGGAAATATCTGTCCAGTTTCTTGAAATTCCAAAAAATAATCTCTATATAGGCGCAATCATCTATGTAAAAATGGTTTAGATTGGGCCACCATTTCTTGTACCTCCCATACAAACGGCCTTATGGGCCTTGAGAAATAATATAACTATAACTCACACAAACTTGACCTATCGAAATGAAATTATTTTTTTTACACATCAAGATTTCTATATACAACACACTTCTACGCTGAATTCGGTTGAGATCTGAAAGGTCCTACTGGTACCTCCCACACTAACGGTCTCATGGGCCTTGAAAAATAGTATGACAATAACTTACCACACATTTGACCTATCGAGACGAAATTTTCGGCATAAAGATTAATATATAGAACAGACTTTTGCGCTAAATTTGGCTAAGATCGGAAAGACCCTACTGGTACCTCCCACACAAAAGGTCTCATGGGCCTTGAAAAATACTATGACAATAACTCACTACAAACTTGACCTATCGAGATGACATTTTCTACATAAAGACTTTTATTTAGAACACACCTCTGCGCCAAATTCTGTTGTGATCGGAAAAGTCCTACTGGTACCTCCCCCACAAACGGTCTTGTGGGCTTTGAGAAATAATATAACGATAACTCACCACAAGCTTGACCTATCGAAATGAAATTTTGCACATAAAGATTTCTATATAGAACACACTTCCGCACCAAATTTGGTTTTATTTGGGAATCTGGTGGAGGGTATCCAAAGTTCGGCACAACCAAAATTAACATTTTTTACTTGTTTTACCTTTATTTCCTTTCCATAAATTCCTTAACGTAATTACCAAGCTGACTAAAAGGACTAAAAGCATTAGATTTAAAGATTCATCAATTTGATGAATTCTGACATCATTTTTCTACATGTTGGCAGACAACAATTTTTTTTTTTTAATTTGAAAATTATACCTTGATGAAAATTATACATTAATTCGATGAACATTATACATAAATTTAATGAAAATTGATCATCAGTCTGGTGGATATATAGATTTATTTGAAGAACGTTGTGCATGACAAATGATTTTTTGCTTAATTCAAAGTCAGATTTGAGACCATTGAACTTTTCATTTAATAGAAACCTAATATTTGTTAATAATAGAACGCAATCAAAAGTTGCTAGCATCGATTATAGCGCAGTTTCGATCATCAGACCCTAATGTTGATGTTGACTACTCGTAGTACTTCAATTTGATGCCTTCAACAAAATGCCTTAATACTCGTAACTAAATAATTCAAATTGAAGAATTTATTCTTCAAGTTAGTGAATTTCTTTATGCTCTTTGTGTAGAACTATTGAAGAATCTTTTGCATTGATTTGATGTACATACTCGTATATGTTTCAGTGTAGCAATGTAAGTGTTTGGTCCTCACTTCTTTCTGACCCATTAAAAAAATGCTGGCTGAAAGTATACGAATTCTTAAAGTAATAGGGGATATTTTTTTTTGTTGTCATTGACCTCGGATGTTTCAGTTTGTATATTTGCATATTTTCCAAGGTACCATGCTGGAAACCCCCCTCAGTATTTTAATATCGACTACCTCAATATGCCTTCCAGTGGCAGTGCTTTTGTTTCCCTCTTTCAACGTAAGCACGCTCTAAACTCTTTATATATTACTCGTAAGCTGTGGCTCCCCATTGCAACAACCCTACTGGGAGGGTACTTCTGGGGTAAAACTTCAGGTGTGTGTCCGTTGCGTAGTCTCTTATTGTCCATAATATGCAGATTATTCGATTACATTCGCATCATCTCAATTTATTAACATCCACTTTTCAATAAGAGATACAAAATCGTACGTACCACCATCCATCTACGATATTCCAGAAATGGGAAAACCCTAAAGTGTTCGTGATCGGATTAGCTTATTACCTTTTTCGATGAAGAACACAACAAGCAAGCAGCTAAAGCTTTTTTCAATTTCTTTGCGGATTCCATTCAATAGACATTCGTTATCCTTTTTCGAAAAGAGCACTGGAGAAGGGATTTCTTTTGAGAACTTAACAATCTTGTATACGGGCATGATAACTTGTGTATGCAATAAATAGTAATTGCATATTGCAACACCTACTACACACACACATGTACAACTACAGAGACGCCAATCCCAACATCGACACGAACATCAACACCGCAGGACCATTTCCCTCCTCCGCGAACCCGATGGGGGAAAACCTCGGCAAACTTGTGTTCGAAATAACTGTTGCATCCTTATTTTTTATGTTGCCACAGGAAACACCAGCAATGCAACCACAGACTCTGTGAGTGACTATGTGTGCGTGTGTGTGAGTAAGTATGGATGGGTGTAAGCTGGCTGCATAGAACCGCAACTAACAACATAATTTTCAATGAATTATACACCAGCAGCTCTAGTCCTTCCATAAGCTTCGGAGCACATGAGGCATAGACAGCGAGGCCAAGAGAGTATCTTCGCATCGAGTGAGTACACGGCTGGCTACATGTTCCATACTATTCTTCAGGACTTCATCAGGCTTAAAATGAAGGTTTTATGGGACTTTTTCCCCAATGAGGAACAAAAAAAAACCTAAATGGAAACCTAACCCTACATTTTCGATACTCGTATCAATAAATAAGTACTTGCATGGAGGCAGGTGCCTCCTCGTTTGAGTGTGTCCGTGCACGAGTGCCTCCTGGAGCGTTGTAATGATGCCCAGTTATTTGCAAAATACTCACATGGTCTTCTTTCACAGACACGAAGGTGGCAATTTTGCGCTAGTGTTTTGAACTTCAATATCGGGTAAACTTTATGCTCGTTTTGCATATGTAAGCAAAATAATTTCTCTAATGCGAAATTCTTTAGGGAAAGGTCGTTACCCGTAGTATTGGTTGGGACCATCATTTGAGGCCATTGTTTGTTTGGGCCAAATGGGGGAAAAAATGGCTTAGCTCTTGATGAGTTTGCCGACATTCTACGTAAGAGTAATTAAACACAATCAGCATAAAATTGTTAATAAATTAACCTCTTTACAAACATTTGCATAGCATACATACATACATTGGTATGAATACCAGCATGTGTATGAATAATTCATGGCACCGCATGCCAGCAGCATTGCACTGAAAGAAAAAGCGGAATCAAACCAGTGGACCGTAGGTAATTTTTGGAAAGGTAAGAGGTAGAAAAAAGGGATGCTTAGGTTAAATTTGTCCAGTCGTGACTGAATCACCCTGTATATATGAGCCGTAACGCAGCCCAGGATTCCCTTAAGACCATCAGCCAGTGAGGAACAAAACTTGCATGGACAAAATTATGACTTTTTGCTAACAAGTTCCATATCTATTACGTTTTTGCTATCCAGTCTTAAAAAAAACACACCTAATATTGTTTGTTGGCAAACCCACAAAATGAGGCCCATCTAGGAAAATGCTGAAAACTGGTTTTTGTTTCAGTGGGAGTTGAGATTTGTGCAACTGATGAGTAGAAAATATCATCAACTGTCTGCTGCAAAGGCAGAGAACTGAAAAGCAGAATTATGAAATTGACAACAATTGTCATTGAATCAATGAAGCTTTTAAATAATTTTATGGCGATAAAATGATCACATCCTTTTGTTATGTATTATATTATATATATGTTACATTTTTTCAGTGTACCCACATGCAAAGCCTTATGACTGTATATAAGTATGGACATGCCCAAATCGGCTATCCTGAGGATGTAGTTGTGGTCACTTGTCTCAAAGGTCTAAATATTACAAGCGGCAACAACATTCATAATCGCAACAATTGCCGCTAGTCCTTTTGTTGGTTTGTGGCCCCCTGGCTCAACGTCACGACAGATTTGAATTATCCGCGATTCGTCGATTCTGTTATGTTTTTACACAGGATCACAAACAATGCAACCGCAAACAATAATTGTATTCAAATCTAAGCAGAGAGTTTAGTCTCACCATCGAGAAAAATAGTCTATGCACCTATGCATGAATTGTTAGATGTGGAGCTGAATAAGCACGGAAATTATTTTCGCAAACACGTCCCATTGATTTGTTGTATGCCTTCCACCATGTGGTGGATGTAGTGTAAAGGCGATGCAAAGAGAGGTGCTGGGGGTGTTGAAGACCAGACCCTGCCAGTTTTAAAATTTCCCCAGAATTTTCAGCTTATGTCCATTAGGGTAGAATGAAGTTTGAACGTCCAAAAATGATGACATTTATTTTGAGTAAAATGTTTTTGACCGACTGTAGAGTAATGTACTGGGTGAGCGATTTAAGGTTTAAATCGGCTGTAGAAAAAGTACTGACAATTTTTTTAAATTTCTGGTTTTATTCGAAAGGTTGAACTTTGTCATTTAATAAAGGAACACAATATCATTCAACTGGTTCGGCAGTACCATATCCGATTAACCCGATTTATTCAGTACATTTTCGACTCTTAGGGTCGAATCTCTGAATGGCAACTTCGATTTCATGTTTCAACGCTTCAATTGTCTGTGGATGATTTGCGTAATATTTATCCTTAATGACTCCCTACAGAAAATAATCCAAACAGCTCAAACCACAGCTCCAAGGCGGCCAATTAACACAATCCCAATGTCATATAGGGTGAATTTTTGGAAATAAAAATTCGTTAAGCATGGAGCGGTAACGCTCACCGTTGACGATAACGGCGACTCCTTGCCCATTTTCGAATAAAAATGGCACAATGATGCCGCGAGTGACTCGTTGTGGATGCATTGGCTCTATAGTCAAGTGTGGGATCTCTGAACCCCATATGCTGCAGTTTTGCTCATAGACATAACCACCAAGATGAAGATGAGCTTCATCTTAAAACATGATTTTTCATTTTTTCTTCTTCATCTCCTTTCACACAATCTTCCGAGCCAGTTGTGGTAGTTAAATGACAAAGTTCAAGCTTTTCAATGTAACCAGAAATTTGAAAAAAAAGTATCAGTACTTTTTTTAACAGCCGATTCATATTTAAAATTTTAAATGTCCCACCCTATATATTGTCTATGGTGACACCATCTATTTATACCGGTACAGAAAATTATATCGACTCTAACCGACCGTTTATACGACTAGAATCAGCCGAATTACATTTATTACTTAACGGATGTGCGAGATGCGGAGGGAGTGAACATACTCACAGAGAGCATATCTGTTGCCACAACCGAATGTGGGTGGTTGCACGTATTTTCCATGTATTCCATCGCTATAACCGAATGTCGATTAGGTACACAGCAATATTCAGTAGTGTAAACTGACAGTATGTATGTTGAAGAGGCAAAGTTTCGGTAACTAATTAAGATGATTATTGGAACTAAATTTGTACATGTATTGGTTGTTGTTTTAGATTATTGGCTATAAGAACTCTTTCAATTCGGATGTCATTAGCACGAGCATTTGTTAACTGAACTAACTGACAATTAAATTTTATGTTTTCGGCTATCTGACATATATAATATTTTTTTTCATTCAATTTTTATATTTAATGATTTGAAAATTTGTATGGTAAGATCGGGCTTTTTTTAAAACTTGGTTTTTACTTTGAATCTAATAGAGTTTGTGCTCATGCATCAAATTGATGAAGTGGATCAAAAAAAAAATTATAGTTTTAAAGTTTCAACTATCTTGACTTGAACAGTTTTTATTCTGGTTCGAGACCTTTTTGTTGTTTCTTTTTCGGACTTATACGGGAGTCTCATTTGAATAACTGAGAATTTCCCTTTGCGTGAAGTCTTCGAACTGCGCGTAGAGCAATCTTCATATTATTTCCACCAATTCCGTTTCTCATGGGCTTTCGTTAAAAAACAAAGATGCAAAAGCACAGAGTGTGTGTGTTGTACATGTATTCGTGTATGCGTTGTACATTAGGGCTTACCAATCCTTGCTCAACTATTTTTAAGATAAATCTGATTATGATACATTATTCTAGTGGAGTAAAGTGGAATTTTAAACCTAAATATTTCCGACTTCGTAAGTGTACTCGTAATGTGCCACAAAATACCTCAAATGAATGCTTGAAGCCTTGGCTGCATGTGATGAAAATATATGTATAAGCTTTTATATCGGTCATATTTGGTAGGTTATTAAAAAAAGTGGATGAAAAAAATTTAGATTAGTAAATCGCCTCTGTGTCGATTTTGATTCCCATTCTAAACATAACTCAATATCAAATTTTATTAAAAAACTATTTTTTTAGAAAGAAGATATTCTGATTTTATTTGAGACGATCTATACTAATATAATATTAGTAGTAATTTAGAAAATCCGCTATTCTTAAAAACATTTAAACAATTTCTTTTAAAAAAAGAACCTGCCCCAACTGTAATTAATTAGACAAAATTTGTTTACTTTTCTTCACTTTCCAATCGTAGGGATAAGAAGTTAGAATGTTCTACAAAAACAAACTCCATACAATTTCACTTAAGACATCTCATCTCACAGCGTCGCTATATAAAAATTTCCTTGGTCCATAAAAAATAACTCGGAGCTACGAGGGCCGCCCTTTTGGGAAATTACTTCAATAACCTAATCCGAACTTTTCTTGCGTAGTGTAACGTTTTACAACAGCGAACCAAACCTGGTTTGGTTATAACAAAGCATTTATTTGTTGTCACCACCAATTAGCGGTTCTAAAGTACTTCATAATTGGCTGGTTGCCAAAACCACCAATTTTTACTGAATTTGGGCGATAAAACCGACTTATTGGTTGTAATTATCGTATTATTATCGCAATTGCCATCTTATGCATTGTCGAACCATTTCATCATCACAACCATGAAATGTTCGTGATTGCAACATAAAGTCTGTCTGCCCAACCGAATTTTTGTAGTTCGGACCGATTTCCAACTGATATTTTCTCTGTGTGTTCATTTAAACTAAACAGCAGTCAGGGCAGGATAACATAGTCAATGGCCATTATCACGACAACTTAGATTAGAAAAGCGTATAAGAAACAGCTGCAAGACTCAAACAAAAAAAAATACATTGGGACATGACTGGGTCCCGGTGGGTTAAAATCGCTGTTTTGCTTAAATAATCGCGCGAGTATTATGCGACTCCATGCAATCGATCTTCAACAAATTCATTGATCAGACTTCACAATTGCTCAATTAAAGCCGAGTCAAAGAAGACCCATGCGTACATCCACAGTGGGCCTGTCGCTTTCCGTATGCATAAATACGTATGCACATGTGTGTAATTGCACATTGAATCGACCATCGTGTCATTAAAGTTGGCAACTAAAGTCTTACCTTTTGCGAATCCCTCTTTGGAGTTGACGATTAAAACTGGTAGCAGTCCGTGGTCATGGCAAATGGTCATGAGTTTGTATTTCTTTCGGCCGTAATTGGTTGAAGAAGCCAGCGCCCCCCAAAAAAAGAAACGCCGCTTATTATGTGTGAGTATGAGTATCTGCCAGGTCCGGACAATGGTGAGCACTAACGCTATAATCATATTTTTACACACACACACACACTGAAACAATTTGAATGGCAGAAGGAAAGACCCCGACACACCAGTAATGAAAGCCATCCCTCAGCACTTGAGCAACTGGAGGGACTCGAAGTTTACCTCCTTCATGCATGGCCAACGGCCTTAATTAGGCGGCATTAGTTGTACTTTACGTATGTATGCATGTATTCCATTTTGGAGAACACCACCAGTCTGGACGTGCATGCACATGGCGGTGTGTGCGTTTATAACTCTTTTTAGTGGTCGAACAGGAAAATGAAGTCATCATCGTAATGAGCCCTTCGGTCGGTAAGCATTTCATGTCGGTGGGCGTGTCATGGCCTCAGAACAAGCGGACAACGACTCTCATGTCTGTTGAAAAAAGCAGGCGTCACCGACAGGTGTGAGACGTTTTGGTATCATTGTACGCCGGCGAGCATGGAGCTGTGCATGCTGTTCGCTTCTATTCAGAATATTCTAATTACACGATGCTGATTTGAAATTCTTTTACACAAATTACAAAGAAGGTGTTGATTGAAACTAGAGCAGCTGCCTGAAGCTGGTCTAAAACAAAAAAGCAAAATAATATCGGAATTATTACCCAACGTGTTTGTCCCTACCTCCTTTACATCAGTACAGGGTGGTTTTTAATCACCAAAAATATATACGAGTATTGCACTTTAAAGCAGATCGACATATCCATTATCCAAATCCACAAGAAGTAATTAAGCAAGTTTTTGCCTGTGGTGCCATTGCTTATAACATGTCCCATAGACGGTTATACGGGTTTTTAAAACTTCTTCGGGGAATTCCAAAAGAGTGATGTGGCCCTCTTTACGTAGGAAGGTACTGAAAGCGCGCGTATAGCGTTTGGATTTTTTCAGGAATACAAACCATTTTAGAACTCGAATTGATTCGGTTCAGTGATTCAGAGCAGGTTTAACAATGTTTCGGTTTTTGAAATGATTTTTAGGTATTCCCTAACCTGGGTTCTGGCTCGGCTCAATTATTGACAATTGGATAGTTTTGGATGTAATTTAGTTTGATGAAGTACAAAATTGGAACTTAAACTTGGGTGTGTATAGAAAACCTAACAACAAAAATTAGGGACATATTTAAAATAATATGCAATATGCACATAGATGCGTATTCATGTAAAGCAAGTGGGCTCTTCGTAAATTCGGCCAGGTCGAAGTATTTATACTCTTTACCATGAATTACATTGAGAGTATTGGGGAAATAGTTGTTTGTGGTGGGTCTATTTTTGGCAGAACTAAATTTTTGGGGCCCTTGAACCATTGTCCAGTTCAGAGCCCATGTCGATGTTCAAAATGACCTCGTTTTCGTCACTCTAGCGATTGACCTTTTGGTAAAGACATCAAATATTGACGAATCGTGGATTAATGTTTTTTTCGGATTTGTGACGAAAATAGTTCTTGTTTTTTAATACCCATATTCTAAAGGAGGCTAATTTAGGGACCCCTATTGGCAAGTCTGAGTGCGAAATAAGCACATGTTTGGATTCGTGCGAAAATTTCAGTGTTTCTGGATACCCATATGTCTCCGAATATTACGGGGCCGGTTGTGGGACTTAGGGTCCATAGGCCATGTCCACTGGTTTAGGCGTCCAACTCAGCCAAATCATAAAAGTGGTGCCATATTTAGATTTGTTAGAAAATTTCACCGTTTCTAAGTACCCGTGTGTCAATACTCGAAGGGACCTATATTTTTCGAATCCTTAATTTTGTGTGTTTTTCTGATTTGTAAGGATTTTTTTCATATTTCAAGCAGGCCGGTTTTTTAGGCCCATATGGCCTATATTAGTATTGGAATTTGTGAGAAGATTTAACGCTTTCTGGATATCCATATGTCCCAGAACATTTGAGGGCGATTTTTGGGCCCCAGCGCCCTTGGACCACGCCCTTTGGTCAACGTCTTCAATTCAGCCAAATCGTAAAATTAATATCATATTCAGATTATTTATGTCCATATTTCAAAGAACCTATTTTTCCTATGGACCTTAGATCCATGTGTCAAGGTCTCAAATCAGGGCATTTTTGGGACGATTAGGATACAACTTTCAAGTATAGCAATTTTTCAATTAAATTATTATTGTTGTATGGTGGAAAAGTCCAAAAACATTTTTTGTGGTCAGGACTTGTTCAAGTCCCTCGAAGTTGAACATTTCTTCTATTCGGTCCATTTTAATACCAACCAATCTGCAACCATAGGTCCACATCTGGTTATTTATAAGCCTTAAGCTCTTTCCGTTTGGACTGAATCGTGATTCCTACAACCAGTCGGACATGGCGGAGGTGATTTTACGACGATCAATAATATACGAGTACATAGGTGACAGCGCAAAGAGAAAGGGACCTAAGGGTAAAAAAATCGATTTTCACTTTTTTTTGATGTGGACAACATTGAGCATCGAATGAGATATGCCCCAAAAGTGTCCCCCCAGAGATATGCGCGTTTTACGAAAGTGATACACGTATTTAAATCTTTAAAATGACTCTCCTGAACAAAACTGGTTTTTACCCTTAGGTCCCTATCTATTTTGCGCGTCACATATATATATTTTCTAGGGCCGCAGATTTCAAGATTTTACAAACGGAATGACACACTCGCATCCTATGGTGGAGAGTCTAAAAATGCTTCTGATATATCTATTATTTTGTCGTAAACCGAACCACTATTTTTTATAATTTGTTGTGGTTCTTGGTACGGTTCGACATGGTTTACAGTTTTGCTCACAGACAAAAAAGTGATATGGTTCGGTCAAACCCGATTCGGGTTGTATAGCTGATTTTCTGTCTTTCAGTTACTCTACCAAAAACTGTTTAACCACTCATTAACACTATGATTTTCAAAGCGAACTGAATGAACTGAAGTGCAATTCGTGTGGGAGATATCAGACGTTTTTAGAAACACACTCCAATGATGCTTGAGAAGAGCGTTCGAATTTTACTAAAGAACTTTAAGATTATTTAATTTGATCAAGTATTTTATTTAATTGTAAATCTTAAAGAAACCCAATCATTATTTTCAACTAAATTATGTATTTTAATCCAATTACAACTTTTGTGATTGATTTACAACTTTCGTCATTGCATGAAAACTTACAATGAAATCGTAGTGAGTAGACGTCGACCATTGCTCTAGACTGTGCGAGAAAAAGCGCTAAGAGTTTAAAACGGGTTAAAATTTGATAAAAATATGACACATAGAGCTAACCCTCAAAACGTAAATGGAACATTTAAACAAAAGACCGTACTTACAGCCCAGTGTACATCAATTTAACCTCAGCAGAACTTTATAGAAGTAAAAATACGAGAGAGATTCGACTGTAATACACACTTTTGACAACAATTTTTTGTGATAGGCTAATATTAAATGATCATAAAAACTATGCAATGCTCCGATTACAAACAAAGGTCTCTGGATGCATTATCTCACGAAACAACGAGGTGAAGTGGCCACCAAGATCTTGCGATTTGACACCATTGGACATAGTTTCCCCCGGATCCATGGAAAATCAATTTGCGCACTTTGTGTGTTGCCAGAGGATTCATGGAGGGCAGTAAAAGGATTTTGTATTAATATCATAGACAAAAAAGCCTGATGAACGATATCCAAGTAAAAAAGTCGTAAAGTTCTGCCAGGCAGACATTTATATACACTACACCATGCATTGCAGAAATAGCATTCATCATACGTATGTCTCTCATCTCCAAGGTTCCATGAGACCGATCCAAGTTTTAAGTTAATCTTAAAACTAAATCATTATTTTAATTCGTAGTGTTTGTGCTTCAATTAGAGTGACCCCTTCTCTAGATTTATAATTGGTCACATGTTTGACTTTAGCGGCCTTTTTGGTCCATTAGAGTCATCTGTCCGAGTTTAATAGTAAATTTTAGTTACGGCTATAAGGATCTTTTTGCCACGTGCGCAAAAAAGCCCAAAAACCATTGCTATTTTGGATGTGCTTAGTGCTTCTCCACTAACGATCACCAACTAAGCCATGGTTTGTCCAAATATAATTAGAAACCTTAAAAAAAATACTTTGAAGGTGTGTTTTTTTTACAAGTTACAAATTTGTTCCTATTAGTCGATTCGCCCATTAACAATCCTAAGCAGCTATAAAGCATCGTCCGGCACAATTTTTAGAGTCCTAGTTATACATTTTATGAACTTTATATTGTCTCCGATCAAAATTTGTAGATGCTGCAAACGAAATAATAAATTTATTACTCGTATTCACTTACGAGGGCTAAGAGGGTGCAGGATAAAATAAATTCGCAGAATGTAAATTGCACACGACAAAATGAACTACGTAGAAGCATCGAGAAATATTGGTAAGAGCACCATAATACCCCCATTGGACTAAATGGGCATTTATCAAAAAAAACTATGGGTAAAGGGTGCCAAAATCTTCTAAGGCAAGGCTGGTGCATACTTCAAATGTAAGTCTTGCAATTCATGATTGCTGTCGTTGCGGTCGACGTGCGACTAGTTTTAGTTATTACGAATTTCGACAATTGCAGTCAGGTTGGTTGCAATCCAAGTATTTGCGGAAACATAGGGTGCAACTTTAATTGAACCTTAATGTTTTAATGTAACGAAAAGTCCTCATTGCCAGGTCATTAGAGGGGCGTAGGGCGCAAAAAGATGTCCGCATGCAAGCACAGACGAGTCGTTCAGTACCTAGAATAAAACATAAAGATATGAATGGCAATAAGCGCTCATTTAGAGCGTTTTTATGCAAATTTCGTTTTATTATCATAAGAAACAAACCAAAAGTACGAAAATATGTAAACACGCCGTTATTTATGAAAAATGGTGATTTTCATACACTCACACACTCGCCTATGGAGCCAGGACAACCGAATATATAAGAACGTGTAATTTATGTACACGCCGTAATGTACACATACGTATCCTTACGTCTCACAGCTACCTTCAAGTTTATGTTTGTTTGTGTGTTTGCCTAAAGAAAAGACAAACTAGTTTTCGGCCAAAGTTCCTTTGAGAAATAAAAGCAAAGGCTTGAGTGGTTTATGGAGCAACTTGCTTCGCCCCACCGCAAGGATCAGACGACAAACGTGTGATCCTTGAGGATTTGGTCTTTTGTATCGCAGCAAATGAAGACCCTTTTCGGAGTGCGTTATGCAAAATGTCTACTGGATATTGTCCTTTTTGTGGCGGTTGCCAGGCACAGACAAACGAACATGTTAACTTCATTTTTATGTAAATTTGCCCCCACCCTTTCGAAAAAAAAGTTTTGTGTTTTTTTTAAACAAGCCTGTTTTGAATATGAATGTTATAAAAATTCACTTTTTGCCATTGGTTTTATTGTTGTGTCTGTGTATATACACAAACACACGTTAACACACACACACTGCAATACGAATGTATTTGTGAATGTACGAGTATATTTGGGAAGAAAAACACACCTCGCTCGCATCCACACATCCGATAACCGAGTAAGTTGCACTTAATGCCCACCCATAGAGTGATTATGGCATATTAAGTGTTTGCATATTGTTTTCCCAGTCGCTTAAACTCTGGCAGTCGCACTCACACACACACACGTACACATGCTTAATTAAGGACATGCGGAGAGGGATGTCCTTTGTTTGCACAAGCCATTTGAATAAATATGTAATAAATATAAATTTGTGTTTAAAACGCATCCTTGTGTTAATCCTCGACGTGAAGAGTCTAGTTTGTGCGCCAATAGACCCGACAGTCCATCCGTCCGTCTGTCTGTCAGTGTGTACGCATGTTTGTTTGGCATTTTAAATATTTTTATGTTGATTGCGGTTATTTTTCCGAATCATAAATTTCCTTAATGCCTTTGTTTACATGGCAAGACTTGGGCCCATTAAAAGGACTTAACATTACGCCCCGTCTTTCAGCCCTTTGAAAATGTGACCGCCACAACAAGAGCGCACGCATACGTGTACCCATAGCGGATATGATGGGAACCCATCATCCCCTGATGTGAGCTCTCTCACACACACACACATTTCCTTTTTTGTGATAATAGAGCTTTTACAAACAAACATTATCAATCGGCACGGCAAGTAACAAAAACAACAACACACACACAAAAAACCCTAAAAGGACTTTTCCATATCATCGAAAAATCATACCGAGTATTTGACAATTCCATTGTGCTCGATCCTCTTTCAGTCTGAGTGATTAATTGAGATTTCTCGTTTTATCAGCCGTAGTCTCCCTCCAGTGGCTGTACTTACCTCACGGTCGGTCTAGTTTGGAACCCTGTCCTACACTATCCCTTTTGTGATTGAGTCAGTTATTTATGCAGTTTACCGCGAAATAGGATTAAGTTCTTAACGCTCGAACCCAATCAAACTGACACCATACGGCCACAACTCAAAACTGTCTCCATGTCCGTGGTTTCCAGCACATATGGGCGCGTTCCCGTCCACTTCGTCTGAGCATTAAACCCTGAGCTCATCACAAACGCTTTTCGTTGTTTCATTTCATCGAATCGCTTTCGCATCCTCTTTGCGGCTGTGGGTTTTGGCCGTCTTTGCATTTACTTTGTTTTGTGTTCAAGGATTTGTTGATTGCGTTTCAAGTTGAAAGTACATTTCCGCCTTATGTCAGAGGAAAAACCAACAACCAAAAATAAAAAAAATGTGCCAGGGCTTTGCATACTCAGGGATTTGCTAACAACAACTACAACCAACAGGCTTTTCAGAAATCTGTGGGCAAAATGAACGCATTCGATTGAAAAGGACCCCGGGAAATCAATAAAGCATGAATCATACCTAAATACCTCCGCTGCAATCTTTGCCTCGATGGCCCTCGACAGCAACGTCCGTCTGTCCGTCCGTTTATCAGACATACAGACATACCCACACACAGGCACAATATAATTTATGTAAAAGCCCAACATTAACTTGAAATTACCTATAAAGGTCCCTAACTGACTCCTTTGTCGTCGGGGCCAAGGAACAGCATTGAGTGAGCAAACTTTTGGTTGGGTACGAAATTGGAAAATGAAAATTTATGAAACGTAAAATTTGTGATGATGATGAGCCCTTCAAAATCCTTCAACGAAATTAAATCCCCGCCATTATACGGTAACAACAAGTGGGCTGCTCCTGCCCTATCTATTCAAATGAAAAATACAATATCCTTATTTTTATATGGATTTCCTTATTTCCGTCATACATTTTTATGTCAGATTTATTATTGTTGCGTTATACGCAACAACATAAAAATTATTTAAATTATGCAAAAAAAAGAAAAAGAAAATCAACCAAAGCAAGAAAACAGAGAAATCAAAAAGCACCCAAAGAATGAACGAAAGAAAAACAAATAAAAGAAAAAATGAAAATGAAATTGTAAATAATGTTAATGTTTCATTCGCAAGAACAACAACAACGGCAACGGATTTCACGCTTATTCGCTCGTGAAGGAGCCGTGCGTGTTCCTAAGTCCTTAGAATAATAAAAGGAGGAAACACGCCGAAATGTATGGCTGGTAATTCTCGCAAATGACGCGAGATTTCCGAGATTCAAGTTAATGTAAAAACATAATTTTCCCAAGTTCCCTCTTCAGGAGCATCATGCCACAGTTCCGGCCGAGGAGATGCCTATGATAATTTCTGGCAAATAACAACGAATACAGGCGGAGGCACAAATGTGGAAACATTCAAGGTTTGGCGAAGTCCTGACGGTCAGTGGAGATGTTCATGTGGGGGGGGGGGGGGGGCAGGACACCAGTGCAAATATTGGCATACTTGAAAAAGACGTAAATTACAGACAATATTTGGTGTGATTTTTACTTCATATTAGCAGTGAAGGAATTTCTATAATTATTCGCATCATACTGAACATTCGCAAAACCCAATTGTAGAATATTAGCCATACCAAAAAATATTTCAATATTCGCTTTAAATATTTCAAGTTATTTGGTTTTGTATCCTTAAAGATATGGGGAACGTTTATGTTTCAAAATTTCTTTATAAAATTGTACGTAAATACCAATTCAAGAATATCCGCAAATAAATATTTCCATATTCGCTCTTCAAAATTTCTTTATACATTTTTATGTTGAATTACTTAGCTGTAATACACTTTTTAAATTTAAAACAAAGACAGTTGAAATAATTTTAAATTATTCGCTTTTATTTATCAAAAGGAAAGGAAGCCGATTAAAAATTATATTAAATATAATGGAAATCTAAAATGATTTTCCGGTCTAGGGTCGGCTGGACCACAAAACGGTTTCACATTTGTATGATAGCCGTAGCAACTCATGGTCAAACCTAAAATTATTAGGTTTATTTGTATCAAAATTTTAAATTTGGCGATCATCATCAGCCAAAAACACTTGTTTTGTGGACGTTTTTTGAGACGTGTAGTTTTTAAGAAGCAAAAAGATCATTAAAATTTAATGTTATGGCCAAGAAGTTAGCTTTGTTATAAAGATAGGGGTTTGCCATAATGTTCTGAAAATGACCTCGGGCAAGTGGCCGCCGTGGCTGACTCGAATACATTCCAGCCGGGAGGCCCAATTTTCGTCCGCTTTTTGCTGCATTCGGGGCCGTATGTCAGCAATAACGAGCCGAATATTCTCTTAGAAGGTGTCAATCGTGTCGGGCTTATCTACGTAGACAAGCGACTTCACATAACCCCACAAAAAATAGTCCAGCGGTGTTTAATCGCATGATCTTGGAGGCCACGACGCGAGATAATGCTGTATGACATGTAGCTCCGTCTTCTTGGAACCAAAGGTCGTCCATATCAACATCCTCTAATGCAGCGACAAAAAAGTCAATAATCATGGCTCCATAGCGTTCCCCATTGTCTGTAACAATATGGCCGGCTTCATTTTTGAAAAAAAACGCGGACTGCTATATATATTTGTGGCCTAATAATGAAAATGCGAATATTTATCATCAAAAATGGTTTTATTGTTTTTCAAAGTATTCTCCAGCATGATTTGTACAATTTTGCATGCGCTCAAACCAATTGTCGAAGCAATTTTTCCACTCCGATTGAGACACCTCCAAAACATGGTTTTTGAACGCTTCAACAGCATCTTCTGGCGACGGAAATCGTTTTTTTTCTTGAAGTGCAGGAAATCATTGGGTGGCACGTCAGGGCTTTATGGCGGATGACCCATCAAATCGACGTTTTGGCCGGCCAAAAAGGCGCTGGTTTTAGCCGATGTGTGAGGGCTCACATTGTCATGTGCCCAATGATTCGTCTTCTCTTGTCCTTTTTTCGAATTTCTCTGAAGAATTGCAAACAAACTGTGGTGTACCACTCAGAATTGACCTTCCGTCCTACGTTGCTGAAGCAGAACAATCGCCACAGGACCAGTTTTTCCGAAGAAACAGGCGACCATTTTCTTCGAAGTGCTTCTTCCATGAAAAACTTTCGTTGGATTTGGCTCGTCTTCGAAGATTGCAGTTGTGTTTCGAGCTCATACGCATAGATCCATGATTCGTCACCTGTGAATGAAGCACAGGCAATTTGTGCGGGATCCAACGAGAACAAACCTTTTTTACGGCCAGGTGCAATTTCGAATGTATGCAGGTGGAAGAAATTCCTAAAGATGCCTCTAACATACGGTTTGTCACATAACGATCTTGCATTATAAGTTCACGCACGGCATCAATGTTCTCTGGCACAACGGCCGTTTTTGGACGACCTTCACGACCTTCGTCTTTTTTTTTGAGCGAGCGTCGGCCACGATTGAATTCATTAAACCCGTTTTTCACAGTGCTATAAGATGGTACTTAATCGCCATACAAAGATTTAAGTTAATCGATGCACTCTTGTCGTGATAATCTACGTCGAAAGTTGTGAAAAATGATTGCACGAAATGTTCACGAGTTAATTCCATTTTTTTGCCAAATTGATTTTCTCAAGTCACTGTAAACAACCAGAAATATGTATAGCAACCCTCGTAAGGAACCCTCTGTCCATAGATCACACCAGACTATTTGAGAATGTAACGGCGTCTCAACAATGGCTTGTGGATTTTCATTTCTCCAATTACTTCCATTAAACCAAAAGTGAGCTTCATCGCTAACAAAATTGTCTTGTAAAATTCACCACGATTTGCAGAAATTGTTCCGGATTGCATAAAACGAGTGACACCTGTCAAAGAGACCAACTCCGAAAAAAGTGTGGCCAGATTGTAAACCACAAAAAACACCCCTTTTAAGAATTATCTTGTGTACAACTCTTCTTGCTCCCCCTTGTTCCCTAATGGGATGTTGTGGAAATTTAGTTTGATATAACCTGCTTTCGCAGGTGATGAACATTTTTTTAGGGAATTCACAAAATTTCTAAAAATTGTGTTTAGAGAGATTTTATTCTTGAAATCGCCATTTAACACCGATTGTCGAGCTTCTTCAAGATAAAAATAAATTAAGGCTCATCATTCTATAGCATAAAAAGGATGACGTTAGGAAGGAAGCAGACAGCACCGTTAACACTCCGATGATCAACTTTATTGCGAATAAACTTGCATACGTCTCGATTGAACAAGACGCACATCAATCTTTAGGCGCAGACGAAGCTTGTGTCATTAAGATCTACTTCTCTCTACTCGAAAATTTCGATTGCTTTTCTCTTATAAAAGCGTCGGGTTTCCACCTTGTAAATGGTGGCGACTTTACGATTAAGAGATTTTTCTCTAAGCCATGTAAAAACTTTTCTACAAAATACATTAACCGTTCGTAAGCGGTGTCAAAAGTAGGTTTCGGTCAGTGACTTTAAAAATTATATAGTGCAGAGCTCACTGATCATAGAGAAGTTTCCCCTAGTTCCTTAATGAAATGTTGTAGGAATAAAGTAAATAGTTTTTTTACGGGAATACTTTGGACTTGGTGTAGCCATTACTTAAAAGTGGTTGAAGATATTTGGACCAATGACGATATTTATCTCAGCATGGCTATACTGGCATGATAACGCACTTCTAAATCAATCTTGCACAACTTTTCTCTCCGTGTATCGCTTCGACTTTTTCCAATGACTTCAGTGTCATGTCGCCTGTCAATATGTGTGCCAATAGTTTACGTTTCTTACCCTTAATGGAACACGACATTAATTCATGTCGCCTAATGCTCCGAATGTGCATAAAACCCAAAAACAATTAAGCAAAATGCAATTCTATCATTTCGAATCGACGGCCAGAGCCCCGGCCGTGTGCATCGGATCATATGAATAATCAATGGCCCGGGAAAACCTCACAATTACGCGAGTGAGAGTATAAACACAAATAAAAAAAACAAAGGAACAATGGACCAGAAACATCGTGGTGCTATTACACGAAGAACGAGGGGGTGGATGCTGCAACAGCAGAAGCGGAAGGGATTATTGTCTGGATGCCACCATTACCCCTCTAATTGCAAGAACCCGGCAATGGCCATTGACAAACCGTGCATCCGTGGTTGCACTCACTCTGCGCTCACATACTCGAATCATGTACATGGTGGGATGCGGGGACGACACTAGTCGGCGCTTTTAATGGAAAACTCACGTCACAGGATATTGAAGCTGAGGTCTGCTTAGTTATGGCATTATTAAATGACAAAACATTAATAATATTTAACTAACCTTAACACTGCGCGACCACCGTGGTTGGAGAACAAATGCATCATGTGCCAATATGGGACGACAAAATGTCATTAGAAATAAAAGAAGATGAGAGTGTGTGTGTGTGTGGAATACAAATCCTGGCATATGCTGGACCATACGGAAGACATACTACGTACTTGACTGTACCAACAACAATGCATCGGATGTCACTTCCTGGACAAGGACATAGTGTTTAATTCCATCACCGGACACACACACACACATATAGGGACAAATACTATTAACCCACTTCGAAAGGAGGCCATGAGAATCCTTCGCCTTTGTTGCCCCACCATAATCGGTTTAGTGAAGAGTGTAATTGTAATTAATTTCCTGCGATACAATTGCAACGCCAAACCTCAAAGTCAATCGTCATGCTGCTCCCGCTAAAGGTGCGATTAGCATAAGTTCTATTTCGCTGATTTCTCGGCGCCCGCTCGCTACCTCTAGTGTTCCAAGGTTGTTATTCTGGCCATTGTACAAATTATGGTTTGCTTTTGTGTGTATCTCCTTTTGCGCCACCTAATGCGATTAGACTTAGTGGAAGTCCTACGAAACGGGAGGCCGCAGAGCTCTGACTGGACTGGTGGTTGTTAAGCTGCCACTACCCTCGTACGTTAGGCTGTGAGTCAGCGAGGATTGGCTGTCGTTGGTTGTGATTCATTCGAAACATTTCCATTTCGATGGTTGCCTGTGACAGCAGGAGGAACATTCCATAAACACGACGCTGTCTTCGCAAGCACAGGAGGTCCTTTTTATGGCATTCGCCAGAGGTCAATGACTTTGGATACGCCGTTTCATTGGGAAACGGCCGGCAAATCCGGATTGAAATGTTATTAAACGAAAAACTAAAAATGCAAAATTGTTCGTACAGCTGTTATCGTCGTCCTTTTAATTTGAAAACTTCCTTCTATTGTGTTTCTCAACTTGTGTTCGCACGGAGGAGTATTCGGAGCGATTGTTTTGTGCGCCACTGGACGTGTTAGAACAACATGTTTCTTGTCAATTTATGTCTTTGTGCCATGGGAAGCGAAACTTTTCCCCCCCGCACCACTCGTTCTCAGGAGCATTCGGTCTATTACTGAAACGATACAAAGATTACTTGTAATGGGAAAAACATACTCGTATTCCTAGCAAGAACATTTGTTTATGCATGTTTTGGTATTTTAAAAACGTTTGGTTTGGTTTGGTTTGGTTTCCTACACTACCCTTCGCCCTGCCTAAGTCCCATAGACATAGTCCGATATCAATTGCTCCTTTGCCAAGAAGGGGTTGTAGGTGATTCTCCCACCACCGCAACCACAACCAGGCCATTACGGTCGGTGGTCGGTCTTTGTCTAGGGTTCATAAATGTGTCCGTAGTTTTGTTGTACGATATTTGCAGAACACGTAACTTTGTGCGTGTGTGTGTTCACATGGACATTCCAAGAGATACAAACGGATGGTCCGACACACGTTCCTTTTTACGGGATTTGAGTGGTGTTGGCAGTAGATGTTGAATTTTCCCCAGAAAGTTGCCATCGTCTCCTTGGATGTAGTCGATTTTTGATTCTGCTTGTGTCAAATTTTATGGGAACCTGTACGAAAGTCTTGCAGATTCTTGTCCATAGAATTGCTGTGGTTTTGCCACAACCGAGAAACAGAGGCATCTCTATTTTGTTGACTATAAGTGTTTGCATTTTGCTGATTTTTCATTGGGAAATAATAAAGGGAGGCATGTACTTAAAATCGGCCCTCTAAAGTAAAGGGGTTTCCAATAGGGTCCCGTAGATTTCAACACTTATTTTTTTTTGTTTGTTCTCTGGTTACGTCGAGTATCTGCACCTGCAATTGATACAATTTTATTATTAAATGGGATATTTTTGTTGGGCGCGTGTTTGCAAGTCCTTCTCACAATAATCTCCGCTAGCTTTAAGAGTGTATTGGAGAGCCCGATGCAGGGTAATCCACACATCGGCTCGTACAAAATTCAAATAAAACAGAAACTAGAGCTAAGCGATCGCAGTCACTGATTATATTCTGGAGGCGTGAATGAGAAAAAAGGGCTACATCAACAAGAAATATTGCCAGATTTTGTATGTCTACGTGGTCTACCAAGTGTCAATGCACACTCAACCACTGTTCGTTGCGGATTAAGGACTTGGTTCTTTTGGACCACTTTAGTGAGTGAGCGAGTAAACCAAGTTTCAAATTCGGGTAACAATACAGATCATATTGCAGCCGACATTAAGAGGTAGGACCCGATCAGTGAGTATACTTATACAAACATATCGTACACATCTTGCTGATTTGAGAAACGTTTTTGTTTGCTTCTACAAGGGGTGTTGGGGACTTAAGTCAGAAATATTTAGAAAACAATGTATGTGAACGACACTTCCTGCCAATGACTTATCTGCACAAGTAATTTGGAAATAAGCCAATCTCCCACTCATTTCTAGAAGTGCAGAAAGGCCAACTGCAAATTAGTCTTCGGACCCTCTCGGAGGGCTCTGAATACACCCAGAATAATGACATATTAGAAATTGTAAGACAAATAATTTGTTTTGATACCCATGCCAAAATAATAAACATAATTTTATTTTTGGCTTTGTATTAGGATAACCGTTTTTGGGCACCAAAAATATGTCGGCTTTAACAATTACAATGTTCTGCAAAAATTAACTTTTGGGCCCTCCTTTAGACAAACCTTATGACACATATGTAAAATGATGTCCTGAAAACCAATAGATTTTCATCCTCGTAAATTTTATCCCTCGTAAGGCTGTCTGCAAAATTCTATCGAAATCGGGTGTAATATGTGCCTTTTAGACCTATAGGTTCTGAAATCGGGTAAAAACCATGTATGATATCAAAACATGTATATATATATATCAATAAGGTTCGTCCTTGACCCAAACCTAAATAATTTACTAGGTTTTATCCAAATTGGTTCATAATTGCGACCAGTACTTTGTTTACAACTATAGATGAAAGGAATTAGATAGTGATTCTAAATCGATCGGTACATGTATGGGGTGGGCCTTTTAAAATTTGAAATTTAAATCGGCAGTAAAAAAAGCGACATTTTGTTTCAACAAGACGGGGCCTCATGTCACACAGCCAACGCAACCATCGATATTTTTCGCACTGTTTTTGAAAATCGAATAATCAGCCGAAATTGTGATGACAATTGGCCGCCTCTGAGCTGTGGTTTGAGCCCTTTGGATAACTTTCCAGGGAAAGCCATTAGGGATATATGTTACGTAAAGCATCCAGAGAAAATTAAATCGTTGAAACAGGAATTCGATGTTGCCATTGAAGAGATCCTACCCGAAAATATGGAATATGTAATGAAAAATTGGGTTGATCGTACTAGATGCTGCCGCGCCAGTTTTGGTAGATATTGTGTGTTCCATTATAAAAATGACATAGTTCCACCTTTCCAATAAAACAAGAAATTTGAAAAAAATATCAGTACTTTTTTGCGGCCGATTCGAATTTAAAATGCAAAATCGCCCACCCTGTACTTAACATTGGGTCTTTATCTTCTCCTTTATACGAGTATTGTTTAAAACATCAACATAAAGTCGTAACTGTACGACAGTGTAAAAAGGTATACAAAGTAAATTTTGAGCAAAATTTATGGTGTGAAATTCGCCTCAACTTATCAACACCGATGACTTCAATAAATCAACGCGAAAACTCTGCGGCTTAGTGATTGGTAAATTGACTTCGATTTAAGCTGAGAGACGATTTTAAGCAAAGTCGATAAAGCTGTTTCTAAACCCGCCAAGGTTTTTCATCAGCAGTCTTTGGCAACGATTACTTCGGCTACAAATCAAATGACTTATACGGGAGTCCCACTATGATTAATGAGAATTACCCTTTGCGTATAGTCTTCAAACTGTGCGAAGAGTAATCTTTCTAGCTCAATATCAATTCCATCAATTACTCGTAAGTTTCGCATGGGCTTTCGTTGAAAACCACTAATGCAAAAGCATAGAGTGTGTGTGCTGTACATGTATTAATGCATGCGTTTTACATAAGTATATCGTAAGTATTTAATATTCATTTAATATGCTTTTGTTTTGTTTATATTTATTCGGTCTTTTATCATTATTATGACTTGAACAGTTTTTATTCTGGTTTGAGACCTTTTTGTTGTTTCTTTTTTAGAATCAACTAAAAAATTGGTGAAATTTATTGGCAAAGTCGATAAACTATAAAAATTGATGAAATGAGCTTTTAGAAAAGTTGAACGTTGAGTTGAGAAAGCTAAGATGAGAAGTGTGTATAAGTGGATAAATAAACCGAGAACTTGTGCGACACTGAAGTGCTGTTGTTCTGCGATATTGCATAGCAGATACATTTTGCCATCTTCTACAGTTTATCGTCTTTGATTTTAAGCATTCAGAACCGATTTTTTTGTAATCGATAGTAAATCGATCGAAATTAGTTTTTAACTCCGATTTTCGATTATCTTTAAGCAAAAATTACCTTTAATAAGTCTTAGCTAGCATAAAAAATGTTGTCATCAATATATCCTTTTTGTAGATTAGTCCGTACAAGTTAACCCAGGTTCAAATGCCGGAAACGAACAGTTAACATTTTTCAGTGGCGATTTTTCCGAGTAAGGTTCCTCTTATGTTTTTTTATGGGATATTGTGGCTCAATGTATGTCGATACTGACGGCCTTTTACTCTAGACAAGCCTGTGTATTTCCAAATACGGCACACTTTGCATTCAGTAAAAACTAATTTTCCAGAATAACATCGATGTTCTCCTGTAAAAAAGTAAATACATATAGTATTTACATAAATAATGCATAATTTAATCGATAATTGGAGTCGATTAAGAAAATCGAAATGAAATTAATTGATGGGCAAACAAGCCGAAAATTAAAATATGTCATTCCGATGAATTATTATGGAACTGAGAAAACCACTTTAAGATAGTACTTTGAATAGGGGGGAATTTGCCGCCAGGCCACTGACATCGATAACAATCTCAAGTCTATGCGAAAAAGACACATTTTGACTACATTTTCGTACCAGGAAAGCTGGAGTTTATAACCTTGACTCGCTCTCGCACCTCCCTGCAATAGGTGCAATCCGGCCGATATATCCGGAAAGATATTTCTAAACAAGCGCTGCAGCCAGGGATCTACAAATCCGAACGAATCCGAACAAATGATACTCTAAATGGTGTTCTTACCCGTGCTTTGCACCTGAGCCTCAGATGTTATAGTGGTCTCCACTTACCATCACTGCACTTACAAAGTACACGATTAAAGTTTATACATGCCGGTGACTGGTACCATGGCTTATTGTCCTGTAGCTGGTATCCTTTCTAAGGCAAAGTAAACCGGTTTTTGCCAATATTACATTTAATTTAAAAAGCCATAAATGGGCAATAACCACGTTCTAATTAAAAATGACTGTGAAATCCCTGACAGACCGTAACAAACAGACTCGACTCTGACATCACAACAACACGTGTTCCGTTGCATCCTTAGCTCCAGCCTTTAAACGTTGTTGCGTTTTTAGTTACGCTTGTCACTTCAGCCCCGACAAACGCACGTGCGACTACAAACTCGCCGCAATAAGATGAACGAAGAACGCTTCCGAATTCGGAAGCAGTCAAAGCAACGACAACAGCAGCAGAAGCCGCCAAATTTATAGTCAATTTGTTTGCAACAACAGCAACGGCAACAAGAAAAAAACGCAATTAAATGAGGCAGTCAGTCATGCCACACTGAAATGCTGGTGGAAGCACCGAAGCTTGTGGGAATGGCGACATTTTAAAACGGATGTGTTGCCTGCCCAATCCCCAGCCACAACGGCGTGCATGGCATGGCCAAAGGATTTCGCAAATCACCTTCCGGAATACGTCTGTCCGTCTGTGTGTGTACGAGAGTGTGTGAGAGTGTGCGTGTGTTTGCTCCACGTCGACCGTCTGCGGAAGGAGAAGATGTTTATGAATTAATGGACATTCTAAGAGTGATAAATGTACGAACGAGTATTAATGAAATACATCTGTCTGTCCGTCGGTCGTCCTGTGCGCACTCGGAGGCTGCTCGTCGTCGGACTACATGTCATGTTGCTACGTATCAAAATTGAATTTAGACTCAAGACAGGAAACCTAAACACAGGATATTGAAGCCGCACTCACACCCGTGCAACTGACAATTTTGCCCTTTCATCGTCGCGTTGCGTCGTGTCGTGTTGTGTTGTGCGGTTGTCGTTTTCGGTGTTCGCACTTGATGTGTTTTTGATTTGACATGGAACGAGTGCGGACGGGTTCGTCGCATCGTTCGTTCGTTCGTTCATTCGTTATTATCGCTCCTTGCCAGAATGTTTGCCAGTTGCAAATGTTTGGTTTCATCTGAACCATAAAGGGTTGCGGCAGATTCATAAAACACGATTTAAGAGCATATATTTATGTCTGTCTGTCTGTCTGTCTGTCTGTCTGTCTGTCTGTCTGTCTGTCTGTCTGTCTGTCTGTCTGTCTGTCTCACTGCTCCCAGTGAAAGATACACCCGTACTAACGGCGTACGTATGTACGTACCTCCATTTGAAAACTCATTACATGTGTTTTGCCCGTGTTTGTTGCGATGTAATTAAGATTGACAAAGTGTTGGCTCTCGTAGGCGTTAGGTGAGCCGACATCCAGGAATGAGACTGGAGGCAAAGTTTCCGCAGGAAAAACGGATTTTGATTCGGATTCGCCGGGTTGTTGCAGCGTGTTTTTGTTTGCTAGCAAATTGTTGTATTGTTTCTGACACTTGTACGGGCTGTGCTCGTTCAGTTAATGAGTAATTGTCTAACAAAAACAGACATGATTACGACTGTAAGCGGAGGTTGTTATTGAATTGCAAATGACTTGGTGGGGGGAAACAAGTGCGTGGCGGTGTGTCAGAGGTATGTGTTGTGGTGTGGTGTGGGGCGTGTCGGCGCGGTGTGGAGCGTCTCGCTCTGCAGATACTACAAAAACACTTAGCCAAATGTCATTTTGAATGTAAATGTTATAGACAAGTACAAACAAGCATGTTATCATCAGAGTTGTCTAAGTAATAGCATAAATGGCACGAGTATGATATGAAGCAGTACCTTTTGCTCGCTTACAGATATTTTATCTTCAAATGAATATCCTCTTGCCGATGTGTTACGTTAACAATGACGGGAACAGAAATACTGGCATCAAACGACATTCATGTGGCAGTATACTCAAGGATGTGCCAAATAAAGAGTGGAGAATCGGATAACTGGTTTGTAATGGATATTAAAGAGTCATGTGTAACTTACTGGCCCGATTAGGTACAATTTTGTAGCTAGTGTTGGATTTGTCTCAGAGGAGAAAATCATTTGGCCCGACTAAGGCCTACACGCAGAAAAAAAGTATGCTTATGGTGACGATATTCGAAGAGAATAATACTATTGTTGGGTATATGGTTGTGGTACAACAATATTATGATCCTCACAACAATAGTATGATTCAAATACAACCATACTATGATTCTCGAAACAATAGTATGATTCACACATAACCATACTATGATCCCCACTACCATAGTATGATTCACACTCAACCATACTATGATCTCCACAACCATAGTATGATCCTCACAACCATATTATGTTTCACATGCAACCATACTATGATTCTCGAAACAATAGTATGATTCACACATAACCATACTATGATCTCCACAACCATAGTATGATCACACACAATTATACTATGATCCCCAATATCATTTATTAGAATTTGTTTAAGTTGTCGACAATAGATTTGAATTATGAAAATTATTCAAAAATACATTAAATTCAAAATAATAGGAGTGATTTATTTAACAGGTAAAATATCTGTATAATAAAACATACGCATTTTTATTAAAAGTATTTCAGTTGAACAAAACTAAAGCAGCTTGTTTAAAAAATTTTAATTTTGATAAAAAAAAGTTCTATTATTGCATTAGATCCGTACCAATAACATTTTTTCTAAAAAGCATATTTAAATGAAGAAAAATTACAATCATATAATATGATTGCCGAAATCATGTTATTGTGAACTTAAAACGCAAAAGACAATACTTTTGTCGCACCAACCATATTAATATTGTTGCTATAACCATATTTTCATTTTTAAATTTGGCAATAATACTATTGTTACATTTCAACAATATTAATATTGCAGCAATTATACTATGGTCAAAACTAAATTCAGTTAACATTGCTATGGTTGCGACGAACATACTTTTATTGCGGAGAACATATTATTATTGCCGTGACCATGAAGTAACCATGTTTTTTCTCTACGTGTATCTAGTCAAGAGGCTTTGGCTTCGAGTAGCCAATGTTGATTATTTAAATGATCAACAGTACATCCGTCGATAGGACGATACGATTTGTTAGGTTTTTATTTATTTCTTTTAATTCTTATATGAAACAAAGGACCACGGAAGTTTTTCCATTTATCTCTTTCATTCGCCAGTTGCTAAAGTTCGGCCCAACTGCATCCAGTAGATTATATTTTCAGTAGAGCTTTCCACTCCTCGTGCGGGCGGGCCTTCCGACTCGCCTCTGATCCTGAGAATTCGTATCTGTAGCCATTCTAGACTAGGCTTGATCAAATGTCAATTCCGGCTGCCTTTTTCAACGTTAAAACGTTCAGGTAAGAATATGAAAACAATTCAACAGAGGCAGCTATCAACAAGTACTCGGATGATGCTGATGTCTCTAGGTGGAGCATTCCAAGATTGGCTGCCATACAATAGGATAGACTTCACGTTGGAGTTGAATATTCTACGTTACTCGTAAGTGTCGCTCGCCAGTTGTTGGAATGACAATAAAAATTATTTTAAGTTAAAAAAAGACGAAAAGTCGATTTTAAGACTTTTTTAAAAACAAAAAGCCGACGTAGCGACTTTGACTTTTTTATGCCCAAAAGTCGATTAATTGATTAGTCGAAAAACGACTTATAGAATCCTACTAGGTACTCTTAGAGTTCTACGTCTTCCACGCACAGGTATTGGAGGAGAAATGGCTGTGTTGTCGATGCATCGATGCGCATCATTTTGGCCTTCGGTGCATTCAGTTTCAGTCCCACTTTAGCTGACATTTCTTTAACCATTTGTAGTTTTTCCAGCATGTCTGTATATAAAGTATATGTGCAAGCAAGCCAATTTCACTTGCATAGTCGGACCTTCCAATCGCCAGCTTATGATTATGCTGGCGTGTGTGGCATTCATCATAATGGTGTCCAGGACTATGTTAAATAAGAGAGGAGACAAAACTCATCCCTGTCTTACAGCTCTTTTAACTTCAATGTCATCGCTGATTCGTGCAGTACCCGCCAAGGGTAGAAAGTTTTGTGTTCAGAACGTTCTCGAACCTTATATAACATGTTATTCCTCTCCAGTTCTTATTCCTCTCCAGTTCTTACATTTTGAGAGGTCACCCTTTTTCGGCACATTAACAATGAATCCTCCTTTAGATCGACGTCCGGGTGCTAAGTGTTCTAGAATTAATTTTCGTTATTCACGCAGTATGAATATAATAAAAGTAAAATTTAGACGAAGCGAGACGAGTGTTTATCATTGCTGTTTTATGCTTAAATTTCAAAATCTTCATAAACGCTTAAAGCACGCTGAGAAAAGAAATGTTTACTTTGTGGTCAGGTCAACAAAAATATGTTCTCTACAATAAAAGCATGTTCGTCACAACCATAGTATTGTTTTCTGAATTTAATTTTGACAACAGTATGATTGCGGCAATATTAATATTGTTGAAATGTAACAATAGTGTTATTGCAAATTTCGAAATTAAAACATGGTTGTATCAACCATATAAATATTGTTGATAAGACAAAAGTATTGTTTTTAAGATTTAAGTTAACAATAATACGATTGCGGCAATCATATCGTATGGTTGAGACTATGACCAAAGCATAACTGCTTTTAAAGACTATGCTTGTATGTATGTGAGTGTTAACTTAACCAACAGATAGTTAACTTTTATGTATTCGGTTATACAACCGAAAAAAAATGTTTTTTTTTATTTTTTTATATAAAGGATGGTTAAATTTTAAGGGCCGATGTTGAATGTAAACCGCTCCTAAAGTCAAGTTTTATTCGGCATTTCGTTTGATATTTCTCAATTTCAGACTAATTCAATTTGAACCATGGAAAGATACACAAGAGAGCAACGCGTTTAAGATATTTAGGCTTATTATGCAAATGATCGTTCAAATCAAAATGCACTTTGTGACCAATTTAATCGCCCAAATCTGCGCACAATCGGAAAATCGTGCAGAAATTTGAGCAATCCGGGTCTGTAGGCGATGTGAAAACACCAGTACATGCTCCTGCAGTTCGTATTGCTGCTGTTCGCGATAGTTTGGCTGAAGAGCACAATTGCACCTCTCACGCTCGTCGTTGATGAACCTTATGCATAAAGACTTGCATTTACACGCTTACAAGGTGCAATTGACTCAATAACTAAAGCCTCTTGACCATTCCAAACGTCGTCTATGGTCAGAATGGTGGCAAGAAATGGCAACAGTGGATAATCAATTTTCGAAGAAAATCATCTTCAGCGATGAGGCACGTTTTCACCACAGTGAATTCATCAGTAAGCAGAACTGCCGCATTTGGGCGAATGATAAACCAAGAGTGATTGTCGAAAAAACAATGCACCCACAATGAGTGACTGTTTGGTGCGGTTTATGGGCATCATCGGGCCGTAGTTTTTCATAAATGAGGCCGGTCAGGCAGTTACTGTGAATGGTGTTCGTTATCGTGAGATGATAACCATGTTTTTATGGCCCGAATCGAGGATATGGATGTGGACGATATGTGGTTTCAACAGGACGGTGCCACTTGCCACACAGCTAACGAAGCAATGACTCTTTTGCGCGACAAATTCAATGGCCGTGTTATCTTAGGTCGTGGCGCGTTAATTGGCCGCCAAGATCATGCGATTTGACACCGTTGGACTTATTTCTTTGGGGTTATTTGAAAGAAAAGGCATACGTCGATAAGCCAGCAACAATTCAAGAGCTAAAGACTGAGAAAATTCGGCACATTAACAGCATAGAACCTCAATTATGTTTTAGCGTCATCGAAAATTTTGGCTATCGGATGGAGTTGTGCCGCCAAGGTCGCGGCCACAATTTGGCCGGTATTTTGTTCCATACATAATTGAACCATTCCAATATTATCATAATAAAAAGAAGTGACAATAATTTCCTAAATAATTTGTGTTTTATTCAATATAACATCGGCCCTTAAAATTTAACCACTCTCTATTTAGCGATTTTTAAATACTAATTGTGTTATTTGAATTATAAACAGTTGTTTGGTTTTTTGCATTTGAACCTAGTTAAGTTAAGATAAGTGGAACGATTCTGAATCAAAACCAAGGTTTGGTGCGGTTTATAGGCTAGCGGAATCATCGGTTCCCGTGAATGGTGCTCGCTATCGCGCCATGATATCGGTCTGGACTATTTTTTGTGGGGTTGCGTGAAGTCGCTTGTCTACGCAGATAAGCCCGACACTATTGATGGTTGGGAGCAGAATACTCGGCGCGTTATTGCTCACAAATGCTGCAAAAAGTGATCGAAAATTGGGCCTCCCGGCTGCAGTTTATTCGAGCCAGCTGCGGCGGCCACTTGCCCGAAATCAGTTTTAAAACATAATGGCAAACCCTTATCTTTATAAAAAAGCTAAATTCTTGGCAATAACAGTAAATTGTATGCATCTTATTTCGTCTGAAAAACCACATGTCTAAAAAACACCCTTTGGTTTTGAAAATAATAAAGTTATAAAGTTAAGTTCGCTTAAAAGAAATATTGTGCCTGTTCCATTCAATTGCATTCGTTTTTTATACTCCCGTTAAAGCACTTGCCTCTGTGGTGTGATGGAAGTGTGCACGGCTACGATGCCTGTAAACCTAGGTTCAACCCCGGATAAGAACAGTGGCGACCTAACGAGTTTTATCTCTAAGCCATGAAAAATTTGCTCTATAAAAATGGTCAATTAGCTGTTCGGAGCTGGCGCTAAACAGTAGAAAGTTTCATTTTTCTTCTTCATCTGCCCAGAATGTTGCTCTCCACAGGAAATTTGTTAAAAGGTCATTTTTCCCTATATTTAAAACTGAGTGTATCAACAAAAACGATAAAATAAATATCTACTTGGTCGCATCAGACCAGATTTCAAAAAGTACAGTGGATTGAGCCTCGATACTAAGACAAGATAATTATCCAATGTTAAGTCACCAAGGCTTAGATGTCTATCCAAATTTGTATCGAGTGTTAACCAAAAACACAACTAATGTAAAAAATGTGAGAGATTTGGGCTGTAGCAAGAGCTTTCTGCCAACATTCACCGATGCTTCTACGCATTGAAAGTTAGTCCCATGTCGCTGGAAAGAGTAAACAATTTTTAGCTACAATTGCATTGTTAACAACATGCAATTGTTTACAAATTATGCTGTAAGCGGGTGCAGAAACACATGGCAACAGTGTGCCGTCGGAACGACGAACGCCCGCCCCTCCTGATCGGACTGAAATCAATATGTCCAAATAACCTTAAATGTCCAAACATTGCGGACTCTTAGACTTACGACCTAGCTGGAAAAGGAAGGGCCCAGAATGGCCTTCCAAGGGCCTTCTTAGGATGCTCGGAGGCATACTTGCTGCATTCTACTCGCATCTCAAAATAACACACACACAGAGAAAAAGTAATTTGCTTATCGGTCCGAACTACTAAAATTCTGTTGGTCAGATAAAATCAGTGTCAGCAACAGTGTTGCAATAATTAACCCATCTGTGACATTTTTTCAGTTATTGTTTATGTCGTCCTTACGTGTTTTATCATAAAAATCAATGTAGCAAACTTAGATTAATACGAGTGTTATCCCAAGTTTTATTGTTTTTGTAATTAAAACATTTTAATAATCTGTGATATTTTAATAAAATTGACGATTCCAAACAATTGACGAATCGTAATGTAAAACAAGTTTTTCATTTACAACTAAAAATGTAAAACAATCGATCTGACCCAAATTCTGAAATTTGTGAGGACTTGCGGTCGCAATCAGCAAATATTAGTAATCTTGGCGGGCATTTGATGATAGCGATGATTTTATAAGGGTTGAAATTACTAAATATTTGGTTAAGCTAATGGAATGAAGTTTAAATTGTTAGGTGTACCAACCGCCTGTTTTGTCAACCACCATTTCTGTATACAATTGATCCTTGGTACCAAAGTACGAGTTAGTTTCTTGGCGCATCTCAACACACTCTAGAATGAAAACATATAAAGAAACTAGCTGACCCGGCCAACGTTGTTTTGCCTTCAAATTTTATTTTCACTGAAAGTCTGGTTCAGTTGCAAAGTCGTGGTGGATTCATATTTTGATGAAGAAATGCAGTTGCACCGTGCAAATGACAGTTGCACGGGATACAAATTTTATTCAAATAACTTTTACTGGAGCCGAAATAATAGAATAAGGTATTCTGATCATTTTATTGAAATCAAAAAAAGAATAGAACAATAAATGTATTCAATTTAAGGCTGCACGATACACTTCATTTTTTGATTTCTGCATAAATAAATAGTGAGGACGGTTTCCCAACTCGAAAACATGCCCTGTGAAAAGCATGACATTTCCAGATTTATGCCGCACACTTCCAGCGGCATAAATCTTGAAATGACTTGTTATGGTCATCGCAAATGCAAGTTTCAGTGGGAACTGAATTCGTTTGAACTGAAATGGCAAATCAGTTGAAGTCAAGGGAATTCACGGAATTAGACATTCTTCTCCTTTGAACGGCCCTTTCACTATCACATTGTTCATTAGCTTTATCACAATCAGGCGAGTTTCATTACACAGTTTTGGTGCAGATTTCGTAGCATAATGATGACAGATCCAACTTTAAGAAACAAATGATGAAGCCGCCAGGCAAATCTAAAGAGTTTACGAATTCCACTGAATATTTGACGACATCGTTTTCGTTTTAAATGTTATCGATCGATTTGTATGAAAGCTATTCTCCCGGAATTTGATTTCAAATCGTCCAATTTAAGTCATTGAAATCAGTATTTTTCGCTAATAAAATGATGCGTGCGCTCAACCAATGGTAGTTACGATGTTCGGACAAACATTAGTGATGAGGTCATCTTTGGTTGAAATAAATTGGCAAATGGTAGGTGCAATCGATATTAAACCACTGGAAGTATTTACTGGAATTTCTCCATTTACGATTCTCTGCAGTTCTTTTAAGAAAACTTCTGCGGTTCTCAATGGAATAGTTTTCACGTATCGCCACAAATAGGATGACTTCAGGCATGCATTTAATTCATCTCATTTCGGAATCACGGGAAGTGTTTGTCGGAAGTCGCCTGCCAACAGTATCCTCACGCTACCAAAGCGATTATTATTGTTGCGCAAATCTTTCAATATTCGATCGAGTGCTTCTAATGATCGTTTGTTCGCCGTCGTGCACTCATCCCATATTATCAATTTACAATTTTTCAACCCTTTTGCAATGGCTGATTGCTTTAAAAAGTTGCCAATAGGATTTTCGTTGATGTGCTGGTTTAGATGAAGCTTTAGTGCTGCATGTGCGGTTTTTCCACCTTCCAACAGTGTTGCAGCAATTCCGGTAGATGCTAAAGCAATACCACTTTGAGCACGTATTGCTGCTAACATCAATGATAGCAGGAACGTTTTCACTGTTCCGCCGGGCGCATCAAGGAAAAAAAGTCCAGCATTTCCATCATCGACAGCCTTTATCAGTGTATCATACGCACTCATTTGTTGTTTATTCAACAGTGGAATATTTGTTTGTATTTGTTGTTGCAAAGTTATTGTGTCGTAGGAACGCTCGCGTTCCAATTCACGATTTCATCTATAGGGTGATCTTTCAGAACAAACAAAAATATAAAAGTTCAAATCAAGTGTAGAATCTTTATTGGTAATTTGAAAGGACATTTTATGGCATTTATTTTTTGAATATAATTTCCTTCACATGTTGGCCACAACTACGCCTCAGGGTTTC
Source organism: Hydrotaea diabolus (assembly GCA_963513945.1). Classification (NCBI taxonomy): domain Eukaryota; kingdom Metazoa; phylum Arthropoda; class Insecta; order Diptera; family Muscidae; genus Hydrotaea; species Hydrotaea diabolus. The sequence goes on from OY740716.1 coordinate 1,964,224, forward strand.
CATTCTGAGGGTTCAATTTATTGACACGCGTAATGTTCGCTTCCAAAACCTGAATCGTAGCTGGTTTGTCAGCATAGACTTTGGACTTTACGTAACCCCAAAAAAAAATGTCTAAAGGTGTGATATCACTCGATCAAGGCGGCCAACTCACCTGTCCAAAACATGAAATTAGCTGCTTTTCGAAATGACCTCCAAATAGATCCATTGTTAAGTTAACTGTATGGCAAGTGGCGCCGTCCTGTTGAAACCAAGTGTCGTCAAGATTAAGGGTTTCAATTTCAGATAGCAAAAAAATCGATATATTATATTGTTATTCATGGTTACGTTCCGGCCATCATCATTTTTGAAAAAATATGCACCGATAACTCCACCAGGTTATAAACCGCACCAACCCGTGGTTTTCTCTGGGTATAATGGCACCTCCTGAACCTCTTCTTGCTCTTCAGCCCAAATGCGACAATTTTGTTTATGGACTTCGCCGTTGAGCCAGAAATGGGCCTCATCATTGAACAAAATTTTGGACGAAAACAGAGGATCTTCCCGTTTCTCGACTAACGCTCATTTCCATAATTGCCAACATTTGAAGGAAATTATTTTCAAAAAATAAATGCCATTGTCCTTTTAAATTACCAATAAAGACTCTTGATTTGAATTTTTATATTTTTTTTTGTTCTGAAAAAAGTCCTCTAGATGGATCACCCTAATAAATATATAAATGAAATGTGTTTTGTTACTAAACCATCATACCAAATATTTTTCAAATGCCGGTTTCATGCAAACTACACATAAAACATCAACAGACCATCGTAACCTACAATTTTGTACCGATTGTCAGCCTTCAAGCTTAAAAAACAGTTTTGTTACGCCTCCTCCGCCCACACTCCAAAATTTCGATTATGAACAAACCCCCAGAAGGAAGTATCCAGTTTTCCCCAGTCGTTTTCAAGTTTTAAGCGGTGTAGCAAAGCACATATCATTTTTATATACTTAATGAAAACAGAAAATTGAAAAATCAGACATTTTCAAATTTTGATATTTTGAAGTTATTTTTTTAATTTTTTTTTATTTTTTTTTTTTTAAACCCGTGCTGAGAAAATACCTTTCCAACAAAGTACAAATCATCAAAATCGGTTTGGCCAATCTCGAGTTATGGGATTACATCGCTTCGGACACTTTATTTTATATATATAGATCAATAAAATGTATGAGGCGGACGAAAGTAAAATGTTCTCGTACTGAAAAATCAAAAAAGTCAGTCGGACAGTCTGTCAATATGCTAGGAATTGTTTCAGTGAGTCGCTTGTGTCTCTCTCTCTCTTCGACTTTATACTTCGCATATACCAAATCTAGCAATGTTTTGTATACAGGGTGATTCATAAACGTCTGGACACGTTTCAGCAGCGTATTCCTTGGCTCATTTTATGAAAAAATGCCCATCTATGACCATGCCCGAAAATGCAAGGGGCGAATTGCCAGCGGTTTGATAATTTTCAGATTGGTGGTCGGAGGGTACTGGGGTAAAATTGCTAAGTTCTGAACAAGAGGTCGAATTTTTTGTTTCTCTCTAGCAAGCTTACGTAAATAAGGGACATGCGAATGTGTGCGTAATCATTTTCATGTACACGGAGAAAAATTCAGTTGAAAATCGGGCCGAACTACAAATATTCTGTTGAATAAACATACTTTCTGTCTAAATCACCAACATTCCATGGTATTGGTTCAACTAAGCATATTATAGTAGCTATAAAAATATTATTACGATTCTAATACCCAATAAGTTGGTCATACCAACCGAATTCAGTAAAACTATTGGTTGCCACTACTGGTGGTTATGAAAACTATTTAATTATGAATAACATGCCTCTTTTGGACCAATAGTTGGTGATGATAACCAACAAATTATTTGTAGTAACCAAATCACGTTTCGTGTGCTGTTGTTTGTAACATTTTAGACTACGCAACAATAGTTCGGACTTTTTCGGGGGGTAAATGATTTCTAGATTTTAATGAGTTTGGTAATTAAAGTAATTTTCCAAAAGAACGTCGCTGGTAGGTCCAAGTTATTTTTTATGGGCCAAGGAAATTTTTATTTTGCAACGCTATAGCAGATGAAGTAGGTTTAAAAGTAATAATTATTCCTTCGTATTGCCCTGATGAAATGTCTTCGCATGGAGTTTATTTTCGAAAAACATTTTAACATCCTATATCGAAGATTAGGGTGTAATTTTTGTACATTTTTCGAAAAAGCTAAGAGAAGTGAAAAAATGTTGACCAATTAGTTTTAATTGGGGGCATGTCCTTTTTTTAATGAAAGTGTTAAATTTTTTTTTAAAATGGTCGTTTTTGGGTTAAAATATTTTACAAAAATACTTCTAAATCATTTAAGTACAGATCGTCTAAAATGAAATCAAAATATTTTCAAGATAATCCGGCTCTTTTCGTCCTTTTTTCAACAAAAAAAAGAAATGTGGTGCATAAGCACGGAACAGAAATCTACTGACAGCAATAATCGACGACAGTGTTTTCTGAATTGACAACACCTGAAGATAATTGACGAAGTCAATCGAAATATTGGGGAAAATATAAATTAAACCAAAAACACAGCATCGAGTTTAAATACATGACCTCAAGCCGAAAAATAATTTTAAAAGATAAAATTTAGTGAAACCAAAATCAACACAAAGAGACGATTTATTAAATTAAATTAGTTTCCTTCCATTTTTTAAAGTAACCTACAAAATATGACCACTACAAAAGAATATATTTTATCGATTGTAGGCAAGACTTTTAGAATTCATTTGAGGTATTTTGTGTCGCATTACCCTTTCGAGGCCGAAAATATTTAGTTTTAAATAAAAATAATTTATCATAACACTGGAACATTTTTGGGGTTATTGTCTGGGGGGTGAGAAATTCCAAGTCAGGGTGATGGTACTAGGTCAGTATATTAAAACCCTCAAAGGGTTTTGCGTTCGTATGTGCCAGTTTTTTGTATGACCTTTTACATTTTTTCCTTATCTTGATGTTTTTTCGCTTAGTTGTAAAATGTTGGCAAAAACGTAGTTTGACACAACTCGAGAACGACTACTTCGATTTTGCTGAAATAAATTGAGAAAAATTAATAATTACATTTTCCATTAATATACTGTTTCTCTACCAAATCAACATTTTTGCAATTAGAAATAAATTTATGAAGAAAATTTTTCATACCTTCACTTAATTGTAAATAAAAGCAGAACGCGTTAATCGATTTCTATGATCTATGTCGCATTTTGTTTATAGGTTATGTGACTTTACGTGAAAGTTATAAGACTCTACACGTTTTTCCGTTTGGGATTTATATGTTTTAAAAAAAAAAAAAAATTTTTTTTTGGCAAACTTTTCTTCATAAATTTATTTCTAATTGCAAAAATGTTGATTTGGTAGAGAAACAGTATATTAATGGATTAAAGAAAATGTAATTATTAATTGTTCTCAATTTATTTCAGCAAAATCGAACTAGTCGTTCTCGAGTTATGTCAAACTACGTTTTTGCCAACATTTTACAACTAAGCGAAAAAACATCAAGATAAGGAAAAAATGTAAAAGGTCATAAAAAAAACTGGCACATACGAACCCTTTGAGGGTTTTAATATACTGACCTAGTACCATCACCCTGACTTGGAATTTCTCACCCCCCAGATTGGCTGTTGTACTGTGTACTCAACGTTATCTTTAATACTGTTGACACTTAAAAACCAAAATTGAATTTTGTTGATGCACTTTCTCAATTTGATGCATACAATCGTTCAACTTGGACATAACATCGTTATCAGATTTAAAAGTAAAACCAAAGTTTTAAAACAAAAACTGCTCATAATTCAAATAACTGAGTAAATATTTTAGAATCGTTAAACATAAAAATTAAATAAAAATAAACTTTTTCGGCCAGATAACCAAACACATTAAATTTAACAAACAGTTGGTCCTGTAAACAAATTCTCGTAATAATGACAACCGAATTGAAAGAGTTCTTATAGCCAATAATCTATAACAACAACCAATACATGTACAAACTATCTTCCAATAATCGTCCTTAATAGTTCGCGTTACCGGTACTTTGTCTCTTCAACCGATACTGTCAGTTTCCACTACTGAAAATTGCCGTGTACCCAATCAAAATTCGGTTATAGCGATGCTAACCAAATACACTAAATATAACAAACAGTTGGTCCTGTTAAAAAATGCTCGTGATAATGACAACCGAATTGAAAGAGTTCTTATAGCCAATTATCTATAACAACAACCAATACATGTACAAATTCGTGCGTTACCGGTACTTTGTCTCTTCAACCGATACTGTCAGTTTCCACTACTAAAAACTGCCGTGTACCCAATCAAAATTCGGTTATAGCGATGCTACCACCTGAATTTGGTTGACAAAAAATTCGGTTATGGCAACAAATTTGTTCTTTACGTGTGTGCAAATAAGGCCTTTTGGTATGCCTAATTTTGGAAGGCATTAACAAATGTGTATTGGATCTCCAGGAAGGCCTTGTCTATTTTTCCGCTGCGTATGGCTGGGTCTATGAGCGTATAACAACACACATACACACACATGCGTACACGCAGAATTGAGTTCTTGGCCGGACATTGTACAGTTCAGTTGGCCAAGAGGACATGTTGTTTGCACAAGTCGAAGCGATGAGGCTGCTGTTAAGAGTTGTTAAACCTCATGCTTGGCTGGCCTTAACAAGAGAAATTAAAATTCAATAAATGTCTGTGGGACTGGCTGTAAGGAAGTCCCTTAAATGGATGCCATTAAGTACAAAGTGAACGTTTCGTGTAATGAACGATAATGTCGGCCATTTCGTGATGACTTTAATAAATTTCAATAATCTATTTTTCAACAGCAGCGTCTGCGACGACAACGTCGGCGGCCGAAAGGGTTGTAAATTCTGCTCAAATTGGACACGTGACATTATAAAATTTAATGAACTTGTCATTTATTTATGGCCAACCGAACGAACAACAGCAACGACATTGTCATGTTAACATGTTTAAGCCGTTTGCCGAAAAACGGAACTCAACGGCACAGAACCGATTCGAGCGTTAGAGCACGGATGGGAGGAAACAAAAAGGGGCTTAATGCCAGCTAAAGACCGCTTCATGAACCATGTTGCATATTTGAAACATTCAATTCTTACTTTCCTGCTTTATTTCCTTCCCCCGTTAGTTTGTTGTTTCGTTATCCTTTTCATTTAAATGCCGAGTGCATTCATGCTTGGAGGACACCCAGGACACACCGAAAGCGATCAAAATAAATGTTCGTGGTTCACAGCCAGCCAAAGGTAACACTGCCCAAATGAAAGTGTTAACAGTCATTCACCCAAAAACAAATGGACGACTCGCCGACTCACAATCACCCGTTGGTGTGTCCAAGAGCAGCTGTCAGTTTTTATGAGCTTAGGCGGTTGTGGTGTCCGAAAGCAGAGAACACAACAAATGACAGTTGACACAATCAATCCCTTTGTTTGACTCCTTCGAACCCATCTAATTTACCGCCTCCACTCGGTTTGGTACGGACCGGTTTGGTTCACAGAACAAAGCCTCACCAACTCCATCCCCGTCCGAACAACAGCAATGTTTGTGTTGTTTTAAAAAAAATGTGTTGGCCCTTTTTATCACAAAAAAGGGAAATATTAATTATGATAAAAATGCTCACGCTCGAGTAACTTTGTTTGAGCATTCCTTTCCGATGTTTTACAACGCGCGAAGAAGATTAGCGACGCATTTAATGTTGGACTCTTAAAATGTTTATCATTATTTTTATTGAATTCTGGTTTGTTGCCAATTTTCAAGTCATGTTTTGTTTTTCCTGTACAGAAAACAGAAAAGGGTTTCCAGTTCTGGCTGGTTCACATGTTCTGCTAGACAATGTTGGCAAATGGTAGAGCAAATTTGGGAATGGACACCGCTTTGGTGATAGTGGGACTCCTCAAAGGGCTATAGTGTCGTATTGTTGTTGTCCGTGTGATTGGGTCTGTCTCACACTTATTAAGTTTTGATATTTGCTGTGGGAACGTGTATCGTCGTCCTTGGCTCGCTTTTGTTGTTACCCACACAAACGCAACTGTCTGTCATCAAGGGATTAGAACGCCTGCTCTCGCATGTACCAAATGCGATATTTATTGGGAATAGACCTTGCGTGCTGTGCCTGTGTGCACAAACACACACACGGACACACAATTTGCTAATCATTGTTGTTGTTATTATTAGGCATTACGCCAAACAATATTGCATCATATTCGATACGGCCCAAAGGCCGGCGGCGGTTTGAGGGCACTGCTGGGCCTGGCTGGCTGGCTACTGCCAGCGCTAAAAATATAGCGCTATCTTCTAGCCATTTGCCAAATGATATTCTGGCGCTGCCACGGAAATTTTTTCCAATATCCTGCGAACAAGAACCGCATATCCCAGAACTGCATGACAGGATTCATTATTAAAATAGTCTTTATGGTTCGTAGACACGGAATATTCGGTTGGCAGTCTGTTTCGACTAAAAAAATGCTATTGGCTGTGACAAATTTTTGATGCAACCAAATGATAATTATCTTGATGGAAACTCCGTCGACGTTTCAACAAATGATATCTGTGATAATATAATGGTACAGATTACTAAATAGTCAGTTGTACTAATGGAATAAATCACAAATAATCGGTTTACAGAACCGCCTGGTTCTGGCAATTAATAGTTTTGTATAGAATTGTTTGTTGATAGCAAAAATTTGGTAACAGTATCGCACATAAAAACATCGGACCCCAACATAAATCCTGAAACATAAATAAAAAAGTTAATGGAGATGTTAAATCAAAGTTCTCTATTGACTCTACCTATTTGAACAAAATTAAAAATACATGTCGGGAGGGAAATTAAAACATGATCCTCTAAATGCCATGTGGGCCTAAAAAAGTAGACTTTATACAGAAATGGAAAAATTTTATTTTTATCTCGATTTGGTACAAAGGTCCTGCCTGATGGGTATTTAAATACCCAAGGATATGTCGAACCATAAATTATTTAAGCGTGGGTCAGGTGAGCGATATCGCGGTATTTTTTTTTTATAGAAAAGAGGAAAGATTTGGCTAAATTAAATTTTTTTTCTTTCAACTTCTATGGTCTTTTGGACATAAATTTCCAAATTTCATAAAAATCGTACAAGCCGATCTATGGGCAGGCAGTAACGGGTTAAGTGAAGTACATCCTTGTTAACGATAATTGATTTTATGTCTGCAGACGTTCCATGTACCAAAATTTGCTGCACACGAACCAATGTTTGGTAAGCTAATGGAATGCTTGGAGTACACATATCCCCAATTATGTGGTTGGCAAAAAAAGTAACGGTTGTGACAGCGAATCTGTTGTCTGTGTGTCCTTTTTTTGTTGGACTCCTATAAAACAGAAACCTGCAATAAGGTCCACAACTTCTTAAAATGCATAGTTCTAAAAAACTCTTTTCCTCGATTTAAATTTCCAGGAAAAAGTATTTTTGTATTATAATCTGGAATTATACTCGTAAAGAATTGAGAATACCAGTAAAATGGGACAACTATAACGTTCCGCCCTTAATTTTTTTTTATATTCTTGGGTTTTGAGTTTGGATCAGCAATACTACATTGCAGAAATAAACTGCGTTTTTGTTTGTTTTAAGAACGAATTTGATGCGTCATTAGCAATTATTGATCACAACTATAGAGAATGGTAGAAAATGTACGAAACTATAAGTTGCAACAACAATCAGTTCTGCCAACCACTAGTTTCGATTGTGTTCCTTTATTTCAACCGAATACCAAGTTGTTTGTACCATAATATTATCGTAGATATCGTCTTATGAATTGACGGACCGAAATTCTATCCAGATGATAATCATTCGGTGCAACAGTGAATCTTCTTGTCCAGCGGAATTTCCGTAGTTCGGAATAATTTTGAGGAAAGTACAGAATATGAAACGTCAGTTATACACTCAGAGAACAGATTTGTGGTCACAACCGATTTTTTGGTTTTACTATCCATTTATTCCATCGTTACAACCAAATGTTGATAGGGTACACAGAATTTTTCCGTAGAGGGAACTTACACTTTCGGTTGAAGAAAACAAGTACCGTTAATACTAACAGACTAGGATGATTTTTGGAACTGAACTTGTACATGTATTGGTTGCTGTTATAAATTTTTGGTTATAAGTGCTTTTTGAAAAAAATTTAATATTTTACCGCCCATTGCAAGGTCGACTGATCGGTGAAATAAATACGTCCTGAGATAGATGTTTTGATAAGCATTGCAAAGATGTCCCAAACTCAAAAGAATTAATAAAGGTATACAACAATTTTTTGTCAAGCTTTGGGTGGCCCTAACTCAGGAAATATGGGTCGCCACCAAGAAAAAATTGATTGTTGTTCTGAATGATAGGGAGATATATCTATGGCGAAAATTCAGATCAAATCTGAGCAATGTCGCTAAATTACAGTTAAGCTTGTTTCAATATTCCGAAATATTTTTTTTATTTAAAGTTTGTATATTTTTATGATCAGCATTCACCGTCAGATTCAAGAAACTTAAACTGTCTGACCAATTTTTTCTTGTTTTTATACTTTTTTTGGTGATTTCGAAATATGTTTTCGTCGTAAACAAAGATTTTGTGCTGATGAAATATTATAGGGTTTACATGTTTATGTTGAAATAACCAATTTTATGTTACAACACCGAACTAAATATGGTTTGGTCACTACAAAGAACTTATCTGTTGTCACCAACAATTATTGGCATCAAAGTAACATATACGAGGGCGACCGCAAAACTAACTGGCCTGGCACATTTTCTGTTTTACTAGCAACTTTTTGTTTTTTTTGTTTTATAAAAGCAATCTTTCATAAGCCATCTGTCAAAATTTCCGAAATATTTAATGACTATTTTCTTTGTTACAGGTGATTGAAGTAAACAAGTTTTATAATTGTTGAAAAATGGAAAATAAAGAGTTTCGTGCGGTAATTAAACACTTTTATATGAAAGGTTATACGCCACAATTAATCAAAGATGAATTGGATTCTGTTCATGGTGATAATGCACCATCATACTCCACCGTGAAATCCTAGGTTCAACACCGTGAAATCCTGGGTTCAAGTACGGAAGATGAACAACGCTCTGGAAGACCGAAAACTGCTACTACTATTGAAAACATTAGAAAAGTATTTAATGAAGTGACTAAAGAAAGACGCTCAGAGAACTTGCTGATTTAGTTAAAATACACGAAAAACAAGTTTGGAGTATTTTACACGATGAACTCCACATGAAAAAGCTATCCGCAAGATGGGTGCCGCGTTTGTTAACTTTGCCCCAAAAAATCGTCCGTTGGACCTATTCCGAGGAGCTTTATCAGCGTTATCCAATAGAGTTCTTGCGCCGATTCATAACTGTTGATAAAACATGGATCCATCACTACATCCCAGAATGCAAAGAACTGTCAAAACAATGGACAGAAGCTGGTAAAAGTGGTCCCAAGAAGGCGAAAACTGTTAAGTCAGCAGGAAAAGTAATGGCCACAGTATTTTGGGATGCAAGGGGTATAATATTTATTGATTATCTTGAGAAAGGAAAAACTATAAATAGTGAGTATTATTGTGCATTATTGGATCGGTTGAGTGAAGAAATCAAGATGAAAGTTTTTTTTCATCAAGATAATGCTCCTTCACACACTGCATTTTCAACTCAACAAAAACTGGCCGAATTACGATTTGAAATTGCACCGCATCTACTATATAGTCCAGATTTAGCTGCTTCTGATTATTTCTTGTTTCCAAATTTAAAAAAAATCCCGGGCCAAAAAATTTTCGTCCAATAGCGAGGTTATTGCTGAAACTGAGGCATATTTTGAAGGTCTTGAAAAATCTTATTTTTCGGATGGAATTAAAAAACTTGAAAAACATTTGATGAAGTGTATTGAATTGGAAGGAGATTATGTTGAAAAATAAATAATAATAATTCCAAAAAAACGGTTCATTTTATGTTAGGCCAGTTACTTTTGCGGTCGCCCTCGTACATCACAATTGGTTAGATGCCATAACCGCCTGTTGTCGCAACCAATAGTTAAACAGAATTCAATTGGTACAACTTTGTTATTGGCTGTGAATTCTGCTATATGGTTGTAGCAATCATCATATGATATCTAAAACCATGTTACCATCAATACTATGGAATGTTCTCTACTGCAGCAGAAAGTCGGTTTATCCAACCGAATTCTTTTAGTTCAGACCGATTTCCAACTGATTTTTTCTTTACCTAAATTTGACTTCAATAAATGTGACACATCAATTGGGAAATGTCATAAAATACAAATAATTTGTAGTGAAATCAAGACAAACACTTTATTGTCCAATTTCAGCACTCATTGTTGTTCGTTTTCGGGACTGCTTGGCATTTGGAGGAAGAGGCATTAAGTTGTCTGACGGAGGATATGTTTGCATTCATCGAAGTCGTTATCAGTTAAAATGGATAATCTGAAAGTTCAGAGGGGTAAGTAAATTATTGTTTTGTTAAATGTTTATATCCTACACTACACTGTGGTCCAGGGTTTTGTACCCGGCTTCGTCCAAATTTCGCATGGAGCGTTACGAACGACCAAAACCTATCTCTGGTGAAATCTCTTAACGAAAGAGTGGTGCAGGCTACCTCGTATCCCGGACCCGCCCGAATTTAACTTTTTTTCTTGTTAATTATATTTTTGCTTTTTATGTTGGGGTAAGCGATACTGATTGTGTTTTTGCAAGCCTTTTTATTGTTCGTTTGTTAAAAAAATGCAACCCTACGAACATATTTCGATTTCGTTGGTCAAAAGCGAAAATGTCACATTTTCTGTACTCACTTCAGTCTACGGTGTTGAATGTTACACCATACAACAGCTGCTGCTTACAGTGTTGCAATTCAACACACACAAACCAAATTAAACGGGTACATTCAAAATAGGAGCAAATTCGACGTGGCAGATAATTTGGTTGGAACTTTGCTTACAAATAGTACTCGTATGCATTTATTTTCTACTTTAATTGTTGCAGTTTAATATGTTCGATTGTTGACAGTAGAAGTGTGACATTTTGACAGGGTGGACGCAACTTTTTCAAAATGTTGCAAATGTTGCACCAGTAGATGGTAACATTATTATTGAGAAACGAAATCACCATAAGATTCACCAATAAACTACAATTTTTTGATATTAACACATTTTTTTGTTTTCATTGCCAACTAACAATTCTATGCAACACTTTTAGTTGCCACAGCAGGCGGTTTAGACAATTGTCATTTATTGTCTCCTTCAATTAATATAACCGAAAAGTTAGTTATATGTACCATAATATTATCATGGCTTTCTTCATACGGTTTGTCAAAACGCATTGTATAATTTTTAAAACTCCTCCAACGGAACTTTTTTAGTTCAGACCGAATTCCAAATTACTTTTTCCCTGTGTGTGGTTAGAAGTCCAAAGCCACTCCCAGGACATTGCGCCACACTAAGATTATTGCCCGAATTTTAATACAAATAATCAAAGTGTGTACTGTCAAAATCTGCAAGATGCGTTACAAGTTTCGGCGTTTTAGTTTCAAATTAAAGCAGATAGGACCACGATTTTAAAAAATAATTTATTAAAATTCGGTCTTGTTGACCTTTGGTACCCAAAAAATGCTCGTAATAATAATATGGACCATAAATATGATAACTTTTATTTATTCCAATAATAATAGCGAATCCGTAGTGCAACTCTCACTGGCTCAGCCTGGCTGAACTCAATGTCAAATTTACTTGTTCTTTTTGAAAAAAGTTACATGAACAGCGTTAAAACCTACACGTATTTTTAGACGAATATTTTTAGATGAATTACAACTTAAACGGCCTCATTGGTGCTGGCCCCCGGTTTTGCTAATGGGTATATTTCAACATGTACTTGCATATGTGTGTGTGCGGACAACGGCAAATGATTTTGAATTTTGATTAGAGATTAAATTGTCACAATGTATTTGCTGCAAATACAGCTCGTCATGCCAATAAAATTCGGGATGGGGTGGGGTGTGTTTGCGTGTGTGTTTTGCTTGCTCACACGGTCCAGAATAAATATTATCCAGGATGATTAAGTTTTTGCCCATTAATAATTTGCTTGAATTTGATTTTATTCCTGGCCATGCAATGTGGTGTACAGCACTCTCCCTCCCCTCTTGTCAGCTTTTCTGGCACAGCACTGAAGATACGCACATATGCTTTTGTTTTCGCATCGTAGGGGATTAAGTCCTTAATCCTAAAATTACTATTGGTCTATGGAACATGCAATGCGCTGAAAGTACACACGCGGACAGCGTGAGTGTTGCGAGCGTTTTCTGCAGCCACCGCATGAATTAACCCATTCTGATAATGCAAACAATTGAGTCGAATACGGCACAGTGGTCTTCGAAGACAAATGTCTAAAAGTTCGCTATTTTTTTTTGCCGAAAAAAATACTTAGTTGCCATGTAAAAGCGAACATAAACCCCTTTAAGATATGCGGTAAAAATATGTCAATAAAATTAGTAATATTAACTGAGTACATAAACCAGAATGTTGCCAATTTGTACAAAATTTGGCCTCAATGCGACCAGCTTCAAATAAAAATCTATACATTTTTAACCTGTCCATACGACTGTCATCTAAGAGAATTCGTTTCGCTGTAGTTACACAAAAGATCTGTGGGTAATTTACACCACTTTAAGCTCTATCTCTAAGATCCATTTTATGAGAGCAATAATCAATAATCCGTGACTTTTCGAATAAAAAACATTTTTTTCGCAAAAAAAATATTTTTCAATATAATCTCCTTTTAACTCAATACACGTAGTCCAACGTTGCTCCGTTATTTGCATTCCTTTCAAAAATAGAATTTTTCGAGGTCCATAAAATAGACATTTGTTTGATCAATAATTTCAGTGTTGGTGCTCTTTCCACCAAGCCATTTCTTAAGGTTTGGAAATAGGGCGCTAAATACGGAGATGAGTTACCCATTTATGCCATTGGGACTGCACACGTGTGCATTGTTTTAATGAAAATTAATTTTTTTCTTGGCCATACGGGGTTTTTTTTTGATCCTCTTTAAATCGGTCCAATAACTTGGCGTAATATTAGCCGTTTATTGTTTTTCCCTTTTGAAGATAATCGATTTGGATTATCCCGCGTGCATCCCAAAAACTGTTGCCATCACCTTATTGGCCGACAAAGCTACTTTGGCCTTCTTCGGAGCCGGTTCACCCTGAGAAACCCATTGTTTAGACAGCTGCTTGGTCTCCGCAGTGTTGTAATGGATCTATGTTTAATCCACAGTTACAAAACGCCGCAAAAACTCATTTGAATTGCAGTTAAACCATTCCTATCAATCCTTTGAAGTTGTCACACGACTACGTTTATGGTCAATTGAGAGCAAACGCGGCAGCCATCTTACAGACGGCTTTCGTAAACCTAACTGATCTTGTAATATCGAAACCATACTGCCATATGAAATGCATATGGCATCAACAATCTCACTCACTTTTTCTTTTCGATTGGCCAACATCATATCATGGATTTTTTCGACATTTTCGGGTGTATTGCACTCAATCGGCCGTCCAGAACGTTCAGCGTCACATCGAATGTCATACCATTGAAATCAATGGCGCAGAATCCCCATAGTATTTATCAAGCATTTCCTTGGTTTGATTCCAAGTTTTTTCCGCAAAAAATAATATTTAATGTCCACTCGAAATTCACTTTTTTCCATTTTTAACAAAATCCACGAGGTTGTATGTTTTGAACAGCTGTTAAAAACAAACTTAATGATAGCACTCTCCTTAAATTTGACAGTAGTCTATAAGCAGATGGTACTTGATGAGGGCAGTATGCAATACTGCCATATATTACGAGGAAGTTGGAAAATTCGCGGAATAAGTGATATGCCCTTGTAGTATATCTTTCATTGGAACTTTTCGTCATCATCGTGCATTATCTTCGATGTAATCTGGATGTATCCGTGTAAAATAAGCCATATGAAATTTTAATAAAAAAAATCAGAATTAAATTCGATAAGTTCCTCTGAAAAAGGTTTAACACTTTTTAAACGAACTTAGAGCATACAGAATTGGTCGAGCTCAAAGAAGTATCGATCGAGCCTAATTTGAAACATGTGAAAATCAGGACAAACAGCTAAAACTTTGTATAGTGCGACAATCCACTTTTGGACCACTGTGCGCCGTGCCCAACAAAGGCAAATACAGGCAATCGCCTGCATACCGAAAGTAATTATGTAAATATGACAATAATTACACCGCTCTACCCCTAATGCTCTGACGACGGACATTGGAGGCAACTCGATTCGAATCGAATCGAATCATATGCTAATGATGTGTTTGTTTTGTAAATATTGAAGACAACATGAACAAAACATAAATTGAGTCACTCGGTGCTGGCGCGATTACAACAAAATCCAAGGGCATATTCGATTTCAATTTACAATTGTCGGGCGAGAATTCCTCCTATCAACCCTCACAGTGACACATACAAATTCGATCGTCCGGAACGCACCTCTTAAATGTTTCTAATGTTTCTCCTCCCGACTCACGACAACACCGTGATCTGGTATGTGTGTCAATCAATATTATCCACGTCTTTAACATGCTAAACTAAATATGATCTTTATTGTGTTCCAACGCCATAAACGGGGAAGGAATTTCTCGATTCTACAATCTTTTAACCCTTATTACAATTGAGTTTGACAGCTGATTGACATTTCGTTGACAGAACATAAGCGTATGAGTTTTTATGATTACGTCACGTTACCTTAACGCTTTTCACAATATCAGGCGGCGGATGCACAGCACCGCTCCACGTTGTACGAGCATCACAGATGTCCGTACACACGCAGCAGACACTTGCGCTTAAGGAAATTTGTTAACTGTCGGTCAGAGGGGGATTATTACGATGAGATGTGTGATGCGATGCGATGCGAATTTACACGACCGCTTAGCCGGGCCCGGTCCATGTGAGTGCGTAACTTAAACAAACAGAAATCGCTTAAGAATTGTTTTTAAATTTCAATTCCCCCCCGCCCGAGGAGAAGGGATGTGAAATGAAATTTGTGAATTTGTAAAAACAGAAAATGGCCTCCAGTGAGCAGACACTGACTCTGAAAGGTTGCTTTTTTAATAAAACATTGTTTGTTTGTGTTGCTGATAAGCAGCCCGAGCATCGGCATCGGCACCGGCAATGGCAGCCAGCAGTCAGCGGCAGCCGGCAGCATGAAGCCAAGTGTAAATTTACAAAGCTGAAACACGGTGGAGTGGCGACGGACGGAGGGACATTGCGGCACAACAATGGGCAGGCATGCGAATGGAACGCCTACAAAATTGTTTATCTTTCTTCGCATGGAAATTCTCGTAAACAACGGCAATGAAAGAAACAAGAAAAAAATGTTGCATTACAGGGCAAGTGAGCATTTTGTGTGCGCCTGTGTTTGTTGAGTTCTGCTTTCGCACAGCAAAAGTTAAATATGCCGCAAATTTGAATCAACTCTCTCACACACATACACATATACTCGTATACAAACACACACACACACAAACATACCGGCAGGCATAGCCAGACACACTCTGGTGGAGGGAAGCTTTTAAACAATAAATTGTTTGTTGACTGTGTGTAAAACGATTCACCAAAATTAACATAAACAGGAAGTGGGTGTTACAAAACATCATCGGCAACAACATGTACTCGTACTTACGTTACGGCAGCAACACCGAACACCACGTAAAGCGAAGCAACGGCAGCAGGCAACAGCAACATGGCAAAACATGGAGGAAGAGCAGCACCAGCAACAAAAAAACGCCACAAATACAGGCATAACATAAGCTTAACAACAGCAAATTGCTAACAACCAACAGCGCACCAGGGAAGCATTGGCGGAATGGCGTTTAGCTTTCTTTAGCTATTTTTACGCTCCGGCGATTGTGGAAACTCCATTGTGTTGAAATGCAGTCAAAGGGTTTACCTCCCTTTCAATACACCAACCAAGTCCAGGCAATGTTGCGAACTGCGTGTTAAGGTGCACTCCATTTCGCCGAGCTGTCAATTGGGGGCGATTTGCACCATAACCCATACAAACACACACACACACACATGCCGAAAGTGCTCAATACCTGGCCCAACATGTCCAACGGACAGGTGGATTAGGTAAAGGAGAAGCTACACAAACACCTTCTAGTAGCAGCTACAGCTGTACGAATTCGTACACATGTAAATACTAGACCTTACATTGCAAATGCTTCTTGAAAAGTGATCATGGGAAAGATTAGACAAGTCAAAACATCGTTAAAGCGCAAAAATGGTCAGTTTTTCGAGCCCTTTCGGTCCGAGGGTGCGTCCCTTATCTCAGCCAGGATTCGTAGCAAAATGTGCTTTAATTTATGTACATATTGACATGCTCTCTCGATTTGCGGTACGTATTTTGGGTCACATGAGCCAAAACGTCCAGCAACGATGCTCTTCTTTGAGGAATTAAGTTCGTCCTAACTAATAGTATAAATTTAAACCATTGTTCGTTTAAAAAAAACTTTAAATTGTTCCGAGTTACCTTTAGTCCCTGAAAGGGAAACTTATTTCCCCCAAGTCCAATTTCACCCATTTACAGTCCCAAACAGCTGGCAACAGCATGCTCAATTTCTGGATCCTAGGTTGATTGGTTTGACCTCTATCGGGCTTTCAACAGACACACAGATGGACAGACGGACATGGCCAGATCGTCTTAGAATTTTACGACGATCTATAATATAGTTTATACTTTATAGTAATATTGCGTGGTGATGCGCACGTAATGACATACCATATACCATCCACCCTTCGGTGGAGGATAAAAAAGAGTGTGGTTTGTGGATTTACATCCTCGGCCATCCACTGTAATTTTGGTCTAACATAATTTTATTCTAAGAAAATTGAAAACCGGGGTTTTCGGAAACCGGCATCTTGGCTCTTTTTGAAACCCGTGTTTTAAAAAAAACCGACTCGGATTTTTTTAAAGGCAAAAATTTAATTAAAAATTTAATAAATTAATCGACATTCCGATGTTAGCCTTTTGCCAAGGAATGGAAAATGTTTCCCCGATCCGATGTACCTCTTTACTTCTGGACTCTAGAATGCAATAAAATCACTTGCTGCTAATTTATTTAAAAATAAACTTGTAAAATAGCTTAAATCTGGCATGACCGACAGAAGCGAAGGATGAAACTTTGGATGTGCAGAATAGCCCATTAAAACAGGTTTTTGAACCTCTTGAATTTAACCAGAATAAAATTTAGTCAACCTGCAAATAGAATTTTTTTTTTAATTTTTGCCCTAGACAATTTGTATGAAGACTATGTAACAAAAATATCTTATATAATCCAAATCGGTCCAAGATCGGTTGTTTATCCATCGTTTTATACTTTATCTAATTTGATCGTTGTATGTAAATATGGGATCTTTGATACTGCACGCAGAGAAAAAATATGGTTACACTATGGTCACCGCAACAATAATACGTTCTCTCTAATAAAAGCATGTTCGTCGCAACCATAGTATTGTTTTTTAAATTTCATTTTGACAACAGTATGATTGCGACAATATTAATATTGTTGAAATGTAACAATAGTATTATTGCCAAATTTAGAAATAAAAATATGGTTGTAGCAACCATATAAACATGGTTGGTGCAACAAAAGAATTGTTGTTTCAAAATTACGTTAACAATAATATGATTGCGGAATCATACAGTATGGTTGCGACTATGAACATAACAAAACAGGTTTTATAGAGCATACATGTATGTGTGTGCGTATGTTTTTTTGATATACAAAAAAACACATACACACGATATAAGTAGTGAATGATCGATGTCCATTAAAAAACAGCGACAATCGGATGGTAGTTCGAGGGATTATTATTTTGTTTACTTTGTTCGGTGAAATACTCAAATACCGACCGGTTCTCGTTTGTTTAAAATCTGCCTGCATTGATTGCCATTAATCATGGTTTAATCACATTCGTTACTTGGTGTCTACGGATGGTGAAGTAGCATTCACCCCTGCTGGCAACTAAAAGTATTTTCGACTGCCGTTGGAATATATATTTTCGTTTCTTGAATGAAATGTTCTATAAAAACATGGCCTCAAATCTGGCTATAAACTAATTTTAATGCAATTTAAAATAACTTGCTTGATAAAAATCTCTATTTTTGAATAACAACACCCAAACCTAATAAATAATTTTGGGGATCATAGCATGGTTGATGGAATCATACTATGGTTGTGAAGATCATAGTATGGTTGGGTGTGAATCATACTATTGTTGTGAAGACCATAGTATGGTTGAGTGTGAATCATACTATTGTTGTGGAAATCATAGTATGGTTGAGTGTGAATCATACTATGGTTGTGGGGATCATAGTATGGTTATGTGTGAATCCTATTGTTGTTGTGAGGATCATAATATTGTTGTGCCACAACCATATATCCAACAATAGTATGAGCCTCTTGGAATATTGTCACCCCAACCATACTTTTTTTCTGCGTGTGGGGCCATATCAAAACGGTATGGCTCATGATGAAGATGGATGGACTATGTGGCTTCTAGAGCTAAAAACATAAAATGTTCTCAAGTAAATGCATCCGCCAAATTTTATGAAAATAATAAAAAATATGGGGCTTCTAGAGACAGAAACATAAAATCGGATGATCATATGTGTGGGAGCAGTATCTAAATCGTAGCAAATTTTATTAACATTGAATTAAAAATGTGTCTTCTAGAGCTGAGAACATAAAGTCGATAACCGTATGTCTGTGAGATCTACACCTCAATCTGAGCCGATTTTCTTCAATTTCAATAGCGTCCATCCTTGGCCAAAAAAAAATTCTGTCAAATTTCCTGAAAATCGCACAACAACCTGTAGCAGCTTTTGATGGACGGGCGGACAAGCGGGCTTCGTTAATTCGGATCAACTGGTGATTCTGAGCCGATCGGTAATCTTAAATTTTAGTCTATCTCAAATACTAGTTACGTATTCCGTACGTGAAATGAATTTCACAACAAAAACCGAAAACCTAACGGACTGTCGGGTTTGGACATAAAAACCGAACCAATAGGTGCCTTTCATCGAAACCAACCGACCTGGTACACAAAATTTTCAATACTACGAATATCGGTCCCGGCATGCTCTGCCAGTCCCAGAAAGGCTGCTACTAGTATATCCAGACTTTTTTTACTTAAAGCGGGGCAGCACCCTCTACATCTTCTTCATCTCCACAGCTTATGCAGAAGTCACGTAGCTTGTTTGCCTATTAGACTTTGGCCCTCTTAGGTTGTATCCGGGCAGTTACGCTTCAGGTTTCGAGATCTGTGCATCTCTCATAAGCTTTTCCGCCTCTTGCCTACACCAAATCCTGCATGAGCTATCATTTGACGTTTCTTAAAAGGAAGCTTTCTGAAGACGATTGTCACGGACCCAAAATCATGATAAAAGCAGTATGCATCCTCGAAATTCAACGTCACTTTGTTAAAAACTTGTCTTCTATTTAAATATAGGTGCAAGAGGTCTTGAGCTGGTTAATCCCTGTTCAATGCGAAATAGTGTGCTCAGCAAAAAGATATTTCAATTAAGTCATTGTTTTGCGTACTGAGTTTGACGTATCATCATCGTTAATGTCGCCGACATCACGGCCCGGAAGCGGTTATGCTCTCTTCGGCCACAAATCAAAAAGAACAAACCAATGATTCCAGGGGCCCATAACGGTTTGAACACCATCAACTAGCCAGAAATGTGCCTTGCCACTGAACTGAAGTCGACGCATCTGAATTAAGATGTTGCAGAGGCAGTTGTTTGAAATCACAGCGATAGTCCAAATACGATGGCTTTAGTTCTTAAACTAGCCTGTTAGCCTTTATTCCATATCCATGTTTTATACGAGAGTCTAAAATGCTGCGAACTGCTACAGACGCAGTATTTCCCTCACTGGGGGCTGAATTTGGTCTTTCGGTCGCTTAACACATTTTTGAAATTTTGGTTTGAATTGGCATTACTGGGCTTACAAGGCTGATTTTGCACATCATATGCTGTGTGAAATGTTTTCCGTGCGACATTTGTCACAGAATACTGATTGCTGTAATACATTTGAATAATTTGAAGACTTTATTGGGTAGTCAGTCTTTCCACTTACCTTTAATCCCGTCTAAATAAAAATAAGATTGTCAACTTAAAACCTGTCACGCATGATTTGGAAAAATATCATTAAAAACCCGCATTATTTGTTAAAGTTAAAGTTTGGATATTTCAAAGGACATTTCATAGGAAATAAATAAGCAGTCCTTCCTATTGGAAGGCTTCAAAACTACATTCACGTTGCAGTATCTTATCTTCACGCCATTGCATTCGGCAACATTTCCCAGTTTGTTTGGAGAGTTCTAAAATCCATTTGTGAATTTTTCAGCTGCAAAGATTCCATCAAACTTCGATCAAACGAAGAAATAATAAATCCACAGTGCCTGCAGGCTGCAGCACATACGCCATCGAAGGAATGCTTCGCTCCATCGGAACTCCTGCTGTGCATGCGTTTGCATCATCGGCTTCCGTTGTTGCCATCACATCGAGAATATCTGTGACGATTCAGGCTCGAATGTTTCGCAAGTTTATGTTGCATACGTAAATATTATGCATCGTCGGAAATACTCGTACCAGAATAAATATTTATGCATTCGCCACTGCAACTCGATAATGTTTATCGTATTCGAGAAATGTTGCCGTCCAAGCCATACATTAGAGCTTTAATCATTTCAGTGGTAGCTGACATTGCAGTTTTGGCCATGGAATCGTTGCAAATGGCAATAAATGTATGCGGCGTTGGGGCAGCTTCTGAATAAGAATGCTCACCATTTGACCGCAAATGAGTAAAAGTAAGAGTTTTGCTGTTGACCTCAGACAACAATTCAAGTTGAGTGCGAAAACGAAAATAACCAAATGCATTCATTAGGGTCAATTAAAAGCGACGAAATCTCCTAAACAATGGAGGGAACTGCACCATTTGACTTGATTTATGCCCCAGCACTAAGTACTTAGCGGCGGGTAAGTGAATTCGCATAAAACATAATAAATGCCCCGAAAAGTGGCCTACACATCTGATGGCAACTGAATAAATCAGTCGGGGTGGGGTGGTTGCGGTGGTGGGCGAGACTTGGCGAGTTGTTTAGTAAACTAAAACCCCAGGCAATAAATCAATTCGATTCAAATGTTGGAGTGCATTTGGGAGACGCTTCCGAATGCATTCGTAGACTTCCATTCCCACATTATTTTTTGCACTCACCACCTGTCACTCAACATTAATTGCATTTAATTGCGTTGTCAACATTTCCTACCGTTGATTGAATGCAACAGCGTTCAACATTTGATCGCAAACTGCACGCCAAACGTCAGAACATCTCAAGAAAATCATTTGTCTGGGCCGTAATTGCAGGCAGCGGATTGCCCGAAAAAGACTTTGATGATGCTGAAGCTTTGAGATGAAAGTGATTTCTTTCCCTGCCTCCTTGTATGTGCGTAGTGCCTACGTGCGGTGCTTCCGGTGCGCGGGAATCTGTACCCTTTTACAGGGGAAACATGTGTTGCGGCTGGTGCTGGTGCATCGCCAGATAAATGAAGCGCTATTTAGCATATCGAATGTCTTAATTAAGTAAGTGAACGAGCGCTCCTTACATAATTAACAAAACGTGTTGCTGAAGAATTTTCATGAATGCCAGCGGAGGAGTGGCATCCATCGCCAGTGAGTGAGTGAGTGGGGTGCACAGCGATGCATTCGCATGTGAGTGCAAGCCAGCCAGCCAGCCATCCATCGCGGTGCAAGGCTCGATAATTTGCATATTTTCACATGTCAATCAGTCGTTTTGTGTGTGAATTTCGCGTTGTTGATGCACCGGAGCGCCACCGGGAATATCCCATAATTTGGCACTGGCATGCAATGAGCCATGGATACTAGTGGTGGCGAGTCTGCAAGACGGAGGGTTTGGGCAATGCATGGGTTATTTTGTACGTTCCACTCTATAATTAATTGCATACTTTGTTAGTCATTCGGTTTGTAACACTTTGTAATATTCACCTAAAATCCATCAGAGGATCATTTTTGCATATCAAACAATCATCCGCCATCGGAGATTATAAAAAGAAAGTTTATCGAACAAATACAACTGAAAATATTGCCGCTCCAAGGCAGAGCATAGAAGAAGATCTATGTTTGTTAATTGTGCGGCGTTCAAGGAATTGACTCTTAAGTCACAGTTCCTATTCTGATTGACGAAAACAAGTCGTATTTTATGTCGTTTTGCCATAAGAATCTGACGAATGGTAGGCCACCGCAATTTTCTTCAAATAAGATAAACGAAGCTTCAGTTCGTGAAACCATACGACTTCATTTATTCCATTAAAGAAAGGACCGATGAGTTTCCGCCGTTTGGCCAAATTTTAATGCTTAAGAAGTAAGCAAAACTTTCCCAACTGAATTTAAATTATTATGCCCCAATGCTCGCTCCAGAGCCTGGTTGTCCCCTTCAGAGCATTATCACACATTTCTCCGAAGTTTTAGCAATTCCAAAAATGTTTAATCCCTTCATTAAATCACTATGGATTTGATTTCCATCACTTTGTTTGGGTCGTCTTGTTTGGGTCCCAGGCTCAACTCCGGCTAAGGACATCTAAAAAATGTTCAGCGACGGATTTTTATCGGAGATAAATCTCTAAGCCATGCAAAAACATCGTTCGGAGCCGGCTGTAGTTCCAACCCAAGCAAACAGTGAACATGTTTCGGCTCTAACTGTAAATATTGTTTGGAGGAAACAGAATATCCTTGTATTGAAGGATCTTTTTGTCGTACTTTTATACCTGTGCCGGGTGACTGGAAATCAAATACGTATATCGAACCTTTTTAATAGTATGGCATTGACGTCATCTGGGATATAACAGGTAATTTTGTTGCTGTCAGGAATTTCGCTGTAGAACTGCTGCCCCTGTCCTTGTGATTGGTGCATTTAGCAGTGCCAACTCATGGGCAAACTCTTTTTCCTTTCGTTTGCAAATTATAGAAGTTTAGGACTAAAGTTCGAATTTTGTCAGGAATGTATTTGTTTCATTTCAACCAATTTATTGTCGTTATAATCGACCTACTAACGACGATTGTGTTTATTTAGTAATAAGGAAATTGTTGGCTATATCTCATCAAGCCGCTCAAGTGTAGAGTGAAAAAACTGCTGCCGTTGCTGTCAATACCGAAGGCGTCCAATAATAGTAACTGGAATTGAGTTACTCAAGTACGTCAATGATTTTAGAGAATGACTTTTGTTTAAAACCGAACAGCGTGAAAGCTGTAACTGCTTCTAGTAAAATCTACTGTATGGTGATGGATTTAACCGATATTCTAACCAAAATGGACGAAATTCAATAGGGCTAACCACACAAAAGGAGGAATAATGAACATATTCCGAGATAAGATCGATGTGCTGTATATGTTACGTTTGGTTCATGTACGAGGGCGGTTCGGAAAGTTCTTAGCCTATCAATGGAAGAGAATAGTTAGTTTTTCAAAAATATTTTTATTTTTCAATATAATCTCCTGAAACTTCAATACACTTAGTCCAACGGTTATCTAGCAATTCTATCCCTTGATTAAAATAGTTTTCCTCAAGGTCTTCAAAATAGTGGTTTACAACTGTAATTACATCTTCATTTGAGGTAAAACGCTTGCCAGCAAGGATTTTTTTAGATTTGAGAACAGGTAAAAGTCACTGGGAGCTAAATCAGGAGAATAAGGTGGGTGGTCAAGCAACTCGTACTTTAATTCGTTGATTTTAGCCATTGTTAAAACACTCTTGTGCGCTGGTGCGTTGTCTTGATGCAAAATTATTTTTTTGTGTTGTAAGCCAGGACGTTTTTCTCGAATTTGTACATTTAATTGATCTAAAAGGTTGCAATAGTACTCTGAATTTATTGTTTTACCCTTTTGCAGATAGTCAATCAATAAAATACCTTTGAAGTCCCAAAAAAACGTTGCCATAACCTTACTAGCCGATTGAATTGTTTTTGCCTTCTTTGGGGCACTTCCTCCAGCTTCAGTCCATTGTTTGGATTGTTCTTTTGTCTCTGGAGTATAGTGGTGGATCCATGTCACATCAACAGTTATGAAACGACGCTTAAAATCCATTTTATTTCGCTGAAAACGATCTAAACAAGCTTGAGAAATGTTCATTCATATGCGTTTTTGGTCGACTGTTAACAAGTCCGGCACCCATCTTGCGGAAAGCTTTTTCATCTGTAGTTCTTCATGCAAAATTAAATGGACTCGATCATTTGAGATGCCCATGATATTAGCTATTTCACGCACTTTTATTCGTCGATCATTTAATACCATATCATGCACTTTGGCTACAATTTCTGTTGTTGTTGCTGTTTTTGGACGTCCACTACGTGGTTCATCTTCAATGCTTGTACGACCACGTTTTAATTCAGCAACCCAATTTTTTACTGTTGCATATGAAGGAGCACTTTCACCTAACACATTCACCATATCATTATGAATTTCTTGTCCCGATAAACCTTTTTTATGTAAATATTTAATGACACCACGCATTTCTAATTTTTCCATTGTAAAAAAATCGCGGATGCGTCTTTTGTGAACACCTTTTTCTATATGAAGGAGTTGCCGGATCAAAACAAAATTTAACATGTGTTCATAGCAGAGATGGAAGTTTCCGAAACACTTAACTTTTTTCTGTTTATACCGCGCTTTTTGTGCTAGGCTAAGAAGTTTCCGAACCGCCCTTACAGTGCATGAAGTTTGTTGTTGTATCTTTTCATTGAATATCATTGCAATATCTGATAAATACTTTTGCTTATTTACGAATTTGTTGATTGAGTGGTGATACAATTCACATACCAATTTGTTGGTTTTAAATCAATTTAATTTAATTAAATTTAGGCGTTGTCTTTTTCCTGTGTTCCAAAAAAAAAATCAAAATCAATTGAGAAAGTGTTTTTTTTGTTAGTTTATAAATACCGTAGCTTAATAAAAAAAATTCTTCATTGTTTCTATCAAACTGTATAGAATAAAGAAAAAAAATCACTGGATTATTTGATATCAAATGACATATTTGCAATTTGTTAAACTTAATGGTATTTTCAATGGATCAAGGAATAAATCGTCATACGTGACGCGCAATATAGAAAGGGACCTAAGGTTAAAAACCAGTTTTGTTCAGGAGAGCCATTTTAAAGATTAGGTCCCTTTCTATTTGCGCTTAGAATCGTCGACTAGGTCCCTTTCTATTTGTGCTTAGAATCGTCGACTTCACTTTCATAAAACGCGCATATCTCTGGGAGGGAACACTTTTGGGGCATGGGATCGGTCTCATTCGAGGCTCAGATGTTGTCCACATCAAAAAAAGAAAAAAATGAAGATTGATTTTTTTACCCTTAGGTCCCTTTCTCTATGCGCTGTCACATATACTCGTATGAAGATGTCTGGCTGAAAGTTCTTAGTTTATTGATTTACTAATTTCCTTTATATCTTCCATACGGAACTTCTTAAACTCGCTTAAGATGGATCCAATCTAATTGCAAAATAACTGCTATGAAATGCAATGCGCGAAATGCAATCCGGTATTAAAAATCGAATATGTGATCAGAAGTTGCAGGTTTTTTTTTAGACAACGTATGTGAATTTTCACAGTTAATGTCTCAAAAAAAGTGATCGTATCTTTCAGGCCGGTTTAAAAGTAAACAAGTATCGATCCTTGACACCCACTGTATAGATTTTCAGTTAGCTTATTTCACAAAGGCGGACTGATGACCTGTAATGTAAATGGGATACCCAATTGCTTTCTGTCGCCTCGCAGTGGTCGGCTTAAGGTTGAGCTCGTTTCTTAGAATACATCGATGGCTGAGAATACGCCTTAAGAATATATTTCCCTGGTTACTTGTTACGTCAGCCATAAATGCCTTGTAATGATTTGTCATTATGTAACAACGAACACATGTAGCCACATACATACATTAACCCAACGTGGAGCAAGCACATTCTTGTTAACAGGAACAATAACCAAACTACCCGGCCACACAAAGCAAGTGTCATTAATTCTGTATGCATGACACCTTTCCAGTCGATGGCACAAAGAAAGATCGTTCAAATGTGAACAAAATCACAGACGCACACACACACTCACAAAACCCCAAAAGTCAAAACGAGGAATTCAAGCCAATTAACCATGAGTATCCTTTGTGAGCCACAATAGCGGTTGAATTCAAAAACCATCAGGCTTGTTAGACAACACAAAACGCAAGAAGAAACAGAAAACAACACTGATTATTAAGGCCATCTGAAAAATGTAAGCCAATAAATAATCATGGCAACCGAAACATACCAGACGTGCGACTCCACCCGTCCGTCCGTCCATCCATCGCTCCCCCCTTGCCGCGCCAATCGAATGGAAACCGTATTTTTAAGCATGAGACGCACCATAGAAATACGACGCTTACACCGGCGATAAAGGGAAATGACTCGATGCTTTTTATCAACGGTTTGAACTATGACTTTATTAAAAGCGGCTTAATATCAAACGGGACTGTGCTACGGCATATCATACAGGGGCTGCCCGGCTGGTTAATGCAAGTCATTACCGCCATCACCTCCATCAGCACCACCGCCAGCCACTACCTCGACCCTACTGGCCGACCCACCTTTTGTGATTAAAGAGACATTTAACACATGGATTTCTTGATACATTTCGACGGACTGTGGCACTCGGTGTTTCCAAGACACCCATTAGTTAAAAGACTCGAAGCATTTACGGACATGACTTGTTTAAAATCGTATTACACCATTACCCGGTAGTATTTTGTAGCGGAGAGTGCTCTCTACCGCCTGGCCATGCATGGGGCCTGCGCAGCAAAGAAAGCGGATGTGCTCACTTTCTAATGGTGTTGCTACGCCGGCTGATCAGGCAGGAAATTGCTGCAATCCAAGGGGAGTTGAGTCTTCTAATTAAGTAATTATTGAAGGTAATTGAGTGGTCTATCAACAAAATATCAGAAGAATAAGTAAACTCAAATGAATATATATATTTATTCGGCATGTGTGTAAGCCGCCACCGCCGCCTTCTTGTCCATGTCCATGTGGAGTTATGCACCTAAATACGCCCTGGCATCGCCAGAGAGTACGTACGCACTTTGGCTAATGGCATTTTAATTAAGCGCTATGCAAAGGAGTGTTGCCGCTCGGCAGGAGGAGAGTGTAAAATTCATTCAAGAACAACAACGCCCATAGTAAATGTGGAACCCAAAATAGAGCCGTGTATGAAATTTATCACTTGGCTGGCACTTGTTCGCTCTGCGCCCCATCCGTCCGTCCAGCAGCCATCGTGCCACACACATGGGATGGGATGCAATGTGTTCGCTGTTCGTCGAATGTTGCAAAAGCTTTGTACGCAATAAATTCACTTCAAAACGTATTAAAATTTCATTAAAGTCATTAGAATTAAGCAATAACTAACTAAGCAGCAACATGAACAAAACAAATCGAGACAACGAAACATCAGCGTGTATCGTGTGGCTGTAAAACGTTTCCAAAAGGCCACTTATCTGAGCCAGACAAATGATGGCGATGACTACGTACGAGTACACACTTTTTTGCACAATCATACAAACACACACACACACATATACATTGGGCAGGTCTACATACAGATGTATGTGGGATATGTGTTTGGCGGGTCTGTTGCCGCAACGCCACGCTCCACGTTGCAGATTGTGCCGCTGTGTCTGGTGGTGTGTGCCCAACTCATGTCTCATATCTATAAAACCGGCAATAACAGCAACAACCACAACAACAACAACATGTATGAACTTTACAAATGACGAGTTAAAAGCCTTGCTGCAACGTATCGTGTACACTAGCACAGTTGAGTGCAAAAGTATTCGTCCTTTCGCCTGAGGTTGAATTTAGTTTCATTTTCATTTATTTGTATTAACTTATGATTCACAGCCCATTGGGTCAATTTCAAATAAATCACAATATGCATTAAAAAATATAAATACACGCAGTTTTGAGGAAAATTAATAAAAATTCGAAAATAAAAAACTGTTTGCAACAAAAATCATTTTTACCCTCTCATCCCCACATCAGTGATTTTGCAATACTCGTATAAAAGTAATAAACTAAACTAGTTTTAAAGCAACTCAGAAAAATAATTATTAGTTCAGTCCCATCGAAAAATAATAATATCGACTGACAATATTTTTTTTAATTTATTTTAATATTATATTATTTCGTAATACATTCTGATGATTCCGATTAAAGTATAAATCACAATTAGGTATACATTTTGGCGATTAAATAATTCTGTATTATATTCTAATCACATAACTAGACTTAACTGGCTAAGTCCGTTGGACATGTTCCTCGTAGTTTTCTTCATATCAGAGTTGTTGTGATGCCAAAGTTTAGCTGCGAGCAAGTGATGTACTTATAATTTCTTCTGCTACGGATTTAATTTTTCGGATCTCCATGTAGATCAAAGTTTCGTACTTACCATGGAGCCTTAACTCTGGTACGTAGTATTTTATTATGTAGTTTTTGAGTCTTTCGGACTTCACGCTGATTGGCGCATCCCCACAATTGAATACTATACGTATCCGTATGGTTGATTCGGGAGTATAGAACAGATCTTTTGTGTACAGAAGATCAAAAATTCTCCAGCTAAGTGCTCGCGCAAAAATAAATGTCGAAAATTATAGTTTGAAGTTTGTTAGAACAAGAAGCGTAGGAAGTGCTTTTTCAACTCATTTGGTAACGAATAAAATAAACATGCCACTCTAAAGAGCGATTCATTAAGTGACAAGTTCTAGGTATAGCATTTTGGTTACTTCAAGTGGAGCGATGGAAAACGAAAGATGGATGCAAAAAGTCAGTATACTGGTTTTTAAATATTTTATAGAAACTCAGTATTAGTTTATAAAAGCGGGAAAACTAAAGCCAAAAACTTACAGTTCAGTCCAAAAAAGTCTAAAACTATTGGCAAATACCTTCATTAAGTGGTTCAATTTCATAACTGGCTCATAATTTCAAACCGATTTAATGTTATTTAAAATAAATTAATGCCGAAATATTGAAGTTGTGTCCGTCCTTGTACATATTAACATAAGTATAGTTAAAAAAAATTATTAATCGAAAAATAAATAAATTCCGCTTGTCATTTCATTTCTGGCAACAGTAATTTAAAGTTTAAAAAAATAAAACAATACTTACTTACATGGAGTTCAAAATTTTGTTTTATTATTTGTACGCTTTTGTGGTAAAGGTTATATTATAAAGTTTGTTAATGTTTGCACAATACATTGAAGGGACCACATGATTTTTAAACTGATGAGGGCAGAATCCAAATCTGTTTCGTTTATCTGTCTGCCCATATATTGATGTAATTAAAGCATGGGTTCAACTATATCATACAGTTGGACCTTCCGCTTTAACACTCTGTAGCTGAAGACACAACATATCAAATCTGATTTTGTTCAAATTTGTCTTGATATGCGACCTATGGCCAACCCTAATGAAGTTGAGCTACACCAATCGTTGTTTTATACTTATATAGCCCCCTTTATTAAGATTCTTTAGACTTGCGCACCTGCTGGTCCAGAACCCACACATTAGATCTAGATTCGATCTGGGTAAAATTCTGTAGGTAGACTATTGTACACCGAAGTGGTACCCTACACCACATTGCATAATTGCTCCTATCCTCAAAGTCTATCGTTTTTAATGGAACATTTGCTTCAGACGACTTTTATCGGCCTATGTTTATATTTTCATCAGCGTGGCATGATGTATCGCACAGTGTCGTGATATAACGAGTGGCAAAAACTAGAAGAAGAAATTCTTATCAAATATTTGATAATCAAGAAACCAAAGCAAACAATATAAATAAAGATCATTACTCCGTACTTGAACAAAAATGTTTGGCTACATTTTTACAAAATGTTTTTAAGCAGCTTCGCAACATTTAATGTAAATACTGAGAGGGGGAAAATTAAGAGTTCAAACAGCATGCTTCGTCTTCAGCATCGCAGCAGCTTTTAAATACTAAGCAAACCTCGCAAGATAAGCCATCTACTATGACTAATGACTTTTGCAAAAGACTAATTATGCGATTTGGGTATTTTTCTGTGTTATGCGGCCATACGAAGGGAGATCCTATGCTGTTTTAAGTATTCTCGTAATCCTAGCTCAGTCTCGTTTGAATATTTTCAGATTTGTCTATACAATTTAGTAACTATGCAAACGGCATTCGTATGTACTTAGTAGGGACATAAATACTGTTGCACACGTTTTATGCTGTAAAATAAAAAGTACTGAATGTTTTTGGACCAAATATTTTTTAATATATTTATTGATGTATATTGTATCCAAAAAGAATCTACTTATTCGAAATGTCCGCCTTTTGCCTTTACACACGCCTTAAGACGCACCTCCAATCGTCAATAGCTGCACGAACCTCGTCCATTGGAAAATTGGCCAAAGCTCGAACCAAAGCAGTCTTAAGAGATCCAATGTTGGGGTATCTTTTGTGACAAAACTTGTCCTCTAAAACCGACCACAATTTGTAATCCAATGGGTTGAAATCTGGACTGCCTGAGGGCCATTCTTCAGAGGAAATTTACGCTGGCAAATTCTTTCGAAGCCAGGCCTGGGACGTTTAAGCCTTTTGGGCCGGCGCAGAATCCTGCTGGAAAGTTCATGGCTGGTTTTGGAACAGGGAATTGTTAAGAGGCAGCTTTCAAAAGGTTTCTTGGTAAACTTTGGCAGATGTTTTGACTCCTTGTTCGCAGAAATTCAGGTCAGTGACCCCATCATAAGAGACCCCACCAAACCATGACTGAAGCTGGGTGATGACCCTTTTCACCCTTGGGATCAGTTCAGATGCTTCCTTAGATGACCGCGCATACACTCTATCATTTTGCTTGTTACATTTTTCCTGAACGGTACAAATTGTTTCATCGGTCAACAAAATAGGATTGAAAAACGTTTGCATTTTTCAATCCTATTTTTTTTAAAGCTGCAGTCAATAAATGTCCGGTACGTCGTTTGAAAGCCCCAAGTCCCAAGTCTTTTTTAAAGATTCGACTCATGGACTTTTGCGTGATATTCATCTCACGGGCCATGATTTCCTGTTTTCGCAGCGGATTTCTGCGAATTCTTGATTTAACGGCTTTAATGACATGCGGTGTTCGAACAGAGCGTGGGCGGCCCGACCAGTGGCGGTTTTTTACATCTCCAGTCTCCTCAAACAGTTTTATGCATCGGTAGACGAACATGCGGCTAATCCCTAGTGACCGGAGCGTTTTGAAAATATCGCTTTTTTCATTTCACACTCGAAAAGCGCTATTGCAGCGATACGATTCTCATTATCTGACCACTCCATGATGAAAGTTGAAACAATTTTAAAATCCCGGTACAGACTAACGCTATTGAGGTTAGCTTTCAAACCCCATAAGACATTAACGGGGTATGTTCAGTTCTACTATTGAAATGGGTGTGTTCAATGTTGTAACAGTATTTATGTCCTTACTAAGTATAGGATTTCCGGTCCACATACGGATTATAGGCCATTCCTGGTAAAGAGGTTTTGCCATCTCCTAAATGCCGGCGACTTACAAATGTGTGATTGATCTCTGAGCCAAGTCAACAGCGCCATGTTTTCGATGCATTTGATTTGAGGCAATTACAAAGTTGATTCTTTCACCCTAAATGAGACAACTTTGAAAACTATCAAACCTGGTGGAAATGGGCAAGAGTTGCTTGAAACATAATTTATTTTCATAAAATTTTAAATATTGTCCACCAACGTCATGTTTTTAAGTTAGAATTTTAGGACACCCTTTACCAACACAATGGTTTCGCTTAACTTTCAAAAGTGACCCTAATGCCGAATACTTTTGCTAGTGCCTGTACATAGACAATTCGCTTTCCCTACTCAGTAAATTATGCCCCGTGGTTTCCGTCTCCATCATTCCGCATTCCGCTACAACCGTTCGAGCTCTTTCGAATGATGAGAAGATGAAACAGTTTTTCCCCCTGGCTCAGTTAAAAATAGTCTTGGTTTGTGTGCCGCCGCCATCACAATACCGTCTGATACTGGACCGACAGACAACACGATGTATGGACATGTGTTCGTGTAAACAAATCAAAACATACCAAGTATACTATAGTATGTTGCGAATATTTGGTCCCCAAACCCAATCCGATGTACACTTATATTTTAACCAAGCTGCTTTATTTATGTCTGTTTTCCTATATCCATTAAAATCCATTGTCAGTTGTGATCGATTCCCGCTTTACTAAAATGTAACTTGTTCGCATGAGTTAGCAAACATATTTGAGGCTGATCGAATGAAACATTATTTCCTACATTATTCAAATTCTGAAATAGTCTATTCCATTTGCGTCTATGCAATTGCGTCTTGAGCGCTTACCAGAGTTGGAAAGGCCGCTCGCTGCCAGGCCAGTAGGTACCATTGAGAAAATATTTGTATTGCTGAGGAAGTATTAATTTATGGCCGTGTTCGATTGGCAACTCGCTTAGGAGATAAAAACAATTTTATCTCCTAAGCGCTTATGGTATTTCTTAAATAATTTGTTTTCTACAAATTACAATTCATTTTCAGATCCAACGGTCTATGATGCATAAATTCAATCAGTTCTTGAAAACAAATATTGACGTTCAATAACTCGTTTAAAGTACCAATCGAACATGCCTTATACAGGGTGTCCGCCAGGAAGGTATACTACTTTGTTTTGCCGCCATTTTGGTAAACATTAGTCGAGACAGTTCATATTTGGCAGTCGTGAAGTAGAGATGTGGCAAATTAATTATGGAAAAATATTCGATCGACCGTTAAAACATTTTATCCAAATCAATCATCGATTACTGTGACGATGAGAAAGTTACGTGAAATTTTTGGACGAAACAACGTGCCAACAAAACGCGCTATTGATCGTGTAGTGACTGATTTCGAAGAAAGAGGGTCTGTAGCTGATAGGCCCACAACGTACTGCAAGATCGGCTGAAAACATTACTGCTGTTCAAGAAAGTGTTCAAAACAATCCATCAACCTCAATTCGACGCCATGCTGAATGTAATGAAAAATGTGCTTAAAAAGGCTCGCATTTGTGAGGCTGGCGAACGTTTATCTGATACGGGTATACAATATCAATATATACACAATTGCCGACATTAAATAAAAAATTTATCAATATACGAGGGCGGTTCGGAAAGTTCTTAGCCTATCCATGAAAGAAAATAGTTAGTTTTTCAAAAATATTTTTATTTTTCAATATAATCTTCTGAAACTTCAATACACTCAGTCCAACGCTTATCTAGTAATTCTATCCCTTGATTAAAATAGTTTTCCTCAAGGTCTTCAAAATAGTGGTTTACAACTGTAATTGCATCTTCATTTGAGGTAAAACGCTTGCCAGCAAGGTTTGTTTTTAGATTTGGGAACAGGTAAAAGTCACTGGAAGCTAAATCAGGAGAATAAGGTGGGTGGTCAAGCAACTCGCACTTTAATTCGTTGATTTTAGCCATTGTTAAAACACTCTTGTGCGCTGGTGCGTTGTCTTGATGAAAAATTATTTTTTTGTGCTGCAAGCCAGGACGTTTTTCTCGAATTTGTACATTTAATTGATCTAAAAGGTAAAAGGATAGTCAATCAATAAAATGCCTTTGAAGTCCCAAAAAACCGTTGCCATAACCTTACCAGCCGATTGAATTGTTTTTGCCTTCTTTGGGGCACTTCCTCCAGCTTCAGTCCATTGTTTGGATTGTTCTTTGCCTCTGGAGTATAGTGGTGGATCCATGTCTCATCAACAGTTATGAGATGACGCTTAAAATCCATTTTATTTCGCTGAAAACGATCCAAACAAGCTTGAGAAATGTTCATTCTTATGCTTTTTTGGTCGACTGTTAACAAGTCCGGCACCCATCTTGCAGAAAGCTTTTTCATCTGTAGTTCTTCATGCAAAATTAAATGGACTCGAGCATTTGAGATGCCCATGATATTATCTATTTCACGCACTTTTATTCGTCGATCATTTAATACCATATCATGCACTTTGGCTACAATTTCTGTTGTTGTTGCTGTTTTTGGACGTCCACTACATGGTTCATCTTCAATGCTTGTACGACCACGTTTAAATTCAGCAACCCAATTTTTTACTGTTGCATATGAAGGAGCACTTTCACCTAATACATTCATCATATCATTATAAATTTCTTGTCCCGATAAACCTTTTTTATGTAAATATTTAATGACACCACGCATTTCTAATTTTTCCATTGTAAAAAAATCGCGGATGCGTCTTCTGTGAACACCAGTTTCTATATGAAGGAGTTGCCAGATCGAAACAAAATGTAACATGTGTTCATAGCAGAGATGGAAGTTTCCAAAACACTTAATTTTTTTCTGTTTATACCGCGCTTTTTGTGCTAGGCTAAGAAGTTTCCGAACCGCCCTCGTAAGATCCATTCTCTTCCATTTAATCAAAAATTATAAACAAACAAAATAGTATACCTTCCCGACGGACACCCTGTATATGGCTACGAGATTTTTTCGGCGTTCTCTATGAAATGTCTAGGAAAGTGTTTATTTTGCAATAAATTTGTCGTGCTAAACCCTTAAGATTGTGAAATACCCCCCGGTAAACAGATCCAATCCAATAAGAATCAGTGTAATATTACGGGATGGGATATTGCATCCCCTCTCTTACCCTTTTCAGGCTTGGTCCAGTATTCTCGTAAGTCCGGGCTTCCGAGATCTAGTTCGAAATGAATTAATTACAGGTAATTGGCCAGGATCAAATAAACACGTGCTACTCAGGAAATCTTCGAGATTTTTTATTCGACCCCCGGAATATCTAGAAGGCATCCTCAGTCAGAGAGCTGATTACGATATATTTAGGGCATTCGACACTTTATTTTAATCGCAACTGCAATTGTAGTAATCCTCTGCTAATAATCTCAGTTCGGATGTATGTACGATATACTTTACATATCAAAGAGTGTCCCGTTATTATTACTGTTTGTAAAGAGATAGAGGTGAAATTTCGAGCTATTAAAATCGTACATATGTCAGATTTACCTGGTGATCCGGTATGTCCCAGCCTTTCTATCGTTCCCATTTCCGGAAGCTTCTCATCTAAGTTTGAGCTTGCAACATTAAGGGAGTACCCATACAGACGGTCGTGGAATTTCCATGGAATGTACTTCCAGTGTGTATTTCAGCGTGCATATGGGCTTGTAATACCCAAGCCCATGTATCCTTACGAACTAATTGTCCTCAATGTCCCATTAAGAAAAAAACGGGGAACTTCCCCCGAATCAGTAATCCGGTTTCCAACAGCATATACAGAGTATCGTGAAGTTTTTACAATTATCGCTAAACTCGAAAACTCGCCGACCTCTAAGAGGCGCTGAAAATTGTTACAGGTTCTTGGACTTCAACATGGGATTACTTGTGCGAATGTCGTTCAAACCAATCATCTCCTTAAGTCAGCCCACAACTGCTACCATTAAACGCTCGTTTTTTCTTCAAGGATATCTCCGCATCTAATGAAATGTTTGGCTGCTGAAAGGCCTCGCAAACTGCGCCCCTGGGCAGTTGCAGTTGTTGCTGAAATGTCGGATGAAACAAATTCATTGCTAATACTCACTTAGCGTTGCACTGCAAATAGACAATTGCCTTTAATATGCAATTCATCTTTTTGGCATTTGTTCGAGGCTAATACGGAGTACTGGCGGAACAGAGCTGGTATTCATTGTGTCTACTTTAGGGAGTGATGAACATCTCTTGGTGGTGGCTAGCGACGGGGGAAAAGAGGCGTTAAAATGATTGATGTCTTCTTGATTACTTCATAGGCGCGCGTAAGTTTATTTTTGGTTTTCGCCTTTGCCTTCAAGGGAGATGGAAAAGTTCGGCTGCGTTTTCGTTTATGCCCCGAGTTCTTCCCAGAATAATATTATTTAATTAGTCGGTGCGTCGGAATGAGCCATTTCGTTCGCAGTTCAGACCTTAGGGACTTCATTAAAATGTGTCGCTAGTCTCGGTACTGCGCTGGCTGTTACCCGGTGGTGCCATTGGGTGCACATGGTCGGTCCATATGATAGTGTTTGCGTCTGTTCGCTTCTAATTGGAATTTCTTGGAAGGCTTGAGCACTCAGAGAGAAGACGTTTATTGGTTCCTTCATTCTTTTTATTAGCATTTATGTTTGCCAAAAAAATGCCTGCTGCATCTTTTGTATTGAGTTTTGCACAGTTTGTTGGCATCGCGCAACAGCATGAATGCCAGAGTGGCGGTGCGTTGTCTGACATCATCATCATTCATCATCATATGGGCGAGTATTGCCAAAACAATGTGCACTGTCATATTTGATTCGAAACATCACTTATTCACCGAAAACAAACCGAATCGAACGATACAAGTGATTGACAACCCAAAGCTCGCTCCATTCATACGGAGTTTTTGTCCTTGAATCATCGCTCAGATATTTATGCGGTTATATTCATATGAGCGCCGGTGTATAGTGTCTATGACGCATGTCGAAGTGTTTTTCATACACATAAATAAGATGGATTTTTGAATGATCCTTCTTTCTGGTCATCTGGTGGGGATATCAAAAACACAATTTTCGTCTCAGACTTGAAAGATCGATAATATTCGAATTTATTCTTATTAATAAAAATTCACGCGAATAAGAATGTTTCAAATACAGAATCATTTGTTGGCGTGTTCAAAAGAAAAACTATTATTATTTTGAAAGTTAGCCTGAGCAACCTCTCAACAAATTTAAAACTATGGGCACACATATAAAGAAATTCATACAATCAGCGCACAAAATTGTATGTGGTTTGTTAAATTTTTAATTAACAAAGAAATTGTAGTATTGACTAAAAATTTGAAAGGTATTTCACTTGGAAAACATATGTGTATTCACTACAAACAAGTAAAAACGTCGATAAGTTTGGCCAAACTTGCCTTAAAACCCCCCTAATGAAGTACAGTCGACTATGCTTTAGCGCAATACGCTTTACTGAAAAATATCGGGGAAAGCGATCGCTTTCCCCAGTTGTTTTTTCTGTTCGCTCCATTCAAATTACTTGGCTTAAGCGAAACTCTGCATAACTGAAAATATCGCATAACTAAAATGGCTTTTGTGGTCAAGTGGGTTTCGTCAGATAAATATGACTTCGTTGTACTGAAAATGTTGCGCGCCATTGCTAGAAGGAGAGTAAACCTTCTCCTCCAAATACAGGGTGGCTGATGAATATTGATACATTAAAAAATTCAAATAACTTTTTTTCAGTGTATGGAATTAATTTTTTTTATTAATTTTAAAGCTCATTGCTTTAGTTTATTCAAACTTGTTGGTTTTGCTTTGCAATATCTCCACAAGAAAAAAGTAAGGTGTAGTAAGGTCAGGCGACCTAGGAGTCTATAGGAATGTGAGGTTCCTGGATATCAGCTTATTGGGACATTTTCATCGCAATTCTGTCATAACAGGCCAGGCTATTTGTGGAGTTGCACCACCTTGCTGAAACCACAGAGAGTTAAAAGGAACTCTGGATAGAAAACCTCTCTCAACTTGCTCAAGTAACGGTCTCCAGTAACCGTAACGGTGTGACCATTATCTCCGAAGAAGTAGGGCCGGACAATGCAGTATGATGAAACTGCACACCATACTGTGACACGAAGTGGATGCAATTCCGTCTCATAGAGTATCTGTTGGTTGGAAGCACTCCATATTCGATAATTTTCTTTATTTATGTTGCCGTTTTGATCGAAATGGGCCTCGTCAGACATGAAAATACAGTTTAACATGTTTCCGTCCTCTTCCACCATTTGAAGCATCTTCTGGCAAAATTTCAAGCGAATCGGGAATTCAGTTTGTTGTTCATTTGAGTTTTATATGGGAATAAGTCCAAATCTTTGTGCATAATTGACTGCACTGACTGTCTGCTTATACCCTTTTGAGCTGGAAAGCTTCTTGTCGAAAATCTTGGATTGTTTTGTATGCCAGCAGCTAAAGCAGCGAATGTTTCCTCCTTCCGAACTGAAGGGCTTCTGTGGGAAGTCTTCTGGTGACTGTCCCATGCTTGTAAACAAGTCTCATTATGGCTCACATCTGCTCACAGGATTGACGCCAATCGTGCGCCTATAATCTCTTTGAACCGAAACTACGGACTCCAGTGCGTGATAGCGGGGGAAAAATTAAATTCTTGTTTAGATGTCCCAGTTATCAACTTGGGTTAAATCTAAAAACAAATCTGCAAAAAAAAAATTAACCAGGCTCATTAAATAGAGAAAAAGTTATTAATTTTTTTTTGGTAGCGGCTTTCATCATCTGCAGGGTGGAACGCTATTTTCCATATACAAAGCTGACAACGCAAAGGTAAAACTATAGATGGCGCCCCACTGCGTCTTCGTAATATTGTATATTTAGAGCAATTTAACTACTCATTTAACTACAATAATTTAAATACAATTAACAAATATGTTTCTATTATATATGACTGAATTTTTGTTGTTTTGTGTTTAGACTTTTTATTTTTCTTAACCAATAAATAAATTCTAGTATTCCTACGCAAAGTGTGCTTTGTTGAAATTGAAATCGTACTCGCAAAAGCCACAAAAAATGTAAAACTACATTCGCTTCATCCCAACATATATCTTTACTAGTATTCAGACGATCTGATTTTAAATCAATAGTTAAAAAAAGAGTTTTTAGGTCAACTTGTTGCCAAAAAATGTGATTGCCTGCCACGTCCCTTCTGGTATCTGCCACACAAGCGATCCCGTTTCAGTGCATATCAGAACCCACATAACTTGTAAGCGAGTGCATAAAATAAGCCTAAAAATTAACCGTTTATGGGTGACGGTACATGTTGGTCGAATCAAACAACAGAAACGTGCTTACCTTTGGCTAGACTAGACTTCTGCAATCGAAAATTGTCTTCACAAATTCTGGAAGTGGTGCGTTTTATCCACTCAAGTCATTTGAGCAGACCAAGAAAAAACTGCATGTTTTATTGCCTGTAGTCAATGGCCTTTTGTTGCCTATGCGTCTTTAGTGCAGTTTTATTTGTTATTTGAAAGAATTGACGAAAATAGCGTGCGGAAGGTGCCGCTGTCCGACCTTTAAACACAAATCACCAACTAATTAAGTGCGTGGAATGCCAGCGTTTGCATCCTTGAAATAGTTCCAAGACTGACAAGGGAATTCTTAGCAGAATTCAGCACATCAACACATTCTAAATGTGCTCTCCGGGGAGCCATCAAATTCATCAAATCCACACAATGTCTGCGCAACGTTTTATTTTCGAATCGTAAAAAAGAAAGAAAAACATTTGCCAAAGCACTTCGGAAAAGGTAACGTTCGCGTAAATGCCACTAAGTGAATGTGAAAAGGGCCGGGGTGACAAGAAGTTGTCTTAAATTAAATTGACAGTAAACAAGAACTTGGCAAGATCGCACAAAAGACCGCACGACATTCTCCAACGTGTGATCTATGGCAAATACGCCCCGAAATCTTCCACGGCACTGCGAGGCAGCCAGTCGTTCCACGCAGCAGCCACCAATGGCAGTGGCACGCAGTATGCGATTCAACTCGTTCGCGTTATGTTGGAGCAACGCCCATTTCAAATAAAATCGACGCTGTTCTCGGAGATTACGCATTTCAACAAGCGTCCATTATTTTAGCATATTTCACTCGCTTTCGTAGGCAGCTCCGAGGGCGATGATCTTCAGCAGTGTTCGGCGGACGGACGAGTCGTTCGTCAACACATCTGGTGGGGAATGGGCGTTTCCTTTTACTACGAATTACATGTTCTTCGTCGTAAATTACCAGATTGTTGACAGTCCGACGATTGTGGCGGCTTCTTTTTCCACCAATATTTGTGTTGGATTGTCATTTAAAACCCCATTAAGTGCTGCACACACACACACGCATACGCACAGACATATTTAGCCACACCACACTCTTTCGATACTCGAATGAATTGAAAATGAAAAATTATGGAAATGCTTAAAAATTAATAAATGTGTGAACATGATTTCGGTTGCTCTACGACCGACGATTTATGGGCATATCGGGCGTTCCCACATGACCCCAACAAGAGTTTAAGTGCGAGTACATGTATGTGTGCCTATCCTTCGGTGCCCAGCACAACAAAAACAAATACCGGGTGCTGACGGCGAACACGATCTGAGGGTCTGTCACAAAATTTCGTTTGAACGCCAACAAAAGAAGCTTTTTCCATCGTCACACTGTGGAAGAAGCAGCTTATTGGGCACGGGTGTTTCCCAGTCTATGAATGGAAATTATCTCTCAAGTTTATGACTTCTTAAAGTTCATTCTTCACACCACACTCACACACTTATAGGCAGAGACACGCAAACATTGACACCGTCATCAACACCCTGTCTCTTCCACATCCTCCCCCCACCCCATCCTGCGCTTTCCGAGATGTTTGGTGTTGGCTTTTTGTTTATTATTCGCATTTATTTAAATAAACCGTTGGCCATTGTTATTGTTTGTGTGTGTGTGTGTGTTTGCTGCTGTGTGCGTGTGTTGTGCGTGTGACAGGTTTTCCTTCGTTGATATGTTTATTGTGTGAAATTATCATTCAGAAATTGTTCGCATTTCAATAAAAAACAATTATCCCCCATTTTGATTTTCAACAATACGCTCGACAATCTCTGCCTGGCAGACAACAGACGTTTTTTGTACTGTTTCTCCCCGATAACGTTGTCGCCGGAGACGGGGTGGCGCAGGAGGCGGAGTCGGTAGGTGTAAGGATGTCATGTAGGATTAAATCGTTCACAAATGTTTTAGAGTGTGAATGACATTGAGTGTGTGTCAATGATAATGTTTTCCTCCGGACCCACTCCCGGGGACAGGGATGTCGCTAGTTCCAGGCACTACACATTGTCTGTTTCCCATACAGATACACATCCACACACACACACACACACGTTCATATCATTTATTAACAAGTAGTGGTACTCGTTTTATAAGAGCCTGTTTACACGAA
Source organism: Hydrotaea diabolus (assembly GCA_963513945.1). Lineage (NCBI taxonomy): Eukaryota > Metazoa > Arthropoda > Insecta > Diptera > Muscidae > Hydrotaea > Hydrotaea diabolus. Next base: position 2,005,441 of record OY740716.1, read on the forward strand.
TTGTAAAGCCTATTACGCAATATTCAAATTTGATTTATCATTCATACTTACTCCTACGTACACACACATGTTGTGTATGTGTGCCTGGGAAGTCAGCTGAGTTTTCATAAATCCTTATAACATACACTCGTCACTTATCTCTCTCAAATTCACAGCACCATGGGACAAAGAAATTAAATTAAATAAACTGAAAATCAAAATTTTATAGACAAAATTCACAAATTTGTTTGTGTCAACTGAATGATTTGTTGATGCAATGAAGTTTTTAGAATGTGCAACTAAAAAAAATATGGGAACAAGTGACAAATTTAATTGAATCTTGACCTTAGTGCTATAAAATAATGTCCAAAATATATCTCAAGACACATATTTTAACTGGATCTTGTCGATTGCTGGCTGTACGTCACGAATAACTCGGGCGACATTTGTCTAGCAAGGGTCTGTCGTTTCACATTTATACGTGTGCAGCCAATTTGCATCGCCACGTCTAGGTTTAAATTATCGGTTGTTTGAAGGGGTCTGTGTCTAAGAATAAATTTTAATTGTTACGTTTTTATCAGGACCACAGTGTGGTGTAGGGTATTTCACAACATTGTGGTACATGGTATACTCGTAATGAGTGCTGATGTTTGTAACGATGTTGTAAAAGGAAAGAAGGTAGACCGCCTGTTTATTTTGCCGACCGATGCAAAATCACTTTCTTATCCCATTGAGCGATGAACGCCTCTCTTTCTGCCCATCTTTCGTTGTAATAAGTATACAGAGCGCAAGCATGAACCTACTACATATGGTGAAATTGAACATTATAAGTCCATGTTCTACCGCTCTTGAAGTTATAAATTCAATCCAATTGAGCTCAAATTGTGTATGGTACGTAACGTAGCACCGAAAAACAACCATTGTTTGCTATAGCGCCTATACAAAAGTCCCTCCGGATTTAAGTTGGGACTGCCGCTCCGATTTTTTTTACTTTCGATTTTTAATCAAGACTGTTGCTCCACTTCGGTCCCCTATACAATTGCATTGTAAAATTGTACATCCTATCTTTTTCCCAAAATTTAAAACTTCGAAGCGTACGGGTTAAGGTTTGTACAGGGTGGCCCAAAAAACACTGAAGGATTAAAAATGGTTATATCTTTTTTGTTTTTAATAATTTTTTTTTGTCTTTTGCAGGTTATTTACTGGTTTTTGGAGATAAATCATGGCTACATATAATGTGCAGAAACGCGTCAAAATCATTGAATTTTTTTATTCGTCTGGAAAAAGAAGAAAATGATAACTTTTTAAACAATCTTATAATGAGCGATGAAGCTCATTTCCACTTAAATGGCAATGTAAACAAACAAAATTGTAGATTTTGGGGCACTCGCAATCCTAGGGCATTACATCAGCGTGAATTACACCCCGCTAGATGTACTGGTGTTATGGCTGATAAAATTATCGGTCCATATTTTTTCGAAGATGTGGAGGGTCACCCAGAAACGGTTAACGGGGCTCTGTATATGACTATGATAGACAATTTTTTGCGTCCACATGTTGAGAATAATCAAAACATATGGTTCCAGCAAGATGGAGCAACTGCGCATACAGCAAGAGCGACAATGGAACTTCTTCATAACATTTTTGGTGAACGAATAATTTCCAGAAATTGTGATTTTGCTTGGCCTCCACGTTCACCAGATTTGACCGCTCCAGACTTTTTTTGTGGGGCTATTTGAAAGGAGTTGTGTATATCAATAAACCCCAAACAATTCAAGAGCTTAAGCACAACATTCAAGCAGAAATAAGCAACTTGGAACCAGAAACTCTTCGGGCAGTAATGGAAAATGCGGTTAAAAGAGCCAATTTTTGTTTGCAAGAAAATGGACACCATTTGAGAGATGTTATTTTTCACACTTAAATGTAAAAAATTTCCATGAATTAAATATTTAAAAACATAAAAAAAAAATCAATAAAAAATAAAAACAAAAAAAATTACAGTTATTTTTAATCCTTCAGTCCTTTTTGGGCCACCCTGTATATGTGACGCGCAAAATAGAAACGGACCTAAGGGTAAAAACCAGTTTTGTTCAGAAGAGCCATTTTAAAGATTTAAATACGTGTAGCTTTGGTGTACCATCACTTTCATAAAACGCGCATATCTCTGGGAGGGAACACTTTTGGGCATGGGATCGGTCTTATTCGATGCTCAGATCAAAAAAAAGTGAAAATTGATGTTTTTACCCTTAGGTCCCTTTAGGACGGAACTCATATTTAAAAAATTAAATATTACCTAAAGATGATCAACGACGTTGATCGAAATATTGGACAATAAAATTAACGACTATCAAAACGAATAAAATTTAGTTTTTTCTTGTTTTTACAGAAAGCCAGACGAGCTCTATACAATTTACAACAGAAAGGTATACAATACACACAACTCGCTAACATTTTTAGAAAATAAAAAATGTTAAGGTTTTTTTATAACGGCCAAACATTATCGCTTTCGCTGTGTAAGTTAAGCATGCCTTTTGTCTAAGGCTTTAAGCATAAGTATTTTCGTACCTAAATTCTCTAGCCTGAGCAAAATGCTGAAACCGTCGGAAAGCTAAAAACGTCTAACCGTTGGTGCAGCACCATACATTTGGTGCTTTTTGTACTTTTTGTACTGACCTCATTTCTAAAAGACAAGTACTGGCAAATCATCCAAAATTATTTCATTAAAATACGCTGGGCCGGTTATATGAGTGTGCTAGAGAAATGTTGGAGTCACAGGAAGTAACGTGCTTTGCTACCGGTCAAATGTAAGCCGAGAATACAAGTACTGGTCAGCCATTAAAAACGGATGCATTGCCAGCGCTATTTTACTTGTACCAGCCACGCCAAGTTCTTTGTCTGGCTTTTATATTTAGCGCTGACATTATTCGTTTAACTTTGGAGGAAAACAAATTATCCTCTACTGTCCGCTTCAACAATGTCGAGTTTGTTCAGTTGAAAGCATCCATTACGCATTGTCCTCGTTCAAGTTATGACCCACCTTTTCCGAATCCCTTAAAATTCTTAAATTCTATGATTCCTCGTTTCTTTTAACTAAATGGTAAAATTTGAATTTATGTTCGAATAATGGAAAATCTAAAGACATTTCCTAAAAATCATTAACAACAGTCATACTGGTTGATTTAATGATGATGATTACTATGAATTTTTTTTTATTTTATTCAGATTTTCTTTTTTTCAATTAAACCTTTACCATTGATTCTGTTATAGCCATCCCTAAATAAAGCACTTGAATTAAGACAGATATCATTTGCAATTGATTGATACAAAAAAAGCAAACAAATTTGTTAGGATCACTAAAAATGTTAAAAAAAAGTAGTACATATTATAAAACCAGTTCTAATGAGTATTGTCTATTAATTAATATTTTAGTCAATATGAAGTATTTGTGCAAACATCGTAATATGTCGAAATTGGATAATTTTATACTGGCCTGTTTCGGTTTCCACAAGAACTTGCGATTCTAATCGAGACCCAAATCGTACAAAGTACTTTTGGGCTGTTCTGGTAATAGTGCGATTTGAGACGGCATTTAAAACCACAACATTTTATTTCCAAAATGTTTCCTTCAGTTGACAAGATCAGCTGCCAAACTTTAATTTCATTTTGTTTCTTAGCTTAAAGAAATCGTTCACTTTTTTTAGCAAGTGATGACACTTAAAATAAGTTAGTCTACATATTTTTTTTTCAATAAACAAATGTATGTTCATTGTAGTAGCTGGTGGATATTCGTAAACTAACTGCTAAGACTTTGTTCAACAAAATACATATTTATTGTTATATATAAATTTTGCTTTTGGACAAGCCAGTGATTTCATTTTGAAATCTTAAACATGATATCCAGCGATTTTAAATCGGAAAATCTTTGCGATTTGCGATATTCAAAAATCAAATTCACAAGAATCTTGCAAATGCGTTAACCGCAACTTGCCCGAAATTCAAATCAACAAATTTTGTGATTAATTACTATTTTTACTTCTCTCTGTGCAGCAATTTATACCCGAGATGACGACATCATTGGTATTGTGTTTTACCGTGTTTTTTAATGAACTTTTACTGCTATCAATATTTTCACAATGAGTAGGTACACAAATAATTGCAGAAAACTCATACACATTTGTTCTCTTGTCAGGGTATTGAAAGAATTCCGAATATGTGGTATAAATCACTTTGTTCTTTTAAGATCTGATCGATTATTGATTTTTTTCGGGCTTAAATAACCTTGTCTAGCATTCTCCCGATGGTTGGCACAAACGGTCCTTCTTTATTGGGACGTTCGAACTTTAATATCGGAAGTAATATACAAATTGAAAAAAACAATGACTGTTCGAGGTTCCCTACTTTTAAAAAAACACAGAAAATTAAAATTGAATGGGAAATGTTTATTATCATTTGAAAGAACATTCTTTGACATTTATTTTTTGAAGATTATCTTTATCAAATGTTGGCCGCGTCTACGTCTCGATGGCCCATCCAATTTTCGACGACTCGTTCGCTCATTTCGACTGGTAACTGGCGAATGACACTCGTGATGTTTTGCTCCAAGGCCTGAATCGAAGCGGGTTTGTTCGCATAATATTTAGACTTTACATATCCCCACAGGCAAAAGTCTAACGGTGTGATATCACACGATCTTGGTGGCCAATCGACCGGCACAAAAGGTGAATTTATATGCTCACCGAAGTGTTCTCTCAATAGATCCATTGATTGATGCGATGTATGGGAAGTGGCGCCGTCTTGTTGAAACCAAATGTCGCCGAGATCACGAGCTTCAATTTCAGGCATCAAATAGTCGGTTATCATGGCACGATAACGGTCGCCATTGACGGTTACGTTCTCACCGGCATAATTTTTGAAGAAATAAGGACCGATGATTCCACCGGCCCACAAACCACACCAACCCGTTGATTTTTCTGAGTGAAGTGACAACTCTTCAACCTCTTCTGGTTGCTCTTCGTGCCAAATGCGGCAATTTTGCTTGTTTACATACCCATTGAGCCAGAAATGGGCCTCATCGCTGAACAAAATTTGGCTCGAAAACGTCGGATCTTCTTGGAACTTTGCAAGAGCCCATAGAGCGAGGCGATGTCGCTTGGGAACATCGGGCGGCTTCAGTTCTTGCACAAGCTGTATTTTGTACGCTTTCAATTTAAGATCTCGACGTAAAATCGTCGAGATCGACTCTCTACGGTCTTGGTGTACACTCTCAGCTACGGCCGCTACATTTTATTCACTGCGTGCTGGATGTGCTCTATTCGGCCGATTATTATCCAATAACAAATGCTGGGTCTCAAGATGGGTGATGGTGTTGCGAATAGTACGCTCAGTAGGCCGATAATGTTGACCATAAGTTGAACGAAGTGCACGAAACACATTCCTCACAGAACTTGAATTTTCGTAATAAAGTTGGACGATTGTAAACGTTGTTCAGGCGTAAGTCTTTTCATGATGAAATGCCAAACAATACTAAATAAAAATAACATGACACGACTCACACGTGATCTGTCGAAAAAAGGCTATTGAAAAAATTATCTCTACTTGGATCAGGCATTAGAACATATAAATAAATCTATTTGAAATAGTTATTTGTGAAAAAACAATAACTTAATGTTGTATTCGTTTGCTTATTTTATTTGACTTACCTTACACAATCATTAAAACTGAGTGCAATCATATGACATTTCATTAAAATAATATTAAAAATTATGATGACGTTGCATTTAAATAATATTAAAAATGTATAACACTTAAAAATATTCAAAGGCAAGTGTCATTATTTTCTTGACTAATACTTTTTATTTTATACCCACGAAAAACAAAGAGAATGCTCAGCAACAGACACATGGACATACATACATTGTTATGTTCGTACATACGCTACACAAGTTCACACAATGTTCGTTGCTCTCTTGCTATCTCTTTTTTATGTACGCTTAACCACGTCATTATTATCTTTGCTCTGGGAGTGATCCGCACCTACTTAAGACCACTTTTCGCTGCCGCTACATCAGTGTGTGTTTTTTTCGCAAATCAAATCTGTGTGATGGGGTATGAAAAATAGATTTAGGGGTATGAAAAATAGATGTTGGCCGATTCTGAGACCTACCCGATATGCATACAAAATTTGATACAAATCGGTTCAGCCGTTTCGGAGGAGTTTAACGCCAAACAATCTGTGTGATCGCAGTGGGACAAATCTCTCAGCTTTTTTGTTTGGATGTGTTCACTTTGTTAGTTTAGTCCCTACCAGAGACCGAAATCATGTACACACAATAAAAGTATACACGTGTATTTACATCTATTTTCCATGCATGTGCATCACATTCTCACATCGCCGAGAATTCATTCCACACACATTCGCATCGCGACAATGTCCATGCACATTATATGTCTGTGTGGATGACTACAAACATTACTTGCATATACAGTGTATGCACATTTACTTAATGTACCACAATTATTTTTCATATCATAGCACGCATTCTTCATTTCACGAAGCACACATTGTTGTGTGTTGAATTACATCATGTACATCGTGTAAAATGTGTGATGTGCTGTACTTTGTTTAGTACTTCTGCACTTGGATATACAATGGTTCGAAAATTATAAATTTAGCAATCAAAAAATCACTGTAAATTCGATGCATTTATAGAAAAAAACACATGTAATTGATTATTAATTAAATGTTTAATGTAAAAATAAGAAAAGCGCAGTTTAACAAAATAACAATTCATTGTTTTTTAATAATGATAAAAATAAATAAAAGTTAATTTTTCTTACACTTAAAACATATTTTAATCAATTATGTAAGTAACAAAAAAATAAAATAATTCACTTCAATTCATTTTCAAACGCAAAACAATACTCAATTTAAACTTTTTCTAAATATGTATAAAAAAGTCCTACCATGGATTCTTTTTTAATAACGAATTTAAAAAAATAATGCTATCTATTGTTTTAGGTTCTAATCGATTTCTTTTTTCTGTTACGATATTTCCACATAAGGAGAAAACGCGTTCGGATGCTGCACTGCTTGCAGGAATAGACAATATTTTTGTTGCTAATTTTGAAAGTTTTGGATATTTGCAGGAATTGTTTTTCCACCACAACATCACGTCGAAATCTTCTGCAAGCATAACATTTTCATTCGAATAACGTTCGACTTCATCCTTCTCAGTTTCCGGAGTGGATTCAGAAACGTTTCTTATTAGGCTGGGGAAAAAGAAACTGACATTTCGGGTAGATGGGCCTAAAATAGTTGAAGAGGTGCTGCTTGGTAAGAGTAATTGCGAGGTTGGTGGTATCCCTTGTGATGAAAATGAACTCATTCGCGTGACGATGTCTTGTGTCGCACGGGCTTGATCAGAAGTTCCAGAAAAAACAGGCGAAATTGGGAAATCACTTTGCAATTTTTTAATAACAAAGTCCTTTACATTATTTATATCATTTGACAGCAAAGAAATAGCAGGAGGATATAGGAACAGAGCAGCTTTGTGTAAAATATTTAAATTCGAACTCCACTTCTCCAAGTGCAACATAACATTTCTTTTTAGAGCAGCAATATCAGGTTCTTCATTATCTGCTATGACGCATGCAATCTTAACTCTATTTATTGAGGGAATAACGAAGCATAATGTTGGCGATATACTGTATTGCAGTTGTTTGAAAATTATTTCAAAGTCGGAACATATCTGCACTAGATTTTGGAGAACAGCCGGATTAAAGTTTAACATATTTCGTCTTGCAGGTATTTCCACTAGAATTTCATTGATCTTTGTATAATTATCCAAAATTGATTTAAACATAGTGAAGTTTGAATTCCATCTTGTCGGACAACTGTTCTTCAATGATGTATCTAACATACATATGTTGCTTATTAGATTTTTTGAAATACTGTACAATGTTTTTACACGCTGTTGTAATTGCTTTTAATTCGTTTGTTGATTCGAATGCATCGTTTAGAACGTTAGAAAAAAGATGGGCGGAACAATTTAATCTTGTACAGTCTTTTAATGCGCTTACAATATTACTTCCACGATCTGTGACGAACGTCATTTTTGTAATATCACTCACTCCGAATTCTTCAAAAATATTATTTAACTTTCTTCTGATGTTAATTGCCGTATTAGAAGTAAAATCCATGGACTTTACTCCTAGTGTAATATCCACATTTTGGTAATTGATTTGGAAGTGTAAAGTGGCACACAAAAAATTTCTTTTTATAAAATCGTCGGTCCATATGTCAATCGTAACCGCAGCTTCACCATTTGCTATTAAATTCTGTATGTGAGGTTTTATTTCTTGTTTTTTTTCTTCCGCAATCAATTTCGTTTGCCGTGATAGTGTTCTGGAACTAGGAATAATATGGTCTAAATCGACATTTTCACCATACTTAGCACCAATTTTTATACAATTGGCAATCATTTTCCGAAACCCCAAACCCTCAACAGTACTGAATGGACGACAGTCTTCGATAGTGAAATCCATAAATGTTTTAAAACATGCGTTTTTGTCTTTTGTATTTACTTGAACTGGGGTACATTCCTTTGGCTGAGAATGAACACACTTATGTTTCAATAAATTTGACAATTGCTTCCTCGTATATTTATACAGTTTTCGACACACTTGACAATATACTCTTTCCTCTAAAATAGACCCATCATCCCTTTGTATTTCAAAAAAGACGTTCCATACTATGCACTTAGCATTTTTTTTTAAAAGCTTGTACTGTCCATCACATATCTTTTTCAAAACGACATTATTGTCTTCCAGTAACAAATTATTGTTTTCCATACTAATAAAATACGAAATTTGAAACACTGGTGTAAAAAATAGAAGTATGTATTTTCAAAATGATACAAAGAAAGACTTTCGCACGCAAGAACAACGCCACACACACGTCGACCACAAACAAATCACACGAACATTTCCAATGTGTACACATTGTACACATTTTGTATACGGTGTACACCATATACATCTCATATATTTTTCGTAATTCAACACTCAACAATGTGTGCTTCGTGAAATGATGAATGTGTGTGGCACACACCATCGATTGACATGCAATGTAGTGTACGGTACAAAAGTAGATGTGTACATTAAATGTACATGCACGTTTGGGCATCGATAATTAAAATGTACACAAACTGATAATTTTGTCGTTCTCTGGTCCCTACCCGCGCTTATAGATGTTGACACATCAGAATAGCTTTTTATAACTATTTGAAAAAAATAATCTTGTATTGCGTCTATGTTGTGTGTTCCATGGTGTTGCCACAAAAAAAATAGTTATGCGATTTAGCTGATCATAGATCATAGCAAGGAAATGCATAGACAGCAGAGGCGTTAATACACAAAACTAGAAGTCGTGACTATTTTTCTGCCGTCCGTCCTATGAAATTCCTGTGTTGCATTGACCTTAGCTTAGTGGGTGGTGCAAGTTGGCTGCTTTTACTGGATCATAGTCCGCTAGTAATTTCGGGAAGTGTTGAGTAGCCGTTGTTATGATGGTGGCTAAAACTCCATGGCGAAGCAGTTATCATACAAGTTTATGGAAATTAACTCCAATCAACTTTTTGTGTTTGAAAAATGTTTCTGTTTAAGAGAAATGTTGCTGTTAATGTTGATCTTGCAAAATAAAGCAAAGTATTTTGCAACAAACTACCACCAAATGTTTTTGACTATGCACGAGGATAGCGATAAAACGTTCTACACATTTCAATTAACTGGCGATGCAAAATGGCTACATTTGGCTAGTGGTCGTAACCAAAGATTATATATTGAAAAAGTACTTAACATCCCAATTCTGTCGTTTGCCTCCATTCACTTTCTGTTAGGAAACATTCGTAGCGTCTCACAACGTTAAATCCCACAAAAAACAAGGAGATAAAAACAAAAACATAAAATCTCTGAACATATGGCATAGACAAAGGAAACTTGTTGACAAACATTCCTTGAACGAATCCTCAAGCGACAATTGTCGAAATTGGAAAATATCCTCTAAGCATGAGATCAGCAAATGCAAGTATTTGAGTGCTTTGCCGAATCACAAGAAAATCCCGACGCACATTCCAAACTGAAGTCTTTAAAGAAATGCGACTGCGTTTGCTGAGATATTCCTAGGATTACGCTGCGTTTTAAATTTTCTATTCGGACAAATGTAGTGACGTCCTTTGAGCCAGCCAGCCAGCCGGCCAACCAGTCATCCATGGCAGTATGCCTCAGGCATCTACTCTAGTGCACACATACACGCACACAATCGAGTGACAGTGACACAAGGATAATCCCCCTTGCAGCTTGTTATGATTATTTGTTTATTGTTTGATGAGCTCACATTGATGCTGTTGACATTCGTTTGTTCGTTTGGAAATTACCTGAAGCTGCCACACCGAAAATGTCCAACGTGCCAATGAACCAAAGATGATGCTTAGACTGAAAATCAGGGAAGTCGAAATGTGCACGCATACACGAGCATATGAACACATGTTGGCATCTTTTCCAATCCATTGCAATGGGCATTTGGGGCTTGCAACCGGCCGCTGAGAGGTGCAAGTGTCCTCACCTTTATTGACATACGATTTGAATGACATTTGCCATGGCCCGAGGAGCACTGCTTGTTTAGTTTATTCGTTCAACAAAAGTGTGGAAAACAATTACAAATTCGTATTGGACGTGAAGAGGGTTTGTTTTCTTTCAACTGCTCTGTGGAAATGCTCAGTTCATGCGAACTGTTTGCACTTGCTTAGCATTCCTTGCTTAGCATAATTGGTGTTGTTGGGAAATATTCAAATGGATTTGATGTTCTCTGAAATTTCACACATACCTCAGATAGTTTTTCATTAGTTTTTCCTTCGAATGGGCGGCGTGTGTGAAAGTCCCTCCACAACTGCCATCGCCACACGTACTTATGTATGCCTATGTATCGACTTTCCCCGGTGTGTAGATATGTGGGTGCCCCTTCGTTAGTAATGCCCTCTGCAGGAGATTACAGAATTGAGGGAACTGCTCTGCCTGTTTGTACGAACGTTTGTTTATTTGCGTAACATCGCTGGAATGCATGAAAATCCTTCGCGTGAGTTTCGTTTTTCCAAAACGTATTTGCGTTCGCATAGAGGCACTAGTTTTCATGTGTGTTTTGTTTATGTTTCTCTTATACATTTCTTCCTCGGCGCATGTGTGACTTTTGGTTAAACCAAAGATTATTAGTAAACGAAGGCAAATAAGAGAAGCACGGAAGACAGCAGTGTATAATGACTATAATGGCTATAGAAGTCTCAAAGAGTGCCTATGGAATTCAAAATGAATGACCCTTTGTAATCACACAAAAATATATTCTGTGTTGTACTTTGCTTGCATCAATTATCTACGGCTGCGGGTAATTCCAGTTCTAAAGAATTTGGCCAACTATTTCTATAGATAGGCTTGAGGCTATAGAGGTTCAAAAACCAGTCCACTGTCTTGTTCCTTAACTAGGCTGTCCTTGCCGGGGTTTTACAAGTCTATTTAAGTTTTCGATGGATTGTGAAATTTTAAACCTCCCTTTTGCAATACAAACTCCTCCCGAATTGTCTCTTCTTCAGCTTGAATTTAAGGAGTTTTCTACAGGGTCACCCAAATGAGATGTAGCATGCCCATAGTTTGTCCATCTGGTTGATACCACAAACTTGCATATTTCTCGTCCACTGGCCACAAAAAGTTGTCGTTCATTGCGTGATGCTGATGTTTTGTCCTAGATTGTTGAAACACTTAAATGAAAATGCGCTTCATTCAACATCAGAAGATTGTTTTAAAAACATTTTGTGTGGCGTGTTGTGTTAAGCGAATAGCGCATTGTTGTCATTGTTGGGCGGTCTTGCGGTCTAAATTTTCAAGAGTTCAGTTATAATCAGCAAAAAGAAAAAATAAATTTCGTTTGTTAAAAGCAGGGAGGCAAACCATTTCAGAATTCAAAGCAGGTCTGGGCCACTGGTTCGGTTTTAAAAATGACACTCTAGAATAGTTGTTTTGGTTCGGTTCAAAATTGGTTCATAAATCATAGCACAAAAAATATTTTTTTAGGTTTTCTTCGACATTTTTTTTTTCTAACAATGGTTTTGTTTATAGACACAAAAAGTGGTATGGTTTGGCTCAATATCGGTACAGGTTAGGTTTGCATCCCTGGTAAAAATATTTGTGTTACAGATCAGTTGGTCTCATTTTGGACACCCTGTAATTTTCTGTTAGTTTATTCGATTCAATATGTTTTTACTAGAAATATTAGTTCGTATCGATTCTATCATCTAAAGTAATAAATCGGGCACTGTTTAGTTAATAAGACATCATGTACTTTAATCTCCTAGATAAAGGGAAAACTTCTCTCGAATCAAGGAGCTGTATTTTACTCAGTAATCGGGACCAATTGTCAAACTCAGCTCTTATGAAGGGAGGATTTTATATTCCTGATCTTGCCCGCCCTTCTGGGCCGCCTTGGTGTGATATTAAGTGTGTACGACAGTCATACAAGTAAAGCCAGACTCAACTCTCGGTAAGAACATCTAAAAAATTCAGCGGCAGGTGTCCCTCTCGTAAATACTAGTGACAGATTACGCTCAAGGCCATGTCAAAACTTCTCTATAAAATGCATTAGCCTTTCGGAGCTGGCGTTAAACAGTAGATTCCGGTCAGTGGGTATCAGATTTATATCGTGCTCATCCTATTGATTTCCGAGAAGTACCCCCTTGTGGGGATTAAATGAGTATATTGTTTGCATTACTAGCTAATAACACCGATGAAAAATAAGGGATATTTTTACCAAAGTCTCTTGCGTGCTAGCCACTCTTTGTAAATGTACTTACCACACCATGGAACCGATGCCATATGCAACCCACCTAAACTACGGATTAATGAAACGTCTTGAGACTCCTGTCCTTTGTCACACAATAGACTGTGTGAGAGCACTCCCTTGGAACAACTAAAGTACGACCCGCAATCATTCAAGTGGCGTCTTCATCGAAGCAATTGTTGTATATTCACTTTTGATTGAGAAACATTAAAAAAATGTGTTTAGTTTTTTTTTAATTAACAATAAAAACATTTTACGAATAGAACACCAAGTGTATCTTAAAAAACAAACCCCAATTGATATTAATTGGAATTCCTTTGGAAATACTAGAGTATTTTCTATTTGGAATTAAAAAATTCCAATAAAGATTATATTGCAAATTCGAAGTGGAAAGAGGATTTCCCATTTAAAGCCTGGTAAACTGTAACAAGAATATAAGTAAATTGTTTGTGTATGCCTTTAGAAAGACCAATTGGAAACAGTGGATATATTTGGATTGTTCGATTGTGGTTACTCCACTAGCATTTGCATGGTTTAATTGTTTGATTAGACATCGCTAATGCAACGATTAATATGTTACTACACTACTTACAGGATACACCCTGCTTTTATTCCTTTCCGAATTGTTTTTGTAATTTATGTTGAGAGTGAATACTCCCAGACAGGCTAATTAGATCCTTTTTTGTTGTTAGTTACGGCTCTTCCTAATCCACATGCGACCCAATCAGATACCGCCTATACAAATGTACCATAGACTATACGTAGAAAAAAAAGTATGGTTGGGGTAATAATATTCGAAGAGCTTCATAGTATTGTATTTATATGGTTGAGGCACAACAATGTTATGATCACCACAACAATTGTATGGTTTAAACACAACACAATAATATGGTCCTCAAAACAATATATTTATTTACACACAACCACACTATGTTCCCCACAATCATAGTATGATTCACACTCCACCATACTATGATCCCTACAATCATATTATGATTCTCATAACCATAGTATGAATATCATACAATCATAGTATGATTCTCACAACCATAATAAGACTCACACACAACCATACTATGATTACCAAAAATTTTTCTAAAGATTGGGTTAAGTTGTTATTCAACAAGAAGAGATTTTTTTAAAGTAAATTATGTAAAAATTCATTAAACTCTTAATATAGGGTGATCCATCTAAAGGTATTTTTCAATAGGGGTTTTTTCACTGATTATACGTGAGTTGTATTAAACTTTTTTTTTGTTTTCCATACTGCTTGACATTTCATCATAGAAAGACTTACACCACAACAACGTCTTCTAATTGTGCAACTGAATAATGAAAATGAGCGATCGGTAACAAAACTGACTTCAACCAAATTTTGTTCAGTTAGAACCCATTTCTGGCTCAACAGCAATGTCAATAAACAAAATTGCCACATTTGGGCTGAAGAGCAACCAGAACAGCTCCAAGAGGTGTCATTATACCCAGTGAAAACCACGGTTTGGTGCTGTTTATGGCCTAGTAGAATCATCGGCCCACATTTTTCCAAAAAGATGATGGCCGTAACAGTGAATGGTGCCCGCTCTCGCGCCATGATATCGGACTTTTTGCTACCTTAAATTGAAGCCCGACGACACTTGGTTTCAACAGGTGCCACTTGCCATACAGCTGCTCAAACAATGTATCTATTGAGAGGTCATTTCGAAGACTAGCTAATTTCTTGTTTTGGACCGGTGAGTTGGCCGCCTAGATCGTGTGATATCACACTTCTAGACTTTTTTCTTTGGGACTATGTAAAGACCAAAGTCTATGCTGATAGACCAACTACGATTCAGGTTTTGGAAGCCAACATTACGCGAGTCATTAACACCATACTGGTCGAAATGCTCGAATGATTCATTCGAAATTGGACCCTCAGAGTGGACACCCTGGGGCGTTTTTGTGGCCATACATTGAAGGAAATAATATTCAAAAAATAAATGGCATCAAATGTCCTTTCGAATAAACATTAAAGATTCTACAGTTGATTTAAATTTTTGTTTTTTTTTTATTTTGAAAAAATATTTCTAAATGCATCACTAATCCAAAATAGTTTGTTTTGAAAAAAAAATTTACATATAAAATATACATATTCACAAAAGAAATTACTATTATTGCGTAAGATTCGTAACAATAACATTGTCAAATTAAAAAAAATATGATTTTTCCGGTATGATTGCTGTAATCATATTATTGTTAACATAAAACCCTAAAGACTAACACTTTTGTCGCACCAACCTTATTTATATTATTGCTACAACCATATTTTCATTTTTAAATTTGGCAACAATACTATTGTTACATTTCAACAATATTTATATTGCCCCAATCATACAACAAAATGAAATTCTAAAATCAATACTATGGTTACACGAAGAAAAAAAGTATGGTTGGGATAACAATATTCAAAGAGCATCATACTATTGTTGGGTATGTGGTAATGGCACAACAATATCATGATTCTCACAACAATAGTTAGATTTAAATACAACCATACTATGATTCTCACAACCATACTATGATCCTCACAACAATAGTATGATTCACATATAACCATACTATGATCCCCATAACCATAGTATGATTCACACTCAACCATACTATGATACTCGCAACCATAGTATGCTCCACATACAACCATAGTATGATTCTCATAACCATAGTATGATTCACACGCATCCATTGTATGATCACCACAACCATAGTATGATCACATACAATTATACTATGATCACCAAAATTATTTATTAGAATTGGGTTAACTTGTTAACAATAGATTTGAAATATGAAAATTATTTAAAAAATTCATTAAATTCAAAATAATATATATGTTTATTTCATCTCTTGTGTACTCATAAGAAAAAAGTGGATGCCCAACGCACTACAATCGGTACGCAGGAGGCCGAAAATTTAAAATCCGTATATAAGTGGCTTAGGGTATATCAGTCGGTTAGGGTATGTCGGATCAACTGACCGCTACTTGCTAAGTTGTTCTATTCTATAATGAATAATGATGAGGAACCGAGACAATAGAAGAAAAGTCATTGCAGCCTACAGAATCTTCTGTTGGGGTGGTTAAACCGCTGGCGTTGTTCTGTATTTGCGTAAACCTAATCAACTGAAAAGCATCCTTCATGTCAATGACAATAAATTATATTCTCACTACGTTGTAGGAAGGGCTCTCAAATCCGCTGCCGAATGGCTTTATTTTAAAAATTGAAAACATCGACGCTGGAAAATGTCCACATAGTTGGAAACCACCAAGTTTTTTTTACAAATATTGACTATCAATTTGTATAAACTAAATTTAAGGAGAGATCTCCTACTGCCAACATTCCGACATACATCAATTCTTAGAATTGAATACAATAAGAAAATATTCCAAGGAAAATACATCATCCATCTACAAATTCCATAAAAATTACGGATAAAAACAAAAAAAAAGAAACGGAAAAGCCATAAAACGAACTATTAACTGAGTGTAAATTGTAGAGGAAAAAAACGCCCAGTATCCACAAAAAAACACACAAACTTTTTAAAACATTCCATGTGAACATTTGTGATAACAGAGAAACTAGCAACGTATCCCAGAGTTTTTTTTCTCAAAAAAAACACACACAGTAAAACAAGGTGTCGTAGAACGAAAACAAACGATGGAAAACATTTAAACCATTTTTATGGTCGACTTAACGAGGTTTCGGCCAAAACAGCCAACAGCATCAGGTGTAAGTATTAAACGACCAAATTAGTGAAATTAGTACGGCTACCAATATTAACATTCGGACGGACAGTCGGTTCCATTTATCGCCCCTCGTACCTGTATAACGGTGAGTGGCATAGAGGGAGGGGGCAAGCCGATGGACTCTACTTCAGAAACTCGTAAAATTGCCCATAAAATATGTAATATGTTCACATGTGTGGATGTGTCCATGTGATGAGATGTTTGAGGGTTTCCACAGCATCGCTCCCTCCTGAAGCAGGGTGGGACGGGTGGCATGGTCGCCGTATGTCCGATGGGTCGTGATGCCTTTTGTCAAATGTGCAGCGTCAAATGTTTCACGTCTCTTGGGCAATTAAGTAACATTTTTATAACTGGATTTAGTCGTGTTTTTATTCCATGCAGTGGAGGAAGTGCTTGAATGCCTAATTTGTTGAGATAAAAGCAGCAACAAACAACACGCAACTTTATATTTGTTTATAACTTTTTATAGCCAGCCTCAAAAAGCAGGTACATACTCGTACCTTCCAGCCGTGTGGTCCACAATAATGGTACGATACTCTCGATACGACGAAATGGTGTATTTTAATACTGCACGAAGTACATGCTCCGGCAGATTATGGCCATAATGTGAAACTTGTACAAATTATTTAATTAAATTCAGCGATTGGTAGTCGTCTCTCGCTACTGTTGGAACGTTAAAAATGTTCGGACTGCTCATACATACTAATTGGCATTTGTGTAAGTTAAGAAATGGTCACATCCCGGTCGTAAATGGCCCTGTACTCTGGTCGACCAAGTCTAGAATTTTGTATAACCATAGAATACTGGTCCAAAGGTTAAAGTTTAATTTAGGAAAACACAGACAGTGAGTCGAGAGTTGCTTTCCCAGTCCTAAAAAGGATTTTTACTAATTTAGTAAAAACTGTCCACAACAAGCGAAATTGTTAAGACGGTGTTAAACTAACAACATCGGGTTAGGCTTTGGAAAGTTTATCTATGCAATTTGGGCAATTGTGCTGCAAAAAAATAAATTTGTTTTAGAAATTGTCGGGGGTCGGGGAAGAAGACGTTTCGATATTTTTCAGTAAAAGCAAGTAACTTTGTATACCCTCCACCTTAGGAATTGATATCTCGTTATATTCTTCGGAGACCCTATGATGTTATAAGTAAAGTATATACAAATTAAATTGATCGTCGTCAAATGTGAGCCGATCTAGCCATGTTCGTCTGAATAAATTTAATCTAAAATATTTCCTACTTCCAGCAATTAGTTAATAATAAATAATTACTAATAGTAATTTTTCAAAAAACAAGTTTGTTTCTGTTCCATAAAATTGTCTAGGGTGTTTTTCTATAAGTGTGGTTTTCAATCTGGCCACACTTTTTTCCGAGTTGGTCTTTTGGACAGCTGTCGCTTGATTTATGCTCAGTTTGGTTTGCCATTTCATAATGAATAGACATACTCCGAAACAACGTTTGCAAATCGTGGTGAATGGGCCCAAAACGAGATGGCCACCGATCTTAATTTTTACAACAAAATTTTGTTCAGCCATGAAGCTCTCTTTTGGTGGAATGGGTACGTTAATAACCAAAATTGTCGCATTTGGAGTAATGAAAATCCACAAGCCATTGTAACATCCTCAAATAGTTACTGTTTGGTATGCTCTATGGGCAGAGGGAATCATTGGTCAATATTTCTTCAAAAATATAGCCGGCCATAATGTTACAGTCAATGGGGAACGCTATAGAGCCATGATTAATGACTTTTACGTGGACTTTTGGCTTCAACCAATTTATTGAAGAAAACTTTTAATGAGCATTTATCTCGAGTAGTGGGCCTGTGGCGTGGCCTCCAAGATCGTGCGATTTAACACCGCTGGACTATTTTGTTGTGGGGTTTTGTGAAGTCGCTTGTCTACGCAGCTAATCCTGACACGATTGACGCCTCGTAAGAGAATATTTGGCGCTGCAAAAAGTGGTCGAACATTATGCCTCTTGGCTGAAATTTATTCGAGCCAGCCGCGCCGGCCACTTGCTCGAAATCATTTTTAAAACTTCCCTTATCTTTATAAAAAAAACTAAATTCTTGGCCATAACATTAAATTATATAAGTTTTATTTCCTCTTAAAAACCACACGTCTGAAAAAATAAACACCCTTTATGTTGCCATAAAGACTTAACATTTCGTTTGGCAGACTACCTATGTATGACTTAAGAACCTGGACCTTGTAGGTCAGGCACAGACACTGATATCAGACTCTGCAGATTCAATCAGATGCACGACCTATCGAAAAAAATACGTCTACCGCCCACGAATGAACTGTAATACCCTTACCTACGAAATTTCAAGACCCCAGCTATATTGACAGTAACATATGCATCCTTAAGGTTACCGCCTTATTCCCTTGTCACAGTATGGGATCTAAAATCTCGGACATAGACAACATGTGCGTTAAGTCTATTCAAAAGTTTTGACACTCTGTATTTGGTTTCCTGGTTCTAATAGCCCTTGAACATTATTAGGTCCACGCAAAAAGAATGACCAATACGATCATGCCGCAAACATTCATGACAGTCACACGCACACTTGCAAATACGCATACGCTATGAATCAAGGACTCCGGGCTCCCCGTGCACTGCTTTAAATTTAACCTTCACTCGCACAAGTATTTGATTATGTTCTGCCGGAGCAGTGTCTGTCATGGCCTTCCTAAAGACAACGTTAGCTAATTCAATTTAATGCTCCAAATGACTCATCCATTTAAGCTCGTCGTAGTCCTTGTCCTTGCAGCTTTCCTCCGCTCTGTGCTCTGATTCACTGCAATTGCTTTGACTCGGCTGGATGGCTGGCTGACTGGCTGGCAGTGCCCATGGAATGCTGGGTGTTTATGTATTTTTAGTGCTCGGTTGGAGTGTTGTTTACAATTAAGGAAACTCTTGAGTAAATGACAATGACAAGAACTTTTAAGCAAACTCTTGGATGTTGTCGAAACCCACAGGCACCCGGGGTCAGGGGGAAGTGTATGAATGTAGGTTCACACACAGGCATGCATCTGTGGCATAGAATGTCTACATACGAGTACAAACACATGTATGTCCGTATGTAGACACGTACATAATCGCTCATACATAAATGCAGGATGGAAGTGCTTCAAGGAAATTATGGGGAAAATTAATGTTGACAAATTGTTGTTGTTTTTAAAGCCACACCAGGCAGGACTGGGGTATCCAACATACGATTGTACGAAACGAAACATCTTTTTGAAAAATGACTATTGAGCTGGCTCACCCTAGACTGGAAGTGAAAAGTGGATCCTGTCTTTTCTTTCCAACACGATTTGCTCTTTTGTGGGACTCGCAACATTTGGAAATTATATTTTAAACTATTTTAAAGAAACAGCTTTTACCGGCAAACATCGTCAGTATCAACTGGGGGATAGCCACTTAATTATATGTGACAGCGCATAGAGAAAGGGACCTAAGGGTAAAAAAAAATTAACTTTCACTTTTTTTTTTGATGTGAACAAAATCTGAGCATCGAATAGACCGATACCATGCCCCAAAAGTGTCCCCCAGAGATATGCGCGTTTTATGAAAGTGATGGTACACCAAAGATACACGTATTTAAATCTTTAAAATGGCTTTCCTGAACAAAACTGGGTTTTACCCTTAGGACCCATTCAATTTTGCGAGTCACATATGGCTTGTTTTTGTGCAGCGTTGAACCTTGGACTTCTGGTCGTTTTTGATTGTTCCTGCACTACGATGTGAATTGTTGCAGTTTCTCCGCGAATAAAAGGGACAACACGACTTTCGATTGCGGAAGTCAGTGATGTTGTTGGGAGTGTTTGTGACTGGCTCACACAGTGTTACCGTTGTTCGACTACAGTCAAAATTTGCTTATACTATAAGGGCCTGCGGCTTTATCTAATAACTTTTTTGCGACTTTTTTTTTTTTTGTTGCATTACTTCGACTTTTTGTGTGACTTTTTTTTTAAAGAAATATACAACTTTTTACGCCGCTTTTTCAAATTTCCCAACGGTAACCCTGGTCTTACAACAAACGCATGATCAAAACTTATTTGGGATTATCTGACATAGTGTTAGCGGTAGTTTCTGTTGACCGGCAAAATATGAATCATGAATTTAACGTTAAAACCTCTCTAGAAACAAGCGTTATCCGAATTGCCGGGTTCAAAATGAAGGTACCGATCGATATGAAAAGAAATTGTACCGTGCACCATGCACTTAGTTGAGAGAGTTGGATACCTCATCAGGATCATAAGGGGCACGCGTAGGAATATCCAGCATTACAAATGTATGACGATATGTGTGAGCGGCTGAAGTTTAGTTGGGACTTTCTTTCGGATGATAACGTCGTTTTTCGAAACCCGGTTTCTCAAGCTTAATATATATCCTTGAAGGAGTTCATGAGTCATCATTAATAGTGGGTCCCTATCAATGAGTTAAAATATTGAAACAATTATGTTAATTAAATAAACTTAATCAGATCGCAAACAAAAATGCTATCTTTTGAGTTGGCAAATCGTCCAATTACAGTCAAAATGTTAAGCGGTTTCCAGCTTATAGTTAAAACTTACTTGCAAATGCAAAGTCGAACCACTCTAATGTACATACACTTATTTCGTATACATACATACCCTCACACACACACAATTAATTCATGCATTGTTCGCATTCAGATATTGTTAAGGTGATTAATTTAATAAAATGTACGTTTTTTCCCCGCCGGTTGGCCTAAATGCATTCTCACTTGAAGTTTTGTAAGGATGTGGAGTGATATTTAAGTAAATGTTGTATTATTAATTAGCAATGCCAACGAATGATGGATATGTGTGAGTGTGTGTGAGTGCAGGTTTGTCCTAATGGGCGACGTCTGACAATGGTGGGGAATTTCAATAAAATATTTCTGTGATCTGACAAATGGAAACTTGTCGGATGGAATGCGGATGGCAAATGTTACACAGAGTTCAAAATATTTACACACGCATGATAATGTTTGTGTGTGTGTCTGTATATTCATATGCAAATACCTATGTATGTATGTAGGAGTGTAGAAGTACATCGGCATAATTACTTTCGAAATGCGTTCGTATGGAGATATCGAACTCAAGTATACATGCCTATGTGTGCGTGTGTGTGTGTCTGTGCGCATGTATTTGTTTGAAGTTTTTCAAGGATTTATTTAAATATTCATTTGGTTATTTGATTTTGTTGTAAACATCCTTCAGAGATAAGAAATTAATTTATTAATATTTAATCTTTATGTTTGTGGCTGTGTCTGTGCAATGGCATCTACTTGTGACTTGTGTACGTGCGAGTTGTAAAGGGTAAACCGGAAGGAAGACACCCAGCGAACCAAACGTTCAGAGTTCGTTCAAAAATCTGTAAGAATGCCGGAAAATGTATGCTTTATCGGATCAGAAGTCTGTGCGACTTCGTTACATAAAATAAATGGAGTGCTAGAAGCGTTCTCTGAGCGAAATCCCGGAGGGAAATCTGATGGGTCTGTCGAGACGTCGTACCGATTTCTGAACTAAAATCTTAGGAAATGCGGAATGTCGAATCGTCGTTCAGAATTTTAAAGTGCGTTCTTCTGGCACTCGAAAGTTCTTAACCATTCGCAGACCGGACTTCTGCATTGAGCTAGAAGCAGGCAATGTAGAGAAATATTACAAATAATTAAAGATTATATTATAATAAATGAATTTATAATGTTAATAAATTCCTATACCCCTTTGAACTCTACTTTTCAAAAAATGTGAAAATCTGTCCGCCAAACAATTTACTCCGCGAATGCTGCTCTCAGAGTAACAAAAAAAAATCAATCAGCAGCACAAAAACTAAAAAAATTAACACCAAAAATTTTAAAACAAAAAAAACCTCAGTCAGAGAATTGCAAACAAGAAACAAACACTTCAGCTACATAGTTCAGAATTCATCCAGACCTCTCCGAACAAAATATCCCTCGGAAGCATTATTAAAAAATATGCTTCAGACATTGTTCAGACGTGTCTAGTGTCCGACATTTGGTTTACTGGGCAGCTTCAATAGGAGTTTTTATTTGTGTTTATTTACATGAGCATGTATTTGCTTGCTTATTTGCAAACACATACGCACACATACACACAGTGCGTACAACTAATTGAAACTCAAGAGGATAATCAAGGATATCGGAGCATTCTCATTTAGCAGTAAATTGATTTGTACAATTACTACAAATCTTTGTCAATATTTACAGCCACAACCAACAAAGACACTGCATTCGAATCAATAATCAAGCAATTTACAAAACTCTAGGCAACTCAAAGGCATCGGAGCAGGACCTTTCGTTCGTACACATGCAAGTCACCCATTATTTGCGATATCAACGAATAAGCAGCAGTTTATTTTGTGCTTTCACATTTTGGAAAACATCACATGCGCTCACACTCTCCAACCGTAAGTGTTTTATCGTGTTATTGCCGATGGAACATACAAAGTTGTCCAAGTCCCCGGTACATGCAGCCACCCCTTAATCGGAATGCCCAGTCCAAAGTGACTGTACGCGTGTTCGATTTCGGCGATAAGCGGAAGGAACTCACACATACTCCATACTCCATTGGAAAGGCACTATCTGCGTGAATGCGTGAGATCTCTGCCGCACGGAGAATAGAAGTGCACCACAAACTAATGCTGCTTCGTGATGAGGCATGCGGCATGCATGTGACATTCAGCACTTGGAGTGTGTGAAGTATTTCCCCGTGCATGTTCGGCACAAGCTTAATGTTCTTAACAGCAAAACAAATATGTTTTCCTAAAAGCATTTCCTACTTTCTCCTCTGTGGGAACTTTGAAATCGCAACTAAATCAAATTTATTGACGGCAAAAACCACCACTTGGCACTTCGGCAGCACTTTTGCAAGAAATCATTTGACAATTCGTGATGGCGATTGTCACAATACAATTGAGTAACCATTCGACCAACTCCCTTAGATTTCACTGGAGTTCTCTGAAGGGGTCTTATCTCTTAAAAACATATTGAGGAAAGTACAATAGTTTGAGAAATGCACTGTGCCATATGGTATAAACTATACCCGCAAACTCTATTATACCTTCAATACTCATTGACACAGTGTAAGCGGCAGATTTATTCGAGAATTCGCCATCAAACTGATCCTGAAACTTGAACAAATCTAAGAAATGCGTACAGTTATTGGCATTAACGCGGCGGTTGCTATATGTGACAGCGCATAGAGAAAGGGACCTAAGGGTAAAAAAATCAATTTTCTTTTTTCTTCTTTTTTTGATGTGGACAACATCTGAGCATCGAATGAGACCGATCCCATGCCCCAAAAGTGTTCCCTCCCAGAGATATGCGCGTTTTATGAAAGTGAAGTCGACGATTCTAAGCGCAAATAGAAAGGGGCCTAATCTTTAAAATGGCTCTCCTGAACAAAACTGGTTTTTAACCTAAGGTCCCTTTCTATTTTGCGCGTCACATATATATTTCACTAATATATACTTTATAACACTAAGTGTTGCCTGACGACATCTGACATTTCCATTGGAAAGTTTGACATTTTTTAGCATAAACGTACTCAGAACGTTTTGACGTACGACCATCATTTGTGTTGTCTACAGTGACTTGAAAAAATGAATTTGGCAAAAAATGGAATTAACTCGTGAACATTTTCGTGCGATAATTTTTCACAACTTTCGACGTGGATTATGACGACAGCATCGATAAACTTAAATCTTTGTATGGCGATGAAGCACCATCCTATAGCACTGTGAAAAACTAATTAAAATAACTTAATCGTAGCCGACGCTCGCTCAAAGTCGAAGGTCGTCCAAAAACGGCCGTTGTGCCAGAGCCAGAGAGTCGTGCGTGAACTGATAATGCAAGATCGTCATGTGACATCGATATTGCATGGTAGTAAAAAAGGTGTGTTATGGTGGATCCCGCACAATTTGACAATCGCTCAAAAAAGGCTCGTGTTGATTGGTGCAAAGAAATTTTTAAAAAAATACGATTGCGGTGCTTCGATAGACTTTTGAGCCCGAAACAAAACAGCAATCGACTGTGTGGATCTTCGAAAACGAGCCAAATCCAACAAAAGTTGTTCGTGGAAGAAGCACTTCGAAGCAAATGGTCGCCTGTTTCTTCGGCAAAACTGGTCATGTGGCGACTGTTCCGCTTATGGTCAATTCTGAGTGGTACACCACAATTTGTTTGTCTGAAGTCTTCAGAGAAATTCGAAAAACGAACAAGAGAAGACGAACTATTGTGCACTCAATGCGAGCTCTCACACATCGGCTTAAACCAGCGCCTTTTTGCCCGGCACTCAATGACTTCTTTTTATTTCCGCACATCAAGAAAAAAATGAGTGGTCATCGATTTTCGTCACCAGAAGATGCTGTTGAAGCGTTCAAAAAAGTGCTTCGACAATTGGTTTAAGCGCATGCAAAAGTGTATAAATCATGCTGGAGAATACTTTGTAAAACAATAAAACCATTTTTAATGATAAATATTCGCATTTTCATTTTTAGGCCAGAAATATATATAGCAGCCTTGGTAGTACATCCAATATTGATAGAATTGGGAAGAGTTCATTACGATCGATCAGTTGTCAGCTCATATAAAAATGGGTCATACCAGTCCACGTTTTGATAAAGCCCAAGTGGAAAGATCACTCTTGGTATAACAGACCAGAATTGGCCTACTAAAACACAATTGTCAAATGTGTACACGATTGAATTTCTGTTGTATGGACATATCACCACGATTGGTTCAAAGCATAGCTTGGGAATTTCGATTAGAATTAGAAATCATATAGAAATAAAATAATCTAATCATTAGAATTGAATTTTGATAAAAATTTCAGATTACTAATTGATTTGATTAGAAATAATCAAAAATGTAATCACAATTAGTGACGATTAGCATTTGTAATCGAATCTAATCAAAACTAATCCAAAAAATAATTGATTAGATTTCTTGATTATTTTTGATTAGATTTGATTAGATCAACTATTTTTAACTATTTTTGTGAAAAGAAAATATTTATTTATCACATTTGTTGCTATATTTACATAATATAACAGTTTTTGAATATTGCATAAAATTGCATACGGTGCACCCTGTTCTTTAAATAAACACAAGACACAGCTGCTTATATATAATTCACAAAAAATTGACATTAGACTTCACTAATACCAACTTTTGAAAAGAAAAGTCTGACAATGAATTTCGTCTTGGAGTATTGATGATGCCTGCAAATGAGAATAGTCGTTCAACGGGTGCTGACGACGCCAGTGGGGTGTTACACAATAGGAATGCTTCCTTCAAAACATTATATTTGGTCCAAAAATCAGGGCCGGGATCCGGGTCATTTAAGTAAGCGTAAAACTGATTGCTTATGGCATTTTTGAAACCGTTGGAATCGGTTGGTGTTACCGGGGTTTTGGGAACGTCATCTTCTGTAAGGAAAATAATATAAAGTTTGAAAAATCATGAAATACTTATGAAGTTACCGTCATCATCGAAATCATAAAATGAGTTGCCATTATTAAAATTCGGCGATGTGAAAATGAAATGGTTGCGGGTTATCCAAAAAACATCGCCTGACTGTACTGAGGAGCAGATCAGCAAAAGAGTGATTGATGTCATATGCACTTTCTTCAAAAATGGTTTTTCATATAGTGCAACGGACGTGCCGAATTTTAATAATGGCAACTCATTTTATGATTTCGATGATGACGGTAACTTCATCAGTATTTCATGATTTTTTCAAACTTTATA
Organism: Hydrotaea diabolus; assembly: GCA_963513945.1. Taxonomy (NCBI): domain Eukaryota; kingdom Metazoa; phylum Arthropoda; class Insecta; order Diptera; family Muscidae; genus Hydrotaea; species Hydrotaea diabolus. The sequence goes on from OY740716.1 coordinate 2,031,862, forward strand.
TTATTTTCCTTACAGAAGATGACGTTCCCAAAACCCCGGTAACACCAACCGATTCCAACGGTTTCAAAAATGCCATAAGCAATCAGTTTTACGCTTACTTAAATGACCCGGATCCCGGTCCTGATTTTTGGACCAAATATAATGTTTTGAAGGAAGCATTCCTATTGTGTAACACCCCACTGGCGTCGTCAGCACCCGTTGAACGACTATTCTCATTTGCAGGCATCATCAATACTCCAAGACGAAATTCATTGTCAGACTTTTCTTTTCAAAAGTTGGTATTAGTGAAGTCTAATGTCAATTTTTTGTGAATTATATATAAGCAGCTGTGTCTTGTGTTTATTTAAAGAACAGGGTGCACCGTATGCAATTTTATGCAATTTTCAAAAACTGTTATATTATGTAAATATAGCAACAAATGTGATAAATAAATATTTTCTTTTCACAAAAATAGTTAAAAATAGTTGATCTAATCAAAAATAATCAAGAAATCTAATCAATTATTTTTTGGATTAGTTTTGATTAGATTCGATTACAAATGCTAATCGTCACCAATTGTGATTACATTTTTGATTATTTCTAATCAAATCAATTAGTAATCTGAAATTTTTATCAAAATTCAATTCTAATGATTAGATTATTTTATTTCTCTAATCGTAATGATTTCTAATTCTAATCGAAATTCCCAAGCTATGCTTCAAAGTAAATGAGTTCTTTCGTAATTACGAGGGCATATCAATAATTCCGTGACTTTTCGAATAAAACACAGTTTATTTTTGCAAAAAAAAAATATTTTTTAACACATCTCCTTTTAGCTTAATACACTTAGTCCAACGTTTCTCCAATTTTTGTTTTCCTTACAAAAACCTGTATTTTTCTAGGTCCATAAAGTAGGCATTTGTTTGATCAATAATTTCATCTTTGGAGCTGAATCTCTTTTCAACCAGACATTTCTGTAGGTTTGAAAATAGGAAATAGACACTGGGGGCTACATCGGGAAAATATGGGCGGATGAGGTTCCAATTCGTAACCCAATTCATGCAATTTTATCATTGAGACTGCTCACTAGTGCACCGGTGCATTATCTTGATGAAAAATAACTTTTTTATCTTGACCATATGCGGTCGTTTTTTTGGTAATCCTTGTTAAATCGGTCCAATAAGTTGGCATAATTTTCGCCGTTTATTGTTTATCCCTTTTGATAAAGGTAATCGCTGTGCATTATCCCGCGTGCATCCCAAAAAACTGTTGCGATCACCTTATTGACCGACAAAGTCACCTTGGCCTTCTTCGGAGCCGGTTCACCCGGAGAAACCCATTGTTTAGACTGCTGTTTGGTCTCCGAAGTGTTGTAATGGATCCATGTTTCATCCACAGTTACAAAACGCCGCAAAACTCATTCGAACTGCAGTTGAACAACTCCAAACAATCCTTTGAACTTGTCACACGAATACGTTTACGACCAATTGAGAGGAAATGCGGCAACAATCGTACAGACAGCTTTCTTAAACCCAACTGATCATGAAAAATCGAAACCACAATGCCTCACGCACTTTCACTCTACGATCGGCCAACATCATATCCTGGATTTTTTCGACATTTTCGGGTGTATTGAACTCAATTGGCAGTGTCATTTGTACTTGTGCGACCACAGCGAAAGTCAGTAAACCACTTTTTTAGGTTTAATTAATGGTTTTTTTTTCGCAAAAAATAATTTTTGAGAAAATCCACGAGGTTGTATGTTTTGAACAGCTGTTAAACACAAACTAAATGACGGAACTCTCTCAAAAGTTGACAGTAGTCAACTAACAGATGGTACGAGACTTGATGAGATGCATTGTTGCATTCCATATAACTACGAAGGAAGTTGGTAAAAACACGGAATTATTGATATGCCCTCGTACATAGATAGGATTTATATTTTTCTCTTTTCAGAGTTACGCAAAATTAATCACACCACCGGAAGATGTTGCGAATTTGGCGTCTAACATCAAGTTGACATTTCTGAACTAGTGAGCTGCAGAATACAACTAAACAAGCAATGGAGCGCTATGTTTCGCAATAATTGTGTCGGTTTTTTTTTGTGTCAAAAATCGTCACGGTAACGTCAATAAACCAATTCCTAGGGCACCAAAAACATACGTGTGATGCACAAAGAGCCATTACATCCTCTCAAAGTCACTATGTAGTGCGGCACGAAAGCCATGATAGGGATGTTTTTTCTTTAAGATGGGACCATGATATACGATTTCGTACTGCTGGTATTGGATGAGAGAGGTTTGGTGATCATGTGGATTCTGTGTAGACGGTGCAACCACACACACTGCACGAGCCACAATGCATATTGCAAAGGACGCGTTTCCGAGTCACACAATCTCCCGTTTTGGTGATTGAGCAAGGCCAGCAAGATCGCCTGATTAATCATGCCTGAGTTTTATCTTTGGGGCTACTTGAAGTCACGGGTTTTTGCTAACAATCCTAGGACAATCGCAATCCTTAAGGAGAATATTCGAAACAGGAATGCAAACAGCTATCACCGAAAATATTTCGGAATGGCATGGAAAAAGCGACGAAACGGGCACAAATCACTCCACTTGACGGATGTCGTCATCCTATCCACTTAACAAAAAAAATGCAAGGTTCAAATAAAGATTTGTAACATTCCAAATCATTTTTGTTTTGTTTTTTAAAAACAAATGGCATATGTTTTATCGGTTGAAATCAAGTCGGAAGAATAGGAGATTAAAAATATCAGAAGGAAATTGGCGACGCTTCAAAAGCCTCAGTGGCACACAAAACGGCCCTCTTCTAACTCGGATTTATAAATAAAATTAGCACCGATCATGTCATTTCTTTTCAGTTCCACTTAAATTTAGTGTCCGAACACATGGTCCGATAAACCGGGCCTTAGACCGAATACATGAGCACTCAACCGCAAAACATTTTCTTTGCGAATCCATGCTTGCAGTTATAATTTAAGACTGCTAAATGCACTGAAATAAGAGCACGCACCTTAAGACTATCTGGCATAAAAGCTTTTTTGTACACTTCTAAAGAACACTCGGTAGAAAATATCCTTGTCTCTGACTGTCATTTTAGCAGTATCGAATTATGTGGCTTCTAAAGCGGCAGGGCTGCAAATCGTTGCCAGCTTGCTACCTGTACCAGCTGAACTTTGTCAAACATGAGCAAGATTGGATGTTAAGGGGGTGTGTAGAGCGGCAGGACTTTGCATCGTCGGTCGCTTATAACTTACGATAAGAAGTTTGAGCATGATCAGATTTAATTTGTGGTTTATAAAGCGGCTAGACCTCAAATCGCAAAGGTCCAAAAATTGGTCGCTCGGATTGAATATGTAGCTTCTAGAGGTGCAGGGTCCTATCATACCAAACCAACTTCAATAGGGTACACCCTCAACACAAACCTGCGACCCGTACTTGGATTACAACGAAAGAAGGACAGGCATCTCTTATCGGAATCAGATAGTGACACTTTTTCGATAGGGAAAATCATCTTTCGTTTCGGGAAAGTCCGACAACAGTACTAAGTCTAAATACCGTACAATGAGGAATTCCCTATTTTTCGATTGACATCCCGGTGTAGGGATGCGGTTGTAATCTTCATTAACATCCCATTACAACTTCTGACACAATTTCTGTGCTGACACTCGACGCAGTAAACAAATGTCTTACTACAGTTTAAAAAGTTGTACACTCTTCCACATTTACACGCTGATATACTGACATACAGACATACTGTTTTAAACATTTCATGTTGCATGAACGAAACAATACAAACATCTGACAAGTACTTGTCAGATTTATGACAGTCTGGGCTGCGCTGTGGTGGTGGTGGGGGCAAGAACCCACTGCTGGGAGATGCACGTCACCTCGCCGGCAGACAGACGCACGTTTCACAGCTCACATCCATCCAGCCAGGCTGCCAGCCAGACAGCCAGCCAGCCAGCAAGCAGCCCTCGTTTGGTATGCAAAGTGCTCGTGTATGATAATAATAATGGCAATGTACGAAAACAACAATCATCATGTTTACGGAGTAGAAAATGTAATATTTCAAGCTATTCCACTGAGTTCATTCCTAAGGATACTTGAGTCGTTTTAAGGATGATAGATTAGAGTAACTACTCGAGCAAGTGTTTGAGGAAGCCAATGTTTTAATGAAATAATCCAGTGTAGATCTACCCGAAATTCCATCAATACGCACGCTCTCCCCCCGAGCAAGACTTGCGTGTTGCCAGCTATGTAAGGAGTTAAGCATGTGTTGAATTGCAACTTAATAGGATTTCGAGGATGCACCCAAGAGCTAGTGGCCTTAGCAAAAGGAAGTTGGTATATGGGGTTTCGCTACGAATGCAATCCTTAGTTGCACCACCTCATCCTTTTGGCTATCGGCAAAAACGTATCCTTGGCGTATCGTACGTGGCCGCGTCGCACCATCTACACCGACGTCGTACAAGCACATAGAAGCAAAGTTGCCTAAGAGGGAGGTTAACACACACCAATGTTTCGTTTAGTTTTTTATACGAGCCCTCATTGTATACGAAGAATCCAGAGTCCGACATTATCCCACACATTACACGTTGCACGGAGGAGAACATGAATTCTGCACATACTGGCATTGCCTCCACTTTGGAGCCCCGAGCATACAAATTTCAATGTTTCATTTTCAATTGGCATTCCGTAAAAGTAGCATCTTGTGCTCCGTACGAACGAGCGGGGGGGCTACCGGGGTCGTTACACAATGCAGTGCTCATAATAAAAATGTTTTACATAATTTAGGCAAGACCTCAACCGAGCTATTTTGAAGTGTGCAAAAACCACACGAACCTCTTGTATACGGACGAGCAGGAAAACTTAATTAAATTCAAATCGAAAAAATCTTAAATGTCAAGAATTTCATGCACACTCTCACACACATACACGTACATGTGTATGTGCATGTCCTTGCCAAGGAAAAAAGAAAATATTTGCTCTTCCATAAAAGACACTTACTTACGCACACAGCCACACACACTCCGGCTACGAGCCAGACATTAAGTCATTTTATAAGCTCCAGGAATTTCTCATTTTTTCTTGTCTTCTCTGACACACTGGAATTTTGATGATTTTCATTTTCAGTTATGTTTTTCTTTTCTTTTTTTTGCTCCGGCTTTGTTGTTTTTCTTGTAGCCGTGTACTTGAGATGGATGGGACCCGTACCAAATATATAAACTTAATAAAAATGGCCACTTCACTTCATCGCGCTGACATGGAGCACTTGACCATGACAGAGGTGGCGAATATTGAAATAAGGTCAGTTGTGAAAGTGTTTCTCTCCACATCTCATTAGGGGAAAACGGAGAATTTCATACGCATGGGATCTTATTTTTACTTAAGCATGGTGTCCCGTCTTGTTTAAAATTCTTGATCGGCACATCTTTACAAAGTTATGAAACCACAAAAAGAAAAACTTCTGCATAAGTCGGGCACTTCGTATTATTGATTCGATTCAAAATAAAACCAGAATGTTACTAAGGACTTATAGTTGTAACCATTATGGCCTGAACCACGGTGCTCCATAGCACTGTGGTAAGCCATAATGCGACTACCAACGCCAGATAAACTGAAGGAGCCAATTTTAGGATCAGCTGTGAGGGCTTCACCTACCTCTTGGTGAGGTAGGTCTGTTACTCTTTGGGTCGTAGCACCCGGTTGATACGCAACTCCACTGCGATTTAGGTTTAAACCACAGCCACCACGAAAATCCCCGAATAGTCGTTCCCAATCAGGTCAGGCTAGAACAATAGTTGTTGGGGCTCCTGTCTATTCCACAGCACCAGACTTAAGTATCTGGTCCGACCTCGTAGCTCATGATTACTTCCAGTTCGAGCGATGCACATTCTGATGCCACAATTTCAACACCAAGAATTTGCTCCAACATACCATTTGCTTACCAACAAAGAGGATGAACAGGATTGTTCGATATGCCTCTCATCTTACAGGGAAGCTCTTGGAATCACTTAAGGAACTCAGGCGACCACACTCGTCCCCCTCGGGTGACATTTGTATCAGCGTCCGTGTGTTTGACATGATTCTCTCAATGATGGCTTCAACCATGGTGCGCCATCGCACAGGAGAAATTGCCATTAGGGTCAATCCCGCCGGTTCCAATTCGAAGGGTGCTATATGGACACAACTTCCACCTTGGTCAGGGACCGAGGCCTATCTAAAACCTATGTCGTTTTATGGGTCAAAGCACCCGGTTGCAATGCAACTCCAAACCGAGCCGAGTTTTGAATTTAAACCCCTGATACCACGATACTACCCGCACCTACTAGTCTGGCCGGAACAACTGTTCTGGGACTCCTCCTGACTACCCGTGGTATTAGACTTTAGTCTGCGGTCATACCTCGTTGCCCAGCTACTACTAGTTGGCGATCCATACAACGTGCTATTGGTTACCCAAAGTTAAAGGCATCTTTCGTGATATGGCATATATGCAGACACATGTGCCCATAGATGTTACGGTCTAAAACCATGCTGTGCATGGACATGGCTTCCTCATCGCTCAGAGCGAGCCCTATCTCTACTCTTCCACTCGACGACGGTGAACGGCAGTCATGTATTAAGGCTGGGCCCGACCGACACCCTAACAAGACCCGTGGATCTAAAATGACTGGGAGAAGTCTTGAGAACACCTCATTATTCCGAGTTACTGCGATGCCGGATAACCTACGGTCAGGTTTCGTAACCAAAGTTACTCCCAGTTCAGTCCCAAGTAACCAGGGGACTGGCAGCCCCTCGTAGCAGCAAATGTCGATGGTTAAAAGAAAACTAACTGCCGGTTACAGCGGAATCGAGATCAGTCAACGAAATCACGACGCCTAGTGAAGGCCAGACAGATGGACTGACTAATTTTAGCTTGACATGCGGTAGTCAAAGGCATCCCACTGACGTCCTACCATCAGAAAAAACAACATCCATGGCTTTCAGGTCACGTATATACTCATAGAGATGGCATTCGCACAGGATATGCAGCTAGTCCTCGACTGGTGCCCCACAACTGCATGCCTGACTATCGCTCAGGACCCTCTTATGCAAGAAAGCATTAAGAAACGCGTGCTCGGTCAGCATAAACCCAAATAAAGGCCGAAGTTAAAATTTGGATTATTCCTGACAAAACTAACCTCACGGATAAACCTGTACTTCACCCGGTATCGCTGACATCCCATTTAGACTGCCATCTAGAGATGACCCACTCATGCAAAAGCGCTTTGCGTGCCCGATCGTCGATACTCTCCATTTTATTGTACTGATCGACTCAGAGTCACTAGTAGAGATCTCTTCGAATCTTTGCGCATTGTGCAGGTACGAACAAAGTTCTAGCCCTAATGAATGTGGTATTTATCTTCGCTCATACAAAGATCCCAACTAATTTCAGACACTATAGCTCTGAATGCCACATCCGCAAAAATAATGTTCAATGAGCTCTCGAAATTCACTTTTTTCCATTTTCAACAAAAACCACAAGGTTGTATTTTTTGAACAGCTGTTAACTCTGTCAAAATTTTACAGTAGTCTAGTAACAGATGGCACTTGATGGAACCAGTGTTGCATTTCATATAAGTACCAGGGAAGTTGGGAAAGTTATAGAATTATACCATCCACCCTTCGGTGGAGATTATAAAAATCCACCGACTCTACTGAACATTCAAAACGCACTCATTTTTCACGCATGCACTTTTTCATCACTATTATTTACCTCAGATTTACTACCTGTCTTGTCTTGCCCTGACCACGCATTTCCACGCCAAATATCTGCAATTTTTTACAAACCACATTATTCACTTTAATATCAGTGAACATACCATAGCCACAATCACTTTTTATACATTAAATTTTGTTATTCACTTACCCCCACTATACATTAGGGCGGGTCGATTTGTATGGAGGCAAAAATATGGGTCAAGTGACAAGGAAAATCGTATTCTAGAGATAAAAACAAGAAACTTTGCCCGAGGAACCATACCTTTAAAACGAATTCTGACGCGACTTTTGACCCATAGGGTCAAGTTTTGAATAATCCCACTTTGACCCAAGTCTACTCGAGTCCAAAAGAAATGTTTCTTTGAATTAAAGAAATTTCGTCTTTAAAGCTATTTCAAAGATACCATAATTGCTTTAGCAAGGCTGTTTTGTGTGTGTGTGTGTGTACTTAATTTGGTTGCTACTGTTTCTTGGATTGTTATGTTATTCTGATCAGAGTTTTAAATATGGATTGCTTTCCCAGATTTTTATATTTTCTTTAGTTCAAAATGAATCCACCCTCCTCTACACCGCAAGATGAAGCAACAACAACATCAACAACTATCGAAAACCCAAAGGGCTAAGGTGGGATTTTTTTAAAATTTTACTTTACGGCACAAATACGATTTGATCCCTAGAATACGATTTTCCTTGTCACTTGGGCGATTTTAAAATCGACCCGCCCTACTATACATACGCAAAATTGACTCTTGAATCACTTCCGGAAGCCTTAGCTTTGCTTGCACGCCCCGATTTTTTAAAACAATATTTCATTTTTCACTAACCCGTTTTTTGGTTTTACCAGAACTGTTGGACGAATGATTCTTTAATATTTTTATTTGAAAAAATAAAAAACAAAAGAATTTTCGTAAGCCGCTTCTCAAAGTTACAACCTTTGTACTTGATCTCATTCCGTTTGTTTTCTCATTTCAAGAACTTCTTGAACTCAATTTTTTAACTACACGTATTATGTCGCAAAATATTTTTATTGACTGCAGCTTTAAAAAAATAGGATTGAAAAATGCAAACGTCTTTTGCTGAAGCACGCTGATAACTTGCACAGAAAAATTTTGTTCACTGATCAAAAAATGTTTACCGTTCAGGAAAAATTTAACAAGCACAATGATAGAGTGTATGCGCGGTCATCCAAGGAAGCATCTGAACTGATCCCAAGGGTGGGGTCACTCACCTGTATTTCTGCGAACAAGGAGCCAAAACATCGGCCAAAGTTTACTAAAAACCCGCTTTGGAAGCGGTTGTGAAGCCTCTTAACAATTCCCTGTTCCAAAACCAGCCGTGGACTTTCCAGCAGGATTCTGCGCCGGCCCATAAGGCTAAAACGTCCCAGGCCTGGCTTTGAAACAATTGGTCAGCGTTCATTTCCTCTGAAGAATGGCCCTCAGTCAGTCTTAAGACTGCTTTGGTTCGAGCTGTGGCCAATTTTCCAATGGACGAGGTTCGTGCAGCTATTGACGATTGGCCAGTGCGACTTAAGGCGTGTGTAAAGCCAAAAGGCGGACATTTCGAATTAGTGGATTCTTTTTGGGATGCAATATACATCATTAAATATATTAAAAAATAGTTGGTCCAAAAACATTCAGCACTTTTTATTTTACAGCATAAAACGTGTGTAACAGTATTTATGTCCCTACTAAGTACATGTCCACGAGTATTATTTCCAAAAAAAAAATAGATCGCATCACCCGCAAGAATGTAGTACTAGTTTTTTAGCTTAGTAGTTGGCCTCTTTGAACGAACAACTATAAAAGCACGTAAAAGCTAATAAAAAATATTGCTGCGAACTGAAGGCGGAAAAAAGTTGCCAAAGTAGAATTGAGTTCATTTAACGAAATATCGAGACAATGTTGCTGGAAACATTTGGATGCCTTTGCGGCAGGATGTACAAGTTTACACAGTAATTTCACATATTTTCGGAAAAAACACCCCAACTTTAAGATGTCTTTAAGGGGTCCACACTCTTAGTACGACCTACTATGTTTTTCGAAATTCGCTAAGGTTTAAGTAATTTGTGTAGAAGGATACTTTGTTTAAGATGGTTCATCTGTTTAGGCCTTGACTTATCTTAATATAATTAATGTCAAAAGAATCGTTGACACCTCTTCTTAAAAAAATTTTAAATAAAATCTTTCCCCATTTTCTGAAAGGATACCAGTTTGTCGACAGAATCTGCAAGTCTCAAAATCAGTTCTCCATGGATTCGGTATAAGATATAATTCATATTAGCCAAGCCTTATAAATTTTTATAAGTTTATATTTTTTTGTTTTAATATAGAATTATTGTGCGTTGCCTGTGCATGATTTAACGGGGTTGGCCAAAAGTTAGCATGGCGTTGCTGACAAATCTGGCGATAGCGCTGGCTAATTAATTTCCGATTTTCTGGAAATTTTTCGCTTTCTAAAAATTGCACTTAAAAGTGCCCTTGTGTCTCGGGCAGTGTGGGCATTGGCTCCGTCCTGCTGAAACCACATCTCAGATCTGTTTTCGAGAGCAGGACGTAAAAACGTTTCTATCATAAACCGATATCGCTCTCCACTTACGGTTACAGCACCTCCATCCTCATTCTCGAAGAATTAAGGCCCAATGATATTTGCAGATGTGATCCCACACCATACTGTACTAATGGAGTGCAATTGGCGTTGGTAATGGCTCTTGGATTTTCAGAACCCCGAAACCTACAGTTCTGCCTTTTAACGAAGATGAGCTTCACCACTTATCACTTTGCGTTAAAACGATCGCTGATTTAAATAATAAAATTCTATTATTCTAGTTCTTTGTTCAGTTGTTAATCTCTCCATTACTTATTTAAACGAAAAAGTTATTAATTTTTTAAATCCCATGGTAACTTTTGGCCCTTCCTCCAAATGAATATTTTCGTATACACTAGGATTTCTTTATAATTTTTCTTACAGTTTTTTTGGGTTTTTATACAGGGTGGACCATTTAAAATTGTAAATTTGAATCGGCTGTAAAAAAGTAAAGATTATTTTTGGTTTTAATAGAAAAGTTGAACTTTGTCATTTAATAATGGAACACGTCATTCATATGACTGCCACAACTGGTTTGGCAGTACCTCATCCGATCAACCCAATTTTTTAGTACATTTTCGATTGTTTCGGGTCGAATCTCTTCAATGACAACTTTGATTTTATGTTTCAACGCTTCAATTGTCTTTGGATGCTTTGCGTAACGTTTCCGTCAAAAACTCCCTAGCTCTCGTATTGTTGCTTCTTGTTTTATAAGTTTATAATAGCAGTTATTGGTACAAAATTCCACATTTCCCAAAAGCTAAGGACGTAGATGGACGTATTTTCGTTTAAAATTTTTAAAAAATATTCTCATCGTTCGTGTGATTCGCAGTTTATGAACGTCTGTTTGTACGAGTATGTGTAGATAAGTATCGCTTATTAGAATGTCCTCCTTTAGCAACATATTTTTAGTGGATGTACGAGTGTGTGTGTGTGTGTGCGAGTGTTCGAGTATGTCTGTAAGTACTCGGATCTTAAATTTAATTATGAAATGCTTGCAGAATAAAAAAAACAGGAACTCATCACAAATATTCATTCTCTTCTTTAATAACAAAGCCCTATAACAATCATGTCTATAATGACATGAAGCTCTATAATAATGTGTGTGGGTGTGTGTGTGTGAGTGTTTGTGTACTATGTCTGTGTAGTAGTATGTAAATAAAATTAAAATTCAGAATGTACTTGTGAACGGAATAGCAGCAGACGGACAGACAGACACGGTACGAGTATAAAATGGTATCATGTCACACAAAGAGAGGAGGTCCTTTCGCACACACACGCACACACACATGGCCACATTCACAACGTGATGCTCACCGCTTGTTTTACTCATAAAGGAACACGTCTGTACAGAATACCACTACCCTTACATACTTAAAGTGCTGCCATTTCGGCGGGTTTCCCGGAACATCTGGCGATTTTACATTTGAGGATTTTTTTATTGGTCAAGCTTGAACACAAGTGTGCATGTATCTGCACCAATGGGCGACATTATTTTACAGTATTCAAATTTCTCGTCGTTAGTTTAATTGCCAATAGTTTTCCTGACAACTTATTTTACTTCGTCTGATTGTAGTGTACGGAAGTGTACGATGAGAATTGTAAATAAAACAAAAAAGTTTTCAGAGAATTATCTTAATCTATGACAATTGTGTGTGAAACAAAATATTGGCCAATGGGTCGCCACGTCTGCGGTGGCATACCTCTATCCGATGGTCCATATTTTCAATTACTCTGAGATGTAACGGAGGTTCATAGTCGCCAATTATCTTATTCTTTAGCTCTTGAATTGTTCTTTGCTTATTGACGTACACTTTTTCTTTCAAATCATGTCAAATCACATAATCGTAGCGGCCAATTAACATCGACACGACGTGAGATATCACGGCCACTGGATTTTTTTGCTTAAAAGAGCTATTCTTTTGTTGGTTGGTTAACACCATCTTGTTGCAACCACATATCGTCCAGGTCCATATCCTCAATTTATGGCCACAAGACGCCCGTTATCATCACGCGATAGGGCACACCATTTACTGTAACTGCTTGGCTGAAGAAGTACGACGCGATGACACCGCCAGCCCATTAACCGCACCAAACGTCACACTTTGTGGATGCATCGGCTTCTCAACAATCACTCGTGGATTGCCATTAGCCAAATGCGGCAATTCTGCTTGTTAATGAACTAAAACCAAGAAATATCAAATTGAGTTTGGCAAAAAACTTGACGTTAAGGTGTGACTCACCATTAATATAGTGCATTGTGGTTGGACCACCCTGGACACGTAAGATATGTGTGGGTGGGCAGTCTGTGTCTTTAGTTAAAGATGTTCCAGAGCATGGGTTAGGATTAACTTTAATTTCCACGGACTTAAAGCCAACAGCTTGTAAAAAAAGTCGAATATGGAAGACGTATTATCTTCCGTAACAAGTAATTTTTATGTGCGGAAGGACAAGTCGCAAATTCCTTAAAATGTCATTCGAAGCATTATTGGAGGTAAACTAAAGAATAATTTGCACATAAGGTATGATTCAACAATTATTCAGTGCAACTGCATTTTGGTCGCTACACTTTTTTGTGTATAATAATTTAAATTGAAGCTCGTTTGTTTAATTTCGGTCTTTTGTTTTAACACATTAAACAGGAATGACGATGACAAGTTTTTAACAAAATGTCAAAGTGACAATTGCTGCGAAGCTTTCTGATGAAGGTCATCGCGGACCCGAAATCGCAGTAAAAGCAGTGTGTAGCCACGAAAATCAATGTTACTGTAGTCTTTGCACTATTGAGTTTAAAAGAAGAAGAACTGTCACTTCCGTAGAGTAATATTTGAATCTTCTTAACTTCGTGAACGCCATGTTTTGTTAGGCCGATCTGGCTTTATTTTGCCTATTATTTAGGGTGGATGGTGACGACTTGGGTCGGGTTTGTCTATAGGGACCTGGGACCGACCTTATCGGGTTTGGTTGGGTATCTTGACAGGTACCTGCTGTTATAACAGGCAGATCTCAACATCCTCCTCCTACCATCTTCTGGAGGATGGTCTCCTAGCAAGGCATTTCAAGTTGTTGACGATTTCTGTGATTGTGTCAGACTTAATGCCGGCCAGACCGCCTGATAGGCCATTTGATCTAGATATTCGCGCATGAGGAGCTAAATCTTCCTACTTTGAATAATGCAGATCGCCCCTGACACGCCGGGTGGTGGATGATCGCTTTTATAACAAACCAACAGGTACGATACTGCATTAAAACACAAAGTTGTGTCTGCGCACGGGCAAGACCATCGGCGGTAGTCCGCAGACATAAGAAGCCACCCATGTCACATGTACTATCAGATCTGCATGTTTGTCAGGCACAATCGGGAGTGTCTGAACCATACCTTGTGATTGACTATTATGCAAGATCATGGGGCTGTCGAAAACAATCAAAGTTTATCAGGTTGCATACTTTGAGCAAGATCAAATATAATCTCCCACTTCTAGAGCGAAAGGGCCCCAAATCGATAATTATCTAGTATGAGGCGGACTGGACCTTTAGCAGAGTTAATAAGTATTTATAAAGTTCTTTTGAATTTCCATAAGGAACATAGGGCCACACCCGAGTTAATAAATAGTCGCCCGAGAACAACTGCGCGAAATTTGACCACTTTCAAATTTAAATTGAGGCATCTAGAGCGGCTTGTGTGTTTGCCATTCGAAATCATGGACCGACAAAGTTCCTTTTTACCAATAAAATGTGAATGTTTCGAGAAGCACTTTGAGTTTGAGAAATTTGTTATAATAATGGGTGATTCAAGTGAAGATACTTTTTTCAATAGCCTTTTTTGAAAGATCACGTGTGGGTCGTGTCATGCTGTCATGTTTTTTTTTGTTCAGTATTGTTTGGCATTTCATCATGGAAAGACTTTTACGCCTGAACATCGTTTACAAATCGTTCAACTTTATTACGAAAATTCACGTTCTACAAGGAATGTGTGTCGTGCACTTCGTTCCACTTATGGTCAACATAATCGGCCTACTGAGCGTACTATTCGCAACACCATCACCCATCTTGAGACCCAGCATTCATTATTGGATAATATTCGACCGATAGACCACGTCCAACACGCAGTGAAAAAAAGTAGCGGCCGTAGCTGAGAGTGTACACCAAGACCGTAGAGAGTCGATTCGGGGCCGTTAGCAGCAACTCGGACTGACGTATGAAACGACTTGGCGCATTTTACGTCGAGATCTTAAATTGAAAGCGTTCAAAATACAGCTTGTGCAAGAACTGAAGCCGCCCGATGATCCCAAGCGACATCGCTTCGCTCTATGGGCTCTTGAAAAGTTCCAAGAAGATCCGACGTTTTCGAGCCAGATTTTGTTTAGCGATTACGTCCATTTCTGGCTCAATGGGTATGTAAATAAGCAAAATTGCCGCATTTGGGACGAAGAGCAACCAAAAGAGGTTCAAGAGCTGCCATTTCATTCAGAAAAACAACGTTTTGGTGTGAACCATCGGTCCTTATTTCTTCAAAAATGATGCCGGTGAGAACGTAACAGTCAATAACGACCTGTATCGTGCCATGGTAACTGCCTGAAATTGAAGCTCCACACATCGCATCAATCAATGGATTTATTGAGAGAACACTTCGGTGAGCAGATAATTTCACGTTTTTATCCGGTCGATTGGCCACCAAGATCGTGTGATATCACACCGTTAGACTTTTGCCTGTGGGGATATGTAAGGTCTAAAGTTTATGCGGACAAATCCTCTTCGGTTCAGGCCTTGGTGCAAAATATCACGCGTGTCATTCGTCAGTTACCAGTCGAAATGCTCGAACGAGTCATCGAAAATTGGACTCAACGGATGGACCATCTGAGACGTAGCTGCGGCCAACATTTGATAGACATAATCTTCAAAAACTAAATGCCAAGGAATGTTTTTTCAAATGATACCAAACATTCCCCATTCAATTTGAATTTTCTATGTTTTTTTTCTTTAAAAAATAGGGAACCTCGAAATGGATGACGCGTTATTTCCTTCGTTTCACACTTTGAAATTAATCTTTTTCTCAGTTTAGTCTATGACTTACTATGAATGTAGGATAGAACAACATCTTTTGTTCATAAAGGATATTCACAAGTTATTCTACTCCTTATGAATTTCCTAAATAAAAATAACAAAAATAAGTACAACTCGTAAGTCGGTCGTTGAGCGAGATTTGAAATAAGTTTGGCGTGTTTTCAAATCTCATTTCGACATTGTTTGCTGGACGATGTTGACAACACTGCGCACTTGTGTTCGCACACTGGCATTGTAAAGGTAACTAATGAAGCTTTTGATGGTGTTTCTGTGTGAGGATTTCCAACATCCCTATATGTATATGTGTAACTACGCCTGTATTTCTGTCCGTACCTATGTGTGCACGAACACTCATGCATACGTACATATGTGATTGCAAACATTTTGAATAGCAGCGTTTCGTGTTACTTAGCATATGTTTCATGGGAAGGTCAGGCTAGGGACACACTTACATGCATTCATCTTTTGGCGGTGGATCGGAAGGAGCAGGTCTAGACATTATCAAAATCTCCTAGAAGTTTCCTAATCATACTTCTCCCCATACACTGGTTAAGACTGCGCTATAGTATAATCTCTAAAAGTTATGGTATTTTTAAATGACGTAAAAATCGAAATCTATAATTTTCGATCTCAAATATTGTAATGTGTTGAAACAGACATACATATATATCCATGGTGGGCCAGAAGTCACCATAAAAAAAACTCTAATAACTTTTTTGTTTTATTTTTTTTCTCAGTATTTTTCAGTATTTTTTAAAGTATGGAAATTTTTTACACTAAGTATGAATAATAATGTCACTTAAATGACAACCGTTTTCAGCTGGGCTCGTTTCAGAGCATTTTCCATAACATCTTTTAAAATTTGTGGCTGTAGCGTTCGAATTTTTGCAACAATGTTTGCCTTTAGTTGAAGGATTGTTCAGGCTTGTTCGCATATACTCGCTCGTTCAAATACCCCAAAGAAAATAGCCGGGTGCTGACAAATCTGGCGATAGCGCTGGCCAAATAATTTCCGCACGCAGAGAAAAGATATGGTGACTATATGGTCACGGCAACAATAGTATGTTCTTTGCAATAAAAGTATGATCTTGGCAACCATAGTAATGTTTTTTCAGTTTCATTTTAACAGTAGTATGATTGCGGCAATATTAATATTGTTGCAATGTAACAGTAGTATTGTTGCCAAATTTAAAAATAAAAATATGGTTGTAGCAACAATATATATGGTTGGTGCGACAAAACTATTGTTTTATGTTAACAATAATATGATTACGGCAATCAACCGATGAAATCATAATATTTTTTAATTTGTTACGAATCTTACGCAATTATAGTAGTTTTTATATGTAAATTAAATATTTTCAAAACTACAAGTTTGGATTAGTAAAACTAAAATATTTTTAATAAGAGCATTTTTTCTACTCTTAAATAAATCACTCATATTATTAAGAGTTTAATGTATTTTTACAAAATTTGCTTAATAAAAATCTCTGTTGTTGAATAACAATAATTCAATCCTTACAAACAATTTTGGAGATTATAGTATGATTGTGTGTGAGTCTAACTATGGTTGTGTGAATCATGCTATGGTTGTATGCTAAACTTTCTATGGTTATGGGGATCATAATATGGTTGTGGGGAACATAGTATGGTTGAGTGTGAATAATAATATGGTTGTGGGGATGATAGTATGGATGTGTTTGAATAACTTTATTGTTGTGAGGACCATAATATTGTTGTGGGGATCATAGTATGGTTGTGTGTGAACCATACTATTGTTGTGATGATTATAGTATTGTTGTGCCACGACCATATAACCAACAATATTATGATACTTCCAATATTGTTATACCAACCATACTTTTTTTCTGCGTGCGAATTTCTGGAAATTATTCGGTCTCCAAAAATTTGACTTAAAAGTGCCCTTGTGCCTCGGGCAGTGGCTCCGTCCTGCTAAAACCACATCTCAGGTCTGTTTTCGAGAGCAGGCCGTAAAAAATGTTTCTATCATAAACCGATACCGCTTCATTCTCGAGAAGTAAGGCCCAATTATATTTGCAGATGTGATCCCACACCAAACAGTACACCTAATGGAGTGCAATTAGCGTTGAATGGCTCTTGAATTTTCATAATCGCAGAACCTACAGTTCTGCATATTAACGAAGCCATTCAAATGAAAATGAGCTTCATCCTTTGCGTTAAAACGATCGCTGATTTTAATAGCAAAATTGTATTATTCTGGTTCTTTGTTCAGTAGTGAATCTCTCCATTACGAGTATTTATTCTCCAAGTGTTATTTAAATAATTTAAAAAAAAATTAAAAAAAATATATAAACGAAAAAGTTGTTAATACAATTGAATTGCAACTTTTGACTCACCCTGTAGTAGTGGATTCCGGTCAATAGAGTACCACAAAGTATAATGTACTGAATACAGCCACTGTGGTTCATTGAAATCGCGTCCATGTCCGTCTGAACGACTGAATACAAATCGCATTCGTATGTTGACTTTATTTTCGACAAGTTAGGCTGTATTCCCAATGAACCACTTCTTAATCTCCATTTGATTCGAAGCCGGCGGGATTGATACTGCGCTGTCCTTGAGGGGCGCTGGCCATCGTATGATACCGTGCTTAACAGCGATGACGCCCCATGGTTGAAGCTTTCATAGACCACGGGCTAATTGTGTGTATAACCCTATCATTAGCTCATAAAGAAACATATTCCCCCAGCTCCTTTTGATTCTATCCTTTGGCAGCGGATAGCGGGAGACTTTCGCTGAGGTAACCTTCCGCGATGTTTGTGTTGTGTATCAGGTCTCGTTCGACACTCCTTAAGTGGGCCCTTTCCCATCTTTAAAACATATTGTGTGTGCCATTGTCGTTGCGTGGATGCCATTAACGTCTTTTGTGTTGCCTGAAGTCTAAACGAAATTTCGCTTACAAAGACAGCTATTTCTAATGTAATTATTTGTAACAACGTCGAAAAGTTATAACGCTCACGGTGCCGGGCATCGTGCATCGCCCTAGTCGCATGACATTGTGAAGAGCTCCATCTTCGGCTACACGCTAAACGAAATGACGTTAAAAAGATGATTTCGGATACTGACAGGCAGACCATACTTGCCTACACAAAAGCCCGAACAGAGTCTGTTTCTTGAATTCGTTCAGTTTTTCAGAAGAGTGGGTTGACACATTGTGACTGCCGTAATGCTGTAGTCAAAGGAAGGCATTTTTCTATTTAAAAATGTTTGCTTTCTGTAATGGAAACCACCTGATCTTGAAGCTAAAAAATACCCATCCTTTACAATGTAATTGTTTCTAAGCAGATTCTTACAAAGCAGATTCTTAAATTGCTAATCATGACTGCTGATCTAATGTTCAGACTGATCAAGAAATGTTTTTTAAAAACGAATTGCTGTCAAAAAAAAGCATCGAGGCATAGTCAACACGTCAATACATTGTTGACATATGTAAATTGTTGAAATGCAAACAGTTCTACCTGACCAGGAAGAGAAGACATTCCGACGAAATCGGTGAGCAGCCACAAAAGTTTTTACGCGATACTCTTTCTATTTAATTTTCTTGTATTCTATTTATTTTAAGTCTTGTAATGTCTTTCAATTTGCATTATTTTCAGAAGGCTACGTCAGTCCCGACCAAGAGTTCAATTGGTCTAACTTGAGGTAGCCAGTGCTTCGTAAAAAGGGGATATGTCGCAAAAATGGTTTTTGTTAAGTGTGCCACAACCTTATATAAGTATAGTAAAGGGTGGTTAAATTTTAAGAGCCGATGTTGATTTTGAATAAAACAACCCGCAAAAGTGCCAATGTTTCGTTAGCTGTGTGGCAAGTGGCACCGTCCTGTTGAAACCACATATCGTCCGCATCCATATCTTCCAATTCGGGCCAAAAAAAAAAGTTCGTTATCATTTCACGATAGCGAACACCATTCACAGTAACTGCCTGACCGGCCTCATTTTGGAAAAAATACGGCCCAATGATGCCGCCAGCCCATAAACCGACCTCACCAAACAGTCACTCTATGTGGGTGCATTGTTTTTTTCGACAATCACTCTTGGATTGTCATTCGCCCAAATGCGGCAGTTCTGCTTATTGACGAATCCACTGTGGCTGTGAAAATGTGTCTCATCACTGAAGATGATTTTCTTCGAAAATTGATCATCGCCCTTGCTCGCTTGTGTATCTTTCCATGCTTCAAATTGATTTAGTCTAAAAATGAGAAATATCAAATGAAATTGTGATCAACACAAACTCAGTTTGTTTCACATACAACCATAGTATGTTGTATGAGATTGTTAAAAAATCCCTCAAAACAATACTGTTGTCACACCAACCACATTTATAAGGTTGCTACAACCATATTTTCTTTTCTTAATTTGGCAATAAATCTCAGCCACAGGTTCTCGCATTCTTAACGGACACTATCCGTGGCGGCTTCAGGAACTGTTAAGTCGAGCGATCTAAACTGTCGGTGCAAATCGATACACTAAGTAAACAGTGACCCGGAAATTCGGCTGTGAGTCGTATAGTATGCTCCGTAACTCCATCCTGTTGGAACCACACTTATTCTCCATTGGCAATTCATCCAATTAAAGAAGAGGAAGGTCGATCCGCATGACTTTGTCCACAGCAGTTGCTTCAATTTATCTGGTACTGATGTCAGCGATTCCGTGTTTGCAATTCTTCAGATTTAAAAAGGAAATCGTTTTAAAACTATTGGAACTAAATGTATCGCAAAAATATTAACAGCTACATTTTCGTTCAGTGCAGTGACTTCCTTTTGGATGTAATGAGGATAAAGTCGCTGGATCTATTTAGCCTATTTTAAATATAAAAAAAGCATTTCGACCGGTATGGCGAAATGCTGGAATACCGTGGTTTTTGCGGTGTTAGTCTTTCCATGATGAAATGGCAAACTATACTGAAAAGAAAAAAAGTAATGGTCAACACATCTCACGCGTAATCAGTAAAAAAAAACCTATTGAAAACGATACCTCTAGATTGATCACCCGTTTCTTCTGCAAACAGGCTGCAAGAAAACAAAACCTCTTTGTCAGAGGTCTAGTTCTGCATCGAATGCTCTCATGGAAAATCTTAAAAAAAAATTAAAATGCTATTGTCTGGAGACAACAGCCGCAATCCTATAAGTTCCTGATATGACATTACCGTCTGCTTCGTTTTCTTTAAAAGTAAAAGAATATTTAAAAGCATACGTGCATAACATTGTATTTTTTCGTTTTATTTTTCTGCAAACTTCATTTCTTAATTGATTCAGATGCTTCGTTTGGCTCTTACTCATGCAGTGCATATTGGCAAATGATGACTTATGGACTTTGCCGAAGAATATTTTGCATATCTGCAAACAAAAGTTGTTAAGTTACCACTAGTGGAGAGCGCCTCCCTTTTAGTACTAGTGATAGCAATGAATTATGCCTTGGATGCAAGTGCCAATTGTGGGTTTGTTCACTGCTCCCAGTCCTTCGTACTCAGACCGCACAACAAAGAGTACGGACGAGAAAGACTCTGAGATTTCGAAAGATATCTATAAAATCAAATTAGGAAACTTATTTAACTAAAATGAACATTCAATCAATATTTACCAAAAAAGCTCATGCACACACGCACATACGTATGCTCGAGCACATGAAGACAAAGAAGATGCAAACATTCACAAAGTAAATACATATTCCTATGTACAGTTTACATATGTATGCATACGAAGATCTCCAGTGTACTTCAAGAGCTTCAAGTCCAACCAAGTCTTGTCTTGTAAGTCCTGCAACATCCGCAATCGAAAATATGTTGAAATGTGTGCGAGTGTGTGGCTGACGGAATGTCTTCCTGAAAAACACATCCGTGTCCTGCCAGTGCTCTGTGTAACCGTAACCAAAACCGAAAAATACTAAAATCTCAATTAGTTCACAACGTTGCCAATCAATATTTATACAAAGTGAAGAGTGTAGTTGGGCAAAAATCTCGTCGAGTAACTGGAAACCTAAGAAGGAGTGCAATTTGCTCTCAAGGAAGCATAGCTCGCAGTATCGGACAAAACAATGCCAACAAATTGGTGTAGGTAGTGTGAGGTCCTATCACACAACAAACCGAAGTGCTCAATCCGACTAAAAACATCCAACAGCGGCGAATGTTCTAGTTAAACCGTCCATATACCCGTAGCATGCGATAACACGCTACGTCTTAGAAAGGACATCGATGCATTTAGTGGAACTATGAGTGTTGCTATTAATTTTTCGGGTCCTGGCAACACTAGTGTTGGCAGATGCAAACTGAAACGTACATTGGAAATTTGACATTTTTTAACATAACTTCACACATAATGTTTTGTCATCTGAGGGCGAATTGTTTTGTTTAGAAATTTATACCGGTCCAAAAGTGGAATTAACCCATGAAAATTATCGAGCGAAGATTTTTTACTAGTTTCGGCGTGGATTATCAAGACTTTCAGTGATGATGCACCATCAAAAACTACTGTTAATTGCTGGTACCATGAGTTCAGACTCGAAAGCCGTTCGTTCCAGAATGAATTTCGTAAAGTTCGTCCAACATCGGTCGTTTTGTCGGAAAGCATCGATACTGTGCTTGAACTGATAAAGCAAGACCGACATATGACATACCGTGAGATCAAGACATCCTTGGGCTTTAGAATGACAAGCATCAATAGGATGTTGCAAGTTCATTTGGCCGTGAAAAAGATTTGTTCTCGTTGGATTCCACATAATTTGACGAATGTTCAAAAAAGTCCAGTATCGATAAGAGCACAGATATGTTAAAAAAGTACAAACGCTGCTGCTCAAATCTAGTGTACAACATCGTCACAGGTGACGAATCGTGTATCTATGCCTACGATCCCGAAACAAATTAGCAATCGACCGTTTGTATATTTCAGGAGGAGCCAAATCCAACTAAAGTCATTCGTAGAAGATGCACATCGATGAAAATGATCGCTTAAACCGGCCATGAGGCTCAGTGCCTTTAGTAGATCGTAGGAGGTCAACTCTGAGTACTACACAACCATCTATTTGCCAACGGCGTTCAAAGAATAAGGAAAAACAAAGAATAAAGAAACACAAAAACATGTTTGAAAAAACAACGAGACCATTTCGAATAACATAGGATAGTTTTTTGCATTGCTGAACCCAAAATATAAATGGCAACCTTCGTATTGTGGTACACACAATATGTTCGTCCATTCGGGAGCTCCACAGCAACACAAGCTTGCAATTGATATTCCCGGCTGTCAGCAGCAAGTATTTACTTATCTTCTGCCGTTTGCTCCGACAACATGCCTACGATCCTGAAACAAATTAGCAATCGACCGTTTGTATATTTCAGGAAGAGCCAAATCCAACTAAAGTTATTCGTAGAAGATGCACATCGATGAAAATGATCGCTTAAACCGGTCATGAGGCTGCAAGATAATTTCACAAAATCACTGGCTAAAATATATCTTGGCGAACTGCACCCATATCGGTTGGATAGAAGATTGCGAATGTAATGGATGCTAGAGAATCCCTCGAGTTGTTCTTTCAGTGAAATTTTGGTTGTACGGTTTATGTGTATATGTCGAGTGCTGGTTAATCCCTGTTCAGTTCGTTAAAGCAAACGACTTAAAAAAACAAAATACTAGTAAAGCGCGGGTAAGAGAAATAATAATATTGTTGTATTTTTTGCAGAAATATAATATACCATACAATAAATAGAAAAAACTTTTTTTTTGGTCACTAATTGTTCTGTGGTCACAAATAAGTGGTGACTAGATAGTTGTGATAGCTTTTCGACTAACATAAATTTCTGAATCTGTCAACGCTATCAATGTCATCGTCATCTAGCTGTCATGAGATTTAGTAAGGTTTGCATTTTTATTGTACATCATTTTACGCCTACTTAGTACTCGTGAAAATTATTTAAAAATATCTATCTCCGGGTCTGTGGTAAATACGGAGTGTAAAATTCAACATAAGAGCGCTCGTCATCATGACTTCTGTGAGCAGGCAATTAATCGCAATCTTATTAATCTTTTAGACCTTAAACCAAACAGACGAAGAATGTTGCGAGTGAGGAAAGCAATGGAACCGTAGCGGCCAGCATAGAATAATATTATATTTCTGCAGTTTTGGCCCTTACTGTACATATGATTTTGTACATACATATGTACGTATGCGTACACAGAAAAAAATGATGAAATTGGATCAATTAAAAAATTTCAACAGAAAAATAATAAAAAATAAAACTCAAACATTTGAACGTTATTTATTAAAAATATTTGCGTTATAGGTCGATGAAGAAATTCACCTTTTTACAAAAAGAAAAAGACTAAGTTGCAAGCAGAGGTGATGCAGTTTCGCTCAACACTACTTCACTATCATCAGAACAGGGCTGCCAATATTAACGATTTATCGTCATTTTGACGATTTTTAAACTAAAATTTTACCAACTGACAGTTGACGTCATTGCAGTGTAAAGTTGCCGAAAAATATGATTATTAAAAAATTTAAAATTATATTTTTGTCAATTTGTTAATATTTATCATGAAAAAACTTAGGATTCAATAAGTTTATAGTAAGTTAATATAAGTGTTTCACGTGCTTTTGCAATAACTTATGAAGAAAAGAATATTTAGCCAGATCAAGGAAAGGAAAAATAGAAAAATAATTATTTTGGTTTCTTTGTAAATATGGGTTTTTATTGAAATACGCAATACGCAGTTCACAGACCAAAGCGATGTTATTATGTTATTTTTTAACTCATTTTCAAAATAATGCACTAAGTACGAAATAGGCATTCAGAAGTCGCCTTTCACCAGATTAAAACATCACTAACAAGTGGTGTTCTGCATATAAACTCACCGCTGACGGAATTCCCGATTTGGGAAACAACGAGAATTGTGATTATGCAGCTTGCGAGAGTATTCACTCGTAAATAAAGTTAACTTCGAATGTTCGAATTGGCTGACTTGTATGCGACGATTTTTATTTTTAAAACTTAAGATCAGGTAAAGTTTTTCGCCAAATAAAGTAAACACAATAAAATTCCCTCGTACCGCATACATAACGCACATATTGACGTAGTCTATTAAAAAACAACAATATCGGCATAGAGCAGGGATGATAAAAGGGATCTCGTCCACATACAGGGTGTCCGTCGGCAAGGTATACTACATTGTTTTGCCGCCATTTTGGTAAATATTAGCCTTCATATTTGTCAGTCGTGAAGTAGAGGCTTGGCAAATTTTTTATGGAAAAATATTCTATCGACCGTTAAAACATTTTATCAAAATCAATCATCGATTAATGTGACGATGAGAAAGTGACGTGAAATTTTTGGGAGAAACAACGTGCCAAAAAACGCACTGATAGGCCCAAGCATGGACCACAACGTACTGCAAGATCGGCTGAAAACATTACTGCTGCTCAAAAAAGCGTTCAAAACAATCCATCAACCTCAATTCGACTCCGTGCTCTGAGGCTTGGTCTTCAAAGAACAACTTTGGCCACAATTTTGCACAGGGATTTGCAATTGTTTCCATTTAAGATTCAGTTGACACAAGAGCTTCTTCCACAAGACCATTTACGCCGCCGTACATAATCCAATAGGAGGTTACAGCTCGCCCATAACAACCCCGATTTTCATGAAAAAATCATAAACAGAATTGTCGGTTCTGGGCAATGGAAACCCCTCAATTTATTCATCAGTTACCTTTGCATCCATTAAAAGTGACAGTCTGGTGTGTAATTTGGTCAGGATGAATAGTTGGACCTTACTTCTATGAAAATGAAAACAGCGTAACGGTAGCTGTCAATGGGGAGCGATATCGTGATATGATTGAAAACTTTTTAACGCCAGAACTGCACGCTTTGGGCCTGATTAACATGTGGTATCAACTAGACGGTGCCACATCGCATACAGCCAGGATTACAATGGAATTACTGCGAGACCTCTTTCTACAACAAGTTATTTCAAGAATTGGTCGCCTGATTTGCCAGCTCCGAACTTTTTCTTGTGTGGATATCTGAAAAGCAAGGCTTATGCAAACAACTCAAACAAAATCGTCGTGCTGAAATTAATGAAATACCGCGTGAATTGTGTGAGAATGTAATGAAAAATGTGCTCAAAAGGGCTAGCACTTGTAAGGCTTACAGAGGCGGACATTTATCTGATATTGTATTCCATACATTATTGCCGACATTAAGTAAAACATTTATCAATAGAAGATCCATTCTCTTTCATTTAATCAAAAATTATAAACAAACAAAGTAGTATACCTTCCCGACGAGCACCCTGTACATAAGCTCACAGATTGAACAAAACCAAACGAATGCATTCAGTCTCGATTGAGCATTTGTGCGATAAGGACGTGTTGTCGCATGATAATTGCCACTACATTGATCAAAAAATTTGATCAAGGTGCTAGCATCTCTTGTGTGGCTTTTTGATATGAACAATTGAGACACATTTCTATCAGTGCATTAAGCGTGGGAGAGCTGCACTTCACCCCGAAGGATATGTGCCAAAATAGGAGGACGTTAGTTAACAAAGAGCGTCAGAGGACACGCTTTTAAAATAAAAAGTGACAGTAATTGTAAAAATAAGTATTTAATGTGATCAACAATTCAATGAAATTTTGTTTCAAAAAAGGTTCAATTTACATTTGTACTCGTTTATAGCGCATTTGGGGAACAAAGTATTGATAATAATTTAAAAGACTTAATTTATTCATTCGCTAAGAAAAAGTATCAATTTTGATCCTTTCTATACGAAAAGTCACGCTGTTCTCGTTTCTTAACAAAATTACACAGTGCAACACATAAAATGCAAACTCCTTCTCCTATGCGGCTTATCGAAATTAACAAAGCTTCATTTGGGTGTTGCTAGTTTATAATTTTTTCTCACAGAAGTATATCGAAACAGAATATAGATTAAATGGAAACATGTGTAAAACTACGAGTACTTACTCGAAAAAAATGTATCGAGTGCCTCAGAATTGTTAAAATGTCGACATTTTTTCTTTTTCCACCAATTTTGGCCAAAAGTTGTCAAACCGTGAGATATTCAGCAAAATAATCTTCAGAAAAACTATTCCTTTTAATATAATTCGGAGAAAAAAAATTATAATGCTGAAACATGAGTTTTTCACATTAGCATTGATATTTTGGGCTTTATAATGCTTTATATGCACTTGCAACAATGCCATCTATGGAAAGCCCATTTCGCAAAGTTATAAATCTCGAACTAACTAAACTACAGTTGGAAACCTGATTAATCAGTGATTGCAAAGAACAATAGATCAACATCTCTTCCATTCAAAAGAGGCGTTCCCAAAGATCAATTCTAAGGCCCCTCTTGTTTTCGATATATGCTAACGATTTACCGAAACAATTACATTTTTGCAAACTACATATGTATGCTGATGATCAACTTCTTAGTCAATTTATAATCTTAACATGGATCTAGTCGATGTCCACAAATGGGCTTCTGCAAACGGTCTGTGTTTAAACCCAGCTAAATCCAAGTGCATTATTGTTCGCATAAAGTCGTTTACGAGGGTTGATATAAATAATTATGGCGCCGTCTGACAGAACGTTTTGCCGTACGACCATCATTTGGTTTACAGGGACTTGAAAAAATCAATTTGTCAAAAAAATGAAATCAAAAAAATGAATTTTCGTAAGATCATTTTTGACAACTTTCGACGTGGACTATCACGACAAGATTGCATCAATGAACTTAATTCTCTATGGAGATAAAGCACCATATTATAGCACTGTGATAAACTGAATTAATGAATTCAATCGTGACCGACGCTCGCTCAAAGACGAAGGTCGTCAAAAACGGCCGTTGTGCCAGAGAACATTAATGCCGTGCGTGAACTGATAATGCAAGATCGGCATGTGAGATTGAGGCATCCGTGAGATTGAGGCATCCTTGGGTATTTCTTCTTTCGATATTGGCCGTAAAAAGGGTCCTGGCCGTAAAAAGGGTTTGTTCTCGTTGGATCCCGCACAATATGACAATCGCTCAAAAAAAGGCTCGTGTCGATTGGTGCAAAGAAATTTTTAAAAAATAAGACCCCGGTGCTTCAAAAGACGTTTATGATCGTCACAGGTGACGAATCATGGATCTATGCGTATAAGGCCGAAGCAAAACAGTAATCGACCGTGTAGGTCCTCGAAGACGAGCCAAATCCAACAAAACTGTTTCGTGGAAGAAGCACCTCGAAACAAATAGTCGCCTGTTTTTTTAGGAAAACTGGTCATGTGGCGACTGTTCCGCTGGAGCAACGTATGACGGTCAATTCTGAGTGGTACACGACAATTTGTTTACCTGAAGTCTTCGGAGATATTCGAAAAACGAACAAGAGAAGACGAACATTGTGCACCATGACAATGCGAGCTCTCATACATCGGCTCAACCCAGCGCCTTTTTGACCGGCGAACGATTTTCGTTGCCATGCAGAAGTGAATAAATCATGCTGGAGAATACCTTGAAAAACAATACCAAAACCATTTTTGATGATAAATATTCGCATTTTCATTATTAGGCCAGAATATATATATAGCAGCCCTCGTAACATCAATATTGATGCCGATATATTTTTGAATCAACAAAAAATTGAAACCGTTCCATCTGTAAAGAACCGAGGAATACTGTTAAACTTGGTCAAATCATATAAACGCCATCATTGGTGCCATCTATAATAAAATTCGTACACTTTGGTTAACCCAATCATTTACGCCACTACGTATACAAATTCTGCTAGTTATAAAGGCTATGTCATGCCCACGCTTCGGTACGGTTGAGATTTGAATTTTGTCTAATTATGACTCAAACAGGAAAGGAAAACTTGACACGCTTTTCAGCAACATCTTACGCTATGTTTTCGGTCTCCGCAAATTCGACCACGTATTTATGGTATACCTTTAGACTCTTTTTTGAAAGAAAAAAATCTTTTATCGGTACAAAAAAAGTGTCGCAAAAACAACCAGATTACCTCTACCAACGACTGACATTCAACCGATCAAATAGAGAGATCATGCTAATTCCTTTCCGACATCTAACTCTTACATCAGAATGACAGTTCTTTATCCATGCTATACGCCTCTGGAATATGCTACCACGAAAGATTCAAACTATCTGCTACGCTTATCTATTAGAAAAAGAATTATATCGACTTTTCGTAAATCAGATTTAGTATAACTCTGTGAACTCCAAATAACCTTAATTTTTGTTCTATATTTTTATAAATTTTCTGTATCTTTTGTAAAACCCTTACTTTATTAGTTTTTGATTTCGATGTATTTTGGATCATCTTTAATCCTTTACTTTAATTAAAAGATATTGTATCTTGTTGTATGGGATATTCACATAAAATAAAATAAAAAAGGAGAAAAGCTTTTTTCATGGTTGTAATGTTCTCAACAATTATGAGTTAAATTGTAAGGAATATTGGTAGCAAAAGGAGGAAAATCTTCCTTTTTGAAAAAGGTGGAAGACATATCCTCTAAAAGAAGAACTTATGGTTACCCTGCCCATACAAGCACAAAGTAAAAATGTATAAGTAGACGATATCTGGCATAGGCATTTTTTGTTGCGTTGTTGAAAGTTTCTGTGTACGAATATTTGTTTAAAAAATAAAAACGAGCATTCGATGTTGCACATGCGTACGAGTACGAACCACGCACGGGATCTGAATGGGAGGAAACACATGCTACTTTATGAAGAGGGGGCATGCATCATGCGTCCTATTTGAAAGCATTGTAAAAGAAGCTTGATGTTAAGCAATACATTAGTCTAAGAGCACACTGCGATCACATAAGCTGTCAAACCGGCGAGTATTCTATCAATAGACGCTAATTTACGGAACGTCTGTTTTAAAGACATTTTTCTTAAACATGCGTAAGGCTTCAAGCGAGGGCATACGAGTATTAAAAGAATTATTTTGTTTTCTAATCAATTTAGCACACATTTGTTAAGGCTTTCAATTCCGCTTGGCATTCGTAGTGAGCTATTTCAACTTCCCTTCGATTGATACATATATCTTATTCCGCTCAAATTTTGTAAATTAGCGTTTTTATACAACCCAGTCATTAATTTTTAGCAAAATTCTTAAATATCAATTAAAATAAATTTGGCTGTCGTCAGAATATATAGTATCTCTTAAATGTTTGTCCCCTAATACATTTTCCACATTATTCATTCTGTTTACCCGAATGTTTCGAATTTCCACCAAGATTTCACTTACTTCCCCTTTGTGTGCATCATGAAAGCGCTGAATTTTTAGATTATTCAGAATACTTTTAAATACTCCCAGTGTACCATATGTACATTACTTCATATATGATGCAGATTTCTCGAGAATATATGTAGTTTGGAATTGACACTGCCATCGAAAAGAAAAGGCCGCAGAACGGGCCTGCTTAGTCAATCCCCACACATTCTGACGCTGACAATTTTAATATACGCACATACATAAAGGGTGTTTTTTATTGAGGTATAGAACTTCGAATTGAAATAAAACACAAGAAAATCGTTTTAATGTCCATCAATTTGGCTTTATTGGAAGGATAATTTTATGCCATTAATGTTTAAATATGATTTCGGGCATGTGGCCGCCGCGGCTGGCTCGAATAAAGCCCATTCTACAGGTCCAATTTTCAACCACTTTTTCGAGCATATGGGGCCGAATGTTGGCAATAACGCCACGAATGTTGGCTTCCAAGTTCCCTAACGTTTCTGGTAGACGAGCGACTTCACATATCCCCAAAGAAAATAATCCAATGGTGTCAAATCACACGATCTTGGTGGCCAATTGACAGGTCCATTCCGCGAAATTATGCGCTCATCGAATGTTTCCTTCAATAATTCGATTGTGACGTGCGCTGTGTGGCATGTAGCGCCGTCTTGTTGGAACCACAACTCATCCACATTCATGCCATCCGATTCGGGAACAAAATAGTCGGTTATCATGGCTCTATACCGGTCTCCATTAACGGTAACTGACTCTCCAGCATTATTTCGGAAGAAGTATGGCCCAATGACTCCACAAGCCCATAGAGCACACCAAACAGTCAGTTTTTGTGGATGTAATGGCGTCTCAAGGGTCTCATGTGGATTCTCTTCACTCCAAATGCGGCAATTTTGCTTGTTGACGTAGCCATTCAACCAAAAATGAGCCTCATCACTGAACAAAATTTTGTGATGAAAATCAGCATCGAGATGAATCTCATTTTCGGCCCATTTTGCAAGCGTTGTTCTTTTGTCAACCTGTTCATGATGAAATGGCAAACCAAACTAAATATTAATCACTTGACAGCTGACAAAATGGCCGCCAGTTAAAAAAGTGATGCCAACTTAAAGTTCTATACCCCAATAAAAAACACCCTTTACATGTGTATATGAAAATACATGTATATATGAATGTTTGGGCATTTCAATGCCTTTAGGAATCATTTTGTTGCAACTTAAAGCTGGTTCACGACAAATGCTCCTCGTTTACCTTGAGGTAAATGCAGTGTGGTAGCACTTTCGGGTGCAACGAGTGTTCGGCCTCAATACCACAAGGTATTGCTGGCTGTCTTACAACATGACAACGTTTATAAAATGTGAAAGATTTTGAAAACGTTTTGGCGCTGCTTGTTTGTATAAAGAGTGGGACAAGACACGAACTCAATATGAAACAATTCGTCTTCTGTTGCTGCGCAAAATCACTGACGCTGATGGTCGTATTCTAACATTAGCCGTGTTTGTTTGAAATAACTACCTTTGTTAAATAGTTGGTTTGCATTATGAAAATCTGGCAACATTGAAGAAAATTGTGAGTACTATGGCAACATTGTTCTCTTCGACAATAATACTTCGCATATGTAAAATCAATGCATGCTTCGTATATGAGACGCGCAAAATAGAAAGGGACCTAAGGTTAAAAATCAGTTTTGTTCAGGAGAGCCATTTTAAAGATTTAAATACGAGTACGTGTATCTTTGGTGTACCATCACTTTCATAGAACGCGCATATCTCTGGGAGGGAACACTTTTGGTGCATGGGATCGGTCTCATTCGAAGCTCTGATGTTGTCCACATCAAAAAAAAGAAAGTGAAAATTGATAGGTCCCTTTCTCTATGCGCTGTCACATATATAGATCGTAAAAGAGTAGAGACCAGCTCGGCAGCACACAAAAACGGTGTTGATAAGTCGCTCACACTAACGACGAAAGGCGACGTCTACCAGAGGTGATGTCTTTGCAAAAGACCCTGATCTTATTAGCTTGTGGAGTAATTCCTCTTTCAAAAAAGTAATAACAACAAATGATCACAACAAATCAAGAAAACTCAAAAATTGTTCTTCTTTATTTACACCAAAGAGAATTAAACAGCAACAGGGTTCATCGGCGAACTCGTTAAAAGCAGACAATAAAAATCTATAAATTGTTATAAAATAATTAATAAAATATAATTAATAAATTAATTTCTACACTTCTGCTTTGTAAAAATGTATAAATTTATTTCAGTTCCAGTTAATTAAACATTTTATTTACAACAACTCGTGCAGATATTCCCAATACAAATTCGCCAATGAGACCTCTTGCTGTTTGATTCTTTTTTGCATACATAACAAAAAACATATGTTGTTTATAAAGCTGGGTTTGATTATTTGAAGAATAAATAAGTGCTGTCTTTAGCGAGTTGAGGCCAACTTGCTTGCTAACCAAGTAATTTCCATACAAAGGCTAGTTTAGTAACCCGAAAAGAAAACAGCTACGAGTATTGTAAAAGAGACTGGGACCAACAAGAGGCTGAGAAGCAAACTTAAGTAAGTAACAGAACCAAATAAGAGTATTCTTCGCTAGACGTAAAGTTTTAACGATGAAGCTAAGGTTATTTAGTTCCAAGTACTTTCATTAAACGTATTACAATACAAACCTTCCAAACTGATTTAAGATTAAAGAACTGTAGCATATACAGTGGGTCACAGTGAAAATGGTCCACTTGTGGTCACAACACTTTAAAGTGTAAAAAGTCTAAGAAATAAATATGTATTTAATAGAAAAAAAAGGCGAAATCAGTTAGTTTATTGTATTTAAGTAATAAATACATAAAAAAAGTTTATTATTTCAATATCATTTTTCAAAAAAATTAACATTAAGCGAAATAAGAGAAAAATTCATGTCACAGTGAAAATGGTCCACTTAAGCTTATGTAGATTAAATAAAGTATAAAAGAAAAATCTACATATTTTTAATATTTTGTTGGATAGCCTTTTTGATGAATAACTGATTTAAGTCGACTTGGAATTGAATCCTCTAGTTTTTTTGTATATTCCGGACTTATTTTATCCCACTCCTCCAAAAGGACCTTTTTTAAGTCATTTTTGTTTGAAATTTCATGTTTCCGTATTTCAATTTCCAGTTTCTGCAACAAATTTTCAATTATGTTCAGATCTGGTGATTGTGGGGGCGTTTTGATTACTCTAGGACAATGATACAGCAGCCATTCTTTAACAATTCCAGCCGTATGCTTGGGATCGTTATCCTGATAGAAATGAAAGGTGTCTTTTATACCGAGTTTTTCAGCACTTTGTTTAAGATTGTTCTTCAAAATATTTAAATATTGTGTTTTTTCCATATTCCCTTCAACAAAATGCAATTTACCAACACCAGTAGCTGAACAAGCACCCCAGACCATCACATGCCCGCCACCATGTTTAACTGTCGGACGCAAATGCTTTGGGTTTATTTCCTGATTGGGTTTTCTCCAAACGTTTACTCTGCCATCTGACCCAAAAAGGTTATATTTGCTCTCATCCGTGAATAAAACGTTTTTCCAGAATGAAAAATCTTTCCCAGCGTAGCTGTGAGCAAACTGCAATCGAACTTTTTTATTCTTTAGGCTTATAAAGGGCTTCTTGCGTGCAATTCTACCATTTAGTCCACTCTTTCGAAGCACTCTCCGAATTGTCTCGGCGTTACTGCTTATATTGAAGTGTTTCTCAACCATATCCCGTAGTTTTGGAGCACTTAGCCTTGGATTAATCTTGATTTGGTTGACCACCCATCTTTCTTGACGTTCGCTGAATAGTTTTTTTGGGCTAATTTTGGGCTTATTTATAACTCTTCCTTCATTTTTAAACCTCTGAATGATGTTTTCAACTGTTGTGCGAGCTTTGTTAACAATTTTCGCGATTTCTCTCTGGCTTTTTCCATTTTTATAGTGGTCAATAATTAAATTTCGCAGCTCGAACGTAGTATGTCTACCCATCTCGAAATTTATAAATAAATAACTGAAGTAATCGATCTAAAACGTGTTCGTTTCAATGCATAAGCGTTAACCAAAGTAAACAGCGAAAAACGAAAGAAGAATATGAAAAAGTTTCGTTATTTACCGCCGATCTGCATTGTGGACCATTTTCACTGTGACTTGAATTTTTCTTTTTTTTCGCTTAATGTTAATTTTTGTGCAAAATAATATTGAAATAAAAAAACTTTTTCATGTATTTATTATTTAAATACAATAAACTAACTGATTTCGCCATTTTTTTTTTATATTACAAAATTTATTTCATAGACTTTTTACACTTTAAAGTGTTTTGTCACAAGTGGACCATTTTCACTGTGACTCACTGTATCTGTAAAAATCATTTCTAATTACTATTCCCACAACATCCCATTAAGGAACTCACTCATATCAGTGAGCTGTGCACGATATAATTCTCTTACTTACTGACTGGGACCTACTGTTTAAGGCTGGCTTCGAACGGCTAATGAATTATATAGATAAGTTTTAACATGGCTTAGAGGTAGTCTCTTACTAGTAAAGTCGGTGGCTATTGCAAGGTGGAAACCCGATGCTAACAATTTAAAAAAAAAACATTTTTTTAATGTTTTTACCCGGATTAGACTGTGGGTTTACCGGCACGATAGGCTTACACACTCCCGTCACACCACGGCGGCCCAAACAATCTCTAAATTATTTTCTTTATTTTATTAAAACTGGGATAAGCGCAAAAAGTTGTCTGATAAAGGCCGTGGGTGGCCCTAGCTCGTAGCGCCTTTATTTAAAAAACATATTTCTTTATAAATACAGTAGAACCTCAATAAGTCGGTCCCTTTAAAAAACGGAAATTCGCTAATGTTCCATATATTTTGGTCCCCCGGTATTTTTCGTATTTCTTTTCTGCATAGTTATTGCCGTTTAGTTTTTTGCTGTTTTTTTGTTTCGTTGATTAGCCAGAATTGTGTCAATAAAGAGAATGCAGAATGGAATCGGCAAACATAATTCTATCCAAAAAAATCGTATTTTTTTAATTTAAACTTCTTTTAATAGAAAGCTCGCTTAATCGGAAACCCCTGTAATTCCTAAAAAGTGGCTAGTCCCGTTTGATTACTAACTAACGGTATTCTTCTGCGTAACAAGTGGAATTTTTTATATCCTTCAATTTATACAGAGCTTATTTTCTCCACTTGTGATGCAGTAGAATCCATGCGCCTTCGTTTGATCATGACCTTATAGAGTCTTTTATTTGTGGATAAATTATTCCATACTCTTAAAATTGTACATATACCAAGCGGTCCATAATCTTGATCTATGTATAATTTTCTTCAAATGGCGTAGCACTTGTATCTTTTAATACCCTGTCTGTAGCTTAGTATGTAAAGGGATTATCAACATGGTCTTCAGACTGAGAAATAACAAAATTGGTTTCCTTTTTCGACAACTAACATAGTTGATGCGCGCGTTGTCATTATCGACCAATAGGCGACATTTGATAAATCGCACATTTTGGACCAATGGTCAGAATTAGCAAGACATTTCTTAACGGTACTCAGTTTGGTTGCCATTTCGCAACGAATAGAGTAATTAGCATTTAAATTCTGCATATTTATTCCGATGGTCAGAGTGCAGCTTGGCAATGTCCGATCTCCTTATGCCAAATATGGCCAACATTGCTAAATAGAAGAGGTCGAAATGGTGTTTTCTGGTTGCGCCACATTGTAGCCAGCTATTATTAATTAGTTAATATCATTATTTTATTTCACATTGTAAGGTTCGACATCTCTAAAAAAAAACACCCATAATTTGACTAGACAAGCAGTTCAGTTGATTATCCCACATTTACCCGAAGATGATTATCAAAAACCCCGAGTGGTTGTTAGTCCATTCCGGAAAAATATTATTAAAACATGCATATCCGTTCTCTTTTGTGACAAACGCTAAATTCTGATTTGGTCAATTAGTTCGACTTTGTTACAAAGGAACCTCCATTGCATAGAGACGCTCGTTCCGAAGTCAATTACTGATGCTATGCAAATGAAACAGCGCTCCAAAGCGTCCAAGCCCACGCACCGACACAGACACTCCAACCAATCACGTGCAAATTCCCTTACTACTGTGAGAAAGAGACAGAAAGGGAGGGGGCGATAGAGAAAAGAACTAACGAGGGGAATATTGGTTAGAGGGTAAGGAGCATGCATCCTGGGAGTCAAACATGTTACAAATCGACATATTGACAAGTCAAATGGAGTTAACAAGTTTTGGGGTTTGGGGTTGTAAATCAAGACCATGGCAAACACTAACGCTCCTTGCTGTCCATGTATGAACTGTCCACAAGACATGCTATGCTGGTCAATAACAACAAAAACAGCCACGACGCACTCGGACAATGGCAGCAGCAACGACAGCAACAACAACTCAGTCAAGTCTATGGAAAACATAACAAAACACAATTCCCAAAGCCACCACAAGTAGCAGAAGCACTTTTCCGAATGTTTGTTTTCACCATTTTCACTCGGTGCGTCCGTCTGTCCAGCCCGTCCGTCCGATCGTCTTCTTATCCTTCCTTGCGTCCCGACCGAGCTAGCAATCAGTTTGCAACAATATGAGCTAACAAAACCAAGCACACAATTTGCATATTTCTTATTTCACCGGGGACTTGAGAGCCACCGTCCGTCCCATGCACGACTTCGCACTGGCCTCTTCATGCGTGCAGATTCGGGTTTCCGGCGTCTGGCAGTGATTTCGGTATCAACGTCAGGGGCGGCCGAATAGCAGAATGTGACGAATTACTTTTTAGACACCGGTGGCAAAACATGTCACAACTGGCATGCACAATCTAGACTGTGCACATACATAAATCTTAGTTCTGGCCACTGGTAGATGGCAACCAGTTTGTCCGACTGCCGCATCAGTATCCCATCAGATTAATCGACACAACGGTTGACTTTGGAACTATTTATGACCAAAGTGAAGAAATCCGAAACCAATATTCCGTTCAGGCCAACTTCTCACATGTCCGTTCGGCGTAAGCACAGGGAATACCGACCACCTAACTTCTCGCCACATTTCAAGCAAGTAACATGTCCTCCGGCGCCAATTGCTGTTTATTGCAACTGTAGTCTTCTCGGCACTGCATTACAAGGGGGGCTTCCGTCGAATGTACTCCTGCGTGTGTGGGAGTGACCACAAGGAATTCCATGTTCCAAAGCCAATAATCCATAAAACATGAACCGAGCAGTCTGTCTGTCTACGAACAGAGGATGTTGGCAAATATTGGGTAAAATCAGCATAAACTGCAACGTTGTGCGTTATCACCTCATTGTATTTCAGTTTGCACTATAAGAATCTGGCACACACACAGGTACGCTAGTGAGTCGGATGTGAGCAGGAAGATTCCAATATATTATTAAAGTTGGCTTTGTGTGCTAAAAAGCAGAAAGGGACCAAGATGTTCGGTTAAAATTTAAAGAGCTATTGCAGAGGTTGAAATTATCCATTCCTTGCAACACAATTAATTCGGCATATAAATTGGTCCGTTGTTGCCAGAGATCTGCTTGTTGCGGTGCACTAGGATTATGAATCAATCACACTCAATAATACTTCGAATAGGAAACACCGCCACCGGAGTGTGTAAAAAAATCTGAATGAATCAACCACAAGGGGGGGGGGGGGCGGGTTCGATTATTGTGCGGTGTTTGGGGTGATTGGAAAAAAAAAGAATGTCTCTTGCATTCGGGAAAATCACCGCATCAATGAGAATGCTTTTTCCGAAATTGACTACTTGTAATGTTTTTTTCCAAGTTTGTTGAGATCAATTTTTTAATAATTTTATTAGACAAAAAGTGAAACAATAAAAAAATGCAATATTTGACTAATAAAGTCATTCGTCGCGACTGTAACGCCGCATATGCATGCCTTGTGCCCGGTCTTGCGGTGTTTATATTCTATACTTACCTACACTAGGGTTACATAGTAAACGTAAAAAGTCTATCTTCGACTTTTTTTCTAAAAAAAATATGTATTCAAAGCCGATTTTTTTCGGTAAAAAGTCGATTAACTTTTATTTCGAATTTCTCCTGTTGGAGATTTTAGTCAATTTTACATATTTATACTCTGCACGAAGTGTGGATGGTTCCAATCCGTTTCATTTCATTCAATGAAATATTGTTCACAGACCCTATAAAAGGGTGATACATCTACAGATACTTCCATAGGGTTTTTTTCAGAGTTTACGCATAAATTGCGTTAAACTTTATTTTTTTCCTTTTCAGTATTGTTTGCCATTTTATCATAGAAAGACTAACACCGCAACAACGTCTTCAAATTTTGCAACTGAATTAGAAGATCCGTTGTTTTGGAACATTCAGTGATGAGGCCCCTTTCTGCACGCAGAGAAAAAACATGGTTACTACATGGTCACGGCAATAACAATATGTTCTCCGCAATAAAAGTATGTTCGTCGCAACCATAGCATTGTTAACTTAATTTATTTTTGACAATAGTATAATTGCTGCAATATTAAAATTGTTGAAATGTAACAATATTATTATTGCCAAATTTAAAAGTGAAAATATGGTTATAGCAACAATATAAATATGGTTGGTGCAACAAAAGTATTGTGTTTTGCGTTTTATGTTAACAATAATATGATTACGGCAATCATACTGTGTGATTGTAATTTTTCTTCATTTAAATATGCTTTAAAGAACAAATGTTATTGGTACGGATCTAATGTAATAATAGTACTTTTTATCGAAATTAAATTTTTTAAAACAAGCTGCTTTGGCTTTGTTTAACTGAAATATTTTTAATAAAAACGTTTACGTTTATTTAAACTTATTTTTTCTGCTGTCAAATAAATCACTCCTGTTACTTTGAATTTAATGTATTTTTGAATAATTTTTATAATTCAAATTCAATTCTAATAAAAAATATTGGGGATCAAATCTTTTGTCAACAACTTAAACAAATTCTAATAAATTATATTAGGGATCATAGTATAATGTTTGTGATCATACTATGGTTGTAGGGATCATAACATGGATGCGTGTGAATCATACTATGGTTGTGAGGATCATACTATGATTGTGAGGATCCTACTGTGGTAATGGAGATCATAGTATGGTTAAGTGTGAATCATACTATGGTTGTGGGGATCATAGTATGATTATGTGTGAATCATACTATTGTTGTGGGGATCATAGTATGGTTGTATCTGCTTCATACTATTATTGTGAGGATCATAATATTGTTGTACCACAACCATATACCCAACAATAGTATTATCTTCTTTGAATATTGTCACCACAACCATACTTTTTTTCTGCGTGTGGCTCAACGGCAACGTCAATAAATAAAATATCCGCATTTTGGGCTGAAGAGCAACCAAAAGAGGGCTGAAGAGCAACAAGAAGAGGTTCAAGAGCTGTCATTATATCCAGGGAAAACAATGGGTTTGTGCAGTTAATGGGCTGGTGGAGTCATCGGTCCATATTTTTTCAAAAATGATGATGGCCGGAACGTAACCGTGAAAGGTGCTCGCTATCGCGACATGATATCGATCTTTATGCTACCTGAAATTCAAGCCTGTAATCTTGACGACACTTGGTTTCAACAGGACGGTGCCACTTGCCATACAGCTGCTCAAACAATGGATCTATTGAGAGGTCATTTCGAAAAGCAGCTAATTTCACTTTTTGGACAGAGAGTTGACCGTCTAGATCGAGCGATATCACGAGTTTAAACTTTTTTCTTTGGGGCCACTTAAAGTCCAAAGTCTACGCTGACAAACCAGCTAAGATTCAGGCTTCGAAGCCAACATTACGAGTATCATGAACGCCATACCGGTGGAAATGCTCGAACGAGTCATCCAAAATTGGACATTCCGAATGGATACGCAGAGACATAGTCGCGGTTAGCATTTGAATGAAATTATATTTAAAAAATAAATGGCATAAAATGTCCTTTGAAATGAACATGCAAGATTCCACACTTGATTTGAGTTTTTGTTTTTTTTTGTTTTGAAAAAATACCTCTTGACTGATCACCCGTTATATATATTTTTGATCGTCGGTAAATTTTAAATGGCAAAATCGGCTAATTTTTTGCTAAAACCCCCATCAAATTTGAAGTACTGCCAATATAACAGTAAACAATTTAGATTTGTTCTGGCTCAAATGAAGCATAAATCAAAAGAATATTTTTTGTGAAATTGGTAATTAGTCGCTATATGCGTAGTTAGTGCCCAGTGACTCTTCAACTGTTTTCGCAAGTAGCTTGTCTATTTGAGTCAAATAAAATTTAGGTTGAATACACGTATTGCATTATGATTACTTCGTCATTTGAGTAAGGGCTCTGTTTTCTAGCTGGTAGCAAAGTTCCTTTTATAGGGAAACACGATTTTTCTTTGAATATCGGTGCTCACATAATACGTACTAATAGCGGTTCCAAGGTAGACAAATTTGAGGCCTTTAAATAAACTTTCTGTTTTATTTGGTTTAAGTTGTCGAAACGTTGTACACATAATAATTATTCGTTGCCACAACTGATTTTGTTGCCAACTGAATGGTTTAGACTGCGCGCACATCAAGTATTCCATTAAAATAGCCGAATTTTAATAAGTTCTCTGTAATTTGGAACTGAAGTATCGCTGGAACATATCAAGTATCTAAAAAAGGAATTTGGACCTATGGAGCAACTTGCCGCAATTTTTCAACGAACATTTAAAATTTTTGTCAGAGGCAAAAACTGTTTTTTACGCGCCAGAAGTTCTCATAGGTAGGGTCATGGCAAATAAATAGTCGAAAAATGATGCAAGGTTTTTACTGAAATGAGAGACTTTAAGTCAGTAGTCAAATCAAAACAAAAGTACCATTGAACAGCCCGTTGTTGCTTATGACAAAAGTTTAGTTATCATCACCAATAATTGGTTACAGCAGCATTTTTTTTGCAAACCAATTGGTTGGTTCAACCAAAACGTTTTCCGCGTTTCTTTGTTATAACCGATCAATTAGTTGTGTGTACAATACTATGATCATAATGATCATCCTGTGGTATGTCGAACCGAATATTCATTACGATTATCAACATTTGGTGTTTGCAACGGAGTTAAGAGTTATTAAGCTAATTAGCTCTATATTATCTTGTAAATAAAAATTCCGTTTAATTTACAATTGTCCACACACAGAGCGAAATTTGTGCTGTTGTTGGTAAGAACTGGAATTGACCAAACACAACAAATAATAAAACAACATGTCACTCGCCTTTACTTGTCTTCTGCTGGTGCACGGGCTCACTTCTTGCTTAAGAGATCTAGGCATTGTATCGTACAGTAGTCAATCTGTAGTTTCCGCACTAAATTACTATTAAAGGAATTATTGATATAAACTTATAAAGTAAGCTCACTTACTGTCAATGGAAAGTTTTTTAGCATCGTTAAGATTTAAGCTATGTAAAGATTCCATTTATACTTAAAATGCTTGCTCTTCTATTTTGTAAAATAGCGATCAACTGAACTTGCAACACCGAGCATAGTGCCCCGAATAATTGGAGTGTCTCTTAAATGCTCATCGTCCTTTGTTGGATTACTTCAAAAATGTAATGTGTGAAAAAAGCATTCTCTAGTGACGCATCGGTTATCAAATGTCTCATATATCGTACAACTTGACCTGTGTGTATCGGGTATCATCAAATTCTCTGGCATGGACTTGTACCTTGTGGTTACTGCTACACACATGTCCTGCATGACCTACACTGTCCAATATGTGTGTATTTTTGTGGCCGTAACATATCGGTCATTCTTGTGGTCAATTCCAATCCCTAGAACTAATCCATGGCAACATTAATTGGAGGCTCTTTCGTACTGTGCAACTTCGAAACAAATTGTAAACTTTTAATCAAATTAAGTTACACTGTGCACGCAGAACTTGGTCGGCATCGAACGACTCAAGGCTTAAACGTTGAGCAGGAAGAATGTCCTTCCGCTCCTCGGCCACCTTCATTTGTACACACGTCCATGCTTGTTGTAGACGCACAAGTATCTCAAAGCAAAACTTGGATTATTTCACATTCTTTTGGTTGGCAATCTGTCAATAGGACGACACAAACACACGTGTCTGAGGAGGTCTGCTGCATTAGGACGTTGAGACAATCCTTCCTAAGTTCCGAACAAACTGTTTTTAATCGTATGGACGAGTGTACGAAAGTTTTCTTCTGGCTTCGGCCACAAGGACCACAAGCAAGAAGAATGCGATGACAACCAGACAGCAGCTACTACGTCGGTACAAACTCGTGCTCACACACACACGCAACGTGCGATCTATGTTACTATGCGTGAGTGTAGCTACGCATAAGTCGTCGCATGCCTTCTTCTTCGGAAAGTTTGATTGAAATTTTTATGGGATTTGTCAAAAGAAATCGTTGTAAGCTCTTTATTAACCAACGCTTAAATGGTTTTAGTGCTAATTGTGGCCTGGCCACCAGTCCAAACGAATGTCGGTCCGTCCGTCCGTCCGTCCCATACTTTCACAATGCGACGTGTAATTAAATGAAAAGTTGCGACTGGCGGAGACAATTGGTTTTAGTCTTTCCACCAAATACGCCGTCAGTGTGGGTGTGCCTTATTCCCAGCGCCCCATTCGCCCCATAGGACAACTTAATTCTTCTTTAAGTTGTTCCATTTAATTTGTTCCAATAAGTCTCCTCAGCCATACACACACACACATGCACTCAGGCAAAATACTTGAAAGCTGCCACACAGGCAGCCAGACGGACGGACAGACAGACAAAAGCATTGTTACTTACAATGGCGTTATCTTCATAAACACAAATTAAATTATGCCTCTAAGCAAATGAAAACCTCAAAAAGAAAAAAAACACGCCAAACTACATAGGCAAGACGGAAAGGAGAGGCGGAGATGTTCTATGATACCATGCCACTACCCATTCCCAAACTCTCCCCCTCTCGCTTAACCCTTTTTAGAGTCTGCGTGGGTTCTCGACAAATTGCAACCTGCAGCGTAAACAACAAAACGGCAGCTGTCATTAGCAGGCGAAAACAGAAAAATTCCACTTTTAAAATTGGCCCGCAGGAGCGGTTGGGTGGAGTGTGGAGGACGGATGGAAACTTTAATTTGAATTCAATCGCAGCCGATTGTGGTACAGAGAGTGACAACAGTTGGTTCGGAGCGTACCAGAAACTGTTGGCCGTAATGAGGGACGGAAAGTAAAAACTTTTTGGATCTTTTGTAATGAACAACTGCAGCCAACGACGTTCCACACCGAATTTGGACGCCAAATGGTTTTTTAGTGATCTCCTCTGCTACCCTTTTGCTTTAGCAATGGAAATCTTTTGTTTTCTACTACAGTCGAATCTGAAGAATTTCAAATCATTCGTTTATAAAAACCGCCAGATATTTGATGAGTTTTTCAGTAATGTAATAAAATGAAGTGTCCAAAACTTATACTAGGGATATTCCATGTCGACATTGGAGTATTTTTATATGCCTTCACTTTTACATAAATTTAATTGGTTTGTAGACTATCGGAAGTGCGACAAGTGCACCATGTAGGTTTGACCGGGCCGTAGCTATAATCATGAATTACTGTCCATAGTACCGTAGTCGGGGTTTACCCACTAATGTCCTGTTAAGGATACATTAAAGTCTATAAATGACAATTTTCGGATCAAGAACTGCAAATAAGTA
Source organism: Hydrotaea diabolus (assembly GCA_963513945.1). Classification (NCBI taxonomy): domain Eukaryota; kingdom Metazoa; phylum Arthropoda; class Insecta; order Diptera; family Muscidae; genus Hydrotaea; species Hydrotaea diabolus. Next base: position 2,075,284 of record OY740716.1, read on the forward strand.
CTGCTTCACTCGTATTATAACGACTGGTCCATTTTTCGGTTAATAAGAATTTAATTTAAATGGGTCTTACACCGTTCAATTTTTTTAGTAGGCTGTGTCCCTAACATACCAATTGTCGCTCATGCTCAGGCTCATGTAGTTGAACTTCGCCGATAAATGTTGATTCGATCAAATGTACGGTATCCGATCACAACATCCTGTCTTGCAGGGTTGATATCAAAACGCAAGCCAAGGATTTATCATCTATCGTAAAAGTTTAGGAAGTGTGATTACGACAGGTTCAAGCTTGTTTTAAAAAATGATTTACGGAATTGGTTGCTTCATCACCGGTAAGTGGTCTTGATAATTCTACTGTCTAGAAAGCAACAGAAAACACATTTAAACGACAATAAGACTCCGCGGGTGAATGGTTACATGCGTAAATTCATAGAATATAAAAACCGCTTGTTAACGACCCTGCGGAAACATTGTGATGCTACATTTGAAAGAAAAATAAAAAAGTTTTAGCAAAGTTATTAAAATTGATTATACAAATTCAATGAATAATTATTATGTGAATAGTTTAGTCAGCCCAAAAAATGATCCCAAAAAGTCCTGGGAATTTATAAATGAAAGCCTTGGGAGAGTTTCTAACAAAGAGATTTGTGTAAGGGATTTGAACGGAGAACTTTCTTCTAGCGATGCTTGTAAATCTGAATTGTTAAATGCTTACTTTTCAGAATAAATAAATACACGCAAACAAAAAATTGTGCAATTTCCAAATGATGTGAAAAATGCTTTAAGAACAAAAAGATCTCGTAAAAATTATTTTCGCTGCAATTACACTAAGTGAAATGAAGTTGGAAAGTCGTTCACGTGAAAAAAATGGCGGTCACCCTAGAGTCTGCTATTGCGTCTACTCTAGGGTGAATTTTCAATTATAAGGTTAAGGCTGCGATATACGCTGAGACCTTTAAGGTACATAAGGTTACTTCTATTCCCAATGAGAGTAAAGCAACCAATGTAAATCGGTTTCGCCCGATTTCAATATTACCCATTATTGACAATATTGTTAAACGCATTTTGCAATCGTCAACTTTCTAAATATTTTATGGAAAACAACTTTCTAAATGACTTTCAGTATGGATTTAGAAAAGGGTTGTAAGACTGGTGGTGATCATAAATGTTCAAAAATCTCTATGTGACGCGCAAAATAGAAAGGGACCTAAGGGTAAAAACCAGTTTTGTTCAGGAGAGTCATTTTAAAGACTTAAATACGTGTATCTTTGGTGTAGAATCGTCGACTTCACCTTTATAAAACGCGCATATCTCTGGGAGGGAACACTTTTGGGGCGTGGGATCGGTCTCATTCGAAGCTCAGTTGTTGTCCACATCAAAAAAATGAAAATTTATTTTTTTACCCTTGGGTTCATTTCTCTATGCTGTGTCACATATGCAAAGGTTTAGATGAAGGACATAATGCTGACGTTTTAAACCACATAGCAATGGCCTTTGATAATAAGATATTAGAGGGAAAGTTAAAGTATTCCGGTGTTCCAGGAAATGAGCTAATTAAATAATAGGAGACAGTTTGTACAGATATACGAATATCGAAGTACATTGGCAGTGTTTTTGTCTCTTTGTTGTTTTCCATTTACATAAATAATTTAAAAACATTGGAAATATGTTCATCTATGCTGATGACATAAGCGAATTCTATCCTTATAAACATGAGACAGCACTTGAACCATAGTTTGAACTCAAGGCAGCTTTGCTTTTTAAGTATACACGAGCTAACAAGTTATTTCTAAATTCAGATAAAACAAAGCTTTTAAGCCCCATTTTGGATTTAGCAATGAATTTAGTGTATTAGTTGACGGAAACAAAGAGGTCATTGCTCTTAAGTAGATGGGAGTTAATTTTCTAGCAAACCTGTTTTTGGGATCAGCATATACGCTATCTTAAATCGAAAATATCCCCTGTCAATGGTTTACTGTATAATTTTAAAAATAAATTTGGCATAAAAAACCAATTTACTAATATTACAAGCAAAAGTACAAAGTCATATTTATTATTTAAACAGATCGATTCAAAGACTACAAAATAAAGCACCTAAAGTCGTAGCGAACTTGCCTATTTAGTCTTCAAATCTTGCACTATGAAAAGATATTTGTTTTCGGAATCAGAATGCATTTAATACCCTACGCGGTGAAAATTTAAGAGCAGCAAGCATTAAACTTTCAGTTAGTAGAGAATTTATTAACTTGCCTCGGAATATGAAATATATATAGAGTTTTTCTTTATTTAAATGCTCAGTGAAAAGATTTTTGTCACCACATATTGATGAGCTTCCGGTTTTACATTATAATTTTAAATGGGTTTCTACACATAATTTTAAGCATTATTTTTTAAACATATCGTATAAAATATTTATTATACACACACTTGAATTGCATATTTGCCAGCTTTCCTCTAAAATGCCTAATTCCTAATGGTGCTGATGCATTTTGGTTATTTCTTGGTTTTATAATTATTGCATCGTAAAGATATAATTGAAAAAAATATGTATCACATATTATCCATCGTCCCATTTCTAATTTTTCATGAGATATGGTCTTTCCAAGTTCAATGTGAACATACCCAGTGAATAATTCCCGGCTGGACGCAACATAATGTGAAATTTTCGGGACGATCGGTAATACATGTGATTCATTCTTGGCTCATTTCATTCAAGGGGCGAAATGGCAACGGTTTGAAGATTTTCGAATTGGTGGTGGTGGGTGGGTAAAATTGCTAAGTTCTGTGGTCGGATTTTTGGTTTTTTCTCTTAAAAGAAAGCCCTACCTCTTACCTTTCCTCCAAAATTAACTAAACGAAGCCCAGAGGTCCTACCGTTTTAAAGTTATCGTATGACTAAAAATCAGAAAGACGGAGACCGAAGCATGACATAGGAAGGATTCACCAATCGTTTTTAAATTCAGCGCATCGTACTATTTTTCCGCATTGGCTTATGAAGTTGATTGTGGACTACTTTGCTACCTTCCAAATACGTATACGAACCATTTCACCCTTCCTTAACAATATTCGCCTAAATTAGGCATTCTGCAAATACGTATGCGCTCAAGATTAAAGTTGTTGCCAAGCCCCATTCAGGTACCCACCAATACCACTCTTCCACGCAAATGACCACTTCTTACGGAATCTTCTCGGGGGGAGAAGCTTCACAAAAAACCATCCCTGGGCGAGGGTATGTGCATGTAAGTCGGCTCAAGCGACTCAAAACTGATCACTCGGACTTTTGATGGAAAATATCATTGATGCTTTGTCGCTGATGGCGAAATAAAGTGGTTATTTGGGAAAGATTTTTCAACACAAATTTATATTTTTTTACTCATTAGAATCGAAAAAGTAGTACACTTTGGAATAAATTATTCCAAGGGTGTGAATTGAAAATAAGCAAGAAGTTAAGTTTTAGAAAAAGGAATTTTCTCTTATAAGGATACCGGCATGTACAAAACGAAACCGCCGCTTGAAAAGTCGCATGCTTTAAGTTGTGTTGGAACCTGTTATATTTTGTCAGACAAAGAGCCTCCGAGGTGTGATGGTCGGTGTGTGCGAGTCTATCACAAAAGTATCCTAAATTTAATGTCGGAAAGGAATTTCTAACATTTTTCTGCGGCGGGTGTTTTACCTCGCAAGCGTTGGTTTTGTGTGTACGAAATTTATCTGTTAGCAATTTTAAAAACGAATCTATTAAAGTTAACGTGCTCAGCTTGAAACATTACGACCGGTCATTCCATCTTATCGTTCTCCATCTGATTCTTAGGGTAATGTTCGTATAAGTGAGTAATGGTAAACGTTGCTGAAAATGGGAATACATTGTTCTAGACTAAGAGGAGGCTCCCAAGCAAAGACTTCAATCTGGATTTATCTTACACAGTCCTAATTATACTTTGTTGGTTTTGATTCAACACTATGGATTTTGTAGAAGCCTTCTGTATGCATAAAACCAGGACTTTAACTAAAACTTTATATTTTATTGAGCGCATCAAAGGAAATGTACCATAACTAATATGTCAACGTTTCCAACCCTGAGCGGAAGCATTCACTCCCATCAAGTAGGTTAGTTTCGTTGGCATGTGAGTATAGGTGGACCAGGAGGAAACAACTTCATACATTTTTATCGACCGTCTCGAATGGTTGTAATGAATGGCATTCTCGTATTCGTCTTTTTGATGGCGCACAAAAGTGATTTAGGTTGATTTGATTCATAAATGCTAACGTTACAAGTAGGTTTTTTAATTTCAGAATAAGCTTTAAGTGTTATCATTACTTATTTAAGATAAACTTCTCCGGCATATTTTCCATGCAAACATAATACGTACACATACGCACTCTCACCTATAGTACATAAGGGTGTACCGCAGAAGGTTTTTTATTAGAATTTCGAAACGATTCGCATTGTAGAGCAGCGTACGAAAATGTGTTCTTTACGAGTTATTGTGCACTCCACCATACGATGGAATGTATTCTAAATTTGTTATTCTCTTTGCAACGCCAGCAAATATTGATGGTTGTGCATCTGCTGCAAGCACGATAGCGATAACACGCAGAGAAATACTATAGTTACTATAAGGTCACGGAAATAATAATATGTTCTCCGCAATAAAAGTATGTTCGTCGCAAACATGGTATTGTATCTTGAATTTAATTTTGACAATAGTATGATTGCCGTAACATTAATATTGTTGAAATGTAGCAATAGTATAATAGCCAAATTAAAAAATGATAATATGGTTCTAGCAACAATATAAATATGGTTGGTGCGACAAAAGTATTGTTTTTTTTGATTTGATGTTAACAATAATATGATAACGGCAATCATACTGTATGATTGCAATTTTTCTTTCTTTAAATATTATTTTTAGAAAAATGTTATTGTTACAGATCTTATGCAATAAAAGTATTTTTATATGGAAATTAAAAATTTAACAAACAAACTGCTTTGTTTAACTGAAATATTTTTTCTAAAAACGCTTACTTATTTTAAACAGATTTTTTCTACTCCTAAATAAATCACTCCTATTATTTTGAATTGAATGTATTTTTAAAAAAAATTTATAATTGAAATCTGTTGTCGACAACTTAATCCAATTTTAATAAATAATTTTGGGGATCATACTATGGTTTTAGGGATGGCTGTGAGGATCATAATATATGACAGCGCATAGAGAAAAGGACCTAAGGGTAAAAAAATCAATTTTCTTTTTTTGATGTGGACAACATCTGAGCATCGAATGAGACCGATCCCATGTCCCAAAAGTGTTCCCTCCCAGAGATATGCGCGTTTTATGCAAGTGAAGTTGACGATTCTAAGCGCAAAAAGAAAGGGACCTAATCTTTAAAATGGCTCTCCTGAACAAAAATGTTCACTTTTTTATGTGGACAACATCTGAGCATCAAATGAGACCGATCCCATGTCCCAAAAGTGTTCCCTCCCAGAGATATGCGCGTTCTATAGAGGTAAATTCGACGATTCTAAGCGCAAATAGAAAGGGACCTAATCTTTAAAATGGATCTCCTGAACAAAATTGGTTTTTAACCTAAGGTCCCTTTGTATTTTGCGCGTCACATATGTATGTCGAAATCATAGTATGGTTGAGTGTGAATCATACTATGATTGTGGAGATCATAGTATGGTTATGTGTGAATCATACTATTGTTGTGAGGATCATAGTAAAGTTGTAAGGATCATAGTATGATTGTATTTCAATCCTAATATTGTTGTGAGGATCATAATATTATTGTACCACAACCATATACCCAAAAATAGTATGATGCTCTTCGAAGCTTGTTATCCTAACCAAACTTGTTTTCTACGTGTGGTTGATTATCATGACTTCAACAGACACACTGACGGTCGGATATCGCAATAGCGTCTTAGAATCGAACGCTGATTAAATAAATACTCTTTATAGAGTATCAGATCAATATTTTGAGGTGTACCAAACGAAACGCCAAATTTGATACACCCCCATCCTATAGTGGAGGATATAAAATACAGAAAAGGCAATACATAAAGGGCGTATGTGACATATTTGTATATACGAGTATTGTTGTGTCACAAAAAATCGCGCCTTAAACTCAATTTTTTTCAATAAAAACGTGGCAGATTTGTGTATGAATCGACTGCAATTACTAATGTTCGGAAATTCCGAAAATAGTTCAGGCTCCGGTAGAAGGAAAAGTCGTAAAGTTTGGCATTCCCATTGGCTGCTTCTCAATGGAAGGAAAGGAAATATGCCTTTGTAGAGGACGATATCAATACACCCTAATATACATTTCTATATAGATATAGGTATACACTCAGCCGCACAAAAACGAGTACACATAACAACCTACGGTTACACTTGCAATAGAAACGATACGACTTTGGTCCCTTTTTGTACATTTGAGAAGGAGCGTTTGCTCTTGGTAAGAAAGCTGGCGCTCGCGTGTGTGTGCGTGTACAAACAAAAACAAACACTTTGCTTTAGCATATGTCCTTGTCATTTACATGCATGCACGTTCACAAAGAGCAAAAGAAACAGGCAGCCCTCAAGGTAAACATATTCCACATCTCGACTTGAGCACCCCCCTCCCCTCCTATTCCGCTGCCAACCCGGTCGAAACATCTAAATTGAGTAGAAATCTTGGGGGCCGGCCCCACTCCCCTCGCCGGGCCAACATCTCCCGGGTGCAATAAAGTAACGTCAAACAGCATTTTCCCAGTGACAAACTACGCAAAAAATACTCCGTATTCTTCATATGTACGTATGTGTGTGCGAGTGTCAAGGAACAATGGCACAACTCCTTTAAAATTCAACACAAAGTGTTGCACGCGTTAGCTTTTGTTTTTCATGTACCTCTCCAACATCACTCGTGAAATACTTTATGTATGCATGCATGTGCGGGTGTATGTGTCTCTGCGGAAAACGTACTCGTACAGTGGAACAAGGATTAGGATCCTGTGCTCAAACATACAACACAGGATATCGGTTCGTAAGAAGCCACAACAGTTATGGTGGTATATTCAAGAAAGGCGTACATTATACTAAATCTAATCAGAATGCTAAAGACTAGAGTCGAGAACGATTGAAGCTAAATGGTGAAAACTAACGTAAGATTCTTCTTGTATTCTCTTATTATTTAACTTCTTAGCACTTTCTTTGCATTTTCGGGCTAATGACGTTCGGTGCTGTTGAAATTTGGGTTTCGATTGTAACGGAAAATATGTATTTACAACCACAGATCGACATCACACTTGCTCAGAAGCTCTTGATTTGATTGAAAGTGGGTGTGTTGGGAAGCGGATGTGGCAGGAAGTAGATTTAGGTAGAAGAGTATGGATATCATTAGTTGATTGTGAATAAAAACGTTAGTAGACAATCATAAATAAGACTTTCGTCTATCTAAATAATGGGTGATCCAAGTAGAGATACTTTTTTCTGCCAATCACGTGTGAGTCGTGTCATGCTGTCATGTTATTTTTGTTTAGTATTATTTGGCATTTCAAGACTTACGCCTGAACAACGTTTACAAATCGTCCACCTTTTTTTTCGTGGGCCGGTGGAATCATCTGTCCATATTTCTTCAAAAATGAGGCCGGTGAGAACGTGCCATGATAACCGACTATTTGATGAAATTGAAGCTCGTGATCTCCGCGACATTTGGTTTCAACAAGACCGCGCCACTTCCCACACAACTCGTCAATCGATGGATTAATTGAGACAACACTTCGGTGAGCAGTTAGTTTCACGTTTTGGGCCGGTCGATTGGCCACCAAGATCGTGTGATATTACACCTTTAGACTTTTTCCTGTGGGGATATGTAAAGTCTAAAGTTTATGTGGACAAACCCGCTTCGTCATTCGCCAGTTACCAGTCGAAATGCTCGAACGAGTCATCGAAAATTGGACTCAACGGATGGACCATCTGAGACGTAGCCGCGGCCAACATTTGATATACATAATCTTTAAATAATAAATGCCAAAGAATTTTCTTTTAAATGATAAAAAACATTCCCCATTCAGTTTGAATTTTCTGTGTTTTTTCCTTTAAAAATGTAGGGAACCTCGAAATGGATCACGCGGTATAATAACAACTGAAGGGAGTTTAAATGCAGATTCAAAGTTAGTTTTACCTAAATCATAAGTAAAATGTCCAGTCGAATTTACTTTATAATATAGGAACACAAATCCGAGTCAATAGTGATGTTTTTCGATAAGTCTCGTATCCAAGACTGAATAGGAGAACCGAAATAAATAAGACATTTAAGGAAAATCATAGGAAAAGTCCTGCTGTACTTGGTCTTAAAAAAATTATGAAAAATTAATATGCTGTACATCGACAACTACCAAGTATTGGCCTCTATCCAGGCAAAGTATTAAAACGATATCAACAAACAATTTTCCTAAAACTTTTTGATGAGAAAAGTACTGCGGGACTTTTCCTATAAACACAGAGAAAAAGTTAATTAAAAATCAGTTGGAACTACAAAAATTCCGTTGAAAAGAAAGAATTTTCGTTGTTAAATATGATTCAAGTATTGTGCACACAACTTATAGATCGGTTATACCAATTAAATTCGTATAAACTTTTAGTTGCAACAACTGGTGGTTGTGGCAACCAATAGTTTTGCAGAAAATCAATTGTAGCAACCGATTTTTGGTGATCACCAAAAAAAAAATTAATAGCAATTTTACTGTCAATAAGTCGAATATTCTCTGTAAAAATAACTAAGTTTATCCACCCCTTCGTAGAGAGAATGTTTAGTGTTTTAGTGTACTTTAAGTACACATATAAGTAAACAGTGGATATTCCGATACTTTGTCCCTCTACCGATACTTTTAGATCCATATACTGGCAAGTCCATTCTAATTATCAAGGCTAACAAAAGAGAATACGACTAATTTATGTATACGGTTAAGCATTCTGTGGCCCTATGTCCTTGTACCTTGGATTTCTTGGGAACGGTACCTCTCCTTTTTTGTCTAACTTAAAATTACACACACATAGAACTGATTTATTGCCACAACCAAGTATTGATTGGGTACACGGGAATTTTCAGTACTATCACTTAAAGAGACACAGTATCGGTACCACTAAAAAATTAAGATGATTATTTAAACCGAATTTGTACATCTCGTGGATGTTGTTATAGGTTTTTGGTTATAAGTTCTCTTTGAATTCGGTTGTCATTACCACGAACATTTTTCAAGTGTACCAACTGATGGTTAAATTGTGTGCATTCGGTTCATCTGGATAATCTTTAAATTTTAATACAATTTGAAATATGTTTCGGCAAAAAGTCATAAATATACTTCTGATTTTACAAACTTTTAAATCCAATTTGGAAAAAAAATCTAATCTAAATTGCCAAATATTTACAATAATGAAATATTAAATATTAACTTTTATACCTTTTTTTGTAGGGATTACCTAACGTGTGTTCGTCTTTAACAAAGATTTTGTAGTCACTAGAACCGATAAATTGTTTTAGAGTTTATATACTGATGTTACTACAATAAACGTATCTGTTATCATCACCAATTATTGGTACCAGAGTTGCATGTACTTCATTTGAACAGTGATATAACAACCAGTTGTGGCACCCAATAGTTTTGCTGAATTTGGTTGGTATAACCGATTAATTGGATGTGAGTACCGTACTAATATCGTAGCTACCACCTTATGATATGTCGAAACCCGTAAGCTTCAAACCCATGACATGGTGGTGATTGCATCAGAATGATTGTTTATCCAACCGAATTTGTGTAGTTCGGACCGATTTTTAACAGATTTTTCTCTATTTGCATATACGAGTATATCCCAATATATGACTTATTTCGGTTTTAGCCTTTGCCTCCTAGTATGAGGAACCTGTAATTGTCTTTAAAAAAAAATCATTTGCATTTTATCTCCACATTAGGAGTCCTTATACTGCCAGTTGAATATGTGAATTTTAGCACTCTTTTGGCCCACCGTACGTGGCCCTGCTAGTTTTATTATTATTATTATTATGGCATGTTGTTGGTGTTTTTATTGCGTTACTCATTTCTGCCAAGATATACTCACTCGTGTGTCCGCATCTTCCCATACACATACATTCAAACATTCATACATTAATAAATACCATGTTTGATAAGGATTTCTTTGCCGCTTCTCTCACTTCGTACTCCTGAATGTGTACATATACAGATGTGTGGCTGTGTGTGTGGGTGTTTCTCCCATATTTGCAATGAATATTTACATGAATGCATATGAATACATATCGCATGCTGTATGTGTGTTTATGTACTCGTATGTGTGTATATATGCATGTGTGTGTGGATGTTCATTCGTTACTCGAATGAATACCAAAAACCAAACTAAAAAAACACAAAAACAAAAGGCGAAAAAACGTTACATTTGACATAAAAATGACTCGACATTTCAAGTAGTAGTTGGTCATAATTTATTTAAGCCCTGGTTGGCATGAGCTTGAGTGCATATGTACGTATGTATCTGTGTGTTTACCGCTGTATGTATGCTCGGTTTGTTTTAGCCATTGTGACTGGGCGCCGGAGCTGCTCATGTGCGAAAGAACATCACCCCGCCAGCTACAGAAGCCACAGCTCCGCTCCGAATACGCCAAGTCAAATGCTAGATACACATTGGGAAGCGAGAGGAAACTTCAAATCATAAGTACTGAAGCAACTGAACACTCGACTGGCCGACTGACTGGCTAACGATTGATTTGACAGTACTACGTATATTGCAGCAGCGAAGTAGAACTTGCATACCTTAAAAAGTCCTGCGATGGAGGCCCTGGGGAATCCGTTCGAAGTCACAAGAAGAAACTTCATGTGAATTTCGCCGAAGTAAACAAGTACCGAAATATTTTTAATTATCCCAACCATAAAACGCTGGTGAACCTGAGCATAAATCTTTGCAGTAATCAAATAAGCCCCAAAATGCCCATGTAGCTGCCGCTATTGCTGCTGCTTTTCTTGTTTGCTCACCTAAAATGCCTTTAAAAATAAACATTGAACTTTTTGTTGTTTTATTAATAATAAACTTTTTGCCTTGGCTACGCTCCGCAAGTGGAGGCCCAGCATCCACCCCAGAACTCGGAAAGGAGCTCTTCTTATTCGAAATGCTAAACGACCACATGGCAAACAAAATTTTAATCAAACTCGCATGTGTGTGTGTGCGTGCTTACGTTTGTCGGTATGTCGGTACCCATGATGTGAGTGCTAAATAAAATAAACATAAAAACCTGAAAGATCCGGCGAAGAACAAACAAACCGGCGCGCACACACACTCACGTTCTCGAAAAATGCCCGTAATGAAATTGAAAGCACTGCCAACCAAAACCAAGACCAAGAGTTTGGTTTAGCATCAGAGGAAGAAATGCACACGGCCCAAATAGGAATGGTCCCATAGGTATTTACCAAAGCACATCATCCATTTTGAAAATATTTGCTCTCATATAAGAATTAACCCCAAACCGGCCCATGATCCCAATCTGTACAATCAACGGAATGGATTCAATGGACACAGGGGGCCAAGTGCTGACTCGCTTTGTGGTTAAGGTTTGACGAAGGCACACATCGGCATACGCACACATACTCACCGACAACTGTAGATGAGCGGGGCGGGGCACACGTCCCCGGTTTGAAGTTAGTGGAGTAAAGTACTCGTTTCGGATTACACCCATCACTTAACATCCCCAGTGATTTTTGCCAGCACTCAAGCAAATTAAATGAAATGACTACAAAACAGAAATCATAAAATGTATCTCTAAAGAATCTGCAGAATCACACATACACTCACACTCGTGCTCGTCTCCCGTCTCCCGTCTCCCCCACAACTTGCCACATTGCAACCCCCAAAAGATGGCACTCCTAACAACAGACTAACCGAATGACCACAGAGCTTTTTATCTCCGCTTGCTCGCTCGCTTGCACAAAGCACAGAGAACGTGTGATTCCAGTTTACACATTCCCGAGGTGCTAATTTCAGCATAATAACCCCAACTGAAGTACGTGATGTAAGCAAATTACGCAATTTATATGCACCCATCAACCGGCCTCAGCCACCCGCCACCAACCACTTCCACCCTGCTCACCTAACATAATTTCCCCCTCTCCACCGAACATCCCCCAGTCACTGTTCGAAGCTTTTACGAGTATTTATTTGTGAGAACAACAAACGTAATTACACGTTGGCCAAATATTTGCCGAATATATCAAGATTCTAGTATCAAATTACCTCTAATCAGCCCAACTCAAGCCCAAAGACCCAAAGCAGACACACGGAACACGTCTAAAATTAAATGATATTAGCCTCACACACACACACACACATACACTAGCGCACGTTTGTATGAGCAAGGACTTGGCCATAGTTACACCTTCTAGTAATTAGTAAATATCTGGACGAAGCGATATCGTGCCGTGTCACCTGTACTAAAGTCCCGAGCCTCTACTGGCATCTTATCGCAATGTGGATCTACGGAAAATGTTGCATCTGTATTTGCATGAGTGACTCGGTTTGCATCCGTGAGCGTCGTACGAAAATGAACAGCTTTATTGGGAAATGAACAGCGGGTTTGGCCATTTGTGGTGGACGGAGCGATAAGTCATTTATTGAATTCCAGTGGTATCGTAACACACAGTCGAAGATGTTTTGCAGCGATAAAAGCAACTCAAAATACCGAACAATATTCCATTAAGATATCGGCCACGCTCATGCAGCCAACGCTGTGCTGATGTCTGAAGATATTAACGTACGGTAGTCCGTGCAAGAACATTAGGGTGGGTTAATCCTTTAATATTCCCTCTGTATGAAGGTAAATGGAGTCACCCGATTTTACTCGCAAGTATAACCATGCCAGATTTAAATACATCTTGTTGAGCCACTACGCGGAGAGATAGTGGCAAAGAGTGAATATTTAAAGCAGTATGAAACATAAACTGTTACTAAAATGGGTAGGAAGTCTCGAATGGAGATCAAGAATACATATAACTACGAGTATAAGTATAGCCTCCTCATATTGTGACAGTCGATTTATCTACTTAAAGTCGCCGGTTTTGGTTGACTTGGAGATGCAAATCAACCAGGTGTGATGACCTCGCTTTAAAAACCACCATTTCGGCATTATTTGAAACCCGTATTTTAATTTTTTAGTTGAATCCCGACACTTACCGACTTTTCTCCTTTAGCCTTTTGCCTAGCAATGGAATATTTTACTCTATTTAGAAGTGAAGTGATTTACTCCATTTATAAACCACCCTTTATAAATTACATTTTAGGGGCCGATGTAGAATGTGAACCACACCTTAACGTCAAGTTTTTGCTGCATTTCATTTGATATTTCTCAATTTCAGACTAACTCAATTCGAACCATGGAAAGATACACAAGCGAGCAATGCGTTAAAGTTATTCAGGCTTATTATGAAAATTGGCGTTCAAATCGGAAAATGGTGCAAAAAGCAAACCGGGTCTGTAGGAGATGTGAAAACATTAGTGCATGCTCGTACAGCTCGTACCGCAGAAAATATTGCTGCTGTTCGCGATAGTGTGGCAGAAGAGCCGTCCACCTCAACTCGTCGTCGTGCCCATTAATGGCACCTCTCACGCTCGTCGCTGATGAACCTTATGCATAAAGACTTGCATTTACACGCTTACAAGGCGCAATTGACTCAAGAACTAAAGCCTCTTGACCATTCCAAACGTCGTCAATGGTCAGAATGGCAAGAAATGGCAACTGCGGATAATCGGCCCTTAAAGTTAAACCACCCTATAGAATCTGAGAGTGTATTTATATCAATTGCAACGATAAAAGGTTTGTCTTTTAATCAGAAATAAAAAAGGGCCAACTCGTGTTGAACGTATACAGGTGGTGTCCTGACATTGTTGTCACTGATTTGGGAAACTAAATTACAAAAAAAACATCAACTCTAAGGTTGCCAGAAAATGATGTCAAAATGTAGGCGTAATATGCTGTTAAATACAATTTTTTTGTTTATGAAAATAAACGATTTTTTATTTGATCAAAAGAAACTATAATTACGCACAAGCTATCCTCCATAAAGCGCTTCTCTTTTTAATTTATCGAGTTGGTGAGTTGAGTTGTCTTAAAAAATAGTTTTGCCGACGACTGTCCCACATATATTTCGGATGTTATGGAATATTTAGTAAAGTAATACTCGTATATTGTAAAAATTCAACTTTTCAGCTTTTGAGGCTCATGGAAACTTAACCACCCGGAAGTTGAAATTATAATCTTTAACCCAATATAAACCTTGGGAACAGCATGCGGCATGCCTGTAGAATATTTTTGCTTAATTGCTATATATTACATGCTTTAAATTTTGACCCTATTAGTATGAAATGGTGTGCAAAATTTGTCCTCATCTTAGCTATAGCTCGGTCAATTTCGCACCGATTTTCAATGGTTTTTGAAAGAAACATTTTTAGTGCTACTGTTGAAAGAATAGGATTGTGCGAAGAATAGAGGTATTTAAAAAGCAGTGCTCAGGTTTGCGTTAAATATCGCTTTTGTTAATTTTTTTCCAATTTATAAAAAAAAATATTTCTTAAAATTTTTAAATTTTTTTTGTTAAAACGCCTTATTTATGACCTCATTTTTAATTTAAAAAAAACCTCAAATTTTTTGTTAAATAATTAAAAATTTAAAAGTTCAATTTTAAACTCGAACTAATCAATAACTACTAAACTGGCGAAAAAGTTTAAGGATTTGCTTGTCGATAACTACTATACTAAAATACCTGAATCGTTTCAAAACTTACAAAATGTTGGCCAACTGAAACTATTTTGAGCTACTATGCGACGGTTATCTACAATGCTGACTACATTTCGGGAAAAGTAGTCGTGTTCGTTGCCGGGCTTTATCCGGCCAGGAAGAGTAATGTGAAATTATGTCGTTACTTGCGATTTATGGAATGCACACAGAAAGGTTTCTCTTTTGTTGGTAAAAAAAAAACACCGTATATCATAACACCCTACACCTCTCAAAACGTCGAAAGAACAACTATTACGATTTTTTCCATAAAAAATAGTTAAAGGGCGTCGCGAGTCGCTGATGCCAAACACATCATTCTAGGGTAAGCGTCAAATCTTCGACGGAATTCCTCCTTTAGCTCTTTAAATTGTTTCTTGATTAAAATCGATTAACCTGCCGCTAGTTTAACAAAGTATTATTGTTGAGACATACATTACATTGAACGTAAAGGTCAATTATTCTAAAGCAACCGTTACCCAGCGAATTCTATCGTAACTAAAATAAATCTCTTGGTTTTACTCCAAATAGTTATAGCCATCATTTCGCAATTTAAACAAGATTTCTCCACAGCATTCAAGAGCACATTGCGCGAGAGCGCATTGTCGAGTCGCACAACACAAAGAGAAAAGTTAAGTTTCGCGTTTACTTTTCAAATGATTCGAGAATAAATATAATAATAGTGCACAAATGAATAAAAAGAATAATGTGAAAACTAATTTCTGAAATCATTATTCAACTAAGGTCACCAGTCATTAGCGTGACCCCGTCTAATGTGCATGTGCACGCAGAAAAAAAAACCACAACAAAACACTTTTGTATGCAAATGATATCAGAGCAATAATTTATGTGGGTTTCGGTCCAATCGATGTTGGTTCATTCCAACTGAAACGGGTTAAGGCGACACACCGCTTTGCGCTGACTTTACACGGAAGGGACGGCGGGAGCACTGCGATGGAAGGTAACAACTTCATTAGTACGGATCGTTTCTTCTGGAGCAGTGTGTAGAGGCGTTATCATCATAAATACAAAATATCAGCATGATACATTGCACGAAATAAATATTAGTTTACAAGCGCAGAAATCAGTGACTGTGGAGACACAAATAGTGCCTGTCGCCTAGGCAGCCCGGTCTAGGGATGTCGATCGGGACTTGCTTTTAGAATTCCCGGGACTCGGGATTTTAAAAACTGGAATCGTTGAATCCCGATATTTTGCAGGTTTTCAGGAATTTTCGGAATTCGGGTTTTTTTAAATTTCAGGATTTTTTCTGAAACAGATATATTAAAATACTTCAATCTATTATTTTTTTTTTTGGGAAAACATTTTAATGTCCACATTTATGTATAAAACGGCAACAAAAAAATTTTATTTTTAACATAAGAAACAATATCACAACAAAAAAGCATTAAAAGAAGTTTTAAAAACTATCTAGATTACCTGACTTTATCTAGATTAGATAGAAGAAAACTCGCTTAAAGACTATGCCAAAAGTACAGCAGAGTTCCTAAATTAATCTCTCAAGGCTAAACCCTAAAATAATTGAAGCAATCAAGAGGCCGTCCAAAGACATTCATGATTAAAGAAATCATTGCTTAAAATTTTCTCGAGAAAATGAAAGCATTAAAAGTTAAATCAGATAGTCTTGATCGTTTTTTATTTCCAATATATCTAGCTGAAGTAATAATCACACGCAATTATCGCTTGTGGGTATAATTAAGAGCTGTATGCTGCTTGCAAGCTTGTACATCTAACTCCTTCTTAAACTAACAAATTCACTTCTCTTCCAATAGTAGATTTTATATCAATTACATTGTTAACTTACTTCGTAGAGCCGTTACTCTTTTTAATAACGTCGTCTGATTTTATTGGTATTGTGACATGTTTTATCTCTGAATCCTCTACTGTCACTTTCGTCATAATTTTTGGTAAAAGAAGAGACTGTTTGTTGGTCCATTAGGAGTTTTAATTTTTTTTAAACATGGACTTTTTAGTCTATGCTACTGTTCTATCAACCAAGAAGTGAAACACCTTTGAAGCTATTGAGTTTCACCATTTTTAGTTTAAAAAATAAAAATTTGGCAATGCATCACATTTTAATGTTAACCATTGTCGTGGCTTAGGTTGAGCCTAAATCAGACTGGATAGCAAATCCTCATTTGTTAACAACAAAAAACGCCAATTTTGATCATCTCTACTGAAACGTGCAGTTAAACTTGATTCTTAAAAACGATTTTAGAAAAATAATTTTAGAAAACTAAATGGTTACAAACAAATTAATTTACTTCATTTGTTATTTTTTTCTTAATACACGAACTTTATTCAAAAAAAAACAATTTGCGATTTTGCTCTGCAGTCTTAGTGTTAGAGGCTTAACTTTAAACACCACTCGCATAAATTTACAATATAAAGAGTTCCCCAGGAGTTTTTCTCATAAATTTCCTGATCGACATCCCTAGCCCAGTCGCTTTTGGAGCGCGGAGTACATGGCGTAGCACAAAGTGCACAAAAATAGGCGCATAATGAAGGTTTTTTCGTCCCACATATATCCATATCCATTGGAATGTTTTAAGATTTAAATTTAAATATTCGTGGATCTTAAATAGTTCAGTGAAATTATGAAGCATATTGTATCACTTAAGAACGAATTGTACTTTTGCTGCGATGTATACAAGACTTTCCCAGACCTGTGGACCTTTTCGTCACACATAAGCCATACCCGACTGTAGATTTTTATACGACGGCATAAGTTTCCATTTAATCGTATAATCTTCTGCTGTGGATAACAGTTGACAACTGAGTCTTGCAATGAAGCGACAAAACTACTACATAAAATCCAGCTTAAGACACTTACAAATCCCTGAACATCCCTCAAAATAATAAACTTTCAGAAGTATTGTCTGACTTGGTTTTTTGAAATTAGGCTGTTAATGGTTGAGGTTTTATGTAAAATGGAAGTTGTCAGAATATGTCAAGGCTTAGTACCAGAGGTGTAAAAACCTTCGTAAATTCCTCTGGGAGTAGTCGTGATAAAAAGAGTTTATTAACCGACCACTTTGTTCCACAGGACACATTACACTTGAACCAAATGATAGACATCCTGATGCCTATGAAGTAAATGTGAGTTTTTAATTTCGAAGTTTTAAATGATAATTTTATCCAATAATCTTTGTGGAAATTCGAGAAATTTTATTCGATTTTAATATTGTCACTTTAGACGAAAATGAACGAATTGCGTTGTCTTTCAAAACCCAATCGCTTAAAATTTCCTCCAAATTCATTCAAAAAATATTGTATTGGGGACTTTCATATGTCCAGCGATTTTCAGTGTCCATACAACCGTACAGCATCAATTAACCGGCTTATTTGTAGTGAAAAGTTTGCTGCAAAACAAACTTCACTCCAGTGGTTTTCAATTCGACAGATAAAGTCGGTGGAGCTGGCATTGCTTTTTTTCCAAACAAGCGGTGACGTTTCGAAGCATTCGTGGACAGTTGGTGCTGATGATTACTTGCGTGTGTGTCGCCACAAATTTTACAAATTCCCTTCAGCGGCAAACGCGGTAAGAATGGAACCACCCTTTCCACCGTCCGAACCAGTGCCTTCCACCAAGACGATGTTTTTATTACCCCACCGCACCTGCTGCGCTGCGTCGCCCGTTCTTTGCCATGGAAACCAGCCAATGAATTGTTTTCGTTTTGTATGTGCGGCTTCTGTCCAAGTGCATTGCACACAAAAGCAATCAACTAAATATCACCAGATAGTTTCAATATTCCATTTATAACATTTCTATTATGGAAAATCTATTGGCAATAAAAGTAGATCATGACAAACGAATAAAAAAGTGTAATAATCTCTACCGCTTTCCCTCCCTCCATATGCGCCCCCCTTTCGAATAATAGAGCGTTCAACCTAATTGCAACAAGCACGCAAATCGCGGCAGCCAAGCGTGAAACCAGTTAATAAAACCGAAAACCGACAATGTCAAACCCCAAATGTGTGTTACGTTCGAACATACCCACATTCGAATGCAGACGCATGCAACCATGGTCTGAGTTCCCCAGACGGGTTGCTCACATGAAATGCACCGGTTCCACTTGGAGAATATGAACTCGTAAATTGAGTATGGAACTGTAAGGAGCAACGCCACATGGCGGCTCGAAATGTTTTCCTCGGGTAATCATGCGACAACATTTAATGAATTGGAAATTGGAATTGTCTGTCTAATGAAACAATTAACTTTTTTACCCTATTCACTATCGTATTATTCGGGTACGTGTGTGTGTATGTCCGGTCCACTTGCATAATTGAAACACATGCAGAGACATCATCTGGCATCTCGACTGAGCTTGGCGGAACACTGTGCCAAAGCCGAAGCCATGAGTGTGTTGCGTATGGCTATGTTCCAAGCTCACGATAAATTATTTTCAAATTAAGATGACTTATCAAACCCACAATACCAACACACACACTCACACACCTGGTGCTACGACAGCCATCTCAGTTCATGCCTTGTCTTCTTACCACAATAAGATGCAATTTTCCTTAGCGGCACGTATTGGTCACGACACACAGTGTCGTGATTCCAACAAATTTCTTTTCATTTACCAAAAGTTTTTTCTTTAAATCGAAAAATTCGGTTAAATGGCGTGGTGTCGAAGGTTACGTCCGGCGGGACTAACCTTAAATATACCACACTCCTTTGGAAAATGTCTTTAACGTTATGTCGGTTTCTCATCAATCTATAATTATTTCTTGCATTTATTGGTTATCTAAACTTATTAACCAAATCCTTCTCTCTGGAAAAATCGCGTATTTATTATAATAGGGGTGTTCTAACTAAAACGCACGATGTTCATTGTAAATAGGACCAAAAGTTTTCAGAGAATTATCTCAATATCTTTACTTATGAAAGAAGGATCAATGACAATTATGTGTGAAACAAAGTATCGGCCAAATGCTCGCCACGGTTTCGGTGGCATATCTCTATCCGATGTTTCATAGTTTTAATGACGCTGAGAGATGTAGGTTCAATTTTGTAAATGGGCCGAATTAGCTCACGCTTTAGCGTCTTAAATAGTTCTTGGCTCATTGTACACTTTATCTGTTTAGCTCGTTTGTTTTATTTCGGTCTTTTGTTTTTACACATTGAACAGGGATTAATCGGCATCTTTTTCATCTTTTTTTTCAAATAGAAGACAAGCTTTTAACAAAATGGCAAAGTGACGTTGATTTTCGTGGCTGCACATCCCCAAAGAAAGAAGTCCAACTTTGTAAAATCACATGATCGTGGCGGCCAATATACATCGCCACGACGTAAGATAAGATAAGCCATTGCATTTCTTTTGCAAAAGAGCCATTGTTCGTTGGATGTGTGGCAAGTGGCATCATCCTGTTTGAACCACATATCGTTTAGAAGACCATTCCGCCGACCTAATTTTTTAAGAAGTGCGGCCCGATAGCAGAACGAACAGGGCGTTTTACATTTTCTACAGACCCGGTTTGCTGACATTTGAAATTTGTTTTCTCCCGATTATGGACACATTTGGTCAATCACAAAGTGCGCCAAATGCATTTTGATTTGAACGTCCATTTTTGTAAAAGGTTTTAAAAATCTTAACGTGCTGCTCAATTGTGTACCTCTCCATGGTACACAATTGAATAAACAAAGAAATGTCAAATTAAGTTGAGCAAAAATCTAAGGAAGCGATTCACAATTATCATCGTGCATTATGGTTGGACCACCCTTTATTACTACAATCCAAGTGTCATTGAACTTTGATTGAGGTTAGCTAGTGCATCACACACAAAATCTGTTAAAAAACTCGTTTAATTTTTTGCTTTCAGATTTGTTGACCCCAAATCGGAATGTAAATTTGTATGGGGGCTATATTTTAACATGCAGCGGTCCGATCTAATTGTAACTAAGTTTTTCCTCTATGTTACTGACACTGTCAACACCAAGCATATTTCATTGAAATCTGATGACATTTGCCACTCTTAATTCGGTTTAACCCCAGATCAGACAAAGCTTGAGGTGCTACTACTGTCTTGGTTCCGAACGGTAAATGGATTTTCTAAAGAAGCTTGTACATGGCTGACGGGTTATTCTCTCGCCAAGTCGCCGGCATTTTGAGAAGTAGAAACCCCATAACGGGCATTGAAACTGGTTTATCTGAGCGTTAGCCCCGCACACTGATCGTTACATCACAGCGTTTCGATTCGCATTTCCTGGCACTCCTAAAATTCGCCAAAAAACTAACTTAACCATTTGGAGAGTTTAGATAAAATTCCTTAAGCCTAAAATAAAAATATCTTGTACACATCTAAATAAACTAGCAGTTTATTGCATTTATGGTTGTTTACTAACTTTCGATAAAGTTAAATTCAAGTCGACAAAATATACTGTGTATTCTTCCAAAAAATAAAATCAATTCTAAGGAATAACATTTGAGCAAAAACTGGAGGTACTTTTCAGCAGTGAGAACAGTTATTAAGAGATGGGGTACGAGGGCTGCTAAATATGTTTCTGGCCTAATAATGCAAATGCGAATATTTATCATCAAAAATGGTTTTATTGCATGCGCTCAAACCAATTGTCGGAGCACTTTTTCCACTCCGATTGAGACACCTCCAAAACATGGTTTTTGAACGCTTCAACAGCATCTTCTGGCGACGAAAATCGTTGACCACGCATTTATTTCTTGATGTGCGGGAATAAAAAGGAGTCATTGGGTGCCAAGTCAGGGCTGTACGGCGGATGACCTGGTTTAAACCGATGTGTGAGAGCTCGCATTGTCATGGTGCACAAAATGATTCGTCTTCTCTTGTTCGTTTTTCGAATTTCTCCGAAAAATTCAGACAAACAAATTCAGACTTGACCGTCCTACGTTGCTCAAGCGGAACAGTAGCCACATGACCAGTTTTGCCGAAGAAGCAGGCGACCATTTGCTCCTTCCACGAACATTTTTCGTTGGATTTGGCTCGTCTTCGAAGAACCACATGGTCGATTGCTGTTGCGCATAGATCCATGATTCGTCACCTGTGACGATCTTATAAAAGGCTTTTGAACCAACACGATCGTATTTTTTTAAAATTCTTTGCACCAATTGACACGGGCCATTTTTTGCGCGATTGTCCAATTGTGCGGGATCCAACGAGAGCAAACATTTTTTACGGCCAGGTTTTCATGCAATATCGAATGTATGCTGGTGAAATAAATGCCCAAGGATGCCTCTGTCTCACGGTATGTCACATGACGAGCTTGCGTTATCAATTCACACACGGCATCAATGTTCTCTGGCACAACGGCCGTTATTGAACGACCTTCACGTCCTTAGTCTTTGAGCGAGCGTCGTGAGTGAATTCATTAAACCAGTTTTTCACAGTGCTATAGGATGGTGCTTCATCGCCACACAAAGATTTAAGTTCATCGATGCACTTTTGTCGTGATAATCCACGTCGAAAGTTGGGAAAAATAATCACACGAAAATGTTCACGAGTTAATTCCAGTTTTTTGCCAAATTGATTTTTTCAAGTCACTGTAAACAACACAAATGATGGTCGTACGTCAAAACGTTCTGAGTACGTTTATGCTAAAGAATGTCATACTTTCCAATGGAAATGTCAGATTGTGCCAGGCAACACTAAGTGTTAGACCTTTAGGCACGTTCGCAATACTAACGCTTGAAACTTTTAGGGTGCTGTAAAACTTGCCATCAGCATCATCCAGTTCTTCATCGTTTTCCGACTACCGTAACTCCGTCAAAAATGCGACGTACTTCCCAGATTCGGAAAAAGATATTGATGCCAAAATACCTCAGAATCCAACAAAACCTCACGAAATCTCTAATACTGATCACGAAATCTCTAATACTATTGATTCAGAAGAAGCACGTGTTTTTGACCTACAACTTTGTGCATTAGATTCCTAGATAATATACCTTATAAGTGCCATTATACGCGGGCAAAAACATCAAAAGTATTTATTGATAGAATCAAAAATAGAGTACAGGGATTACGCAGGCATGAATAAAAAAATGCGGTGTTTTACATCGACAATTTTTTTATAGACGTTTTACGGAAGACTTCAACATCTCATTTTTCGTCCCTCAAAAACGTCTTAAAACAACCCCCTTTACAAATAATTTATTTGTTGTTGACACCAATTATTGCTACCAATGTAACTTGTACTTCTTAATTGGTTGGTTCACATAACGACCAGTTGTGACAACCAATAGTTTTATTGAATTCGATTGGTATAACCTACTTATAGGTTGTAAGTATCGTAATATTATTGTAGCTACCATCTTATGGTTGCCGAACCATGTAAACATCAATGCCATGGAATGTTGTTGACTGCAACAGAAAGTATGTTCACCCAACCGAATATTTGTAGTTCGGACCGATTTCCAACTGATTTTTCTCACTAACAACAACACATTTCAATTTAGGACCCCGGTATAAGTACACTTTTTCCAACAATAACGTCATATAACAAAATTAATGTATCATAGTAAATGACATATTAGAATATAAGAAAATACAATTTATATTAAATAGTTGGCTATCTAATTTAAAAATTATGATATGTTTTCCTTTTTTGATATATAAGAGTCAATAGAACGCTTCAAATGCGTTTTTTGCGAAATCGATTTTTTTGGATTATGAAGTTCTTAAAGTAAATACGCGATATGATCCAATCGACACGACATCGCGTCCACTGATTCCGTCCGTGGTATGGAATCACAAGACTGTGCAACGCACACTCGCTCGTGATTAAGCGAATGTGTGAATGCAATGCAATGTCTGGCAACCCAAACAGAGTTAAACAATTTTTCAACACATGCGACAATTAAGATTTCTGTCAGTTTCGTGGGCGAATGCTTAAATGAAATTGAAATAAGATATCAAGGCTTACGAACTGCAGCCACTGATAGTCCAAGCCTGAATGCATCCACATCACGACTACGATGTCCGTCTGGTATGTGTTGGCCTGCAAGGACAGCTACGCGTAGGATGAAGTTTTCCTTTTATTTAAAGTCACTCGAGAAGGAACCCATGCCATTCACGAACGACACAAAACAAAACGAGCGGCCACTCGCACAGAAAATGTAAGGCAATTAAGAAGTGCATGCGGAATATGTCACCACCGCACTGAGGACGGCTTGTGGACTGCTGTGGAGAGGATCCAATTCGGCTTGTGGATGCCAAGTTTAAATTCAAACTATTTTTATTTCCAGCATTAATCATTATGCGAATATGAAATTATTGATTGGCATGCGTATTAAAAATGCCCATCAAGTGGTAATGATCGGTTTCCTAAGGAACGACAAACACACTTGAGAATGACATCTTTAGTGGCCATTATCACATTTTCCACCTTCCCACACGACTTACATGTACGTTTTATTAGAGTGGTTCGAAAAATGCTATTAGCCAAAACTGTCAAATTATAAATTACAAACAACATCTTTGCAGTTGAGTTTTTTGTGAGTATTGAAGAAAATTTATATTATGAATGTCATATGATGAAACCCAGGAAAACGCTTAGTACCCAGTAAGCTATCGAGTACCGAGTAATTGATGGAAAGTACTTATCTGCAAGCATTCACGAAGCCCAGAGCTTATGAATAAGTAGTACTCGTATGTATGCCAGAGCGAGTGAAGGATTAAATAAGAGAATGACATTATTGAAATTCATAGAAATACACTTCTGCGGGACTTGAACAGAGGACACCTTAGTTAGCGGACGCAGACATTAGCCTTTACGCCACAGCCCGGCATACCAGCTGATATTTACTTGCGGATTTTCTCTTTACAGCGCTTATAACAGCATTTTTAATTTCAGATGTACTCTGCGTGCAAGTGTGAGTCATGTGAAATAAGAGAAATAAGAAGCACAAAATTGTGTTCATTTGCCTTTTAAAACGAGTAGAAGCCGCATTATATACTGACTAGTACTTACTTAATCCATTATCAGTAAGTACTTATTTTTGGTTTTAAAATAAGGCAGAGGGTAATAAGAGGTAATTACCTGGTAATACAAATGGTAATGAGTAATACTTTCTCAGATCGAAACCGACTGACGACATTAAGTCAATGTAAGCAGTTTTAGTCAATTCGCCCTATTTTTTCATAGGGACTCCTTTTATTCCACCTCTTAACAGAATACACTTCACCAAAGAGACTTTCTTTCAAAAGTCAAATCACTTAATTAATTAACTAAAAATATACGAATTGTTTCAATTTATTATAACCTGTGGAATAGAGTTCATCATGTTTGCCACACGTAGATTTATTTGTGCCAACCCCCATAATCAAATCAACGGCTTAGATATGTCTGCAAACACCGACTCGGAGCAAGCATTAAAGATTTGCAACCGTTTAAGTGCCGATGATCACGGACTCAACAGCAACAAGAAGAACACCAGACATCAAGAAGCTGCATGATGCTATGCGATGCTATTTCTGCTGCTCATAGCGAACACTCAACCGCCCGAAGTTACCAGGACCTAATCACCGCAGTTGCTTTCGTAGAAGTTACGGTCGCAATGTGGAACCAATGAAACCAGAGAACGCAGCTGCCCATTATAGTCGGCGGCCATTGGTAGTACTGGGTTGTTCAAATTAGTCTGAAGGGTTTACAAAAAATGTTACGAAGAAGTTCTATTGTGGCGCAGTAGCTCCATCTTGTTGGCACCATACTCGTATGTTAGAATTGTTCTCAACTAGCGGACGCCATCTAGACGACCCTCCCTACCGTAGGACTCTGTCTTTTATCCCTGTTCCACAAAACAGAAGTCCCTAATTCTGTTGGTACTGGATGCTACTCGCAGAAAAAAGGTTATGGTGACAATATTCGAAGAGGATAATACTATTGTTGAGTATATGGTTGTGGCGCAACAAATTTATGATCCTTACAACAATATTATGATTCAAATACAACAATACTATAATCCTCACAACAATAATATGATTCACACATTGCATACTATGATCCCCACAACCATAGTACGATTCACACTCAACCGTACTATGATATCCACAACCATATTATGGTCCTCACAACCATAGTTTGTAACTCATACGACCATAGTACGATCCTCACAAGCATAGTATGATTCACACGAAACCATGTTGTGATCCCTACTATCATATTATTATCACACACAATTATACTATGATCCCCAAAATTATTCATTAGAATTGGGTTAATGTGTCAATGATTTGAATTATGAAAATTATTCGAAAATACAATAATTTCAAAACAATAGGAGTGATTAAGTTAACAGTAAAAAAAACAGTTTAAAAAACGTAAGGGTTTTTTATTTAAAGTATTTCAGTTAAACAAAGCCAAAGCAGTTTGTTTGAAAAATTTTAATTTCCATATTAAAGTACTATTATTGCATTAGACCGGTAACAAAAACATTGTTCTAAAAAGCATATTCAAATTAAGGGAAATTCCAATCATACAGTATGATTGCCGTTATCATATTATTGTTGAAATAAAAACCCAAAAAACAATACTTTTGTCGCACCAACCATATTTATATTGTTGCTTCAACCATATTTTCAGTATTAAATTATGCAATAATACTATTGTAACATTTCAACAATATTAATTTTGCGGCAATCATAATATCATATTGTCAAAATGAAATTCAGTAAACAATACTATAGTTGCGACGAAAATAGTTTGATTGCGGAGAATATATTATTACTGCCGTTACCATGTAGTAACCATGTTTTTTTCGCTGCGTATACTCCGACGTTAAAATGACGACGACAACTTCGTTGAGCTGAGATTCTAGACTTGCAAGGAGAATAATAAAATTCAACAATTTTGACGCGATGCTGTACATCATGTATCTCCATAAAAAAATATTTAACCTTTATATTGTTATAAATTATAACAATAAAGTTATAAATATTGTTAACCCTTTAGTCTTATTTGGGGCATCCTGTATAACTTTTGCATCAATTCTAGATGAAGCTAAGGCGATTGCTTCATCCTATCTGATCGTTGTTGCCATGCAACAATTATATTTCTAAGCATTGATTTGCGCCATATCAGCAAGGGTTTCTGCTTGTAGCTACGAAAGTAGCATGAAAGTTGGAGCGATACTGGCACTTAAAGAGGTGACTAGTATTCTATTTGTTACTCGAATCCTAGCTTCAAAATAGTTATTTTATCACTTCTAATTTCTGTAATCGAGTGAATGAATTGTTATGGAAATAAAGTTGCAAGAAGGCTTAAATTACAAATCCAAAGCACAGAATACTAATTTAAATACCCCATTGCCTTGTGCATCATGTACTCACACACACTTACTCGCATCTCTTGATATTTTCAAGTTCGACCCAATCTAACAAACAAACACTGAGCGAGTGTGTGTCAGAAGATATTCTTCCGATGACCATGACTGCCATCAGCAGGGAGCAGTTACCGATGCATTGTAACAAATTGGATATTTCCTTCAACGAGGACGTACGTCGGCATGGTCTTGCCAACGAAGGGTTGTTGCATGAAACGTCTTATGATGCCACGCTGGTTCGCCGTATTTCAGGTTTATTTGTTCGTTAAGATCGCTAAACTGATTGGCAATTAATTGGCAGGCACGTCACAAGTAATTTTGTCGTGGTTTTTTCACTTCACTCCTGTGCGAATTTCGTTTGGTGCAGCACCTTGCAGTCGTCGACGTGGTGGGTCTGCTACTCTTGAGTAGTCTGGATGACTTCATTCGCGACCGTAATCATTATTTTGGTTTTTTGTTTTGATGACTCAATTAAGAAGCATCTTATGAGGCACATACCAACCAGCCAACCATCCAACCGTACAGGTGGAGCAGCTTACTAAGACTACTCGTATGAGCAAGGAGCATGTCTTGCCACGTTCAACTGCGAACCACAGTTTTTAGTCGCATATACAAAAATCTCTACTGGTTTGTAGCAACACACGCTCAATCAAATGTTAAATAACAGATTAGTGACGTTTATAGCAGTTTGGCATTCTATTAAATAATGGCCACCACGACTGACGTTGCGTTGAGCCCGTCCCCGGGCCCAGGCACTTACCGACTTCCAGCATACCCACCGAACAATGTGACAGCAGATCGTTGTCACAATACAAACAAACACACGTCAATTCCAATGTGGTGTGACGAAGGGGTTGGTCCAAACGCACAAACATCAGAGAGCTGTCAAACTCGTATTGACAAAGGGTTATGTTTACCATTGTCCATCTGTCGGTTCCATCATGCAGTTGTGGCAAGTTGCCACATCATGTACTACACACAGATACGTGCATACATACATACATACGTGCACTGTCATTCTCTGCTTGTCCGTCATTCGAAATATTTGATTTTATTTTGTTCTATCGACTTCATCGCTTGCCTACAACAAAGCCCAACGACATTCGCTTCATTAATAATGAACCCGAATATGATTTCGATGCCAAGAACCTTCTCAGGTTATACAATCTCCGAAAAACTCAATTTGGATACGTCTAGTAGAGGGACCCTCACACTATCAAACAGGAATCTTTTGAATTTCTAATGACTCCATTTATTTTTCTTGTCTTTAACTCTTATTGAAAGTGAAGCGAGGTGTAAAAGTGATTCAATAGAAACTTGGAATCATTTTTGAATATCGATAGAGCTGCGTCTCTTTTCTGCGGAATAGCAAGTGTGAGCCCCATATGCGAATATTATGAATTAATTTCTTGTGATTAATGATATCCAAGTGAAATCACAATTTCTTGCGGTGCTGAAAGTGTTGTTGGTGTTTTGTGTTTGCACCCTACGCAACATTGAGATACAGCATTAGTGCAGAGGTAAACATTTGTTACACCTCGAACTAATATGTAATACATTAGTTTGGTATTTTTTGCCTTTGTTTTAGCCAAAGAATACCGGTTTCCATAATTGCATTTTTGGTTATCGCTCATGATACACAGTCACAGTAGAACACTATTTATTCTATAAATTTTCACAGAGCAAGGCTTTTAACCCATGAAGACCCAAAAACCTATTAGGACATCCATAAAGCTAATGAAATGGAATAAGTCTTGCTATTCACTGCTTAACTAGTGCTACAAGACCTCAAATCGTAAGAGACGTTTGGGTGGGTGCCATTCGAAAACATGGATATCGGTTTCACCACATATGATCTGAATCGAATGTAATATGTGTTTTTAAGAGCCGTTGGTTCTCAGATGAAGAATAGCTTAAGTATGACATGCACTGATGTAGACAAATTTGAGTAGAGTTCGTCCTGGGCCCAAACTTGAAGAATTTAACAGGTTTCATCGTAATTCATAATGCACCCAATATAACAACGTTGAATGGACAGACGGTGGCAGAGAAACATCGCTCAATGTTCTTTAAATAGAAACTTTCAAATCATCGGCATACGTGTGTGTATGAACGAAACTAATTGTTCTCGTACTGAAAAAGGTCAGTCGGACAGTGTTGACAATATGGTAGGAATTGTTTTAGTGAGTCACTTGTGTCCTCACTCTTCGACTATTAAAGTATACTTCGCATATGCAAAATCAATTCAATGTTTCGTTGATATAGATCGTTAAACGAGCGGAGACCTTGTCGGCAGCAACGGCGAAACGTTCGTCTACCAGACGGTAATGTGTTTGCTTTAACTTCGCTGATTTACTTTTGCTTCCCTCTATGGAAGACAACAAAAAAACCTTTTTTTTTGAAAGATTAATTCACTTTTTGAAAATTAATAACAACAAATGATCACAACAAACTAAAAAAACTCAATGAAATCAGATTTCCCACCGTTTGGAACCGGTGGGAACAGTATATTCCGGTCAAAGGGCAAAAAAGTTTCATACACGCAGAAAAAAAGTATGGTTGCGGTGACAATATTCGAAGAGGACCATACTATTGTTGGGTAATGGTTGTGGCACAACAATATTATGATCCTCACAACAATAGAATGATTCACACATAGCCATACTATGATTCCCACAACCATAGTATGATTCACACTCAGCCATACTATTATATCGACAACCATACTATGATCCTCACAACAATAGTATGATTCACACTTAACCATACTATTATCTTCACAACCATATTATGATCCTCGCAACCATAGTATGTTTCTCATACAACCATAGTATGATCCTTACAAACTATAGTATGATTCAAACGCAACCATACTATGATCCACACAACCATAGTATGATTCACATTCAACCATACTATTATCTCCACAATTATATTATGATCCTTAGTATTTTTCTCATACAACCATATTATGATCCACACGCAACCATACTATTATACCTACGACTATAGCATGATTCTCTCAACCATACTATGATCCCCAAAATTATTTATTTAAGTTTCTTATCAAGCAAGTCATATTAAATTGCATTACAATAAGTTATTAGCCAGTAGTGAGGCCATGCTTTTATTGAACTGTTCATTCAAGAAACAAAAATATATATTGCAACGGCAGTCGAAAATACTTCACCATCCGTAGACCCCAAGAAACAAATGTGATTAAACCATGATCAATGACTATATAAAGTACTTATGTGCAGGCAGATTTTAATGGACAACAACCATTCACTGTATCGTTTGTATGTGTTTTTTTGTATATCAAAAAAACATTCACACACATACATGTATGCTTTATAAAACCTGTTTTGTAATGTTCGTAGTCGCAACCATACTGTATGATTGCCGTAATCATATTATTGTTAACGTAAATTTGAAACAACACAACTTTTGTTGCACCAACCATGTTTATATGGTTTCTACAACCACATTTTCATTTCTAAATTTGGCAATAATACTATTGATACATTTCAACAATAGTAATATTGTCGCTACCATACTGTTGTCAAAATGAAATTCCAAAAACAATAAACTGGTTGCGACGAACATGCTTTTATTGTAGAGAACATATATCTTTAACCATATCTTTTCTCTGCGTGTACATATTATTGAATGCAATATTAAGTTAAATAAGTTTAATTACACTCTGCGACAAATGGTAAGGGTCAGTGATCGGTTTGGAATGAAACCACCGGGGAAAGTTATATTGGTAAAAAAAAAGTCATACGTGTTCCAGCGTTTCGCTGGGTCTCATCTAGGAATCGAGATATATCGATTTGAAGTTAGTAAGTATCGTATAGGGGAATTTGTCACGTTTTAGGCACTTTTGTTTGACATAACTCGAGAACCACTCGTCCGATTTAGCTGAAACAAAGTTAGAAAAATTAAGAATTACAATTCCTCTAATCTGTTCTTAAACCGTTTTCCTACTTAAGCAACAGTTTCGCAATTATAAATAAATGTATGGAAAAAAAATTATTTTTGCCTAAAAATTAAATTTTTTTTTTTTAATTCATAAAAAATCCAAAACGGTAAAAAGTGTCAAGTCCTATTACTTTCACGTAAAGTCACATAACCTATGACCAAAATGAGACATAAATCATGAAAATCGATGCACGCGTTTCTCATGTATTCACAATTAAATAAATGTATGAATTTCAAAAATTTGCTCGAGATATGCTCAAAATTCTTTGGAAAAAATATATGAAAATAATATATGAACAGATTAAGGGAATTGTAATTTTTGGTTTTTTAAAATTTATTTCAGCTAAATCGGACGAGTGGTTCTCAAGTTATGTCAAACAAAAGAGCCAAAAACGTGACAAATTCCCCTATACGATACTTACTAACTTCAAATCGATATATCTCGATTCCTAGATGAGACCCAACGAAACGCTGGGACACGTATGACCTTTTTTTGACCGATATAACTTTCCCCGGTGGTTTCATCCCAAACCGATTGTGGCTGTCGCACAGTGTTATAAAGCAAGTTCGTTGAAATACGAGTATAACTCATACGTGAACTTCATATTTATATAGCCAATAATATTATTTACATGCTAAATATACATTAGAGTGACCGCAACTTATATGGGGCAAAAAAATGTCGGAATCTTGTTCGTCTTAACCCCACAAAACGAATCCCCTTTCCAGATATTGGGATAGCCAAAATTTGAGCCCGATTAAAGGACGTTAACACGTGCCGCTCGTCGCTCAAAATTTGAAAAAAAAACGAATTTTTTGGCCAAAAAGTTGACGTATTGAGCCATAACTCGAGAACGGTAAATAATAAAAACACGCACGATATCACAAAAGATAGCTTATTTTGTTCTTCAAAATTTATGTTATGAACAAAATTGTTGTAACTCTGAGTCAAACCGAGTTACGGCAGCCTTTAGCTCCGAAAACGTGACCTGGTGCCACCAGGAGCATACTTCATATATTATGTTATTACGTGATAAATTTTTAATTTTAATTAATTTATTTAATTTTTATTTTTATTTAAATATATAGAAATCAATTTACCTAGACTCTGAAATGGCATCCACATCAGGTGTACAAAGCCGGACCAAGAATAAAATATTTCTTGTTGGCTTTCCCATTCACCAGATCACAGGTTGTAAACTACCCTCAAATCGACAAGTTTTGTGTGCTTTCTTTTATAATTTACGTACTGTAAAATTAACTGTAAGAGAATCAGCAAAACTTACTATACGAGAGGTGTTATTTTTTTGGCAGAAAGCTCGAATCCCGGCTAAAGATGAGCAAACTGCAATAACAAAACTTGAAAAACTTCACGTAGAGTGGAGAATTCTTCAAAAAGACAGGAAGAAAACATCGGAAACGATCAAAAACAAATTTAAACAGTTTGTTGAAAAGTTAGACGATCTTTTTGATATTGCTCATCAAGATGCCTTGACTCTGATGAAATCGGAAGTAGATAAGGCTTTTCTCGTGAAACAGTGGCAGAAGGGCCGTCCAGGTTGCATGTCTGGAGTAGATCGCAAGTTACCTAGAGCTGAAGAAATCAAGGCGCAAAAGGAACTTGAAAGAATTAACCGACAAATCCAAGAAGAATATTTTGATATTGGTGAGTTTTTTATATTATTATTCCAATTTATTATTATTATTTTCTTGATGCTTCTTAGGAACGGATGATGAGTACAATTTCGGAGAAGAAGAAGACACTCAAGAGGACATCATCTACCAGGAGCTTGAAAACTTGGAGGCAATGGACATCCCGGAAGAAGCTGCAGAAGATCTATCTGATAGAAAAAGGATGAAAGTTTCATATGCAAGAGGCGTTCACGAGATTTTAAACATGAAATTGTCAATTTTGTTAGATCGGTGTAAGGTATCCGACAGAAATGCCACGAGAATTTTAATAGCTACACTAGAGGCACTTAACCTTGACCCTCTTAGGTACAAAGTCTCCAAAACTTTATTACATACTAGAAGGAAAATGTTCAGAGAACAGTATACATACTAAAAATATTTTAGATAAAGTAAACATTCCAGAAAAAGAGGCCGTGGTTGTCCATTGGGACGGTAAACTTTTACCGGGCGTTTTAAAAAATGAGCAATGTGAGCGAATAGCTATTGCTATTTCATACGGCGGCAAGGAACAACTGCTGGGAGTTCCTGTAACAGAAAACAGCTCAGGAGAGGAGCAAGCACTTGCAAGGCGATGTGCTTTAATACTACAGCATCCAACACTGGAAGATTTAATGGAGCATGCGTCATATTGCAGCAAATGTTAGGAAGAGAACTACTGCACCTAGCTTGCCGTCACCATATCTTGGAAATTATGTTAAGAGGCGTATTCGACACAAAAATGGGTTCAACCACGGGACCTCATCCAGACACTTTCAAAAGATTTCTCCTTGCGTGGCCCAAGATAGACAAACAAAAATATGACACAGGTATTAGTGACAATCTAATACAAAAGCAGCTATCTCCAGAATTAATTGCACATGTTACTGCTGAATTCAAAAAGAAATTAACTGAGAACCATCCAAGAGATGACTACAAGGAGCTGTTGCAGTTGGTTCTCGTATTTGCAGGATCACTAGACGGCAATGTTGTGGGTTTTAGAACTCCAGGCGCCATTCATCACGCCAAATGGATGGCAAAGGCTATTTACTGCTTTAAAATATTTATTTTTCGGCGCCAATTTAAGATGTCTAGAGGAGAAGAGAGTTCTGTAAGTGCTATTGCTGTTTTTCTAGTTAAAATTTACTGTAAAGCTTGGTTCAATGCTCCAAAAGCTCATCTAGCGCCAAAGCAAGATTTAGACATTTTGCGTAGTCTATTAGACTATAAAGAATGTGACAACGACATCGCAGAAATAGCACTCACAAAATTTTCGAATCATTTGTGGTATTTGAATACGGAGTTGGTTGGATTGTCGTTCGTTGATCCCACCATTACAGACGATGAAAAGTTATTAATGGCTAATAAATTGCTCAGTAGCACAGATGAACCATCAGAGCAAGCTAGGGTTGTAAATCCAAAAGTTAGGAAAGAAAAGTTAGAAGAGTTGGTTGATGGAGGATTAATTAATTTACTTTCCAAAGAAACGTTTAATTTTTTTGAACGATTTAATATAAAAATAGATTTTCTTAGACAAAATCCAAACACCTGGCCTCAAAATAATAACTTCCAAGAAGGATTGAAAATTGTCAAAACATTAAAAGTAGTAAATGATATGGCTGAGCGTGGTATTAAATTAATAACTGACTTCAACGACCTTCTGACAAAAGATGAAGAACAAAAACAATATGTCCTGCAAGTTGTAAGCAAATGCCGAGCATTGTATCCCGACGTTTCAAAAAGTACTTTAACAAAAGCTCTAGAATAAATTGGATAACTATGTAATATTAGCGAATATATCCCTGATTTTTATATATTAAAATAAAAATGTTCTTGAATTTAACTGTATTACTTGTGTTTTTTATTACATTTCTACTTTAAACTCAAAAATATACCAAAAAAAATTAAAAATTTATCACATAATAACATAATATATGAAGTATGCTCCTGGTGGCACCAGGTCTCGTTTTCGGAGCTAAAGGCTGCCGTAACTCGGTTTGACTCAGAGTTACAACAATTTTGTTCATAACAATTTTGTTCATAACAATTTTGAAGAACAAAATAAGCTATCTTTTGTGATATCGTGCGTGTTTTTATTATTTACCGTTCTCGAGTTATGGCTCAATACGTCAACTTTTTGGCCAAAAAATTCACTTTTTTCAAATTTTGAGCGACGAGCGGCACGTGTTAACGTCCTTTAATCGGGCTCAAATTTTGGCTATCCCAATATCTGGAAAGGAGATTTGTTTTGTGGGGTTAAGACGAACAAGATTCCGACATTGATTTTTTGCGGTCACTCTAATATACATGCTAAATCCTCTACCATACACTGGTACAAAACTTAAGTCCTTTGAACATACACGCAAAGAAAAAACATGGTTACTACATGGTCACGGCAATAATAATATGTTCTCCGCAATAAAAGTATGTTCGTCGCAACCATAGCATTGTTAACTGAATTTAGTTTTGACAGTAGTATAATTGCTGCAATATTAATATTGTTGAAATGTAACAATGGTATTATTGCCAAATTTAAAAATGAAAATATGGTTATAGCGACAATATAAATATGGTTGGTGCGACAAAAGTATTGTGTTTTGCGTTTGATATGATTACGGCAATCATACTGTATAATTGAAATTTTTCTTCATTTAAATATGCTTTTTAGAACGGATCTAATGCAATAATAGTACTTTTTTTTATCGAAATTAAAAATTTTTAAACAAGCTGCTTTGGCTTTGTTTAACTGAAATATTGTTGTACCACGACCATGTATTGTTGTACCACAACCATATACCTAACAATAGTGTTATCCTCTTCGAATATTGTCACCGCAACCATACTTTTTTTCTGCGTGTATCAGCTCAATTTGTCTGCTTCGTCCAATGTTGAACATTCCTCATTATTGCTAATTTTGTGGGTGGGTGTTCGTTCATTTTGTCAGAATGAATAAATATTAAATATCTCTGTATATAAAATATTAAATTTATTTTATTGCAGATTGATTTTAGAAGTACATATAATTGGAGGAAATTAAAGGAATCTAATCGCTCAATCTTATTATTAGAGTACTTTCATTGTACTCATAATCATCGTTTGAACTGAACGAGTATGCACTGAATTTTAATTCAACACACGCACGAGTTATAGAACAAAGGGAAGTTATGTTGATCAGAAGGATATAACAGTACTGCCAGTTATTTTTTTTTTTTGAAAAATCGTCAAATTTGAGAAAAAAAATGTTTATAAAGAAATCGTCAAACAGTCGGCATGCTATAAAAATTTAAAACAAAATTGTAACAAAGTTTTTCCGATAGTTTGAAACAAGTATGCATAATTTACCTAAAGTTTATGATTTAAGGTAAAAATCTTGTTTAACAAATCTTGTTTAAAAAAAAGAACCTTAAACTATTATCAATACTTTAGCTACTTAAACGAATACGTTTGACATTTGCTAAAGACTTGATCAAAATTTTATGTACTCTGTTATTTTAGTTATAAGAATAATTAGTTGACAATTTTTAAACCGTATTTTTTTTAAATTTTTTTAAAATTTAGAAGTAATCATTAGAGATGTAATGATGGACACTCTATCTCAAAATAAAAGTGAACCAAAAATCGTCATTTGGCAAGTTTTCACAAAATATCGTTAAATTATGAAAATCGTCACTTCTGGCATCACTGGGAGACAGGAACACAGACAAAAGCAGAACGCTGCATTCTCAATTTTGACTTGCCCACCTACTTCTAACAATAGTAGCATATCATAATTTATTTAAAATAACAACGCTTTTTTACTTTCCACCATGAATTGCTCTCCAGTAAGGCATTGACAGTATTGAAAAAAGTGGTTATTAGAGGTGGGTCCATGGTTGAAAGGACCATTGGACTTGGCCTAAAATTTTGCCAAATCGTAAATTTATTGTCATTCAGATTTTTAAGGAATTTTGACTGTTTTTGAGTACAGTCAATTGTTGAAGGGTTTCATTAAAAGGTCACTATGTCCCGTAGATCCGGACCTGTAATGTATACAAATCTTAGACGTTAGTGTACTTTTAGATTATAAGGACAATTCCTTAGTTTTTTGAATATTCATATGTAGAGCACTTGCTTGTACCGAGTATCACGACCCCTGTACCAATGCAAGGTTAATTTAAAAGAAAACCGTTTTTTTCAACCATTGTGTCTAGTTTTCGACACGCCGATAGAATATACCGGCAACTTTTTGAATGATTTAGTCAATATTTTTAGTTCCCTTTTTTAATTGACGTGACATTTTTTTGTTCCAGTCTGTAGGTCACCGCTACTTCTCTTTTCGTTCGAGTATTTTAATAATTTCATGCGATTCGAAGACTGAGGTTTAGGTAGTACACGACATTGTATTACTGCATCTGAAGACATTTGTACCATTTGCGGTAACTGCTTGGTCGACCTTATTTTCGAAGAAGTACGGCCCGATGCAGCAATTCTGCTCAGTAACGAATCCGCTGAGGTGAAAGTGTGCCTCGTCGCTGAAGATGATTTTGACCACGCTTGAATGGTCAGTAGGCTCAAAATTCGCATCAGTGATGTTTGTGAGATGTTCAATTGTTGAACACGATGACGAGTCGAGGTTGACGGCTCTTCTGCCACACTACGAGGGCGACCGCAAAAGTAACTGGCCTAACATAAAAAGAGCCGTTTTTTTGGAATTATTATTATTTATTTTTCAACATAATCTCCTTCCAACTCAATACACTTCATCAAAA
The DNA here is from genome assembly GCA_963513945.1 of Hydrotaea diabolus. Classification (NCBI taxonomy): domain Eukaryota; kingdom Metazoa; phylum Arthropoda; class Insecta; order Diptera; family Muscidae; genus Hydrotaea; species Hydrotaea diabolus. Next base: position 2,112,803 of record OY740716.1, read on the forward strand.
GTTTTCAAGTTTTTTAATTCCATCAGAAAAATAAGATTTTTCATGGGCAATTGTGTGAAGAAAACTTGAAAAGTAAGGTTTACAACAGTAGTTCTCATTCGTTTGTGGAGAGCCTGGCCTTATAGAGTTCGGTTTTACTTTCAACAATTGCAGCAAGGCTTTCTGAAGAGGGTTGTCACGGACCCGAAATCATGATAAAAGTAGTGTGCAGCCACGAAAATCAATGTCACTTTGCCATTTTGTTTAAAACTTGTCTTCTATTTAAATATTGAGCCGGTTTAATCCCTGTTCAAATTTTCAAGACCTTCAAAATATGCCTCAGTTTCAGCAATAACCTCGCTATTGGACGAAAATTTTTTGCCACCGAGATTTTTTTTTAAATTTGGAAACAATAAATAATCAGAAGGAGCTAAATCTGGACTACTCGTATATGGTGGATGCGGAGCAATTTCAAATCGTAATTCGGCCTGTTTTTGTTGAGTTAAAATGCAGTGTGTGAAGGAGCATTATCTTGATGAAAAAGAACTTTTTTTTTTCTAAATGCGGTCGTTTTATCTTGATTTCTTCACTCAACCGATAATATTCATTATTTATAGTTTTTCCTTTCTCAAGATAATCATTCCCAAAATACTGTGGCCATTACTATTCCTGCTGACTTAACAGTTTTCTCCTTCTTGTTTTGACTGTTCTTTGCATTCTAGGATGTAGTGATGGATCCATGTTTTATCAACAGTTATGAATCGGCGCATAAACTCTACTGGATTACTCTGATAAATCGCTAAAAGCTCCTCGGAATTGGTCAAACGGACGATTTTTTGGGGCAAAGTCAACAAACACGGCACATATCTTGCGGATAGCTTTTTCATGTGGAGTTCATCATGTAAAATACTCCAAACTTGTCTTTCGTGTATTTTAACAATATCAGCAAGTTCTCTGAGCTTTATTCGTCTATCTTTAGTCACTTCATTAAATATTTTTCTAATGTTTTCAATAGTAGTAGCAGTTTTCGGTCTTCCAGCGCGTTGTTCATCTTCCGTACTTAAACGACCCATTTTAAATTGTTGAACCCAGGATTTCACGGTGGAGTATGATGGTGCATTATCACCATGAACAGAATCCAATTCATCTTTGATTAATTGTGGCGTATAACCTTTTATATAAAAGTGTTTAATTACCGCACGAAACTCTTTATTTTCCATTTTTCAACAATTATAAAACTTGTTTACTTCAATCACCTGTAACAAAGAAAATAATCATTAAATATTTCGGAAATTTTGACAGATGGCTTATGAAAGATTGCTTTTATAAAACAAAAAAACAAAAAAGTTGCTAGGAAAATAGAAAGTGCGCCAGGACAGTTAGTTTTGCGATCGCCCTCGTATAACGATTGTTGACACATTTGGTCGATTATGCTGGCCCAAAAAATCACTAAATACACGAAATGTATTTTGATTTGAAAGCCCATTTTCGTGAAAAGGCACCAACAATCCTAACAAGCTGCTCAATTGTGTACCTCCTTATGGTTGAATTTTTCAAACACTGAAACAAAGAAATGTCAAATTAAGCTGGACAAAGAACTTGACGTAAAGGTGTGACTCGCAATTAACATCGTGCATTATGGTTGGACTACCCTATTGAAATAAGACGGATTTTTTGGTGACTCACTCTATGCACGCAAAGAAAAGATATAGTGACACTATCGCAACAATAATATGTTCTCTACAATAAAAGCATGTTCGTCGCAACCATAGTATTGTTTTTGTGAATTTTATTTTGTCAACAGTATGATTGCGACAATATTACTATTGTTGAAATGTAACAATAGTATTATTGCCAATTTTAGAAATGTATATAAATGTATTGTTGTTTAAAATTTACGTTAACAATAATATGATTAAGGCAATCATACAGTATGGTTGCGACTATGAACATAACAAAACAGGTTTTATAGAGCATACATGTATGTGTGTGCGTATGTTTTTTTTGATAGACAAAAAAACACATACACGCAGAAAAAAAGTATTGCTGGGGTAACAATATTCGAAGAGCATCATACTATTGTTGGTTTTATGGTTGTGGCACAACAATATTATGATCATCCCAACAATAGTATGGTTGTGTGTGAACCAACCACAACAATAGTATGGCTCACACACAACCATACTATGATCCCCATAACAGTATTATGGCCCTCACAACAATAGAATTATTCACACACAACCATACTATGATCCCCACAACCATATTATTATTTTTATTAAAAATTAATTACGATTTTTTATTGTTAACATAAAACCCATGAAACAATACTTTTGTCCCACAACCATATTTATATTGTTGCTACAACCATGTTTTCATTTTTTAATTTGGCAACGATGCTATTGTTACATTTCAACAATATTAATAGTGCAACAATTACTATTGTCAAAATTAAATTCAAAAAACAATACTAAGGTTGCGACAACCATACTTTTATTGCAGAGAACATACTATTGTTGCCGTGACCACACGGCAACCATGTTTATATGGTTGCTACAACCATATTTTCATTTCATAATTTGGCAATAATACTATTGTTACATTTCAACAATATTAATATTGCCGCAATCATACTGTTGATAAAATGAAATTCAAAAAACAATACTATGGTTGTGACGAACATGTTTTTATTGTAGAGAATATATTATTGTTGCGGTGACCATATAGTAACCATATCTTTTTTCTGCGTGTGGTTTAATCACATTCGTTTCTTGGGGTCTACGGATGGTGAAGTAGTATTCACCCCTGCTGGGAACTAAAAGTATTTTCGACTGCCGTTGGAATATGTGTTTTTGCTTTTTGAATGAACAGTTCAATAGAAACATGGCCTCAATTCTGGCTATTAACTTATTGTAATGCATATTAATATAACTTGCTTGATAAAAATGTCTATTTTTAAAATAACAATATTACCCAATCCTAATAAATAATTTTGGGGATCATAGTATGGTTGAGTGAATTATACTATGGTTGTAGGGATAATAGCATGGTTGCGTGTGGATCATACTATGGTTGTATGAGAAAAATACTATGGTTGTATGAGAAAAATACTATGGTTGTAAGGATCATAATATGGTTGTGGAGATAATTATAGATTGAGTGTAAATCATACTATGATTGCGTGAATCATAGTATGGTTAAGTGTGAATCAGACCATTGTTGTGGGGATCATACTATGGTTGCATGAGAAACATACTATGGCTGTGACGATCATAATATGGTTGTGAAGATAATAGTATGTTTACGTGTGAATCATGCTTTTGTTGTGAGGATCATAGTATGGTTGTAGAGATCATAGTATGGTTAAGTTTGAATCATACTATGTTTGTGGGGATCATAGTATGGTTATGTGTGAATCATACTATTGTTGTTGAGAATCATAATATTGTTATGCTACAACCATATACCCAACAATAGTATGATCCTCTTCGAATATTGTCACCCCAACCATACGTTTTTTCTGCGTGTGATACTTGTAACCGTTGTAATCTGAATACAATTCGTTAGCAGTTGTGTGATAAGAAATTATCGGAATATTTCTTTTTTCAATCTAGTTACAGACATTCATGAAGGTATTGCGGCACATTTAAGATTATGCCGATTGGAAGTTCTTGTACTTGGAACAAACCATTTTTCTTTTGTGACAATAAATAATTGTTTGTATGTCCACAGAGAGCGTGCTTTTTATATTTTAATGTTACCCAAAAATTTATTTAAGTTTCAGGCACACCGAAGTATTTTTTTATTACGCTGCGCATTTTTTAAGTTCCGGCAGTCTAAAAACCATTGAAATAGAAGTTCATAATTTACAAAAATGCGTGGCAGGGACTTTCTATGCCGACACTGCAATATCATTAACTTTTTAAATGTTGTCGACATATATTTCAGTGGATTTTAGACTACCGGAAGTTAAGAAAAACGCAGCGTAACAAAATAAAGCTTCAGTGTGGCCGGGCCTTTAAGCGTTATATTTGTTCGGTACTGTTGACTTAAAGGAATTTGTGTAATAAAAATATTGATTGCAGACCAAAATGAACAAACAGAAGCTGCTGAGTTGCTGTAAATACTGCATCTAATATCATTAAGTAAAAAGGTTGTTAATATCTTATATGCCCCACGGTTTACCAAAAACTGAAACAAGTGCACTTTCTTAACAGGTAATCGTAGTCCCACAACGGAAATTTAGATATTTAAAAGGTAATAACTTAAGGACTACTAATTTTTTTATTTCATTTTTGCAAAAATATAATAAAAAATAGAAGGAGCATCCCTTCGATTTCCATGTTTTTTCTCCAAAATTAGCCCAATTTGATTACTTTACATTGCAGGAAAGGAATTTTTGGGATCTTGCGTAAATGCAAAATTATAGAAGAAAATTTATGTTGGCAGTTTTAACTTAATTGTTATTTTTATGGATTGGTTTCATTTTGACGTAGACACCAATTGAACATATTTAACAGTAAGCTGAAGAAAAAATACGGTAGACGGTTTAACTTGATCAGCATAAAACTTCCACATTTTAGTTTGAAAATAACGAAATATTAAATATTATAAATTAGCAAATGCCCTCGAAGAATTTGTTCTAAATTTCCGTATTTATGTTATATTTCATATTTTTCTGCATTATTAAGTAAACACATTGAGCTCATTTTTCGTTTTAAAAAATTGGAATTCGAAGGGGGCAACAGCGTCCTCCACTGACTCGGATAAATACCAATTACAATGTCTGACATCAATTGCGATCTGTAGTTTGATTGCAAAGCGGATAAGCTGAGTCGATCGGCCAGGAAGGTTTCGCAATTAAAACAAGTTATAACACCCTAATATAGTAAACCGATCTATATGGCTCACCCTCTTGGATTCTTGCATATATAAATACATAAGAATTCTCGCATCTTTACGAAATTTGACAACGAAAGGATTAAAAATGTGAATTCAAAATCAAAACGAAATATAGCTTGTAGAGCGGCTAAGCCTTAAATCGGGGACCTTTGTTGTGTGGTTAGGATGCAATTTAATTGACTCGGATAGTCCATTTAGTGGTTAACAATCCGACGGTTTGTCGCTGTCAAATATCAGGCGTCGAAAGTGTATTTTTTTAGTAAAAGGTCGTCCATTTACGAAAACGAAGCGTTTAACAACCGAAGAACACATAAAACTTGCTATAAAAATGTCAAATAACCAATGTGGCCAAGTTTGATTCACCATTCAATTTCTAGTTTTAACGAAAAATGGATAACCCTTTACCAGGGTAATTTAAAAATCGCATGGCTTTGAACTAGGTTAAATTTGTGCAAAATCGGATGTAACGTTTAACATGTCGAGCGGCATAACCTCAAATCCGAAGAAACCACTGCATTGGGGCTACAGCTATGTACTTATATATGGATTGATATGATGATGCCTCTTGGACCAGTAGCAGTCTATCGTAAATTTGCTTTCAGCCACAGGATCTTAAATAATCGGAAGGAACCTTTAGTGGAGTCTGTTTAAACCATTGTTTCTTATTGGTCCCTCATAACGTTCTATGCGAATTTGAGGAATATATTGCATCTATAGCTGAAGGTTCTGAAACCGGGAAGGTTCATTCATTATTTTGCAAAATATATATTTTTTGCATTCTGTGGCCCAAAATCCGACCTCAAATAAACATTGAGTAGGCAAAGATGGTTCCTTTTCTCGTAAAGTAGTCGAACTAAGTTGCCTCTTAAAACAGGAATTGTGGCTGCGTTCTAATGATAGAGTAGGAGACTGTGACCAATTGTATGTTCTAGTAAGCTATGTTTAGATATTTTTGTATAAATATTTCTATTCCGAACGAAGAGCTTTTAACAGTGTTGCCACTTTGTGTGTAATTATATACTGCTTAGTGTGTACTTAGTGTCGCTTCATGCGTAGGCAGTGTACAATTAATTGGCGTGTCCAAACAAAATTCGTAAAATTGCTTCACAACCTATAAAACATTGCAGTAAAACACCGTCCATGCGAGACGAATTTATATGCCAAACAAATCCAACAACTCGATTGCTAACCAGGTAATTTTCCCAGTTTTATAAACTGACTCACAGGTCTCTTAATACTGACGAGTAATTATGTATGTAAGCCAATTTTAGAACAACAATCATTAGGGATATGGTAGTTACCTGACATCTTGAGAGTTGGTAATTAGACCTGAAACAATTTAGAAACCCCTTGCCAAATAGTTAGGGCTAAATCCGCATTAATAATTTTTTGTTCACTATGTTATTTTTATGTTTTGATTGCTGACAACATTGGCTTTAATTATATGTATATTAGATTGGCTCACGCTCCGAGCAACAAACACTTATTTTCAAAATAATTTTGTTCCAGATAAACTAACGGCATTTCAAATGAAGCAATAAGGTTGTGTGAAGAATACAAATCTTATTTGGTATAAACGAATACACATCGCCATCACAGATCTGTCATCAGCTGTAAAAAAGTACACCTGTCCAAGCAAGCCCCATTTCCAACAGTTGTTACATACCTCTCCCGGAAAATCCCGATAAATGTTTATTCCTGGTTTCCCAGGAAATTCATTACTTACAATAACCACACTCATAACCTTACCAAGTAAAATTCGATAGTGCCAATGTAAAAAAATTTATAAAAAAGTTCTTGTTGGGTAAAAAATTTTAGAAGCTTCAAAGAAGCGAATCCAAGAATGAAATGACAAGCGACTTTACTCAAGTACATATCTTAAAGATTCAATCATATTTGATCACAATAATCAGCCTTATTACGGTTGTCGAAGACGTAGTCGAATGTCGATTTTTTTGGAAAACGGTACTACGGTTGTCAAAAATGCACAATCTGTTACAATTTTCGTAACACAGAAGACGAAAACGACTGTCAATGTTGGCTAAAACAGTCGATCAATTTTTTTCATACGACTAGAGACGTCGCCGCATTCAATTGACAACAATTGTTAGCCGTTGGTTTCATCCGCTAAAGCGCCGTTAACTAATTTGAAATTTAACACATTTTTTTGACATTTTATATTCGACAATAAATAAATATAACAAAATTGTATAAAATAAATTATTTATCTATTTTCAACATTGGGTAAATTTGCGGTATTTTACCAAAAAACATTTATCTGATGTCGACCGCTGATATAAAGTTTATGTCGCCGTCACTTGTTTTGTGTCAGTTGTCGCCGTAAAAATGAACAAGCAGGCGTCGTTTTCTGAATATATTCACATTTGTTTACAAAGATGAGCTGCAAAATGTATGTACATATTTGTTTTTTTGTGAGAAAATTAATTTAATTAATTATTTATTTATTCCAGGAATAAAATAACCACGCAACAACAGTTTTCAAAAATGGTGGAATTGTTGGAGGCAAATCCAAGCCTTGCGCGTGCGTACCACAGCGGCCTACATAAAGTAAATTTCAATGTTGCCTTTGGCGGACAATTATGTAAAAAGTAAACATTGTTTTGACAGTAAAGCACATCTTTTACTTTTCAATCTATTACAAAATCACAAGAGTCGAAAAAGTTACGTAATACCAAAAATAATCGAAATCGACAACGACTTCGACTGCTCTCGATTTTCGTCTTCGACAACCGTAATAAGGCTGAATAACAGTTTGTTTCAAGACGCTTCAAAACAAAATGTGCTGGCGTACGTGACAGCAGTGCAGAATTGGAGATAGATCATTTGGGGATATGTAAAGTTATGTTACACAGAATAAAAATCGATTGCCTCATTCAGTAAAAAAGGAAACGTCACCTATTTATTTAACGATCTTTAGACAACAAAGCCAACATCAGTGGAACGCGAATAAATATTTCCCACCACTTGGCAGTTTGAAATAAAATTAGAAACAGATCATCATCTGATGAAATTCTATTCAGCTCTAAAAACATATTTTTGAAATGCAATTAATTCAATTTTACTATGCAACTTAAGGAATTATTATTCACTATGAAACGTTTTTGTTATAATTTTGTTTCAACTGTTGTATAGTATATATACTTAGTAGGGACATAAATACTGAACATACCATGTTAATGTCATATGGGGTTTGAAAGCTAATCTCAATAGCGTTAGTCTGTAACGGGATTTTAAAATTGTTTCAACTTTCATCATGGAGTGGTCAGATAATGAGAACCGTATCGCTGTAATAGCGCTTTTCAAACGCTCCGGCCACTAGGGACTAGCCGCATGTTCGTCTACCGATGCATAAAACTGTTTGAGGAGACTGGAGATGTAAAAGACCGCCACTGGTCGGGCCGCCCACGCTCTGTTCGAACACCGCATGCCATTAAAGCCGTTAAATCAAGATTGCGCAGAAATCCTCTCCGAAAACAGAAAATCATGGCCCGTGAGATGAATATCACGCAAAAGTCCATGAGTTGAATCATTAAAAAAGACTTGGGACTTGGGGCTTTCAAACGATGTACCGGACATTTATTGACTGCAGCTTTAAAAAAATAGTGTTGAAAAATGCAAACGTCTTTTGGTGAAGCACGCTGATAACTTCACAGAAAAATTTGTTCACCGATGAAAAAATTTTTACCGTTCAGGAAAAATTTAACAAGCAAAATGATCGAGTGTATGCGCGATCATCTAAGGAAGCATCTGAACTGATCCCAAGAAAGGGGAAGAAAAGGGTCATCACCCAGCTTCAGTCATGGTTTGGTGGGGTGTCTCTTACGATGGGGCCTTTGACCTGTATTTCTGCGAACAAGGAGTCAAACCATCGGCCAAAGTTTACCAAGAAACCATTATGGAAGCTGTTGTGAAGGCTCTTAACAATGCCCTGTTCCATAACGAGGTATGGACTTTCCAGCAGGATTCTGCGCCGGCCCATAAGGCTAATACGTCCCAGGCCTGGCTTCGAAACAATTTGCCAGCGTTCATTTTCTCTGAAGAATGACCCTCAGGCAGTTTAGATTTGAACCCATTGGATTAAAAATTTTGGTCGGTTTTAGAGGACAAGGTTTGTCACAAAAGATACCCCAACATTAGATCTCTTGAGACTGCTTTGGTTCGAGCTGTGGTCAAATTTCCAATGGACGAGGTTCGTGGAGCTATTGACGATTGGCCAGTGCGACTTAAGGCGTGTGTAAAGGCAAGAAGCGGACATTTCGAATAAGTAGATTCTTTTTTGGATGCAATATACATCAATAAATATATTAAAAAACATTCAGTACTTTTTATTTTACAGCATAAAACGTGTGTAACAGTATTTAAAACACAGTATATTGAGCGGTTCATTTTTGAACATAATTCGGTTAAACATATCCAAAGCAGGTTATTTAAAGAATTTTAATTTATATATAAAAAGTACTTTAATTGCATAAGATTCCAAACAATAACATTTTTCTGAAAACCATATTTAAATTAAGAAAAAATAAAATTATACATAAAAAGCAAAAAACAATACTTTTGTCGCGCCAACCATATTTATATTGTTGCTACAACCATATTTTACTTTTGAAATTTGGCAGTAATACTATTGTTACATTTCAACAATACTAATATTGCCGATATCATACTATTGTCAAAATGAAATTGAAAAACAATACTTTTGTTGCGACAAACATTGCAGAGAACATATTATTGTTGTCGCCACCATATAGTAACCATATCTTTTTTCTGCGTGTGTACATTCCTCATAATTAATATCGTTTATTTTACTTTTGTGTTAATCCAGGAAATTTAACATTGTCGGTTTAAAATTTAAACAAACTCCGGAAAGAGAGAAACTTAAAATCCATCATATATTTTCAACAAGCGAAACAAACTAACAAATTTCGATTTTCGTTGTATACAAAACGACGGAAAATGTATACACGTCATGATGGTTAAAAAACATGTTGCTACTTTCCTTGTCAAAGGTTGGAGGCTCAATATTTTATTAAGGTTGCTGTGAATCGCAATTCAAGATTTGGTTCGGCCGAACTTATAGAGGTTTTAGCCTGCCAAATTTGTTTAGATCTCCTTTTAGTAGGTCTCCTTTTTTAGACGGTATAAACGTAACGTCCAGAGTATATATTTCCAGGGTATATATACTGCCTAAAAAATTTTCCTTTCAATAAAATTTTTGCCAATTTGTGTCATAGGGAAAAAGTTTTTCACGAACAATTATTAGCGAGCTCGGTTATTCCACGTTTATACAAACTCCAAATTTTCAATGCAAACGCTTTCTGATGCATAAAGTCAATCAGTTCATGCGTACAAAGAAATTTTAAATTGTTTGCAAAGTATTTAAGTTATAGCCAATCAAACAATCCTTATATTTGACTAATTGTCCTTTTGCGAAACATTAGAAGAACAAAAAAATCTAAAATATGCCGGCAACTTTCTGATCAAGGCTTCTCACAGACCAACGCTATTTTGTCGCAAGAGTCGTATCGTTCCATATTTGAGTGAAAGAGGCAGCATGACTGTCTAATGAACGAGACACAAATATCGTTTTTGTTTGTGAACTGCTTAAAAGAATATTTCCTGTACCAATACAAAATTTTATAGCAAAATGCGTAAGCCATTCTTGTAAATAAGCTTAATTATTTGCAAAATTTCGTTCCTTAATGGGATCCACTTTAATGTACATATTTCACTTCGCGTGTGCTTTCGTACACTACGTGTCACAGTGTTTCTTCTCTACCAAATACTGTTAAGTTATAAAATAGTTAACCACCGATACAATAAAATATCTTAAGTAGTTTTTCGTTTACAACACCTTGAACTATTGACTTGGACCAAGGGAACATGAGATCCTAAAATTAGATATTTTTGTCAAAACAGGAAACCATTAAAAATATTGACATACATCGACTCAAATAAAAGCAAAAGCGATTTCAATTTGTTCTTGCTTTTTGAATATAAGTATGAAATTGTTGGTAGGAACCATGGGATGGATGGTGAGTTGTTATACGCGGAATTGCATTTTAATAATGTGTTTGCTATTACTTACCACATTTTGTTTGGTTTGGTGCCACAGTGCGATGCCGGTGCGTCGACTGCCAAAATTAATGTCTTAAGAGAGTGAGTAGTGGCCGGTGTTTGAAAAAATAAAGCAATAACGCAACTTGGGCAATTTTTCTATTTTTGATAGTTTCTGTTTTGCCGATACACTCTTTTTCTGCTCTCCCTCAGTTTACGGCGAAAGCTCTCAACGGATGATTAGCCACATTTGCCGGCATTTCAGCTGTTCAGTTGATATCGCAATTCCCCCTTGGAAGCAACAGGTCAGTTTTTTTCTCCCATAGTACGTGGTAATTTTCAGAAATGATTAAAAAAATATAAAAACAATTCAGCAAATCTGTGACTGTAAAGCAAAACAACTTAATTCACAAAAAAAAATTAAATACCAAAGACGTTGAATCCAAAAATGTTGGGTGCAGCGCAGAAAAGGTTTGCTTCAAAACATTTAGAGCCTCTTTAAATTGTACTCGAATAATATTTTGTTGTTGACCTTTTGAAACAATACTATGATAGCACTCTTTTGTATGCAACCAACGTATTGAGAACTGACAATAGCTTCTAATTAATCTTGAGTGTTTTTTTTGCAAAGAGGTTCAAGATAAAGGCAAAAACTGCTTCTTACAATGTACGTATGTATGTATATATGTTTATATGTACATATATACAGTGTATGTATAGTATATAGAGTATTCGTCGCCTTAACTTGTTATTGAGAATGTTCGCGGAAATATTCTCTTTCAGTCCAATTGGGAAGAATGTAACATTCATTGTTCAGTCTGACTGCGAATCATTTTAGAACACTACGTAATGGGTTAGTGAAAGTGTGAGTGGCGCTTCAAAAACAATTTCATCCAACTGAGAGTGTTTGGCGGCGCGCGTACTTTTGCATAGGATCACTTTACTCTTAATGTGATTGTGCCAATTGTAGAGTACAACTGCACTCTATGTGCATTCATCGCGAAGGGGTGACGGCGGGCTGTGTCATTTGGTGCGAGGGGCATGTTAGCGCTGCGTATGTGCGGCAACTCCTCTGCGATTATTGTTTGTTTGTTTAGTGTTTATTCGTTTTATTTTTTACGAATTACGAGAAACTAACAAAGCTTTTGTTGTTTTATTTTGTTTTTTTTTTTATAGAAATGTCATTATATTTTGGAAAACTTGTAACTGTTTAACTTGACAGAGAGTCGAACATCATTCAGTTTTCAAGCGATCGTGGCTGGAACAAGTCTCCAGTCGGTAGCATTTCCGCGAGCAAACGCATCAAATTCATCGCTTTCGAAGTGAAGGCAAGCAGACTCTGGCGAAACAGGCAATTAGTAGTACTAGAGGAAAAGTCAAGATGACTACAGCCACTTTTAAGATAAACGGCATTCCGTATACAGGTGAGGGCAAATTTTATCAACAATCGACGGCACAAATTAAAATATTTAAATGTTTGTATGCCACTGCATATTAACGTATTACGTTTAGTTAATCTTTCGACACTGGCTCCCGATACAACCTTGAATACATTCATCAGGGACCATGCTCAGCTGACGGCCACGAAATTCATGTGCCTGGAGGGCGGATGTGGAGCCTGTGTGGTCTCGGTCAAGGGCAAGCATCCCGTCACTGGAAAACTTTTAACGTGGGCAGCCAACTCGGTAAGAGTATTTGTAGCTTTTTTTTTTAAACATCCGATATTCCGATATAACGTAAAGATGAAATTGAAACGCCTTAATATTATTGTAGTAAATAGTGAGACCGTGTCCATACGAGTACGATAGTAAATACATACATATGTGTAGAACTACTTTAAGCCCTTTCGAACGAAGAAACCTGCATATGCAATTTATTTTGCTTTCAAACAAAGTCAGAAAATGGAAAACAAAACAGTTTTATCAGGTGTTTATTGACTACAGCGAAACTTAAATGATTCTGAACCGGAATATGCGATTAATTTCTAAGGAGGTTAGAAACACACATTTTTTTAAAGTGCGTGATAAACCTTACGCTTAAAAGGATGTATGAACTCCAAAAATAAGAATTTAATTTGTTTCCTATTCTTCGAACTATTTTTGATAAATTTCTGGTTAGGTTCGAGTATTAGCTTTTAAAATCCTTAAATTTTTTTCATACAAATTTAGTATGTTATTTTTATTGAAAACTACTCGTATATACTACACATCTGTGCATATGTGACGCGCAAAATAGAAAGGGACCTAAGGGTAAAAACCAGTTTTGTTCAGGAGAGCCATTTTAAAGATTTAAATACGTGTATCTTTGGTGTACCATCACTTTCATAAAACGCGCATATCTCTGGGAGGGAACACTTTTGGAGCATGGGATCGGTCTCATTCGATGCTCAGATGTTGTCCACATAAATAAAAAGTGAAAATTGATTTTTTTTTACCCTTAGGTCCCTTTCTCTATGCGCTGTCACATATATTGATTTAAATCTATATTAATGAAATTCCAATGTCTAGATTAGATTAAACCCAGTTAGTTGGGTGAGAGCAAATAAACATTACTTAGAGTTTTATAGCTTACTCCTAAAGTCGACGGACATTTACAAGTTAGAAACCCGCCGCTTTAAATTTGTGAGGTGTTTGTACCCGGAATTGAAACTGGGTTATATTGTATGATAGTGATGCACACTAACCAGCACTATAAGGCGGTTCGTTCCAACTTATCAAATAAATGACAGCAATATAATGCCTCAGGTCAAAAAGAAAACAATTTGTTCTTGCTCTATTCTAACCTAGAGAGCTCTATTCTAACAAAAGTGTCCATTTTTACATCCTAGCGAGAAGAAATCAAAAATAGTACTAGTTAAGTTTTGGGTTATCCTTAATTCATTCTTCTATAAATATCTCTAAACCAAGTCACTGTATATTACTAAGGGTAACTAATGTAAACTTTTAAATAGCTTGAAATGCGGGAAATCGTTTTATAAATTTCCTTTTTATTTTTAAAATTAGCTAATGACATTCTTACTTGGGCTCTAAAAACAAATGGTTAACCGTTCCTAATCTATATTTTGTATTACTACTAGAGTTTGAATTCGATGATTTTTCTGATTCCTGGCAATCAAAAATGAAAAATTCACGTTGCAACAGAGTTTTAAAAAAGTTCATTGTAGCTTATTATAATCACATGGTAAAAATTGGGATACTGGCGCAAACAATTTCACAAGTTTTGCTAGAATCTATTTTCACTCTGAGATAGAGTGGGCAAAGTAAGGATTGTAGTTCCATTTGAACGCTGGCAAATTTCTCAAAACTAGAATAAAGCTCTGGTTGAAGTATAGTTTATGGGGAATACAAATTGATACAGAAAAAACGAAAATCAAAATTTTTCACGATTAAAAACTTTAATCAAATGACTGGTGGTAGTGAAATACATATGTTGAGATAAAGCTTTGAGTCTTGAGTCTGTTGATAAGGCCTGTCCGTTATTGAAGGTATTTAACACCTACCGAAGGCCTGGCAATCAAAATGCATTTTTATTAGGGCAATTATGGGTATATGATCCCCTATTCAACTGATTTTTTTTTTAATTTTTAATTTAATTTATTTTGGTGACTAAGAATGGCGTTGCATGATTTTAAACACTCTCCAGCATCGAAATATTTACTGGCGAGCGTATGAAATATATACGAGTATATATTAGTGATCGTCATAAAATGCTAAGAAGTTAAAAAAGAGCCAGAGTCTTCAAACTTACCGAATCAATTCCTTATAGTTGGTTAGTATTGAAAACAATGCAAATCGGGCAAAAAGGAAAAAAAGTTCCCCTTTGAAAGACTAAATTGTGTTCTATGAAATTGCCAAATTAACTTTTATGTCAAGTTTGTTTTGGAAGAAGCAGTAATAGTTAAAATGCTAAGAAGATCAAAAAGACCCAGAGTCTTCAAACTTACCGAATCCATTCCTTATAGTTGGTTAGTATTGAAAATAAAGCAAATCGGGCAAAAAGGAAAAAAGTTCCCCTTTGAAGGACTAAAACAAGTCCAGATCAATTGTGTTCTATGAAATTGCCAAATTAACTTTTATGTCAAGTTTGTTTTGGAAGAAGCAGTTATAGATTTTTTAACCTTCTCCAAAGACTGACCTGGACGTATGGCTATCCAGGAACGGTGAAATATATGTATTTCCTATATTTCATTAATCCAATTGAGAATTCGGACTATGTAGACCCAATGGGCCCAAAAATCGGCCTCCCTGTACTCTGCCTCTATTCAAAATCTATAAAATATCGCCCGGAATCAGAATATCACATTAATTTTACGATTCACAGAAATTTAAGGACTAAAACCATGAGGGTATGGCGCCGAAAACTTGGTCCCTCGATCTTTGACATATGTGTACTCAGAAATAATAGATTTTTACAAAGATTCTGAATATGACATTAATATGAATTGGAGGCCTTGAACCATTGGCGTTGTCTTTAAGCCCTGCAGCCTAAAAATTATCCCCTCATGTTTGGGGCATATGGGTATCAAGCAACAGTGAAATTTTATAACAAATCCAAATTTATGATTTGTGTCAACTTGGAACTCAAACGGCCTGTATAGGGGCTGAAAAATCGGCCCTCTTGAACTATGGACATTAAAAAACATAAAATTTCGCCACGGATCAAAATTTTATATTAGCTTTACGAATCAATTAATTTTAAGTTTTTACACCCATGGGTGCCTAGGGTGCCGAATATTTGAACATATACTTATGGGTACTCAGAAACAATAGAATTTTGCAAATAATCCGGCTAACTAGGAGACCTGTCCTATGGGCGTGATCTCTGTGCTCTGGTGCCAAAAAACCGTATATAGGGGCATCCAAAAAAAGTGTAATATCTCACAACTTAAAATTTGTGTTTAAGATTTGTGCCAATTTTGCACTCGGACTTGCTCTTAGAGGTCCTCAAACAACAATTTTCGTTACGAATCCGAAAAAAATTTAAAAAAATTGTACGATTCGACTATATTTAAGGTCTTGGTCCATAGGTCAAAGGGGCTAATAGTGCCGAGAATGAGGTACCTTCGAACATCGACATACGATTACTTAGAAACAGTAGAAGTTCCTTACAAATATTAATGTGCTTTAACTTTTTCTAAATTTAAGTCCAGAATCTACTGGCTCCCTAAAACCACCTCAATGGAAATGGAAATGGAAATATGGTTCTCCAAAATAATTAAATTCACGAATATGAACTGTTCAAAGGGCCCCAAAAATGTGGTTCTGTAAAACATGGACGCACCACCAATAACCAACTTGTTTTTAATAAAGTTCTTTATACTTATATAATCTCCATCAAACGATTTGTCATTATGGCTACAGCACCTCAAAATGATGAGCAAAGACCCAATAAAGTATAGGTATACATACTTATATTATGTCTGTTGAAAGCATGATAGAGGTGCCACGAATCAACTTAGGATGCTGAAATTTTGCATAATGGTAGCTTATGGTCATATGGGATTGTTAATGGGAGAAATCGGACAAGAAGGAAGGACTAACGGTACCTCGGGACCCTTTAGAGTGTTTTCTTATCCACATTTTGCTCGACGAAGTATTTTCAAAATAGGTAATAATGCTAAAACGGCCCAACCGGCCCTGAGCATGGGCCGAATGGAGCCAAAATGGGATCTTATTTTTTAAAAAGAGACCATGGGTTCTCAAGCAAAAGCAGATTCGTAACGAATCCAAATATGGATCTATTTTAAAGATTTGACTGAGATTATGTTGATAATGGCCAGACTCAGGTTCTCCAAAAAAGGGCCACATTTTTTTGTTATACTTTAATAGCGAAATCACATTGGGGCTTTTTCAATAATTATATTTTCAAAAGACACCTAACGTTTCACTTGCGATTGTATTTTATTCCAGTGTACCCGCGTTGAGTTTTTCGATCATTACTTGTTCGATAAATCACATTTATGCACGTTACTCTGGTGTCTATTGTACAAAGTTTAGAGCTCACGCAAGCCGTTTCATTCGGCTTATTGTTTTTTTTATTAGTTTTCAACTCGTTTTCGGCAAGTGACTGCAAATATTTTAGCACTTCGAAATCAAGACTGTATTTCATTTATTATATTAGTCACCAACAATCGAAATAGTAGTTAAGAAAAATAATTGTTTTCGCTTTAAAGCGAAATTTATGAAGATACATTAGGATGGGTTGGTAATAAAAATTCAAATATTATTTTAAGAAAATGTGGCAATTTAAAAAAAAATGCTTGTACACATTTTTATTTCGCCGTTCGGGCTCTACAGTTCTAAAGAGCAAAAACCCTCATGTAGGATACAGGGTAAAAAGTAGAGTTAATTTCGTTGCAGTCCTGTTTTGTTCGCCTGTCTTTCGATTTATCGATGAACGCCACCAAAACGAACGCATGTCGTCATGAATGTAGTAGGGATGGTTTCAAAAAGAGAGCAATTCGCCATGCAATTACTGAAAAAACTGCTTTTAAGCATCTTGAGGTGTTTGCATTCACCATTCGTAAGATCGGTTTTTTGGTTAATTAAATCTACAAGCCAGATTTTTTTGCTTTTCCATTTACATTACTTATTGGTGACAGAGAGTTCAGATAGCCCAATCTTTGAGGTAGGATCTTTGAGGTAGCCTCTGCTTTTAGACTATTGTTTTTTGAGAAAGAGTAACGTTCAGTGTGGATGATCCATGGGTTGCTATTGAAGCAACCACATTCTTTAAGTTTTAAATTGCCCTAATAATGTGTAACTTTTAATGTGATTTCTTTTGATTTCAGTGTCTTACTTTGCTCAATACATGCGGAGAGTGGGAAATTACCACCTGTGAGGGTATCGGCAACAAACGCGATGGTTACCATCCCATACAAAAGCGTATGGCTAAAATGAATGGCACCCAGTGCGGATTCTGCACTCCGGGTTTCGTGATGAACATGTATAGTTTGATGGAGTCCAAGGGTGGCAAAGTAAGCATGGCGGAAGTCGAGAATTCATTTGGAGGCAACATCTGTCGTTGTACTGGCTACAGGCCTATTTTGGATGCCATGAAATCCTTCGCTTCGGATAGTACCATACAAGTGCCCGAAGAATGCCAAGATATTGAGGACCTCTCCACCAAGACATGCCCCAAGAGTGGCCAGCCCTGCTCTGGCTTGTGCCACAAACCTCTACAGGCTCTAAGCTACGAAGATGGCAGTCAGTGGTATTGGCCCAAAGGACTAAACGATCTCTATGAGTTTCTCTCTAAGATCAACTCCAGCGAAGAGTACATGTTCGTAGCTGGCAACACTGCTCATGGCGTCTACCGACGTTCTGAGACCATAAAGCATTTCATCGACATCGGTGCAATAGCCGACCTAAAGAAGCACAATTTGGGCAAGGACAAATTGACGTTAGGTGCAAATCTCAGCCTCACTGAGACCATGGACATATTCGCTGAAGCGGCAAAACAACCCGGCTTTGAATACTGCCAACAACTCTGGCAGCATTTTGATCTGATTGCCAATGTACCAGTACGAAACGTAAGTATTCATTTGTCCCCCGACATAGTGGCTTAGTGACGTGAGCCCACCTGTATGTTGCGCTGCGTTAATGTTTTCACAATAAAATGAAGTGCAGTGTGAGTGTTTTTTAAAGCTGTTGGCTAATCAGAACTAAAACAGAAACTGCAGATTTTATCTAAGCCACATTGAATCACCCAAGCCTCTCCAAAGCCAATGAAATTTTGACATTTTAAAGTTAAGCAAACACGAATTGATAGAATTTGCAAAGTAAAATTGAATATAGGTTCAGAATATTGCAGATCGTAAAGGAGTATCCGAATTGAAAAATGTGGCATAAACTCGTGCAACGTTTTAATAGTCTAATGATGGTTTTATCAGTCGAGTAGAATACGCATAGAAAGTTTCAGTACATAATTCGGTTGTATTAGATTAATTTTAAAAGTTGACTCAAAAGTTTATGTATATAAGTACAGATGTCTTAAAAAATTAAAACGTATACGTGTCATCCCTATAAATAAAAAGACTCCGTTTTCAACTTCCCAAAAATATAAAAATTCGTTCATAATAAAACTAAAAAACTGTTTAAAACAAAACTCCCTACTACAAGAATAAAATAATTTTTGAATAGAAATGAACATATCATTCCCCTTTAACTAGCACGGCATTTGCAATTATAGCACATATTTATATGAATAAGAAACCGGAATACTTTTTAAACTACTCAGACAAATGAGGCCAAAGGGGACATTTTTTGTAGACACAAAGTTTCCATGGCCGTTTTAGTAGTGTTTTTTTCGATTTTGGGCGACACTAAAATGGGATGACATATCTTTGATTTCTATTTGAGGCCTCCCTATAATGTGGACTTGAGTCATAGTAATCGTATATCAAAATAATGGTTATCGTTCTTTCGTACATTTCCGAAACGTACATATTTTGCCGAAACAATAGACATACTTATAATATCCGATCAATTAATATTTCGAAAAAATAGAAGGGAAATCGACCACATTAGACCCCGAGTACATGTATTTCTGGATTGATCAATCTCTCTCTGTGCAGCTGAGCTTATTGGTGTGGGAATCATCGGTATGATACAATCTGTACTTCTGAAATCGCAACCATCGCAATACGAGTATATTGTTGCTTCAGTATGCTTTTAAAATAATATTGACGCAGTGTAAGACGTTTTTTGACTTAATTAAAACATGGTAGGCCTAAAAAACTCGACCAGTAAAACGATCTACCGGCTTTTCGAACTATGGCTATGTTTATTTTCAAAAGAATTTTGATATACAGAATTATAAGTCTATTTAAAGTTAAGTTTTTCTAATATACAGTGAATTTATATAGAATTTATTACGTTGAATTTATAGAAAATGACCATAGGCCAGCCAACATCACAATTTATAATTAATTTGA
The DNA here is from genome assembly GCA_963513945.1 of Hydrotaea diabolus. Lineage (NCBI taxonomy): Eukaryota > Metazoa > Arthropoda > Insecta > Diptera > Muscidae > Hydrotaea > Hydrotaea diabolus. Next base: position 2,132,697 of record OY740716.1, read on the forward strand.
CATAGTCATTTTTTGTTCTCATTTCCTGCAAAATTTGGAAAAAACGAGGTGATTCGTCTATTCAAATTATGCTAATGCAACTTTTAAAAGAAAAATCGAACAACTTCTTGAATAATGAAATTAGCATTCATTACTTAGCAGCTTCCATGCATCAACATAAATAGTCGATATCAAGGCGATAATTATAAACTTTCAATTAAAAAGTAAATTATTCGATAACGTATTTTTCTTGCCTTATTGGTGATGTTTCAACGAATAAATACCCTAACACATAAAATGTTATTTTTTGACAGACTGGTACCCTGGCAGGTAACATTTCGATCAAGAAAGACCACGATGAGTTTCCATCGGATATTTTTATAACCCTGGAGGCTCTAGATGCTCGGGTGGTCGTTGGTACTAATGTAGAAAAGCAGGAGACTTTGCCTATATCGGAATACCTGAGAAATAAGACGGAAAAAACTGTTATCCTTGCCTTTGAATTGCAAGCATACCCAAAAGAGAAATTCATTTTCAAATCATACAAGGTAAGTCTTTGAAATCAAATCTTATTATAGACAAAGTGCAACTAATGAATTCACAATTGCGTCGGAAAGATTATGCCGCGTGCGCAAAATGCTCACGCGTTTGTTAATGCAGCCTTTTTGTTGGAGGTGGAACCGTCCACCGGCAAAGTCAACAGCTCTCGTATATGTTTTGGTGGCATCAGTCCCACTTTCGTCCATGCGTCAGCAATTGAAGACGCCTTAAAAGGGCAGAGTTTCTACGATAAGACGGTGGTGGAAAAGATCTTTTCCGTGTTGCCCAATGCGTTGCAGCCAAATGCTGTTTTACCAGATCCCTCTCCGGACTACCGACGTAAGCTTGCTTGTGGTCTTATGTTTAAATTTCTATTGGAAAGTGCCCCTCAGGATAAGGTAAAGCCGGAATTCCGAAGTGGCGGTCCTCTGCTCAAGAGGGACCTGTCATCGGGTGTCCAAACGTTTGACACGCAGAAAAAGTATTATCCAGTGACACAGCCTGTGGAGAAGGTGGAAGGTGAGTTGGCTCCACCAACGATAAACTGCTCCGAATAATTCTTATCTCATTTTTAGGTTTAATTCAATGTTCCGGCGAGGCAACATATATGAATGACACCTTAACCCCGATCAATGCAGTGCACTGCGCCTTCGTCAACGCCACCAAAGTTGGAAGCACAATTGAACAAATCGATGCGTCTGAGGCCTTGCAAGTACCGGGAGTAATTGCCTTCTATTCTGCTAAGGATATTCCAGGCACAAACACTTTTGTCGACCCTGGCTTTGGCTACGAAGTGGAGGAGCTGTTTACTGCCGATACCGTTCGATACTATGATCAACCTCTGGGCATGATCGTAGCCTTGAGTAGCGATATTGCCAATCGCGCTTCTTCGAAAGTCAAGGTTATTTACTCCAGTGGACCAAAAGTGATAATGCCTACGCTTCAAGATGTGTTTGCCAACAACCGAATGGACCGAGTCCACAGTATTGTAAAATCTGATGTAAAGGACCTAAAACTTAGCGAAACTGCCGATATTACGGGCAAGGGCATCTTCGAAATCGGTCTGCAGTACCATTTTACAATGGAACCCCAAACTTGTGTGGCAATGCCCTTCGAACAGGGTCTACAAGTATGGTCCACTACGCAGTGGATGGATCACACCCAAGCAGTCATTTCGAAAATGCTTCAAATCAAAGCGGCTGATGTTCAGTTGAAGGTCAGGCGTCTGGGTGGTGGTTATGGCAGCAAAATTAGCAGGGGAAACGCAGTGGCTTGTGGTGCTTCACTTGCTGCCTATAAACTCAATCGCCCCGCTCGCTTTGTACAAACCATTGAGTCAATGATGAACTGCAATGGCAAACGCTGGGGATGTCGTTCAGACTACGAGTTTCATGTAAAGGCGAATGGTAAAATTGTCGGACTAAAGAACACGTTCTACGAGGATGGCGGCTGCACTCTCAATGAGAATCCTATTGATGGCCATTCCACTCTATGTGCAAAGAACTGCTATGCATTCACCGCTGACAACCATAAATTGGATGGCAATGCCGTTGTCACGGATGCCACAAGCTCGACTTGGTGTCGAGCACCTGGTTCGGTTGAAGGTATGTAAGCATGTAAGCCTTTTCTTTGACACTCGGACATTTTTGTTCCCCCTCTTTCTACAGGCATTGCCATGATTGAGAATATCTTGGAGCACATTGCATTTGAAGCCAACATTGATCCCGCTGATGCTCGCATGGCTAACATACAGGCAGGTAACAAAATGAACGAGCTCTTGCCGCGATTCCTTAAATCTACGGAGTACAAGAAGAGACGCGAAGAAATCGACAACTTCAATGCAAGCAACCGTTGGTTGAAGAAGGGTCTTGGACTGGCTATCATGGATTATCCCATCATGTACTTTGGCCAATATCCAGCTACTGTATCTATCTACCACACCGATGGCTCTGTTGTCATTTCTCACGGAGGCATTGAAATGGGACAAGGTAAAGTAACATAGACTTACAATTATGCAAAATTACTAATTCCTCCTGTTGTTGTAGGCATGAATACGAAAGTGGCACAGGTGGCCGCCTACGTCTTGGGGATTCCATTAGAGTTAATTAAAATAGAAGCCAGTGATACCCTAAACGGTGCCAACTCCATGGTCACCGGTGGTGCAGTGGGAAGTGAAAGTTTGTGCTACGCCGTGCGAAAATCATGCAACACACTAAACGAACGATTGAAGCCTGTCAAGGAGTCCCTGAAAAGCAATGCCTTGTGGCTGGACATTGTTCAAGCTGCTTGGGGCAAGTCCATAAATATGATTGCCAGCGACCACTACAAGGTGGGCGATATGCAAAACTACAACATCTACGGCTTGGCTCTCACTGAAGTTGAAGTCGACATTTTAACGGGCAATCATTTGATCAAACGCGTCGACATCCTGGAGGATACGGGCGAAAGTTTGAGCCCCTACATTGACATTGGTCAAATTGAGGGCGCGTTCGTAATGTGCTTGGGTTACTGGCTTACCGAGCAGCTCGTCTATGACCGCCAAACTGGTCAGCTAATGACCAACCGCACCTGGAACTATAAGCCACCAGGTGCCAAAGACATTCCCATTGATTTCCGCATTGAAATGCTTCAAGGCTCCGCCAATCCGGCCGGTTTCATGCGTTCCAAGGCCACCGGCGAGCCACCCTGTTGTCTGGCCATAAGCGCTATATTCGCAATTCAGCACGCTATACAATCTGCCCGTAAAGATGCCGGCCTTAAGCGGGAATGGGTTCGTTTGGGTGCACCTACTACGCCGGAGACAATTGTCCTCAACGCTGGCAACGATGTAGCATCGTATTCACTGGACTAGCATGTTATCGTTCACTTAGCAGTAGTCATGTTCATATGTAAACATAAGAGGTAGAGGGTACTTTCTATTGTACTTACAATATCATCGGGAAGATGAAAATACAACTAAAATAAAATGAAATCATTCATTGTATGCACACAATTAATGTTTACATTCGACTTTGAATTTTAATTGATACCAATCGCCCATCTACAACTGGGGCTTTAAAGCTGTCGTGTTTAGAAATCACAATTCATTCTGCCCTTCCCACTCAGATGACACGCTGACAATACTGTCTATCCAATTGCTACTACCCAAGCGTTCAAAAGCACCCTTCCTCTTTCTCACAGTTCCATTGTTTGGAATGGTGTTTCAACTCAGCAGCTGCCGCGATCATTAGGCCGGCGACCGTTCCTATCTTACGTACATAAATGGAGCAATTGTGCACTCTTATCGTACATGGTACAACTCTATTTTTCAAACGATGTTTGAGAGATATAAAAGCGTTGCGTATGTCCGGAAAGGGACTGGACATATCTTATAAGCAATGATTGGTAAATCAATGATGGGAACTACTATAAAGTTTGACCTGCCCTATCATCATCTTCACTAACACGAACTCGAGTTGATGCGTCGGTATATATTAAACTCACTGTGACTTAAGTTGCAATTCGTGTTAGAGATCATATCCGCATGTCTTATAAAATATCTGCTTATGTTACTTTGTGCAATGATTTTCAAATGCCTAAGGGTCGGATACGCTGAAACTTGTTTCCCTTCGAAACATACTTTGGAACTTCCGGTGATCTTAAATCAATGAAATATGTTTAATGTCCGCTATAAGGTGATTGCGAGTTTTGGGCACTTACATTTTTAATCCTCCGACTAAAAAAAAATTAACGAACAAAAAACATATATATATACATATATATATATATATATATATATATATATATATATATATATATATATATATATATATATATATATATATATATATATATATATATATATATATATATATATATATATATATATATATATATATATATATATATATATATATATATATATATATATATATATATATATATATATATACAGTATGTCAAGAACCACTTTACACATTACAAAAAAATTATAATTTTCAACTTAATTTGTATGAAAATGTAAGTTTTTGGTTTTTAACTTATTTTTTTTTATTTATTATGATTACATACAGTATTCGCAAAGGGGATAAATAAAAAGAACGTTAATCCAATGTGTAAAAAAAAAAAATAGGACTTAAAGAATTATCAATATTTTTTTTACTGTCAACAAACTCTTTTCACAACTCTCATTTGTTATTCCTTTTGACACTCACTTAACGGCCAATGGTACTTTACAGTTATTTGCGATTTACATTGCTTTTGTATATGATTGTGGTTGTCAGTTAATGATCAGTTTTTGTTGTGCGCGTATCACAACGTAACATATTGAGTTTGCAAAATGCCAGGCAAAAAATTATCGTTCGATGTAATTCAGCTGATTTACTACAATCACCAATTGGGAAAAAGTGTGAAAGAATTGTCGGAAATGTTTTCAGTAACACGAAAGACAATTTATAATGTAATAAATCGAGCTGAAAATGAGGGTAGATTGGAGCCAAAACGTGGAGGAGGACCGAAGCCAAAAATAACTGAACGTGCGGAGCGCCTAATGATACGGAAAATTAGTCGAAACCCCCAAATTTCGACCAGAAACCTTGCAAGGGAGCTCGAGAAAGAGTGTGGAGTAGTTGTTTCTCATGAAACAGTTAGACAGGCGATTCTAAAGAACAAATATTCATCAAGAGCTGCACGAAAAAAACCACTCCTTTCTTCAGTCAATGTAGATAAGCGCTTTTCCTTCGCTGTAATGAATGTTTCCCTAACGGCCGACTATTGGGACGTCGTCATATTCTGCGATGAGACCAAAATGATGCTGTATTACAACGATGGGCCGTCTAGAGTGTGGCGAAAGCCATTAACATCGCTAGAAAATCGCAAAATCATTCCAACTGTCAAATTTGGAAAAATGTCGGTTATAATTTCGGGGTGCATCTCAAGCAAAGGAGTGGGAGACTTAGCCTTTATAGAAACTACCATGGACGCTAAGCCGTATTTAGACATTCTAAAGAGCAAATTGGTAAGCAGCGCTAGGAAATTTGAGTTCTTCAGAGGCAACAAACCAAAATTCAAATATTATCAGGATAATGACCCTAAGCATAAGTCGCATATGGTGCGGATGTGACTACGTTATAATTGCGGAAAAGTTATAGATACACCTCCTCAAAGTCCTGACCTAAACCCTATTGAAAATTTGTGGGTGCATTTAAAGAAAAATGTCGCCAAACGCCAACCCAAAAACATGACAGCACTCAAATCCGCAATATTGGAAGAGTGGGAAAATATACCGAGCAATTATGACCTCATAAAGTTGATCCATTCTGTGAAAAGGCGATTACAATGCGTGGTGGATGCAAAGGGTGGTCATACGAAATACTAAATCAATTAAAAAACATCGTAACACGTCTTAAATTTAATACAAACACTTTTGTGAAAAGAGTTTATTGACACTAGCAAAATTGAACTCTACTTGATTTTGTTTTACGTTTAGTTTCTTTAGCATGGAATTTGCTTTATTTTTATGTAAATAATGTATATAATTATAATAAATCAAAAAAAATACTTGATAGAATAAAACAAATTACTTTCTTGCTTACAAAGATGAATTTTTATATTTATTTTCTTTGTGTGTATATATATTTATATATATATATATATATATAAACATCATCCGTTGCCCTTATATGAAGTACAAGGTCCACGGGGACCTATTTCTATTTGTATGGAATTTTATATGAAAACGCATTTGTTACATTTTTTTGTTTTGATTTATAATTATTTCCTAATTATACATGTACGAGTATAATGAATGTTAGAAAAAAAATTTTTTATATATAACATTATTAATTTTTTATGAGTTTTATATGAAAAAGCCTAAAAACCTATTGTTGTGTAGATTGCCCCTCGTCCAACATATTTTCTGTGCAGGTGTAGCATCGATGCATAAGTGTTGAATGCTCTGCACAAACTGGATTGTTACAGGAATGGCAATAGGCCCTTGTTTTCCGCTGCCGTACGTACTCAGAACGGCATAGGCGATATGACGGTATGTTCGTTCTAGACGCAAACGACGGTGCAGCTCCTTCTGCCGGTCGTGATAATGTCTAAAAAGAACAAAATTATGTAGTTATTTTGCTTTTGAACATTAGAATTGTGTTTTCTTTCCTTTACATCAAATGCTTCCATTGCGTTCCGTATCCTTGGATATGCGGTTGTTCAGCGCTCGTTCCTCGTTCTGCCAATTGTTTTGTCAGCATCAGTGGGAATTATCGTCGTACTTGGCAGACTTCGATGGAATGTATTGTGTGAAGCGGGTGCGGCCTCTGTATGGGAATAACTTTTCATCAACGGTCACTGCATCATGGGGAGTGTAAGCTGCTGCCAAGTTAGACTGCAACATTTGCCAAATATCATCAATAGCCGCAGTTTTGCTGTTGATTAGTCGCTGCTGTCGCATATTTCCATTGTCGAATCTAAGACTTTGTTTTATGCACTTCATACGATCTAATGATAATGCAGCTTTATATATTGGACAGCGTGTTGGGTCCCATAACTCTTCAAGAGGTTTACTATTCGATTTAGTGAGTCCAGCATACAAAATAATAGCCAAAAAGCATCGAACTCTTTTAAAGTGATTGGTTTCCATTCCTTTGTGTTAGTTGGATTTGCCAAATTCCATGCAGCTTTCACTTCCTTGCCTTTCCGATTTGATTTGCGTATTATGATGTACGCCATGTCTTCGGTGATGAGCGAGCGGAATATGGTAAAGGGATCATATGTGGTTCCTACTAGAGCTGGCAAACTATCGATAGTCACGCCATTCGATATTTTCGATAGTTTGTTGGAAAACTATCGATAGTATCGAATAATTTAGGAATGTGAAATTTCATTTTTCAACGATTCGTGCAACTTCTTTGACATTGTTCTATGATATTGATTTGTGTGTTATGAGTATTTATGTGTTATTCTTGTTGTAAATTTATGTTGTAAACATTTGTGAATTTTAATAAAAATACAAATAACACAACATTAACCAAACACATCACACATGTAATAACCATTTAATCTCAACATCAACACAAAAACGGAATAAGCACAAAAGAAAGGTACATAAGATGAAAGACGACATGACGAAGTATTCTGAATTATTATCTCCATAAATTTATTTTTTAGTTATGATGTTATACGTGCAAAAGAGCGATATGTACTTACATGTATTTTTAATAAAGGACTTAAATATATTAAACGATCTAAAGTTAAGTTCAGAGTTGTTTTATTAAAAAACGTTTAAAAGCATAAACAACTTAACATAAAAACAAAAAATATTTGGAATTCATTTCTTACTAAGCACTTTGAGATCAACTTTTATAAAAATATGTATACAAAGTAGTAAAGTTCAAATTCATTTTAATAAAAATATGAAGATAACAGACAAAAACGTTTAAAAGCATAAAAAACTTAACATAAAAACAAAAAATATTTGGAATTCATTTTTTACAAGGCACTTTGATATCAACTTTTATAAAAATATGTATATACAGTAGTAAAGTTCAAGTTCATTTTAATAAAAAAATGAAGATAACTGACAAAAACGTTGTGCACATGTAGGTTTCCCAAAGAATTTGTTTATAAACATAACTTTTTATAATTCTTAAGTAACCCAACAATTTTTGTTAACAAAGAGCAGCATATCAACATTTTTTGGCTTTAAGCTCGATCTTCTATCAGAAATAATGGCTCCGGCTTTGCTAAACATTCGTTCAGACTCAGTCGAAGTTGCTGGTACGCATAAGTAGCGTAAGGCACATGACTTTGTAAGCGACATTTGACCAGAACAATTCTGTAAATAAACATAACACTGTATAAATTTGTTAATTAATTATTTAATATTATAATATTGTTTACCTTCCAGTACTGTAATGGATCTATTTCCAATGCTGCATTTTCATTTTCAAAATATTGCCTTAGAGAAATGATGGCGTCTACTTGGTTTGTCCTTACTTTAGTGGCAATTTTACTTTCTACGAATTTTAAAAGCTGTGGCTGCGACTTGTGTTGAATATTTTTAGAACATGATGGTTCTACATTATCGTGTTGTATGGTGTTGTTTTTGTTCATGCCACTCAACTCGTTTTGCAAAAACTGTGTCCCTCCCCCTGCATTGCTTGGGAAAAGAAAACCTTCCTTCTTGAACCGGGGTCTAATAATGTTCCCAGTCTTGTTACTGTACGCTCTTCGTAAGGAAATAGTCTTTTCTTTACTCTTTAGAGCAGAAATATACAAGCTTGATGACCTTCTGAAGTCTTCAATGTACTTTTAATTCATCAAGAGACTTTAAAAGATCACAAGTTAGAGGAACTATTAATGAAATAGTAACAGCTGCACTTGACGATGTTTGGACTGTAGCGGCATCAATGGCAATAAGCAATTGTTTAAGGTCCTGCAAGAATACCATATCGTCTGCCGTTAAAAGTAGCGGTGCTTTTGGTGTAATTAACAGTACATTTGAAATTGAATTATTTGTTAATAGAATTCGTAGGAAATTGTGCTGCTCTTGAAATAGCTCACAATTTTCTTACATTTCCCTAAAGTAGTTTTGACATAATCTTGCGCTAAGCAATCTTGCACCACAAGGTTAATAGTATGTGCAAAGCAGGGCAGATTCCTTTTTTGAAGCAAGTCGCACGCTTTCAACATACTGCTAGCATTATCGCTGACAACTGCCACCACTTTCTCCATAAGACCCCACTCATCTAACACCGCGCGCATAGATGTTGCTATATTTTCCGCGTTGTGATTAGTGGAAAATAACAGTTTTTTTGTAGACAAAACAGCTGTACGGAGAACAAACTCTTTTGAAACAAAGTGGCACGTTACGGTGAGGTAGCCCTCGTTTGCGCGCGATGTCCATAGGTCTGTTGTAATGGCGCAGTGTTGCAGCTCGTTAAGAATAGTTTGCAACTTGCTCTTAGTTTCGTTGTACATATTTACCATCAGCACGTTTTTTAGGGTGTTTCTTGAAGGTAAAACGTAGCGCGGATCTAAGCATCGAACAAAATCACGAAAACCTGTATCCTCTACCACACTGAATGGCTGTACGTCAGTGGCGATCAAAGTCATTAAAGCCTTATCAAGTTCTTTTTTACGTGCCGATTCAGTATCGTAGGTGTCTGAATTTTTGAAAAAATGATCTATAGTTTTCGTTGGTTTCGGAAGTTGATTGTAAGAAGGATGGCTACGTTTTAAATGATCAAGCAGGTTTGATGTGTTGCCGCTGGTTTTGTATACTTTTCCACATAACAGACACTTAGCATTTCTTTTATCTGTTGTTTTTTGGAAATAGTTCCAAACCTCTGAAAACCCGTGGCGTGCTTTTTTCGACTGATTAGTTTCCCCACCAACCTCGCTGTTTTCGCTGGCTTCCTGGCCGTCATTTTCATTGCTGGTTTCTACTATGGAGATGCAGTTAGAAATATCTGTATACATTTTTAATCAAAACGATTGGCGCATTTTGGGTTTCGTAAATTTATGCCGAAATATGTACACATATGTAAATATATATATATATATATATATATATATATATATATATATATATATATATATATATATATATATATATATATATATATATATATATATATATATATATATATATATATATATATATATATATATATATATATATATATATATATATATATATATATATATATATATATATGCACCCATATGTAAGTACAATTGAACAAAATATAAAAAAACACGTTTTGCTTACCGTTTGGTCTTTTCAGATATCTATTCATTGTTAAACAGTATTCTTCTTGTATTATTCGGCTAATTATTAAAACAAATTATAATATTTTATACACTTGACACTTTTTATATACTAGACTTGATACACATGAGAGCGCTATTAATACATATATATATCACAAATCAAAGTTGATTAATTAACAACGCCGTTTATCCAGAAGAAATCTTAGTCGATTAATTAACAGCTGCCGCTTAGATGTGTTTGCCAGATAGAAGTTGCCGCCACTAACTGAATAAATACGGCAATCCATTTTTTCAACGATAGTATCGCTATCGAAAAAAAACCATCGATAGTCTAGTGAAAACCAAACTATCGATACTATCGATAGTACCATCGATAGTTTGCCAGCTCTAGTTCCTACTGGTCCCGGATTCCTCCTTGTGTAGTCGACCACGTTATGAGCACGAGTACGGGAAGTCAGTCGTGCATTTTTAGTCCATTTTTAGGCCATTATTGGAAATGAAGTAATTGCCATATGTTTGCTGAGCATCAGTTTCTTCATCGTCGTCGTCATTACTAATATCTTCATTGATGTCTATATGTGGTTAAGGTTCCGTATCCGAATGTTCAACATGAAAATTTGCTTGATATGTGAAATCGTCATCATCCGCACCTTCAAGACCAAATGCAGCAATATCACCTTCATTGTCATCACTCATCTCCGCACTCATGAAGTCTGCAGATCTATCATCCACTGCACGTCTTTCATCCTCACTCATTTGCTGGTAGCGTGTACTACGACGTACCACAATCAATGTCTAAATTTTCCTCTGCCATTGTATTGTACTTTTATTTCTCTTTATAAAATTCAAAATAAAATTTCGCACTCGATGTCACTGTTCACTGTCTCAACTTTCACTGATTTGGTTTACGAAACTACAGCCGCTTTTATACCATTTTCTACGTCTACCTGGCTTCTAGCTTGTACATCTGCGTCAATGTGAGAGTAAGAGTAGGTAAGAGTATGCGGAAAAAGTAAGGGAAAATTCAAACAACTCAAAAGGGACGGTAACAAAAATTCAAATAGGGACGGAAAGTTTATTATGTTTCAAGGAAAGGCACAATAACATAATCCAAAAAGTAACTAAAATTCAAGGAACACGTTTGTGATGTGTTCAAACAATAAAAGAAGCCAAAAGACAGTGCATTTATTAACGATTTCTTGAAATTTCAGTACAAGGTCGCAGCGGACCTTTTCACACGTTTCCGTACTAAACACATTTAAATCTCAATAGAAACTAAACTATTGGTGGGATCGCTTTGAAAACGATTCTAGATAAAATTTCCTTGGAATACATGTGGGGGTCGGGTATACTTCCCATGGCCCATCAAGGAGTAATTTCAGTTTGAAAATGAAAAAGGGTTAAATTATTTTAAGACTGCCAGAAGTTGAAAATTGCGCTTTTGTTGATCAAATAATTGCAATGAAAGATATTTACAAAACACAATTATCGAACGCTTTGTCAAAAAAGAGTGCTTTTTTTCAAAATAAAATTAGAATAAAATAGAAATTCAACTTTACAAACATCAAGAATTGTCTTTGTCAAATTAGAAAGTTTAAATTTCTACAAGACAAAATTGTAAATCAGCTGACTGCATAACACTACCTTCTTCATTGTACCATGGCCGGTATGAAGTTCTCTTTTATACTGTCATTTCAAATGTTAAATTTTCATTTCGAAATTAATACAAAAAAATATCAGAACATGCAGTTCAGAGCTTCATTTTAAAATACCAACCGTAGGCATTTTACATTTTGTGTTTTCAACGGTTCGCAAGCATTTTATAATACAACTAGTAAAGCTTGTACACATTGTCAGCATCATAAGTCGGGCGCTTTAGCAGTGCTTTAAAATAGAAAAATGCAATTCGAATGCTGAAAGCCTGGGTTGGTCGTCTGAAAAGCAACACTGGCTTTCGGCATAGCGGCCACACGTGCAAGTACTACAAGTTTGAAAAACTCAAAAATTCGCACTTTTACAAATACACACATACACTAGCAGGAAGACCTTTAAGGAAATGTTGTTGCAAGTGATATTTTGTCACTTGCCGCAAGTAAATGTCAAAAATGGTTGTTTGGATTTTTAGGGTTTTTATTAGAAAAATTTAAGAACACTCAAATCAAGGGAAGAAATCTTCAAGCGGAATTGTTATGTGTAACAAGTATTTTACAAATTTTTACGAAATATGTTAATACTTTTTCCGAATATGTTAAAACTTTTAAAATTTGAGTTCAATATCCTGTTCTGTTACAATCAACAAGGTATAGCCGATAGCCCAACAACAAAAAGATAGTTCGCTTAGTTGTCAAAATCACTTAAAAGAGAAAGCCGAAAATTCATTGTTGTGAAAATACAGAATTTGTACTTTACAAACTTAAAAAAATTTAAATTACTTTAAGAAAAATAGTAAATCAGAAGTATCATTACACTTCCTTTCTTATTGTACCACAATAGTTTCTTTATGTACGCCAATCAGACAAAATATTACCCTCGAACTTTGTTACATTCGACTGATCAATCCCACGACAGCCGGTGCACCGAATCAACCCGAGAAAGCAATTCTTCGACCAAGAGCCGTCACCCCGGCACCATGTGTCTCTAAAACAACAACAACATACGGTTGATAGGTCTATAGCGGTAGTTCTATATCAAGCATATAACAAGTGATATCGTTCAGATGTATTTTTAACACGTCTATCCTTTTAAACGTACACACGATTACTCTCCACTCCATGTTTTGGTGTTTTCTGATGGACTTCTTTATTATTTATTTGTTTTTCTAACAAATTGCACATATTTGTAAAAAATTTAATTTTCATTTCATATTCAGTTTCTTCGTTTTTTTTTAGTTACAATCGATTTAATTAACATATATGTTTGCACGCCATGAACATACAACATTACATGACATAGTTGGCGTATTCATAAATAACGTATACTTTTGACACTTATGTTTCGAGTAAGACAAATTGTTTACGTCACGTATAGAGACGGCATGCATTTACGTCATCTAACGCAAGTCAGATTATGAATACCCCAACGTACTCGAATGTATTGCAAATTACAAAATATGAATGACTTTGCACTTCTCTACGGCCACTCACAACGTATTGCATTCGCAATTGCATTTTCTAATTGACCGGAGACCAGTTGTCCAGATCTCAAGTGCTGCAAAGTGTCGAGTTAACAATAAACATTTAACGGTCCCCTCCCCCTCTCTTACCGACGAACCGATCTGTTCGCACTTTCATTCATGTCACTCTGCCTCTTGCGCTCTGGGCGCAGTTGTTTACAAAACTGTTTCAAAACACAGTTAACCAAAACAAATCTATTATCATTTTGCCCACTCACTGATATAATGTTTTCCTTTATTTATAAACATTAGTTGTGTTTTGTTGCACAAAATAATTCATAAAAAATACAAAAATATTGATGAAAGATTACACAAATAAAAAAAAATTATTGAGAAATTTCCAAGACAGAAAAATTCTGCCTCCAAAAAAGTTTATTAAAAATATGGTGATTACAGCACTTTCAATTAAAATTATAAACAAATTCATTATTATCAATTCTATATTCTCTGAGGCATAAATAAGTTTAAAATGGCATTGTCCCCTCACAATGTCAACCTTCGACCTGTGACCGAACACAGACAATCAAATAAAACACCCTCGACCCGCTTAAGCTTATATCCATTTGCGTCTTCTCGTGCCGCCTTGGTCTGAGCAGGGCCCTTACATGTCAAACGATATGTATACGGAAAAACATGGTTATTGTCCTCAAATATTCTAAGCACTTGCTATAGTGCTTTGCTTACACGACTAGGAGGGTTTTGTTATCATTTCTGATACGCGTACAATGGCAAATGTTTTCTCCTCTCCACTTAGCGCCTACAGAACATTATAAGTAACTAATCTCACGGCCAATCGTTTCGACAATTACTATTGTTAAGCTCTCCAAGTAGAACTTGTAGGCTCTTTTTATCATGAACACTGGCAGTGAATGTCAACGTGTGAGGAATTCATTCCCAACACTCCAAGTGAACGGTCGTTAGCGGGAACCCACATAATTGTGCGCAAAATAGTGTTTTCACTTCTATTGACGTTAGTTACATAAGTGATAATTGTGAAATTCCATTTTTTTTTTTGGCGTTTTTGACGGAAAACAGGAGCAGGAACAACCAAAATGATGACCAAGTTTTCCATAAATGGAAAGGGGTACAAGGGTAAGAGCATAGATTGATATAGGATAACATGCCAAAAAACGCGTGAATTGTTTTTTTACTTTTTAGTTGACTTGGCAAGCTTGCCTGGCGATGTTACCTTAAATACGTTCATACGTGATTATGCCGGGCTGCCGGCCACCAAGTTCATGTGTCAAGAAGGCGGCTGCGGCGTGTGTGTCTGCGTTGTGAGCAGCAAACATCCTGTGACGGGAGAAACGAGAACACGGGCTGTGAATTCGGTGAGTTGAATGATTGTGGTGGAGGCAACTTCTTTCAACTTGTCAACTCTTTTTCAGTGTCTAACTCTGCTGAATTCGTGCATGGACTGGGAGATAACAACGAGCGAGGGCGTCGGCAACAAGCGCGACGGCTACCATCCCATACAGAAGCGTTTGGCGAAAATGAATGGTACCCAGTGCGGCTACTGCTCGCCAGGCTTCGTTATGAATATGTACGGTTTGCTCAAGGAACGCAAAGGTAAGGTCACCATGGAAGAAGTTGAGAACGCATTCGGTGGCAACATCTGCCGCTGTACGGGCTACAGACCGATTCTGGATGCAATGAAATCATTTGCTGTGGACAGTACCATTGACGTTCCCGAAGAATGTCGCGACATTGAGGATTTGTCCAAATGGATGTGTCCGAAAACTGGTCTTTCCTGCAGCGGATCTTGCAAACCGCCCAGGGTCACACTTACCTGTGATAATGGGGAACAGTGGTTCTGGCCCATGTCCCTGGAAGAATTATTTGGCATCCTTTCGAAGTTAGAGGACGACAAGTATATGCTGGTTGCTGGCAATACTGCTCATGGTGTTTATAGGCGTTCCGGACAGATTGACAAGTTCATCGATGTGAACTCAATCCGCGAGCTGCAAGAGTATACAGTGTCGGCAGATTCGTTGGTGTTAGGTGCCAACCTTAGCCTTTCTGAAGCCATGGAGGCATTCAAGAAAGCTTCAAAGGTGGCCGGCTTCGAGTACTGCTCCAAAGTGTGGGATCACTTTGACTTAATTGCCAATGTGCCTGTTCGAAATGTAAGTCACCGGAACCATCTATGATTCTAACTATAGTGAATTGCAACTTTTCAGATGGGCACTTTGGGGGGCAACTTGTCTATTAAACACCAACATCCTGGCTTCCCATCCGATATTTATGTGGTATTTGACGCTCTCGACGTAGAGGTAGTCGTACAAAAGTCTATGACCGAGGAGCGGCGCATGCCCGTCTCCGAATACCTCAATGCGTCGATGAGCAAGAAGATCTTAAAAGCGTTTATTCTAAAACCATACGACAACAAAAAGTTCATCTTTGAATCGTACAAGGTAAGAGGAAAAGTCCATCAGGCCATGAGTAATTTATTAAAATTCTTTCAGATCATGCCCAGAGCTCAGAATGCACATGCATATGTGAATGCGGCCTTCCTGCTTCACGTTCAAGAACCCGACAATTTAGTGAAAGCAGCCCGGATTTCATATGGCGGACTAAGTTCGGGATTCACGAGAGCCACTAAGCTGGAACAATATTTGGTCAATAAAGCCCTATTTGCTCCGACAAATGTCAAAGGTGCTTTTGGTGCAATGCAAAGTGAAATTAAAGCAAACGTTGAACTACCTGAACCCTCTCCAGAGTACAAGATAAATTTGGCTCATGGCTTATTCTACAAATTTCTGTTAGCCCATGCGCCCTCTAATAAAGTAGCTTCGCAGTTCTCCTCTGGAGGCAAAATCCTAAAGAGACCAATTTCGAGTGGAAAGCAAACATACGAGGTAAAGGACGACTGTTTACCCGTGAAAAAACCCACGGAAAAACACGAAGGCCTGTTGCAGTGCTCTGGCGAAGCACTTTTTGCCAATGACATACCGCCACAGAGCCAACAGTTGTGGGCCGCCTTCTTTACGGCCAAGAAAATCGGTTCGAAAATAACACGCATAGATGCTACAGAGGCATTAAAACTACCCGGAGTAGTAGCCGTTTTCACGGCCAAAGACGTACCGGGGAAAAATTGTATTTCAATTAAAGACGACATGTTCTTTTCGGAAGACGAACCTCTCTTCGTGGAGGAAGAGGTCAAATGTGTTGGTCAATTCGTTGGTATAATTGTAGCCGAATCGAATGCTCTGGCAAATAGAGCAGCTGAGTTGGTTCAGCTAACGTATGAGGGTGGCGCCAAGGAAGTGTTTCCCTCAATGAAAGATGTCTTAAACGGCGGACCCAAAAGTAGAATTCAACATACGATCAAGTCGGAGGCCTCAGAAGCCGGCACTTCAAAAAATGCTCACGACACGAGTGTGGACTCATTTGACGTGACAGCCAAAGGAGTTCTAGATATGGGTATGCAGTACCACTTCTTCATGGAGCCTCACACAACAGTCGCTATACCGACTGAAGGAGGACTTCAGTTGCACGTGGCCACACAGTGGATGGATTTGACACAGGTCGTTATTTCTCAGTTACTCGGTTTGAGGAACAACGAGGTTCAAGTCAAAACGCAACGCATAGGTGGTGGCTTTGGAGGTAAAGGTACTCGCTGCAACTTTGTTGCATGTGCAGCTGCCCTGGCTGCATACAAGCTGAACAGACCTGTTCGCTTTGTCCAGTCTCTGGAATCGATGATGGGCTCGTTTGGAAAGAGGTGGCCCTGTTATGTCGACTACAGTTTCTATGCAAAAAAGTCGGGAAAAGTTGTCAAGCTGATCTCATCGTTCTTTCAAGATGCCGGCTGTACTCCGAACGAATCTCCTATGAGACATACGGTTATGCTATCAAAAAATTGCTATGAATTCACCACGGACAATTACTCGCTAGACGGCTACTTAGTACTAACCGATTCGCCATCCAACATTGCCTGCAGGGCTCCGGGCTCAGTCGAAGGTATTGCAATGATCGAAAACATCATGGAACATGCCGCCTTTCAGCTGGGCATGGACCCACTCGATCTTCGTCTGGCAAACTTAATCGCTGGCCACAAAATTTCCGAAATGATACATGGATTTGTCGAATCGACACAATACAAAAAGAGACGGCTCGACATCATGGAATTCAACAAAAAGAACCGTTGGACAAAGCGGGGCCTTGGATTGGCTATAATGGAATACGCCGTTGGATATTTTGGACAGTTCTCAGCCACAGTGGCTGTTTACCATGGCGATGGCACGGTTGTCATAACTCATGGTGGGGTTGAAATGGGTCAAGGTATGAATACCAAAATTGCCCAGGTTGCCGCCTACGTACTGGACATACCAATGGAACTGATACGAGTTGAAGGCAGTAATACAATCAACGGCGCCAACTCAATGGTGACTGGTGGTTCCATAGGTAGTGAGACCGTATGCTTTGTAAGTCCCCCGTCAAAATAATGTTTATAGTGAATCACTGAGGTGATCTTTCTTTCTTTAGGCTGTTCGCAAGTGTTGCAACACTTTATTGGATCGATTAGCTCCCGCAAGAGCAGATATTAAAGACCCCGCTTGGAAAAATGTAATAAACGAAGCCTACACTCGCAACATCAATCTGATTGTAAGCGATGGATGCAAGACTGGTGAAATGGACCCGTACACTGTGTGCGGAATGGGTCTGACCGAAGTTGAAGTGGATATACTGACGGGCAATTACCTGGTGAAGCGTGTTGACATTCTCCAAGACGCTGGCGAATGTTTAAATCCCAATGTCGACATCGGCCAAGTCGAAGGTGCCTTTATTATGGGCTTAGGCTATTGGACCACAGAGCTCTGTGTGACCGATAAATCCACAGGTGAACTTAAAACAAATCGTTCATGGAATTACAAGCCACCCGGTGCCAAAGACATACCCATTGACTTCCGTATTGAACTCCTGGCCCAGAGTCCAAATCCTGCTGGTTTCATGAGATCAAAAGGTAAACTCATCCATCAGCATTATTCGTATTGATACTATTTTACAGAAACCGCTTCTGTTTTTTTCCAGCTACTGGCGAGCCCTCCATCTGTTTGGCCGTAAATGTTGCCTTTGCTTTGCAGCAGGCCATACAATCGGCACGTGACGATGCTGGTCTAAAGAAGGAGTGGGTTACATTAAATGCTCCAATGACTCCGGAGTGTATCCTCTTAAACTCTGGTACCCAAGTCGAAATGATGGACCTCACTAACAAGGCATAGGCCATGGCTTAACACTCTTGTTTTCTAAAGAGCATTGCAGTTTGTAGCAATTTTATTTGCCTGCACTTTACCCATTTATGTTCAATAAAGGCTATGAGTCATAACTACGATACGTTGTAGTGAGAATCATTGGTCATAATTCAAGCTGCAGAGATATTGTCAAGATAAGTTTGCGCTTGATAACACGTGATATTTGCCGTTGAAAAAGTATATGAAGGTATTGAAAGAATTTTTATTGCCGATTAAGAATTTAGAAATTTTAATCCATCGAAATTACAGTTCTTTTTTTTAATTTTCACAATTTGTATGAAACTACTTTCGAACCACAAGAGACATTTCCCACTTGATCAGAAGAAGTATAATTAATTCTAGTTTTTCATTTTATTTTTATAAGAAAATGAGGCGTACTCACTTCAAAAAATGTCTATCGCTACCTTTACTTTTCCATTAAAAATATTACAATTTACTCGATATGTTTAAGAGTTTCTCAATGGTGGAAGAAAACAACTGCTGAAGATTTTCCAATTTTTAGTTACATTACACAAGTATGATATGTAACCCAGGATGGAACCATAATTATTACAAAATGGTGGTAAATGTATGCAGTGCAACCTAAAATTTTTATGTACCAATATTTTATTAAGCTTATTATATTCTTTATGAATGTAACAGTTAAATATGCAAAACAAATTTTGTAACGAAAACTTTTTACTAACTTTTATAGTTTTTTTTTTGTTTCAAAATATACTACGGGAAGTTTTCGTACTTACTTAATTCCCACAACATCCCACTAAGAGATAACAGAAAGCTTCTTTCAAGTCAGTAAACTGTACACGATATAATTCTCATACTCACTGACGGGGACCCACTGTTTATAGTACGTTTCCTAAAGACATGAATTAATATGGCTCTTTGTGTTAACATATGAATCTAGTTATTGAGTCTTTGCTAAAAATACTTCTACTATTGACGTTTACAAAATCTAAGACGGCGTAGCAATGTCCGCCTTTCTGTTTAAATCATTATGTAGTCCAAATAAAACAAACTAACGTATTTCAGTTGTCTTATAATTGTACATCAGATGATTTTCAATATGGACCTGATCGAGTATAGGAGAAGTAACTTCAAATTTGTTATTCTGAAAAAAAACCTTCTAATATACGTATTGTTTAGATTGGCTTACCACGCTAAAGCGTTGTTAATAGTAGTACTATAGTATGGTTGGGGTACATAAGAGTTATTTTTGTGGACCGAGAGTAATAAAATTTAAACTTGAATAACTTTTTATTAGAAAAAGTAAAGAAAAATATTTATTAAGCAAGTAAATACGCTCATTCTTGTACTGACACTATCGACTAAGGAACAATTCTTGCTACTTCTTATGGTAGTATACGAAATTTCGACGAAACTTGAATAAGAAAACAGTCGCTGAACCAACCCATTAAGCCTATTTCAAATATCAGCAGTAACTATTAAACACATTTTTGTAAAATAATATTATTTTTATATGTAAAGTAGTAGAAATATTCCGGGATCCCAGTGAATCTTCCCTTGGAGATCGGGTATGAAATTTGCCGGGCAATCTCCCTAACTGGAACCCTTTCTTAAAATCCAAGTTATAATTTTGAATTTGCATCGGTATCGAAATTATGTTGGTGAGTGTACTTCAAAAAATGAAAAAATGTTCTTATAATGCCAAGTTTGCCTTTGTCCACATCCTCAATGTAAAACTAAGCTGTGCTCCTTCTCCTGTAAAAAAAAATTCAGACTCCTTGAATATTTTAGGACTCACATTTGACCAAAAACCAATCAGCGGATGCACGCAGGTACCTCTGGTTCCAATGCTCAAGAACTGTTCTGCGACAAACACGGCAACTTTTCGCATCACACACACTCAAATTGAACACTGCTTCGGTGCAGTTGGCCAGTAGACGACGCTGTGATATATGCCACAAATTGTGAAACTTTATACGTCACGACGTGAATCACAGGTAGACTGTGTACCTTTTGACTGAATAAAGCACATATGAGTTGTCTTTAAACAACAATGGTCGGACGGACGACGAACGAAGAATGCCACTTAGGATTAGGGTGCGTTTTTGTGCGACTTGCAAGTCTGGCTCAGAACTTTTAGCCGCTGGGCATGCGCGCGCACCGCATAACATACTCGTACATACGTACCACACATACGAATCATGACAGGAAACAAAACAAATTGTCAACGATGCCAACCACAACAAGCCAAGACTAAAAATCAGGCATGCTTATTTACGTTTCCTCAATCGTTTTCATGAAGAGTTACACTCGTAAATGAAAATAATTCATATGAAATTGATAAGTACCCGTAAACTATCAAACTGATTTGGCCGGAGGTGCCAAAACTGTCAAATTGTGTGTGAATTTATGGCCTTTTGTGGGCGCCCATATATGCAGTCGAACGTTCGTCTGGCTCAAAGCATATTTATGATCTGCATGTACAGGCGACAAAACACAATGTATTAACACACATGTTCCATGCCATGTGGGGAGCGAAGAATGTACACTCCCCATATGCGTTCGAACATATTTGTCAGCAAACTTAGAGTATGAGAACATACGAACATATCTACAGCTCTCGTTCCTTGGAAATAGCCTGCATGTTACTTGCTGACTTTGGGTTTTGGCCCAAAACGTAACTTCTCCACGAGCATTTCGCGCCCGCTTAATCAATCATACACATGGACGCCAGACAGATTTGAAATTACCTGCATTTATTGGTCGATTTGCTTAGAATAAGGAATATTTTGTAGGATTGGCTATTGTAATTCGTCGCCTGTCGATTACGGGTAGACAAATATCAACTGTCATCGGAAAGTTCTCTCTATTTCTACATTTAGACTGTACTATTTTCTTATATAAGTAATTACACAACTGCATTTAAACAGAATTTATTAAACACAATTAACTAGATTAATATATCATATATCATTTTGTAGAAAACAAAAGCTTTCATCTGTAGATACAAGAGGTCTAAACTGGTATTAATCCCCGTTTAATTTTTTATGATTTAATACAAAATCGCCAACATAAAATGTCTACCATTCGATGGTTTAAAACGTTGGCGTATTCCATGGCCATGGAGCTGGAGTAAGGCTTAAGTGTAATTTACAAAATGTTACTTTATCACACACTTTAAAATCATTAAGTACGCATGTATGGACGAGGAGTT
Source organism: Hydrotaea diabolus (assembly GCA_963513945.1). Taxonomy (NCBI): domain Eukaryota; kingdom Metazoa; phylum Arthropoda; class Insecta; order Diptera; family Muscidae; genus Hydrotaea; species Hydrotaea diabolus. Next base: position 2,154,577 of record OY740716.1, read on the forward strand.
TGAATATAATTGAATCTAAGTATTTGTCTTTAAAATAATTTAATTGATGCCAACGGCGCCCAATTTGGTGGTGGTCGTGATAAACGGCATGAGATGCTGCAGTCCGCGAGTACACATCGATGGGAATGCAATCGAATGGAAGCGAAACAATTCAAAATCTGGCCAAAATAAACACAAACTGAAACAAATTAAATTAATAACTATGGGAGCATAGGCGACTGGGTGCTGCGGAGCTCCACCACCACTACAGTCTGTAATCGGTGGGCATAGACGGGCACAATAAAGGACGACATGAGTGCACCTTACATTAGGCTCGCCATAACACGAGTAATTCGAAAATTTATACACTTGTATCTGACAAGCCATAGGCATTTAAAATAAGCCCAAGGCAGATTTTTGTCCGCCAATCTTTGACTATAGTACAACTCGTCGAATTGTGTCTAGCCCTATTCATACATATGATCCTTCGTGTAGATTTTGCTGATTCCTTGACTTGAGTTAATTCGTGAGTCTAAATACGAAAAATGTTCTGCCACTTGCATGTACGGAACTGCAACTTTTGGAATATTTTGATCAACAACTTCTTCAGATCAAAAGATAATGGTGTTATATGCTTTCAAAGCCGCATATCCTTCAAACTCCGTGGTATGCGCTTAGTCCTGGTGTAGGGGCGTATGGCGGGAGCAAACAGCTGTGAACGCGAGGGAGAGTTACTAAAAGGACGAACATTTGTGGTCGCCATTTACTGCTTTTATTCGCCATGCTACTGAATGCTAAAAACTCCAGTTGAATGTATTAATTACAGTAATGCCGCAAGGAAAAGCAGTAAACGCCGAGCCGAGCACAATGTTGCACAGTGGAAGGGAATAGGAAAATTTCAAAATAACTCTGAGACTTCTTATGCAGTGATTGCAGCTAAACGTTATTTTGTCGTGACGAACAACTTGGGAGCTTTAATTAAGTAAAACTCTATAATGGTGATGACTTACTACTAGCCAGGCACCATTTTCTTGTACTCATTAATTTGGAGAAACAAAATCCTGCTTTAAAATGTGGCTTCTAATATTGTCCAGGTTTGGACCAGGGACGAACTTGGTTGAAATTGTTCCGCATCGGTTAATGTTTTGATAAACTACTAAGGTCTTTTCCGATTATAGAACCTGCAGCTGTAAAAGTCACACATTGCATCTAATTAAGACCAAATTTAGTATAAAGCTTCGGGCACACTGAAGGTTTTTTTTTTGCTTACGCTGCGTTTTTCTAAACTTCCGGTAGGCTGAAAGCCCCTGAAATATATGTTGATAATGTGCAATAACTTAATGATATTGCAGTGCTTAAACTGAAAAGCCCTGCCATACATTGATTGTATGATTGTGACATTTATTTGTAGATTGCCGGAATTTAAAAACTACGCAGCGTAAGAAAAAAAAGCTTCAGTGTGCCCGAGCCATAAAATTAAACATATCCTGTAAAATTAAACATATCCGTTTCCTGTAAAATTAAACATATAAGGTCCATCCTAATTTAAAAAAACGGATTTCAATAATATCGGGATTTTATTTTGATCGAACTAAAGTTTTGCATGGCACGTTACGACCCTGATAAAATTGGACCATATCGTTGTTGTTGTATAGTATCACAGATGGTCCCGAAATGGTCGGATAAAACACGTTATTTTAAATATTTGCTCAAAAGAGCTTTATTAGTTTAAGACAAACACTCCTCCTCCATGAAATCGATAGTAATTAAGCATTTAACAACTCTTTAGAGGTAAATAAGGTTTCGGTAATGTATTTGATAATTTTAAGGTATTTGATGTCTTTTAATGATCTTCGTGTTAATTGGAACTAGTGGTCATAATTAACTTATGTAAATAACTTGTGGTCAAAACATGTTTACTTTATTAAGGTCGTTTTTTATATCAAGATATCGATAAAGGAATCGATGGAAATCGACTATGCTTCGAACGAAGAATCAACAAGGCCTATAGTGCTGTTCATAATAGTCAAGATCTAAGCTTAAGGCTTAGTATAAGAGCAGCCTGGTTACAGAATTGTTTCCGAATCACTAGCGTTATCCAACCACTGTGCGCATCGGGGCATACAATTGCTTCGCAAACAGCACAAGCAATAAAATTCAGGACAATGTTGAAGGAGTGCGTGCTCTGCCCATGGTCTCGCTTGTTATTGTTGCTGTGGCCGTTGGTGCTGTTGGTGGACATGTTTGAAATTCAATTTAAATACACTCGTACATATTGAAAAATCGTGGACCATAAAGGACACATAATATTTCATAACAGGCAATGAATACTACTCTCGCGTCTGTGTTCGGGCAAGCGTGTGCGTCTGAACGTATGTATGTGAATTGAAATGTCCGTGCATAAGGGCCACTGTATACGGAATATATCCGCACATAAATACTTGTACGTATTGACGAAATTATCGACATTGTATAACTCTGTAATTATGTAAACAAATTGAATTAATTACATTCTGCCCCGATCGTCGGAACGGGCGACGGGTCCAGTACAACACAGCAGCACATTCAGACAATGCGACAACAATTTCAAATAAATTCATCGGCATTGTTGCTTTTTCGCCATATCTGCAGGCACACACATCCTCATAAAGACGGCATCTGGAAGAACACCCCGGATCCATATGATAGCACAAACAATGATTCAAATTGAGACCTTTCGAAAGTATACTAAACACTAGACAATAAAAAAATAAATCGGTCAGGCGGAAGTATACGTCTTGTAGGACCTCGAGTGTAGTAAATATGTGTATCAAGTTCACTACAAACAAACAAAACATATCAGTTAGAGTGAAAAGATTGTATACATTTTGCTTCCCGAGTAAACAAGTGTGGATCTAAGCAGATCATACTATATCCAGCAGCGAATCTAATTATATCTCGTCAGATACGAAAAATGGTTATATATACGAGGGCATATTAATAATTCCAACTTCCCTCGTAGTTATATGAAATGCAAAACAGCTCCCATCAAGTACCATCTGTTAATAGACTACTGTCATATTTTGAGAGAGTTCTGTCATTTAGTTTGTGTTTAACAGCTGTTCAAAACATACAACATCGTGGATTTTGTTAAAAATGAAAAAAAGAGAGAATTTCGAGTACTCATTAAACATTATTTTTTGCGGAAAAAAAATTTCAATCGAACCAAGGAAAAGCTTGATAAATACTATGGGGACTCAATCAAAAAGGATTGTTTGGAGTTGTTTAACCGCAATTCGAATGAGTTTTTGCTGCGTTTTGTAACTGTGGATGACACATGAATCCATTACAACACTTCGGAGACCAGACCGGCTCCGAAGAAGGCCATGGTGACTTTGTTGGTCAATAAGGTGATGGCAACAGTTTTTTGGGATGCACATCGATTACCAATATCAAAAAAGGGAAAAACAATAAACGACTAATATAGTATAAGTAATGCCAAATTATTGGACCGATTTAACAAGAATTTAACTTTTTAATCAAGTCAATGCACGGGTGCAGTCTCAATGGCAAAATTGCATGAATTGTGTTACGAATTGGTACCTCAACCGCCCATATTTTCTTGATTTAGCCCCCAGTGTATATTTCCGATTTCCAAACCTAAGGGTGGAAAGAGATTCAGCTCCAACGATGAAATTATAATTTTCTAAAGGGCGTACACAAACAATTTATTCTTGTTAAAATTTATATAAATGGAAAATCCTCTCCATTGGAATTTTTTAATTCCAAATAGAAAATACACTATTATTACCAATGAAATTCCAATTAATGTCAATTGGGGTTTGTTTTTTAAGTTACATTTGGTGTCACCCTGTTCTGTTCGTAAAATGTTTTTATTGTAAATACTGTATTGAGCTAAAAGGAGATTATGTTGAAAAATCTATATTGTGCCAAATAACTGTGTTTTATTCGAAAAGAACCGGAATTATTGATATGCCCATGTAGTCTGCCTAATTGAATAAATAAATATATAAGTATATCTAATTGGATACAACTAGATAATTGTATATCTTATTGGATACAATTAAATAGAATAATATATAAAATATTTACATACTTATATAATTGTATCTGTGTTTTTAAAGTATAAATGGATTTCTCCTTCCCGACTTATATTAAACAAAAATTAGCGGATATAAAAAATACTGACAATTATAGTTTATTTTGGCGCTTACTTTTGCTTAGTCGCTGCGACACCTCTCGTTCTGAATTTTTTAATTTCTTGACTCCCTGCACTACCCAACCGCTCTCGCTCGCAAACTTTTGTGAAAATCTGGAAATTATCAAGCACATCAATGAAACAATTTTCATTTGAGGGACAATTATAAATACCGATTATTGTGGTTCTTGCCCTGTAGCACAGACGGAAAAAAGGCTCCCAGTGTCGATCTACACTCTACACTGTGCTCTTGGTGACTGACCACACGCAGAGAAAATAATGGTTACTATATGGTGACGGCAACAATAATATGATCTCTGCAATAAAAGATTTTTCGTCGCAACCATAGTATTGTTTTTTGAATTTTATTTTTACATTAGTATGATTTTGGCAATATTAATAATGCTGGAATGTAACAATAGTATTATTGTCAAATTTTAAAACGAGCAACAATATGAATATAGTTGGTAAGACAAAAGTATCGAACGAAGATAGAAAGTATTCGAAGAGAGAGAAAGACTTAGCCATTCCAACATACATATACATATAACAAAGACAAATATCAACTTGCATTAAAGACACACAGTACAGTAAACAGTTTGTTCAGCAGGACAAAATCTAAATAAATACCGAAGATAAATCAGACGTTGTATACCAAATAAAGTGCAATGGTGACAATTCCGACATACGCCAAAAGGTATATGTTGACACTACTAAAACTACACTTAAGACAAGAATTTCTTCCCACAAGTCAGACCTAAAAGCCGTTAATAGATCCATAGAACAAAACACCGCACTTGCGGCCCACCGACATTGACTGTACATAAGCCTGACTTCACCGACGTAAAATTGTAGCGCAAAAGAGAATTTATAGAAGAAGATATACTCTCGAAATGCTTTACATTATTGACGTACCTAATGAGAGGAGAATTAAATACAAAACGGACCCAGATGGGATCGCACACATATATAGAAATGTGGTGCTTAATCAGAAAAGTAAGCTAGGAACAAAAATCAGTTTACAACGATAGTCAGACGGACGACAGTGTTTTCTTAATGTAATTATTGTTTAAATATTATGTTAATGTTTTGTTGAATGTATGCAATCATGTTTTGTATTCTATTAGTGACAACCCCTGAAGACGATAGACGAAGTCAATCGAAATATTGGGGGGAAAACAAATTAAACCAAAAACGTAACATTGAGTTTAAATACAGGAACTCAAGTCGAAAAATAATTTTAAAAGATAACGACACCAAAGGTTAACTATTCACTTACCACAAAAGAAATAATACTTTTTGTATACGATACGCTCGGGACTCCTATAGTGTAAATAATTAATATTTTCTAGATAGATAAAAAACAAACGAATTTAGAACTGTTACAGAACTAGAAATACGACATATAATGTTAAATTATTAATCAGCATTAGTTGGTCGCATTTTTGTCTCTATTCTCTACCATGTCACCCTTTTTGAATTTTACATTCGAATTTAAGTATTTTACTTTTATCTCCGATTAAGAAGTCGATCACTTTTAGCGTACAAAATCGTGCCGATATAAGGGTTGACTTTTTGCCGAACTACACAGTGCTATTGTTTTACTCACACGTGTACGAAACATAGTAGGTCCTTAAAATGAACTACTCTGGATGCATGACATATGGCACGAGTTCCGTCATATGTGAGCAGACACATAAGACCTCAAAGGATGGACAAGGACAGCCCAGCCATAGTCCAGATAGGCGCATTATAAGAATTGAAATTTATTGTTAACATTTCATTCGATATCGAAGCGTATTGAGTTCTATGATTGAATTATAACGCATGATATTGGCTTATGACTCTTGAAATAATAAATTGTCTGTTTGTTGCACGTACTGGAAATTAACGAGTCTAACAATCCTCGCCACACGAATGTGAAATTGGTTTTAAAACTGTCTTTCAAATAAAAAAATGCTCAACAACATCCATACTTGACTCTTGTCCCCCCTTCCTGAGCGAGCGGCCAGAAAACCCCCTCCTGTTGCTGTAATCGGTTTAAAACAAAAACAAAAAATATCGAAAAAACATTATAACAATTTTAATTACTTTTTATGAGTTCGACAATAAAGACGTGACTGGATTTACATATGAGGGGAACGTTGCGGCTGCCGCTGTCACAACAGGACCACACACGTTCACAAATGGAGCAAAGTCATATGTCCATACATTTCTGGGTTTGTATGGATGAGGGTACACTTAAGCTGAAAGGTGTGTTGAGTGTACGTTTGTCTGTTTGTGATGGCTGATGTTTACTTTTTCCAGTTCAAATAATATTTTCAAAATGTAATCTAGTAATCTTCAAAGTAAGAGTACTTGTATGTGTATGCGTGTGTATGCCCACAAGTATTTGAAGAAATCCCATTTGAGATAAATGCTAGCTTCCACTACTTGGTGGTCGGCCCATCACTTCAAAATATCATTTTTGTTTTTTTTTGGTTTGAAATTTCTCTTGAAATACTCGTGATTTACGTCGAAAATCAGATGAAAACTAAAAACAAACAAACAAAAAGTTGTCGACCTACCAAAATGATACAATTTCGTCTGTACGTCACCCTGCCAGGGTGTTTCGACCGTGACACTCTTTATGACGTTTCATGGAATGGGCACATAAGTTCGATATGGATTCTGTCTATGCGCTGTCATTGCTACTTGCAGTGCCACTCAATCAATCACTTTTTCCCTGTAAAATGCTTAAAGCGAAACAATATCAAACTACATATTTTTACGATCCGGGAACAGCAAGTATTTCTATTTTGGTATTGTGCTGATGGTATAGAAACTTCATAGCGAACAAAGGTTTGCCAACTTAAATGGCATCGAACAATTTGGGCATTACCGCGAATTTCTCTCAAGAGAATTCAGTAAGTTCGGGACTTTCAGAAATGTAATGTAGCAGCATTTTTTCCAAATGCTATAAAAACAAAACAAGTAAAAATGTCGTAATGTTCGGACTGGCAAAATATATTCTCTTCACCCTTGAGCAAATGCTTAAAAAAATGTAATATTTTCCGGTGTACCTATAGTTCACTTTTTTTCTCCTTAACCGCTTTCGTCCATTTTAAATCCTAAATAGTTTATGTCTACAAGCTACAAGTATCATCAAACAATATTTCAGGGTCGTCGCTTAGTTTCAATTTATAGAAAACAATGTTCCAGTTTCAATAATGGCGAGATGGCAATAAGAAAAGAAATTTTGAATTATGTCAAGTTTATTAAACCAGGCAATATTTAAACCAAGCGCCCTATCCTCCTCGTGTAGGCAGGAGACGTAGTTACTGTCAAAAGGACAGAACGAGATGAACTGATGAAGCGTTTTCAAAACTTGAATATCTAAAATGGATCTGTTGGACAAGACCTAAATTATGCTAGCTACTACAAATGTGGCACTGCGTCTAAAGAAAGGCGAGATCGTTTGGGCCAGCAGTATACCTCTGAACCGTCATAAACCAATGGAACGATATTCAGTCAGCAGTGATATAAAACAAAGGAATGTGTGTCAAATAGGTGCCATTTTGGGTCTAGCAAAAAAAAAACAGAATCCCTCTCGAAAGACGATGATAACACTTTACAATATACAAGTACTCATAATAACCATAACTTCGACGCATGAGAGCTTCAAAATTGAATAAAGATGCATTGGAAATTGTGTAAAGCCGAACTTTGCAGGTGGGGAGTACTTGTGCCGGACGAATCGTGGCTTGTTTTCCGACATGTATGTAGTTAAGCGCATAAAAATACAAGGGTTGGACTGGCATGGATATGACGGTCGACGGTCGATTCAGACAGAAAACGTTAGACTGCTGATGATACATATGGAGGAGCAGCGAGAGGTAATGGAAGCTGGAGGAAGTATGCGGCTGGGACCACAGTCAAAAAAATCTTAAACTAGATTTGATTCTCAAACAAACTAAAATTGAGCCAGAAATAATTCACGCAATTCAAGTTACTTTTTATTCAAAAGAAGTAAATTATACTCAATTTGAGTAATTCGTACTAGATTTAAGTAAGCTAGAAAATACTACTTACGAGTATACATACTTTAAATAAGTATGCCGCTTAACTGCATTTTAAAAATTAAATCTTTATGTACTTGAAATGAGACAAAAAAGGAATGATTTTGGATACAATGGTAGTAAGATTGAAATTGGGCGTACTACTCGTAAAATATGTCTTAGTTTGCTTTTGAAAATAATAAAAACAAATAAAAAATCATTTGTCAAAAGTTTTTAGGTAAACGACAAGGGGGTAAGTAAAAAATAAAATATTGTTTAGAAAAATCGCTTTAAATGATAAAATTGTCAGATATATGGCGTGGTGCAGCATGGTCTACCGGGAATGACTCAAGAGTAAGTTTAATGAAGTTTATGCGATTTAAGGTGCCTTTAAAAAGGCGTGGAAGAGCGTGGTCAAGGATCCATCAGGCTACACGGAATTATGCAAGAGTGAATCTAGCGTAAGTTTTAGTGGTATTAAGTATGTGTATGTATCAATTCAAAATATTTATTAATATAGTTTTGTGTTTTACTCGTATCTCTAGGATATTTCAGGAAATGCGACTTTTTAAATATACATTTATTTTGATTACAATTTATTTCAGTAGTGATCTGTTAAGATAAAATGGATTAAGAAGAGACCTCATTTAAAGTATGTATGTATGTTTATATATGGCAATATATGTAGATATTTGCCAAATAGAAGCGTTGTCTGGTTGTCCGTTCCTAAAAATCCGTCGTAAAGATCAAAGACTATTGATGCCATGTCCAACTGTCCGTGTTGAAAGCACGATAAAGGCCAAAAAAATTGACTTAGGCCCCAGAAATTGTACATTAAGTAATGTAAATGCGCCTTTATTTTAAAAATTTCAAGTCTTAGCTTCGGATTAGTAATTCTGTTTATCCTTTATAATGTATTTTGCATTAATATCACTGTGGAACATTTTTGGGGTTATTGTCTGGGGGGTGAGAAATTCCAAGTCAGGGTGATGGTACTATGTCAGTATATTAAAACCCTCAAAGGGTTTTGCGTTCGTATGTGCCATGTGACGCGTTCTGCTTTTATTTACAATTAAGTGAATTTACTTAATTTTGAATAAAAGCAGAACGCGTTAATCGATTTCTATGATCTATGTCGCATTTTGCTTATAGGTTATGTGACTTTACGTGAAAGTTATAAGATTTTTTTTGGCAAAATTTTCTTCATAAATTTATTTCTAATTGCAAAAATGTTGATTTGGTAGAGAAACAGTATATTAATGGATTAAAGAAAATGTAATTATTAATTTTTCTCAATTTATTTCAGCAAAATCGAACTAGTCGTTCTCGAGTTATGTCAAACTACGTTTTTGCCAACATTTTACAACTAAGCGAAAAAACATCAAGATAAGGAAAAAATGTAAAAGGTCATAAAAACAAAAAACTGACACATACGAACGCAAAACCCTTTGAGGGTTTTAATATACTGACCTAGTACCAACACCCTGACTTGGAATTTCTCATCCCCAGATTGGCTGTTGTACTGTGTATTCGGTCATTGGACTTGATGTAAAAACGTGGTATGGAAATGTGTGCACTCAAATACTTATATAACAATTTTGAAAAAAATATAATTTAACACATGTGGTGCGCGGAACAAAGCGCCATGACTTACTTGCCCCATTTTAGGAATTAACCATTGCAAAAGTTACACATGCAAATGATAAGTAAATATACGAAAGTGAAAACTAGCAATAAAAGGATAGGACACATCCCAGATTATTACACGTAGAGTCACCTGAAGTGCGTCTTTTAAGTGTTTTTTATTAGTGGCGAATTTTACGAATTAAACGCTTTCGTGTGACTGTAGATCATGCTTTTAAATGCACAAAAAAAGTCTAACCTTCTTAATAAATTAATCAATTAGTCATCACAAACGTTAACGATGTCCCACTCGAATGAAGCATGTTCAATTCAAATCCTTCAAATCACTTATATCCTTTACTATAAGTTAAAAAATGCTTTTAGAAAATTGCTTTGGCTAACAAATTAATATTTCGACCTCTTTTTCACAAAAATATAAACTTCGATCACTTTTTTGAGAGAAGGTGTATTCTACCCATATTACTTTCAAAATAATCCTTTTAAGTATTTTTATACTAACTTACTCGTACTTGTTTATAAGAGCACCATCGCACTCGGTTCCAAATTAATATGCGACTTTACTTAATCTCAGTTATTTAAACTTACTATTTCTTGCAATATTACAATAACCTAAATACAGTACATTTTTTGTGGAATATTAACTAAACTTGAGTGTGCTATCATATAATATTATATAAGTACTAAACGCAATGACATTAGTGCTTATTTGAAGGCCAAATGTACTACAGTTGATGAAAAACGTACATCCTTTAAGTATGTCATCATGTTAAATTGCACTAAAAACAACGCTATTTGTACTTATGTCTAGACCGAATTTACTACATCTGGCGAAAAATATAGAAAAATATAGTATGTTATGATAAAATGCTAAAAACGCCGCAATATATCATATATCTGATGACAAACTTACTCAATTTAAGTATGATATCATAAATATAAAACAAGACATTTATAGTACTTCTATCTACCTCATTTCTATGAAAATGTGGAACGAAAATTGACTAAAGAGATACTGTGTGCCATACGAGAGACGAATTCTCTTTAATTTTAGTTCACTTTTACTGAATTAAGTAAATTTTTGTTTTAGTACATCAAGAGGTTGTGGAGCCAGCCTCAGTAAGTAAGTGGTGTATTCTTAGTGGGCACGGCTATCATTCAACCATGTTCAAATCTGGGTAAAAACATCTAACATATTTTCAGCGACACATTTTCATCTGCACAAATGCCGCCGACAGCGAATGCAAGATTAATGTCTAAGCCATGTCAAAGGTTCTTTATCAAATGCATTAGCCGCAAGTCCCATTAATTACAAATAATAACCGTGTAGAGCTCACAGATTTGAAAGAAGTTCCCCGTTTGTTCCTTAATAGGATGTTGATAAAATTAAAAAAGGTCTTACTTCACTGCAGGGGAATTCACTAATAGGATAGAAATCTAACATTTCCAACTGGCTTGTCCGATTTGCATATCCATCAAAGGTTTAAGCTGAAAGGGTCTGATCATGGGAAGACAGATGTGTTTATCAGTCCTAAGCTCGGCAGCAATTCGCTCGTGTAAGTCTTTGTGAATAGCCTTTGCGATTGCCTAACATTGAATGAAGTTCAGGGACATTTTGTAGACCCGGAGTTTTTTCAACCGCACACACACACTAAACCCGTGTTGAAGGACTTTTTGCATTTGTGCCAGCATTCATTCATGGCCTGCCCCTTAGCATTGAAATAGTGTTGTAACACAACACAGACGCACTTGAAAAGGACTCTCAAGTGCACTTGGCTTTGTGTGCAATATAAGTGGTCTGATCAGGGTAATCATCATTAACTGCATATGGGTGTGTGTGTGTGTGAATGTGTTCATGTGGGTGTGGAAATGTGCGATGTACGCGAGTGGATGGCAATGAAAAAGCTATCGCCAGATGTTTATGTATTTGTGCGGTTGTTTTTAATAACCGCAAAGGCAGCATTGGCGGTTTTGCAATGCCACACATACATGCACACATTTCTACATTGGAAAGTCCTTGCGGAGAGGGTGTCAGTTGTGTGCAAGCCAGCAGTTGTAGGCACGCATGTATCTGAGGTCATTGAACATTTACAGCCGTGACATTAAAGGATGTCCCCATTCCGTGTACATACATACATCAATCGCACCAAGGCAAAAACGACATCCATTGAATTACAAATGATTGATCTGTTCAATAATTTATTTACGACCGACTGGCGGTGGTGTGTGTTCACAGAGTCGTCATGTGTTAAATAGAGTACGCTTTCGTGGTTGGCAACGCATTAACTCATAATCAAGTGATTAATTAAGTATTCAAATGTGGGACACAAAGTGGGCACCTCATAAAAATTAATGACTGCATTTTTCACCTGAATGTTGTTGTTTATCTCTCAAATGTTTAATTCATTAACTTCGTCCATTAAAGCTGCAGTGGATATTGTCCTCGTTGAAAAACAAGAACAGACCCAGACAAAAGGTAATACTAGAGGAATTTTGGAATGGTGTTAACGTCTATATTGTTTTTGATTTGGTATAAGGGTCATCGCTAATGGCAGTAATGCTATTGAGGAACAAACGGAAAATTCTTTTAAATTTTTGAGCGAATTATGTCGCTGGACATAATCTAAAAATCATTTGTCATTCTATAAAATGCAGTTGCCATTCAGTAGGAAAGCTTTTTCAGTGCTTAGAGAATTATCTCTCTTTTGTAAAGTCGTTGGCATTGAAGAGACAGAAAAACCGCCTCTGAAAAATGTCACATGTTCCATTCAACCTTATTTATTTGTCTGGTAGTAAGGAACATCGCCTATTTCTTTAGACCATCACGTGTAATGCTCTTTTTTCACTAGGCACTGTTGAAGTGTTTTCAAAAGTTTGGCCAAAACAAGTCAAAATGAGACATTTTCCCATACGAATTCAAGTGATGAAAACGTCTCACTTTGACTTGTTTTTGTACGAAAGAGGAACGAAAACGTTTCGCACAGGCGATGCCACCTTAAATAAAGAGTGTCATCTCCAAAATAATCGTTTTTTTATCGTTGGTTTGTCATCTCAATCGTCAAACATATTTGGTGAAATAGATATTTTATGAAGTAAAAATAAAAATGAGCGTGCTAAAAGAAAAAAAAACTTAATTTAATTTATCCATTTGTTTGAGAAAAATATGTATTTCAGTATTTTAATAGTCACGACGTTGTTCTTTGCTTGTAAACAATAATGAACTGTCAAACGAAAACCAAAACGAGAATGAAAACAACCACAAATTGTGTGAAAATTGGTTGAGACGTTTTGAAAAGTTTCGAGCGAAAACGAGAATAAATGGCCTAATGAAAATGCAGTATAAGGAAACATTCGAAAGGGCGCAGTTTCATGCGCTGTTTACACGCATAAAGAAATTTGATGGCTCCAACACATATAAGTTATTATTATATATATATAACACGTCTGCTGACCTATGCTAGACTACATCCGAGTGAAATTTACTTATCTTTGAAACCTGTTAAATCAAAAAACACAGTGAGAGCTTGATTCGGACCAGTTAGACTGTCCTGTTACGCCCATATGGTCTTCAGCCCCAATTCATTAAGTACCGCATTTCCTAAGGAGTCCGCATTACCTAAGGAGTTTGCATTACCTAAGGAGTCGAATGCGAGTGCTTTTAAATTAAGACGATCATCTGCAATAATCAAAAATATTACTTTTAGTAATGAGCGCTACGTTGAATGTTTCTTTGAGATTGGTTTCCGACATGCATTAAAGGCTGTATAGTTCCTAATGGATCCGTACCTGTTTATTAGGGCATTGTAAGTCATTCTCTTCACTGTGAGATGCTTCTTTAATCGAATACATTTGTATTCGTACATTTCTGTACCACTTAGTGTATTTTTCGTATGTATGAGCATGAACATGGAATTAGACATTGAAGTGGGTGTGGTGCGATCCATGTACATATATATCACAAAATAGATGGTTTTGGCTACAAATAAGTACTCCTATTTTCTCAAAGTTATATTTGATACATTGTTTTTAGTAAGGAAATACTTTTCTCCATTCTCCATAGCTAAATATACTTATATTATAGATAGTCGTCCAATTCTAAGACGATGCGTCTGTGGATAGCGGAATTCTGCATGGTCATAGGCAGTATGGGATTGTTAATGATAAAAGTCGGCTCAGCGGAATAATGTTTTCATTTAAGGGAAAATACTCATAAATTATACCTTTTTTGAGTATTTTCTGTGCAAATCATAATTTTTTTATGGACGAACATTGACACTTATTAACCCGAAAAAGATCGTAGTTTCTGTACGTTTTGGCTTAGGTGGCCCAAATACGGCCCGCATCAGAACAGCCGTCAATATCGGAACTCAAATTTAAACAAACTTTGGTATGTACCCAAATATAGATTGACATTTAAGTTTTGGCGAAGATGATTGACAGACTCATGGGCCGAAAGAGCCCAATACCGCTCACATTGTTTTTGGGCTTTAGTAGCGTAGCGATGTTGAAGGGTACATTATTTTCGCCTAGATAAACTTAACGACGTTTTTACTTGTTTGTGATTCGGTTTGAAGAACTTATAGTAAACAATACCAAAGTGATTGTTATATTGAATCCGTTTTTAAATTTCAACCAAGGAAATAAATGCATGATATGTATTTGCCGCCATCAGGTACAAGTTAGTGCGTTCGACTCTCTCACAAGTAAACCCTCCTGCGAATGACTTACATTTTTTAGAGGCGGGCTTTTTAACGCGTAAACGTATTATCTACTTTGTTAGTTAGCCATGTGAAGGCTTTTCTATAAAATGTATTAGATGTTCAAAGCCGACTTTTCGCAGGTATCGGTTAGCGATTATAAGAAGTGTCTGTTACACAGCTCACTGCAAGAGAGGTATTAGACGTTTGCTTTTAAGTGAAAAAGAAGGTAGAACGTATACCACGATATATATGAAAAAAACCTGAAAACTGAAATAAATCAGGAATATTCGCGACCCAGTCTAACATACTTTACATGTAGTATATATAGGACTGTGATGCACAGTGGGTGAGAAAATTTTCTGCTACTCAAAAATGCTCTTAAGGCACAGATTTTAAGTAAATTTCATTTACAGTTACAATATACGACAGTAAAAAATATTGTTTTAAAAATTGCATTCCCGCATTCTCAAGTGGACTTATTCCCAGATAACGTGAGGCTATTTAGCAAAGACATGGCTACAATTGAAAAGATCTTAAAAAAAATAAAAAAATAAATTTTCAATATTGCTGGTCACTTTAAAGATAAACTTATGACTCTAAACTGCCAAAAGAAAATGCTCAACCAATCATTTTAAAGTTTAACGGACAAAACTTGAATTTTTACATAAAATAAACTTTTATGACTCAGTCAAATCCTAACAGGTCCATGGTACAATAAACAAGGTATAGTCATTAACCCAACAACAACAAAAATAGTTCGCTAGATTGTCAAACACACTTAAAAGAGAATGCCACATGCCAATTGTGAATGTTGGATAAAGAATTTTTTCTTTACAAACGTCATATTTCAAAATTGACAATTTAAATAACTAGAAATAATTTAAAATCAGCTGTTAGCATAACTCTACCTTCTTTACTGTACCATGGACATGTCTTAAAAAATGTTTACAATTGAATTCGTTTGGAAATTTTGTTGATTTTGAAACCCATTTATTTATGTTTGGAACGTCTAGTTCATCAAATTAAGATAAGTCGTAAATTTAATGGCTTACTCGTGGCTTGTGAAGCCTAACATTCAGACAAAAACTACATATTTATGTAGATGATAAAGGAAGTTTCATTGCTGCTTAGTTACTTAATGGCTAAGGGTACCCGTAGGCCAGGACCTAAATTTAGCCAAATCATAAAAATTGGTCCTTTATATTATATGTAAGGAAATTCAATTGCATTTATGAACCTACATCCATATGTTTGAAAACTTACATGTTCTTCGGCTCCCTTGGGGCCGTAGGGGGGATATGGGTCAACCGATTTAGCCAACTCACAATATTAATGTCATGTTTCGATTTGTGACCAGATTATTCACCTTACTTTGTAACTATCATATTGTACTGACAAAAAGTGTTAATTATCAGAAAACGGCATTGTAGATCCTGCATACAAATCACGTCATAAAACGATATTTTAAGTCATTTGAGCCGTGTCCATCTGTGCGGCTGATTCGTACTATAACTTTCGATATAAGCTTCCAATAGTTTTTAAACTTTGCACGACCCTCCCGGAACTTTACTCACAAATGTATAATTTTAGCTGCTTTAGCTATCTTTTCAATATCTTCACATGAGCTGATCAATTTTTTTTAATCTATTTTTATTACGACTTATTTCGTAATACTTGTACGTAATGTTGATTAACAATAAAGTATAAATCACTCAAGGTATAATTGTTGGTGAGTAAATAATTCAATAATTATACTCTAATGACATAGTAGACTTAATTGGCTAAGTCCATTGGACGTGTCCTTTAAAGTCTTCTATTGATATATTGTGATGCTGATATTTTAAGAGAATGCTTTAAACTTAGTACGCTTCAGGCAATGGTAGTGTAAATACGTGGTTATAAGTATTCACTTAAGACTATCATAGCGACGATAACTGTAAAACCTTCCCATGCCGTATTTTGCCAGATAAGTTTTAAAAATGATCCTTCCATGGCTGAGGGTTTATGCAAGTCGGACCAACGGACTGACTGCTAAGTCCACTTTTAAGGGTCGGATATTCTATTTCTTTTTTTCTGAATTTTATATTAAGATGCAACCACTTTTTAGGATATGACGGAGTTATTCACAATACATTTACCAACTCTCCCACTGTGCGATGTTTGTATTATGAATTCAGGCACAAAAGCAGACGACATTCGCAGTGAACTTGAACTTGACTCGGCTGATATGACTGCATGTCGCTTCTTTTGTTAATAACATTCAACACTACTCTTTTTTTTAATACACTCACATATGAATGCATACAAACACACACATATGTGCATGTTTTTAATTTCCAACCCATTCATGTGCACATTGAAAGGAATAGCTGTGGCCCGTTTCGCTATCTAGTCTTTTGTAATTTGCATTTTCCAACAACTGCGGAAAATTCGTCTGCTCAGCTTTTGTGTGCAGGACTGGGATGGAAGGCTCTTTAAAATATCGTTTGGGTGGTGCTGCGTTCTTGTCGCTGCGATGATTTACGGTTACAGCGTTAGCCTCAGCCACATTGTCATTTGGCCACGTCATTATTACCGCGATTATCTCGCCTGTCTAGACAATATGGTGTACCAAACGCTGTTCGGTTAGAAAAAATCGCTAACAAAAGCTGAAAAGACGTTTTTTTTTGTTTTTAGGTCATATGAAATGGAATCCTGGTTCGACTTGCTGTTGATGCCAATCCCTTGGCATGTGTCCTTACAACATGTGTTTGCGTTGCTCGCTGTTCTGGCACGAATGCTGGCTGATTACATAAGTTTCGAAAGTTGAAATAATTTTCTGAAGTCAAATTGAAACACTGGATATTGCGAGGATTACGAGGACAATATATTTTCTTGGTTTTTGACGGTGAAATCTGGACTTCAGTGGTAATTCAAAAAACTCCTCGAACGAAATTTTACATTAGGACAGATCCTTTTATACCCTCTAGTCATGCCTTTCGCAACACCACAAAATATTGATCTAAGACCCTAAAAAGTATATTTTTTGGACGTGTTTAGACGCTAAGGCGATAGCTTTAAAAACTTTATACATTTCTGTGCATGCAATACCTAAACTATTTTATGCATCAGAAACCATTCGATATGAGTTTATAGAAACAGAGTTATTCAGAAAATACTATAAGCGAGTAATAAATACTAAGATCGCTTTAGATCACCCCTTCGGCTTTTTTAGAAGGTGTCGGCAAACCGTTGGCTTTCTTTTGCTGAGCTTATATTTTAATCCTTTGTCACAAATGAAGGCTGAGGCTAATGTTAAGCGTTTGATTTCAACAAACTAGCTCAGCTCATATTTTAAATGTTAGCTATTGTTATCTTTAGCCAAAAAAGCAGACACCACGCACCAACAGCAGCCCACAATCCCTTTTTAGGCAGCTCAAAAATACAAAATAGGTTGATTGCTGTTGTTTTTCGGCTAACATGAGCTGACTATTCATGGTCCAGACGAAAAATGTTTCTTTCTTAAGCTAGTGCTCTTGATATGCGAGATTTTTAAGCTTCGCTTTCTGTGGGCTAATATTTAATAAGTTGGTGATTTTTTAGCTAAATTTGACTAACATTGCGTTTTCCTTTGAAACCCTGGTCATTCTTGAATAATTTTATACTTAAAACTTAAATTTTTCAAAACAAACTGTTTATGACGCAAATTGTAAATTATACGCTTAATAACTGATCAAACAAAAGAACACGGCTATTATTGATTGTGTCTAAAATGCTAGACAATCTAGCCATGTCAGTCCACACGTCCGTGTGTTTTCAACAGACACACGGACGTGTGGATACGCACGATAGCGGTCAAACGAATAATCAGGATCCTGCAATTTAGTAGACTCGCCATTAAAGAGACATGTTTTTGCGCCCCTCGGGTATATTGGACCCCAAACCTCACGAACTCTACAAATATAGATTTATTTGGCAGATTTGGCTGACATTTGTGTTGGACTCATAGGCATTTTATTTTGGCCAAGCCGAAACTTGTTCTTTTTACGTGTTCATCTTTGAAACTCAATTGACAACTGTAAACGATTTTAATGAAAATATTCAATTCGATTAAGATACACCTCTTTGAAACCGTTGGATTTGTAATCGTTCATACATTATTACCATCATTACTTGTTGTTTGCAAACAACAAACATTCAGAACTGAAAAAAGGATTGAGAGAACATTGACGTTATGTACAATGGCTGCCAATAGATACAGCCGGAATATGTTTGGGAAGATTCTCAGAACCAACTAAAATCGTATTTGCTGTTGTCTCTTTCAACTCGGTTTATGGTAGACATGACCAGCTACTGTTGTTTATTCAATTTCCTTTCGTTTGTTTTTTTGGCCCTTATTTATGGCATTGACTTTCCAAGCAAATTTGTTTTGGTCTATAAATTTTTTGCGGTCAATGATTGCCACAACCAATTTTCGAAAGTTCTGTTTATGAATTGTACGAAACTTAAACAGATCCCTTCTAATGGCCACCCCAGCTCCTTTCAGCCGGCATCAAATGACTAAATATAAAATAAATGGCTTTAACCAGAGCGCTACAACGCAACACGAGCAGAGAACTAAAAATTCGCCTGCCTTGTTACATGATTACACACATACACACATACACACACACACACATATACATACGTATGTATATACCTAGGTATGTACAAACGTCTTTCGTAATATTTATGTTCCAAGTCTTTAATAATATCTAATTTCATGGGCCATTAGTGCGTTAAGTTACAGTGTAGTAGACGACGGTGCCGAGTAACAGCATATTTAACCTCAAGCCCCAACCCCTGGCAGAGGCAGTCAGTCGTCTGCTAGCCGGCCATGAACTGATAGGTCAGAAATTGGCATTGACGTAATAGATTTGAAAGAAGCTACTGCGGCCAGGCAGAGATGGAGCACCGCTGAGGGTGCTTCGCCAGCCAGATGTGATAAACAACTGAAAGATTTAAAGTTTTGCAGCCGCTTTAAGTGGGTCTGTGTGCTACAAATTGTTGCCGGCAACCACATCTGGTCCGTATGCAATGATGTACTTATAATCATGTCCACGTTGGAGTTGACGCTAAACTCTTTCACCTGTAGGCTTTACAAAAATGTCATGTCTTTGTTCAAGTGTACAGACGTGTGGTTGGCAGAAATTACTCATGTGGACTAGCATGGGCTACATACGAATGCACTGGCACACCGTCTGTATGTTAGAGTGGTCCGAGCTATGTGTACTTGCAATTCTTTAGTCGTAACGGACAGTCCATTAATTCCCACATGAAGATTTTTAGAGGAGTGATATCATAAAGATACCTCTAGCTCGTTTACTCGTAAGTAAATAAATCGGTAAGTTACCGATTTATGTGACGTCACACCGACTAGATTGAAAGTTACCGATTTCGTGATAACGTGATAAAATTTGATCTGTGATGGAAAGAAACACAAATCGGAAAGAAACGGCGGGAATTGAAACAGATGACAAGCAGCTTTTTATTTGCATTTGTTTTCATGTACAAATATTTTGTATTAAAACACTGCTCAAACTTATATATTTAAACGACATAACTATTACTGACTTTCTCACTCATTTTGTTAAAAGTATGCAAACAAATAAAAAACAAAATATTGAATGCTGGAATTAAATATGATGGCAATTGCAAACATTTGCACCCGGTTATTTTGAATTACCATACCGATTTCGTTGAAACGGGTTCATAAATTGTCGTAAATTGCAACACACTGTCATCTTAAATGTGTATATTTTGCTGCCTATATTCAAACACAATTAAACCTCGGTAACACAATTAAAACATATGTTTTTAATAAAATATTTATTTGTCTAAAATAACATCAATAAAATTGTATTTGGGGTAAAAAGTTATATTTGGTTACTTGCTTTCTCATAATTGCAACAACACTATGAGTATAGCAATCGGCAGAGTTCTCACTTGGATTAAGGCCAGTGAGAAAGTTACTGATTTCAAGTTGAGTCGATTTTCTTACAGAAACACTTTTTTAAGCGATTCCTATTGAAGTAGAATCGGAACGATGTCATATTACCGATTTGGAACGAGTGAATGGAATAAGAATCGGCAATTTTTTTACAGAGACAGTGAAGGTGAGAATGACGTCAGAGTCAAATCGGTAATTTAAGTCGGTAACTGCGATCGGTACAAGTTACAGAAACGACTAGGGCTTACGGGATTTTTAAGGTATCGCCATCAAAATACGAACTGCGAACACTAGAGTTTTGGTGAATTTTGTGTACCAGAAGAAAAAATAGTGGATCCACGCGAAAACTTCTTAATCATGTTCTGCGGGAAGTTCAAATTCTCCCAGCGCCAAACTGAATGAGAAGCTGCACAATATGCAAGATTTTATATTCGTCAATATTTATCAGTAATTAATAAGACAAGCTTGTGGTCGTTGTTGTTTTAAGATTTATTATTCCTTTATTTCAGTACTTCAATATTCGTTTGTTATCATCTTTAGGAACATAAGAGTTCCAATAACAAAAGTCACAATTATAGCGTCCAAAATCAAAACCGAAAACAGACCTCCCGGTTTTTATGTTCAAACCCGACAGTCGGTTTCTTAAAAATAGCTTAAACGTGTTTTTTTTGCCGTAGTTTTTCAGGTTATCGGCTTTTCATAATCATAAATCATAATTTGTAACTTTGGAATACGTAACCACCGAAAAATATTTAAGCTAGGCCCACCGATCGACTCAGCATCACCAGTTCATTATATTTCACGATATCTGTCTGTTCATCTCTCAGTCTGTCGTGTTTTCTACCTACAGGTCGCCATCCGATCTTCATGAGTTGATCGATTTTTAAGAAAATGGGTTAATATTTATATTTAACCGATGTTGTGTCTTTAGCAATCAGCTCAGATAATTATGGGTCATATCGGTCCACATTTTGATATAGCACAGAGCAAAAAGCTCTCACGATATTAGATATAAGCGCTGTATAACATTTTAATCAAATTTGGAATATAATGATAGACTTACTTAACCATTCTTGGACTAATTTGAGTTATATAGGCTCATTTTTGTATATATATTTTTGTGCTCGTATACATTGACATTTGGCTTTAAAATAACTATAAAATTTGATAAAATTTGATATTGGCGAACAAATTCAACGTTCGAAAATCTGACATATTTAAGCATGGACATATGGGTACCAAAACCAATGAAATCTTTCCACAAATAAGACATTAACTTTAAAATGCGAATGATTTTACGTAACGTTCAAGGGCACAGTTACATCAATTCTGATTCGGAAAATATTTTCCATCCTTAGGCAAAAGACTAAAACCGGAATGTCGTTTAATGCCGGTAAGTCGGTTTTTTCAAAACCCGATTTGAATAAATCCCGAAATGCCGGTTTTCTGAAAATCACGGTTTTTTGTATACTGTAGTCAAAACAAGATGGGGAAACGGTCAAAAAATAGATGGGGAAAAGGGTCTGGCTTAATCGATTTTTAAAGTGGTTTTGAATCGACCAAGTTGAATCATAATTCCTTTTGGATGTACAGAAATACAGAAATATCGACAAGTAGTTTGTATTCCTAGAGCATGACCCAACCTACTGTACCGTACATGCGTATGTAAGTCTGTAAAATGTTTGTGGGCAAATGCAAATCTTGGTTGTTGGCAAATTGTTTTGGTTTCCTGTTTTCCTGGACAGCCGTGTCTGACTGCCTCTTAGAGGAACTGTGATGCGATGATGGCAAAAGCTGTCAGCAGCACTTTGCTAGTGAAATTCTGATATGATGACATCGGGCAGCAAACAGCAGTTGTGATATCGCATAAATATGCAGTAAATGTCAGAGATGTCAATACATGCGTGCATAGATGCGTAAAGCAATGACGGCTCTTGCAGTTTCGGACATCCTCCTCCCTTTGTGCTGCCTACCATGGCGGAAGAGTAAATATTGATAAATGGCATACTTGCAAGGAGAGCTCCGATATTTCGATATTTAAATGTTTTCGCTCATCAATCGCCATCGGACTTGGTCGTGGGGGCAGTGGTAGTGTCAGTGGCATGGTGGCGAAAGCAGGTGATTGCATGCTAATGAAGCTTTATTCTCTGATTTATGGATATTTATGCGATTTCGGCCAGTTGAATGCTGGCGTACAGCACCGGTGTCAACGGCATCCCACAACAAGGACTGCTGCCGACGGGGCAAAAACAATTGCGTCTGTGTTATTTGTGTTAATTCCGCCACAACACTTCCGGGCCCACAATCAATAAACATTAACGGCATTCATGAGCGTAAAACAAACGCGCTCACACACACACACACTCTCACTTACACTTTACAATATAAAAGAAGGTTGCAAAAACAATCATTGGAAATCATGGCCAGCATTTTCAACAACAAGAACGTCGGCGGTTCTTTTCACTTCAGCTGCAGGGCAGCCAAAACGTTGGCCGGTTGGTAATAATCATCAGCATCAATGAGAAACCGCATACAATGCAAAATTATCATCACAATTCACGATTTATTTCAGTGATTACACATACATACAACACATATACACACACTCACACTCGCATATACCGAACAACAGTGGCAACAAAAGCAATCGGTTGCATTGAGAGCCCTTTTGCAAGTACCACGGAAGCGGAAACCAACACACACCCGCAATCTCGCCACGGCTGTCTTGCGTTGAGCGTGCATTAACCAACACATGGGACCTCCAGTGCCTGCCTCGGTTCAACAACGCCCATGCAACATTTCGTCCGGCCCCCCATCACCACCGCCATTGCCGTGAATACGAATAATTATATTTTTAAAGCCATGTCCTCGCCACTGGACTTTAAACATCTCCCATGGCGGCATAGACGAAGAAGAAGCTTTATTAAAGCCAGACCAAACAAACGCCATGTATTTATTTATTTGGAAGGACCTTTCGGAAGGAATCTTTGAGATTACTGTGCACAAGTGCAATTGATGGATTAAATTCCCATTAGTTTGTTTTCTCTTCGCTTTTGCCTCTTCGCTGTCGCCCCTCGTCTGAATGGCTGGCATTCAATTCAGTTCTTCAGTCCTCACCGGAGTGGAAATAAATAATATTGCGACTGTGGATGCTGTTATGGAAATGAAATTTTATGTTCATGTGTGTAAAATATCACTGAGAATCTGTATGAATGCTTGTGGCTGGCTAGTAATCGAAGGTACTCTGCACAGTATGGATATAGACGCATTCGAATCGGAGCGATTCCGCTGAGCAGGACAAACATTTAATTTCCGCTTTTGCTGGTGAAATCGAAAAAAGTACGACACAGTCGCAAGAATCCTGCAGTCATGTATGTTAGGGAAACAGTTAAACCCTTTAAATAAGTAAATGTATTCAAAAATAGAATACAACATTTCATTTTCACTGCCAGAGAATGTCCGTCGACGTGCTTCAACCTCCTCGGATGACAGGGACAACTATTTTTAATTGCCCACTAAATTTAAAGGAATGCGTTCGTACGAACGTTTTTCCAAATTTAATATTCAATATTTGGCTACAGTCAATCTGAATCGAATTTAAACGGAGCCTGATATGATACTCCTGCGAATCCTCCTTAATATCACCACAGTTGCCAGAGCAACACACCCAAGCACAATCCCACGAAAGCGACCGGAAGCAAACACATTTTTTTGTTTCAGTTGCCATTTAGAAAAGAAGGATGGCTTGATTTTGAATGACGTCCTCGTGCAGAATTCGTGTTACTCGCTCCTATCTAGGAACCATCGCATTGCAACTGCAACGCAACGCATAAATTTAAATGCCGAGCACATTTTCAACACTATCGCACAGACGCTATAACTGGCAATCAGCAGCGACATCAACATCAGTAACACTTCGGAAGGTTTAACATTGCATAAAAATAGAGGAAAAGGGACACACAAAATGTGCGAACATGTATTCATCATTCTTTGGGTACTGCTTGCCGCTGCTGGTGGTTGCTATCGTCATCAATGCAGTTTTCAGCTCTAGGCACCCTACACTTCAAATAGAAGTTTTATGCGACGAGTTGTTTAAAAAGTTTCAATCAGGTTTTTCTAGACTTGAGTCATTGTAGTCTTGCAGATACAGAGCACCAAATATAAAAATTGTACTTGGGATACTTTTTTCCGACGAAATTAAAAACAAAACTATCGAAGGCTTCACTTGCATGTAAAGAGCAGAAAACGACGTTTAATCATTTTCGCACCTCCTTCAGAACAATTTACATTATTATGTTTTCTCATACTTACGACAGAAGTTTAAAATATAAAGGAACTAAAATTTTCACGAAAATTATGTCAATGACGCTGTTCACGAGAAAATGTGAAATGATGTCTGAGAACTTCTTGTCAAAAGGAAGTTACTTTTGCCAAATGTCACCAACATTGATTGTAATATCGTATGTGGGTTCTAGACCTAAATACATAAAATCGCATGAATATATGTATGGGAGCTATATCCATTCGATTTTTTTTTCAATTTCAATAGCGTGCCCAATTTCATAAAGAGTGGACGCAATATGTGGCTTCAAGACCTAAAAAGCATACAATCAGATGAACAGTTGTGTGTGGCAGCTATATCTTAATCTGAAACGATTTTCTCCAATATTAATAACGACCATCCTTGGTCCAAAGAAATGACTTGTTCCAAATTACAGCAAGATTGGATGCAATATGTGGCTTCTTGAGCTAAAAACAGGAAAATCGGATGAATATATATGTAAGAGCTATATCTAAATCTGACGGATTTTCGATTATTACAACGTACTTTTTGGTCCAAAAAACTTATTCGTGATAAATTTAATCATGATTGGATGTAAAGTGAGGCTTCTAGAGCCACAGAAAAAGCGGATGAACACGTACGTGTGTGCTATAATCAACCGAATTTTTTCCATTTTAATAGCGTCCGTATTTGCCAAAAAGAAATTGTGTCAAATTTCACCAATATTGGATGTAGTATGTGGCTTTAAAAGCGAACAACTAAAAACGTCGTTAAGTTCGGCTAGGCCGAACCTTTTATACCCATCACTGTCCATACGTTATTAAAGCGCAAATAAAATTGTCCTTTTTTGGTCCTTTTCGGCCCACGCATCCATCCCTAATCTCACCTAAAACTGACTTTTTATATGTAACGCGCAGAATAGAAAGGGACCTAAGGGTAAAAACCAGTTTTTTTCAGGAGAGCCATTTTAAAGATTTAAATACGTGTATCTTTGGTGTACCATCACTTTCATAAAACGCGCATATCTCTGTGAGGGAACACTTTTGGGGCATGGGATCGGTCTCATTCGATGCTCAGATGTTGTCCACATCAAAAAAAAGTGAAAATTGATTTTTTTTACCCTTAGGTCCCTTTCTCTATGCGCTGTCACATATGAATTCGTATTATAATATGCTTTAATTTGAGTATCCGTATGTCCATATTGCCTATCAATCACCCGTTTTGACCTTGAGGTACGTTTTTTGGGCCAAATTAGCCAAAAAAGGGTAGCAACTATGCCCTTTCTTGAGGAACTTAGTGCGTCCTAACAAACAGCACCTATTTTAACCGTTGCCCGTCCACAAAACATTATTGTTTTGTACGCAAATTCTCACCGAGGTACCTTTAGTCACGTAAGAGAAACTTTGCCACCAGCAGCTTTGTTTTTCCTCGTTCACCAACAATCTTAACTTTGCTGACTTCTCTATACTAGTAAAGGAAGCAGTCACCAATCGTACAGTTCTCCACATGATGCCTTAAATGCCATCTGATAGAGATTTGTATTTGGTGACTTATTTACATTACAATAGTTAGATTTGATTATGAACATTTCATTCAAAGAAACCAAGAAGTTTTTTAAAAGACAGTCGAAAAGACTTTTAGTTGCAAGCTGGGGTGACTGCAGTTTCGGTGAACGCTTTTTCACCATCCTCAAAACCCAAGCAACGAATGTGATTAACACGTACGTGCAGGCAGACTCTAAATAAACGAGAACCTGCCGGCAGTACAGTATTCCACTGAACAAAGTAAACACAATGAAAATCCAAGCACTGCCTTCTGATTTCGCATAAGGTTTCATCGCTAGCCGCATGTACTAAATCGTGTGTGTGTGTATGTTTTTTTGGTATGTGCAGTTGGTCTAAAAATACTGTTATGCTTTGATCATAGTCACAATCATACTGTACGATTGCCGATATCATCTTGTTACTAACGTAAAACCCAAAAAAGCAATACTTTTGTTGCACCAACCATATTTGTATGTTGGTTGCTTGTTACATTGTTACATTTCAACAATATTAATATTGCACCAATTATACTATTGTCAAAATGAAATTCAAAAAAACAATACTATATGCTTTTTTATTGCAGAGAACATATTATTATTGGCGTGACCATGTAGTAACCATATAATTTCTCTGCGAACGAGAAGCATACCCTTGGTTGGTATTCTTGTGCTCCCTACGTTCAACTCGTCGTCGTTTGCTGCCCTTTCTGCAAGTCTTTCCACGATACGAAAGTCAGACGTGGTTTTCAACAGCTTCGATCTAATAAGGCGCCTTTTAATCGACAAAGAGATGGTATGAGTCAACGTGCTTTTCTCAGGAGTTCTCCAGTAGTTGGCACAATGTAAAGATCAAGACAGTTGTAGGTTTACCAGGCCTCAAGGCACACTGGTAAGGGCCAATGATGTTGTTGACGTGAGGCTTTAGTCGTTGGCAATTGTAAATTAGTAAACTAATTCCACGGTAGTTGGCGCGAACCGCTTTTTTGAAGAGGACTGTTTTTCTGAGATTCCAGAAATTTGCCTAACCAAATTTTAAAGTAATCAAAAATATTTGTTTTGCTTGCTTATGTTCTGATGTTTGAAAAATGTGTTATTGTTGTTCTCCTCTTTGAAATTTCCTAAAATGTAACCCGATTTTCGACCAGAAATGGTTTGCGGCGGTGTCTTTGTTTTATTGGCGGCAAACTACTCACTTTCAGGTTTACGTACCTTATTTTCGGATTTAAAGTCAGTTTAAGCTAAGCTAAAGCGAAGTTTAAACTAACACTAAAGAACAAAACCTTGGACTTTCTAGATCAGACGCCAAACAAACTTATCATGTTTTTCAAAACGACTTTGTTTGAAAGTAAAACACATGTTTTGTGCTAAATTCTTCGAATTGACATTACTTCCAAGTTAAAAAGTTCCTAGCGAAGAGGCCATTGCAGTCGACCATGTCCAACGAACGAATAAAACGACAAGGAGTAATACATTTTTTGTCTCTCGGCATTTTTTATACAAAATCAGCACCTTTTTCACAAAAGGGTGTTAAATTATGTGACAGAATGTTATTCTGTAAAAGATTTGCGGTGGCAGTGATAAGTACAAGTTTAACTTCAGCATCAGCTCCAGCTCCACCAGTGTGGGATGGATACCATGAGCCCCCCGCCTTGTAGGGTTTACATTACGAGCATAATGTCAGTGGTGTTTGAGGTTGAATATTCCAAATCCTTCGTGACACAAGGGATAATTATTGCTATCCCTTTTTCTCATTTTTCGGATGGCAGCAAACTTCATTCGTTCAAAACGAAGGGACATGTGTCAGAAAGGGATTTTTCAACTATTTGTCGATTACTTACCGCTGAAAGGCAGCCAAACGTCTGAGCGTGTGTGATAAACAATTTCAATAGTGTTACTCAATTAAATCTCATCTGAACTTTTCCAATACATCGGTGGAATTGTGTGTAATATCGCAAACAAACCTAAGGTCAGATACACGCAATTCGACATTGAGCACTAGCGTCTCCTTTAAAAACAATTGCTACTATCGCAATTTTACACATCATTGGAAATAATAAAATAGGTTGAATTATCGATGAGAAGTTGTTTTATGGAGCCTTTAGTACATGAGAGTGCTGAGAGAATTTTAACCAAAAAAATATTTATAAGAAAAGTCAATGTCATTGCGAGCTCATGTTATTGTAAACTACTGAAATCCATCTTCGCTTTAGCTGCAATAATCCTTTGAGCCGACTTTAATTAGTTAGTCAGTGAGTTAAAGAATTAAAACCTCCGCAGCTTAATGATTTCAGAGAAGTTCTCCGTTTGTTTGCTAATGGGATGTAAGTAAAAGTTATGTGGATTTTCTTTCCTACTCATTAGAGTGTCGCAAGCTATAAAGGCAGTTTTTTTTTTGAATTATGAAACGCATAACCATTTTTTCTATCTCACCCCTATAACAGAAAGAATAAATATTACGGCGTTTGCTTAACGCTAATCCGGCCCGACTTGATGTGCAACTTTAAACATAGATGTACATAGTACGAGTATGGAAGCCATTGAAAGACTTTAGAAAAACAAACATTAATTAAGAATTCGTCACAAAATATTCAACATATAAATACATAATACATTACATTTCTTTTTAACATGCATTTTTTACTTTTACTGTAGAAAGATTACCCAAACATTCCATAACGATTTAGTAGGATCCCCGCTAGGTAAACTGATTTCAAGTTTGAATTAAGGTAGCAAAGCCTTTCCAGTAAGCCTTGGTACTCGTATAGCCCATTAAAGGGCACGCGCACGAAATTCTAATACGATTGAGACAAAGGTTGAGAACAGCCATTTAAGCAAGTCTCTATCAAGAAATATCCACGAGAGCTCTTTAATTCTCGATATTTATTCCACTTATTAATCCACTATGTAATCCAAAGCCCATTGGCAAACAAATATTATTTATACATCCCTTATAATTTGGTGAATTAATTTCGGAAAACTCTGTTAGTTTGTCCATATCCGCAGAGTTTCGAAATGATAGATTTATTTGTGCAGCTCTTTAATCTCTTCAATTGACATTAATACATAGTAATACGTTAAAGTCAATAGTGAAAACGCTGCTTTCTGCAATTCCGGTCATATGACCACCTCGAGCCCGTGTACAGCGATCTATACTTTGGATCCAATTTGCCACCACTTTTGCACACATGTTGTCTCTGAGCTCGTCTAAAGGTGTTGGCATAGACCAATGACTTGATGTAAAAGAAATCGCATGAACGAGGTGGCCATTCGACCGGACCATTTCTCAAGATAACATGTTCATCGAATTCGCCTATCAGTAAATCGATTGTAACGAGTTCTGTGCGGCTAACAGCACCGTCTTGTTAAAACCACATATCGACGATGCCAAGCTCATCCAATTCTGGCTAAAATAATGTTCTAACATGGCACGATAGCGCTCTCTATTAACGGTAACATGAAGATTGTTTTCATCGACAAAAAATACGGTCCAATCACGTCTCCGGCTTAAAACCACACCACACAGTAATTCTTCTGCGGATGCAAGTGTGTCTCTTGAAACACATGTGGGTTTGTTGCTGCCCAATAATGCATATTTTGTTTATTGACAAAACCACTTAGCCAGAAATAAGCGTTATCGCTGAAGATGATTTTTTGATAAAACTCTGGAGTTTCGTGAAACTTTGCCAACTTTAATGATTTCTAAACTTTGCTCATAAGTGAACTTTACCATGATAGAAATGTTGACTTCGACTAACATTTTGACACTGAAAGATCATTAACAATGTTTGAGAATGCGCTGGCATAAAGATGCGAAATTGTTATGTCGCTATTGAAAAAGCCTTTACATATTAGCCATATTAAGTTTTTGTTTATTTCTCTAAGCCCCTTTTACGAATAAAATATTTTTTTTAATAAAATGCTATAGACAATTTTATTCAGAATGGAAACCAAACTCGACACAGAGGGGCGATGTATAAGTATTAAATTATATTTTTTCCACACATTTTTTAAAAAACCTACAAAATTAGGTTGATATAAAAATGTATATTTGTTATCACATGTAGCCAAGTCTTCTACAATTCATTTGAGGTACGAGTATTTTGTGCCACATTACCCTTAAGTAGCCAGAATTATTTAGGTTTAAAATTCTACTTTATTTCACTGACAATAATCTATAACAACAACCAACACATGTAACTACAAATGCAATTCCAATATCATTATAATTAGTTAACGTTACCGATCCTTTGTCTCTTCGACCAATACTGTTAACTGTCAGTTTCCACTACTGAAAATCGCCGTGTACCGAATCAATATTCGGTTGTAGCGATGAAATACATGGATATAACGTGCAACTACCAACATTTGGCTCGCAAAAAATTCGGTTGTGGCAACAAATCTGTTCTCTGTGTGCAACTGTTGGATAAGCCTTGAACCGATCGAATTTCGGTTTTCAGCCACACTCCAAACGGACATACGATTGCGATAAATTTCCACGGCTGCTGACATTTTGAAATTTTTTGAAACAAGTAATTGTATTCAAGAAATGCCACAGCCAATAATTGAGTTTGTTTGTTCCGTCTTTTGGTTGATAACAGTTCACGAAACTATCTGAATGAGATGTTACCAAGGAAACTGATATAAATTTTAAATTTCAACTGCCTCGCATTAAAAACATTAACATACATTGGAACTCTGTAAGTTCTACTTACAATTAAAGTAGACATTCTAAGCAGCGTACTGATGTGGCGTATCCCAATACAGTTTGAAAGCATTTAAGCACACACATACTCGTAGGCAGGCTTTCCAGTTTGTTAACAACAATCTGTTGCGGTGTAAATAATTGCAACTTCAGTGGCAATATGAATGCGTGCAAGAAAATACGTTAAATACGCGTACTTGTGACAAGTCACTGCTGACTGCCGTGAAAAGCTGCACATTAGCCATACTCCTAGGAGAAGCGAACATCACTCCACTCCCAACGTGTCACACACTTGCTCCTAATACGTATCAGAACTGAAAAACTGCATGTTAAACATGTGTCATATTATCATTGCACTCGTCACCGTTGCTAATAAAGAACAGACTTGCACATAGTCATCTGAAATGCAAAAAAGCGTAACAACCAAAAAAACTCCAATGATTGTTCGAACTCACGGCCGATGTGTTAACACCTGTTTGTTACACGGTACCTGTTCGATTTCTACTATGAACACATTAGCAAATGTTACATTGGAAAATAAAAAAGAATAGTTTATTTAATTAAGTTTTACTTTTATTTTTATAATTTATTAATGTTAAGTTTTTAACACAGATAAAATTGGGCTGTGAAAGCTGCAATATGACACATAAACTTTTGATTCTATCCTTTATAAATAACGTGAGAAAGCAGCATCAATTATAGTTCCTTGGGTAGTAGTGGGGGACTTTAACGAATTATCAATAGTAAGCTTGAATTTATCTAAGAGGAGTTCGATAAGAGGCAGCGCTTCTGCGGTTTACAAATTCGTAAACCGCAGAAGCGAGAACTGGTGTCTTGGGAAATTCGAAAGGAAATTAAATTTTGGTAAGTTCTGAGGCTTTGCTAGACGCTTCGTTGCAAATTTGTTACTAGTGTCTCAAGTATTTCCGAAAAGAGCGATTATTTTAAATAAAAATTTGTCTTTATTATTTTTTTGCATACGAAATGCGCTTTTGCACATTGACCTTCAGTATTTTCTTCAGGTTTCTCTGGTTCCAATAAGGAACGTGTTGTGCCTCTCTTTTCACTTTTTTCTGGAGGTTTGACAAGACATGTTAAACTAAACCAATTTAGCTTAAATATTTCTTTTTCAAACAAATTATACCAAAACGTGCTAATATTTTTTTATAATTTTAATTGTCACTTTTTTTCTGATACACGATGAGAACAGTAACGCTGAGTGCTTAAAGAGAACTAAAAAATTAAATACAGAAAACATCACAAAACTTCAATGCATAGAAAAAACAGAAGTACTGTAAATGCGAACAGACAAAAAACAAGAATTTAAAATACATACTTATATATTAAAATACCTTAGCCAAAAAGTAAGGAATTCGTTTAGAATTGGTTCCGACATGTCTGAATACAATAACTTTAAAATATAAAGCAAATACCAAAAAAATTGTAACCGAAAACGAGTAGACTAACTCAGATAAATAGTTCAGCTGCACCTGTGGTGAAATTATGAGCGTTTCGCAGTTATTTAATGACTGCGAACATTTAAGTGATAAACGAAGAAAATTTAAGATAAACAACATTCAAGTACTCAAGTATTCAAGTACAAAGGATGGATATTTTGAAAATGTTAAACAATTTTTAAACGAAATAAATTTATATAAACTGATTTTAACCTTAATCCTGAAACTGTAAAAATAAAAATAATGTAATTATTTATATTATTACTAATATCTTAAATATCTTATTATTATTACTTAATATCTTAAATAAATAAATAGTTCAGAATTCGTTGCAAGTTCGTTAAGAGAAACTGAAAAAAAGTCTAACAGAATTCGGGCTGAATTCGTTCAGATATTTTTGGAACATAAAAAATAAAATATCTCCAGGCAAATCGAAAAGAATTCGTAACGATTTCGGTAAGGATTTTCGATATTGTTAAGATATTGTTCAGAATTGTCTGATGCCAGACATTGTCGGCAAATTTGGTTTACTGTGGTAGATGGCAATACAAATTATTTGTAACCGAGCTAACTTATTTAGAACATATAATTAAATCTATTTGAAATATTGATTAAATGAAAGAGAATCGATCTTATACGTATTTATAAATGTTTTATTTAATGTCGTCAATTATGTATGGAATACTATATCAGATAAATGTCCGCCTCTGTTAGCCTTGTGCAAAATTGTGGCCAAAGTTGTTCTTTGAAGACCATGCTTCTGAGGTTAATGGATTGTTTTAAACACTTTCTAGAGCAGCAGTAATGATTTCAGCCGATCTTGCAGTACGTTGTGGTCCATGCTTGGGCCTATCAGCTTCAGAACCTATTTCTTTGAAACCATTTACTACGCGATAAAAAGTGCGTTTTGTTGGCACTTGTTTCTGCCAAAAGTTGCAGCTAACTTTCTCATCGTCACAGTAATCAATGATTGATTTTTATACAAAGTTTTAACAATTTAAACAGGTTGGTTTATCAAATATTTCTCCATAATAAATTTGCACGTCTTTACTTCTTCACGACTGCCAAATATGAACTGGCAAGACTAATTACCAAAATGGCGGCAAAACAAAGTAGTATACCTTCCCGGCGGACACCCTGTACTTAATAACACTTAAACATATTTAGAGACAAGTGTCATGATTTTCATGCTTAATATTTTTTATTTTATGCCCACAAAAATCATTTAGGGGTATGAAAAATATATGTTGGCCGATTCTGAGACCTACCCGATAGGCACACAAATTGACCCAGCCGTTCCGCAGGCTTTCAACGCCAAACAATCTATGTGATCGCAGTCGGACAAATCTGTTTGCTTTTTGGTTTGGATGTGTTCACTTTTGTAGTTTAGGCCCTACCTGCGCCTATAAATGTTAACACATCAAAAACTTTATCTTTTATACATGATGCACGCAGAAATAAAGTATGGTTGGGATAACAATATTCGCAGAGCATCATACTATTGTTGGGTACATATGGCACAACAACATTATGATCCTCACAACAAAAGTATGGTTCACACACAACTGTACTATGATCCCCACAGCAAAAGTATGGTTCACACTCAACCATACTATGATCCCCACAACAATATTATGGTCCTCATAACAATATAATTCACACACAACCATACTATGATCGCCACAACCATATTAATATTAACACACAACCATACTATGATCGCCACAACCATATTATTATTCACACTCAGCCATACTATGATCCCCACAACCATATTATTATTCACCCTCAACCATACTATGATCCGCACAACAATATTATGATTGGTTTATCGAATATTTTTCCGTAACAAATTTGCCACGTCTTTACTTCACGACTGCCAAATATGAACTGGCAAGGCTATTGTTTACCAAAATGGCGGCAAAACAAAGGAGTATACCTTCCCGGCGGCCACACTGTACTTTGTTGGTAAGTGCTATGATTCCTTTAGAAAATAATTACTAAAACAGTTATAGTAAACACAGTAGTACAACAGTAGTTCTCATTCGTTTGTAGAGAGCCTGGCCTTATAGAGTTCGGTTTTACTTTCAACAATTGCAGCAAGGCTTTCTGAAGAGGGTTGTCACGGACCCGAAATCATGATAAAAGTAGTGTGCAGCCACGAAAACCAATGTCACTTTGCCATTTTGTTAAAAACTTGACTTCTATTTAAATATAGAAGCAAGAGGTCTTGAGCCGGTTTAATCCCCGTTCAATGTGTAAAAGCAACAGACCGAAATAAAACAAACGAGCTAAACGTTATAGTAAATTCTCAAAAGGCAAGTTTCCTGGTAGGTCTCAATTATTTTAAGGCTAAGGAAGTCTGTATTTTGCTGCATGCAAGAAGCAAAATAAGTTGATAAATTAAGGTCGGCCGTGCCGAGGCTTATATACCTCCCAGCATCGTTTACGGTCCAAACTGAACATTTTGTGAAGGGCGCGTGGCACCGGTCTCTTTTCTAGCAAGGTCTGTTTCTTTCCATACTAACTTCTATCGCCATGACGGTAAAAGTTAACGAAATATAGCCTTCCAACGATAAGGGTTGTATGGGCGGGGCCACACTCTTTTTCCAATTTTAACACAATTTAATCTACTTTATATGCTAATCATTGATTTAATTTTTCCTCCAGGATGTGTTTCGATCCATGCCAACATCATATGTTGCAAATCTAAACGGCATATCTGTATTACTTCATGATATATTGTTTTTTCAGGGTTACGTTGCCGGTGCCACGCCCTTATCTAATATTACCATAACATAATGAATACCTAGTCATTGGTATTATTTCAGAATAAAAAAAAATATAAAAATTCAAATCAAGTGTGGAATCTTTATTGGTAATTTGAAAGGACATTTTATGACATTTATTTTTTAAAAATAATTACCTTCAAATGTTGGCAACTCTATTATGGAAATGAGCGTTCGGTAAGAAATGGGCAGATCCGCTGGTTTCGACCAAAACTTTGCTCAGTGGTGAGGCCCATTTCTGGCTCAACGGCAAAGTTAATAAACAAAATTGCGCATTTGGACTGACGAGCACAAGAATAGGTTCAAGAGGTGCCATTATACCCAGAGAAAACCTCGGTTTGGTGCGGTTTATAAGCTGGTGGAGTCATCGGTGCATATTTTTTCAAAAATGATGGTGGCCGGAACGTAACAGTGAATGGTGCTCGCTATCGCGCCATGCTATCAATCTTTAAGCTACCTGAAATTGAAGCCCGTAATCTTGACGACACTTGGTTTCAACAGGACGGTGCCACTTGCCATAAATCTGCTCAAACAATGGATATATTGAGAGGTCATTTCGAAAAGCAGCTAATTTCACGTTTTGGACAGGTGATATGACCGCCTTGATCGAGCGATATCACATCTTTAGACATTTTTCTTTGGGGTTACGCAGAGTCCAACATTACGCGTGTCATTAAAGCCATACCGGTCGAAAGCTCGAACGATTCATCCAAAATTGGCCCCTTAGAATGAAAACCCTGACGCGTAGCTGCGGCCGACATTTGAAGGTAATTATTTTCAAAAAATAGAAGTAAATGCCATAAAATGTCTTTTCAAAATACCAATAAAGATTCCACACTTGATTGGAATTTTTATATTTTTTTTTTGTTCTGAAAAAATACCGCTAGATGGATCACCTTATATAACAATCGTGACATTAGTTTGGCCATTCATGCGAATTTTTGAAAAAGGTGTTGCACTGCCTACTCTATATATACTCTTATCAGTCCCTGAGAGGGGAAAATTTTTACCGCTTGAACGATCTGCGTCATTTTCAATAGCATCCGTTTTAAGTTCATCAACACATGTCTCTGCAAAGTTGCAGCAACCTGTTATTTGCTTCCACAGATAAACGGACATGATTGATCGAAGAATTTTACGACGATTCAGACTATATATACTCTATGCGGTCTCCACCAGTATTTCGACGTGTTACAAACGGAATGACATAGTGAATACACCCTTAATCCTATGATGGAGGGTATACAAATCTGAGTTCAAAGTGCCAAATCCAAGTTTGATGCGTTCGTTTTGCATTTTAGGCGTCGTCATATTCAGATGTTGAAGAAGCAAAATAACATGTTGCAAATTGTTTTTGCAAGTACATTTTTTGTCGGGCTTCAAAACAACTTTTCCTTGGCTATTTCTTTATACAGTCGACAATAAGACGTCTTTTCAAGTTTTGTCTTGAATGTGTAAGCATTTCAGGAACTGTCACTGCTAGTGTACACGCGACATGACACGAGGCATTTAGCCTTGCATGTACGGGATAGACGCGACTTCGTTTAAGACGCAACTTCGCCTGTGTGTGTGTGTACCCGCATGTCGGTCATAGTGTTTGGGTTCTCCGCTCTTGTTGTGCGGTTCATATTTACAAAGGAGCAAATCAATTTGACAATTCCATTAGGTTATGATAAAACAATCTGTGCGTGAGCCTCAAAAATACAATACGTCCTGGTAGGCAATTCAGGCCATTCTAAATCTTTATTACTTTATGCAAGTTGCTTATGTGCCCCGTGTAAGATTTGGGAAAGTGCAAACATAAAACTTGCCTTTTTGATTACAAACCTTTTCGGTACTTTTTTATTGCCACGCATTTCCCCCCTTCGCCTGGGCAGCCTCCATGGGAAAACTTCCTAAGCCTGCTGCATGCATTTAACTTTATAATCCTTTTGCCGAAACTTTTCACTTTTATAGAAGGGAAAAAGTATGTACAATAAAAAAAAGTTAACAACATCCAACGACCGCATGCGCACCATAAATTTAATGTCCTCCTGCCCAAAGGCGATAAAGTTTTTTTTTTTGGCCCCACAAAGGAAGAATAACGAACATAAAATACTTTGGCAAACTACTTAGAAGACCGAGCATACGGAAGTATGTGTGTGTCTGTCTGAATATGTCCACACACACCCAAGCATGTGTAATAGTGTAACGCACACATACCCATTTATACGTATTTGGCATAGATATGAAACTCATGAAACCACTTGGGTGGCGGGGCAATGTTGATCTCCCGGCCAAAAATGGGAAACTTTCACCTGGACAAATATTTAGCTTTATGCTTTTAACTACACTTGTGAGACGAGTTGAGAACGACAGGTTTATTAGACAGCGAACACGTCGTCCAGTAATCCATCATCCTTAGCTTCGCAGCAGATTTAAACTGAGCGTTCGTTTGTTGTCCTTGCGAAATTGTCATGTACTTCAAATTGGCTTTGAAACTTTATCTCATACGTATCTGCGCCATGGTTGTTCAACGTGTCGAGCGAGAGGAGACGTGTCGTCTTATGGACCCATAACCGCCAAATGCTGCACTATGCTTGCTTATACGAACGTTTTGTATTTTTTCCCAATCCTAAAATGTTGTTTATCAGAAACAACAATAACGAAATAGACAGTTGGTAAGAGCAACAAAGCGAAACAAGCGTCTTGTCTGTTTGTGGTATAGACCAAGAGAGGACAAAATGCAACTGGGGCATCGGAAATCCCATATAAAGCTGAAAATATGATTCCTGAGCAGCTGTCTGCAAGACGAGATTACATGTGTTTTAACACATTCAAATAATTGTTCCCTGCTATCCGTACGCGAGGACATTCTTTGCAAGCAATGCCCTCTGGCAAACCAGCCGTTGTAAAACTTTTTTAGTTCCTCCCTTTCCATGTGAACTTTGCCCTTTCGAATAGTCGTTGGTGGAACTTTCTTTTAGTTTAATAATAAAATTCGTTTCGTTTTCGGACTACCCACATTCCATCCTGTGGGGATGTTAATACTGTCCCAGTTGTCAGTAACTACTGGTCATTCGCCCCTGTTTTCCGACATCTATAATGGAGAGTGGCCAGGCAAACTTCATTCGGCATAAAAATCCTGTTTATAGTGAGTCTAACGCGGGGGAGTGGTAGGTAGATACGTCAAATATGTATGGCCTTTTCCTCCATTCCACTGTGCCAAACCTTTGGATTTCGCTCCGTTTCACTGTTTATGGCCCAACATTGTACAACTTGTTTTTCCATTTAGACTCAGTGAATATGCAGTGCTATGGCCAGCTACTTTTAGTGGGTAATAACCGGAGTTAATGGCGAAAGTTAGTTGCTCTTAAGATTACCTAGTGGGGCAAAACACTCATCTACGCGCCCATATCCAATATGCATATGTCATGTAACTACACACACACACGTGGTCCTCATACCACTGGATTAAGTGTGTATTCAGTGTGCCATCCCATTTATAACATCTGAGATCTGGAATGTGTACACAAAAATATTCTGTATCAGCGAAACCAATTAGCGTCGTACGCCGGACCATCTATATTCAACTTACGCATCCAATTATATTCGGATAATCGGTTCAAAATACAACAACGTGACCAACGTAATGTACTCACAACTTCTGGATCGGTCATAGCAATGAAACGCGAAAAAGGTATTTAGTTGCTACAACCACCAGTTTCGCAAACATTTTGTTATTGTAACTGACTATTAGTGATGATAACTAAAACTTCTTAACCTTACCAAAAAACGGGTAGTTTAATGCTATTTTTTATAAATAAAATAATTCAATTATTATTGACTTTAAGCCAATCGATTAACTAAATACTTTTTTTTAATAAAAATCATTCATTAACATTTCCGCTGTTTCCTCGTCATTGCCCTCCCTGGGAACTTCAAGTATTTAATTTTGAAACAGTTTTTTTGTTTATTACTAAATTTAAAAATTTTTCGTTGAACATGAGTGGTATGTTGATAATTAGATCCAAAAATTCTCTTCTGAAGGCTCGTAATCTTGGTATGTTGCACCGTTAATAAAGTTTCAATAACTGAAAATAACAGAGCCCCAACAAACATTCGGTTGTACTGAGGGTATTCTTGAGGTGCATGTAACCTCAATCATTTGGTTGACATCAGTTCTCTGTGTGTGCAAATGCGAGCAACACGTTCTAATTTTGGGTATATTTTTCGCTATAAAAGTTAGTCAAGCATTACACTAAAATGCGAAAAAAGTAGTAGTGATATGAAATAATGCCTCAAAATCGTTATTTTCATTTCCGTGTTTGGCGTATATTTTCGTAATAAAATAACGCTCAATAAATGAAACAGAAATATGCAAAAGTGCATCTTTGAGGGCAAGACACTAACATTCAATTTCCACGACTCTTAGGTCAAAAATGCTAAACATCTACCTCATGATCAAGAGCGTTTCGGGAGGACGCGCCAAAATGGTCTCGCCACAATCTATAGAAGTGCTCGTATTACTTCTCAAACTTCTGAATATTGAAAGAGGCACCAAACTGAAGATAAGATTTTGGCAGAGTCCCATGTGATCGTCAGGTCCTCTTGAAGCCTGTTCTATGAACCGAAATGACACGAAGCATCAATCTTCGTCGAAGTGTGCCGCTACAAAAACAACAACAACAAGGATCTATTCGCTCGTTTTATGTAGGCGTTAATAACTGTAATAACAATTTCTTTTACATTTTATCTGATTTTTTGGATCCCGTCTTCACACGTCTCGTTTTTTCCTTATCCACAACTCTCGACAGCAGGATATTGTAACATTGATCTAATCGGGCTATCAATGGCCTTATAATCGATGCATAGGTGGTACACAAGGGACAAGATCAATTCTGATACTGCATTTTTTTTCAATAACATTAGTTGTGATCTGTTAGTTAAAAATCTTGAGCTACAATATATTTTCTGTGGCACTGAATATAAAGCATTTCTTGAGATGGAAAATAAGTTCAAATAATGATAGCTACTTTTTAAAGCTTTAATGCTACCGAAGAAAATTAATATAATTATCCGTCCTAATTGTCACATACTACGACCAGTTTAAAGTTCTTTAAACCAATTAATTACGGACATAAATATGTTTAAAATTTGTTTGCATTCCAATCCGTGGTAGATTATACGGCCGGAAATTAAGTGGTTTCAGAAGCGTCCACGAAGACATTTATTGGCTTCAGAGTGTAATGAATAAAAAAGAAACAATTATAATATCGTATATACACATAAAATAAGAGCAATAATATTATTGTAAAAATGTAATCTTTAATGAATTGTTATCTTTTATTTTAGCAAATGTTGTTTTA
This sequence comes from Hydrotaea diabolus, assembly GCA_963513945.1. Classification (NCBI taxonomy): domain Eukaryota; kingdom Metazoa; phylum Arthropoda; class Insecta; order Diptera; family Muscidae; genus Hydrotaea; species Hydrotaea diabolus. The sequence continues at coordinate 2,195,221 of OY740716.1, forward strand.
GCGGCGCATAGTGCCGCCGTGTTTATAGCCATTGGCGGAAGAATTGCTGCTTCGGGTCTATTCGGTGGAGTCTTTTAGCTAAAATTGTGTACTTATACGTTGGCAACCCTTACGATGTCTACGGTTCGACAGCAATTATTTTAACATGAAAATGGTGAACACTGCGAATAGCTGCTAGGAGTAGTACTCTCACATATTTTTTCTTTAGTGGCTGTCGTAGTTACTTAATGGACCGGCAACTAGATGGGCAATATGTACAGGTATGGCTGAAGGCGATGCCGACTGTTATTTTCTCGTGCGAAAAACATTCTGGAAGAGATCATCGAAGAGGCTTAGGTAAATAACAAGGTACGTATTTAGCTAAATGTTGGTACATAGATTTGAAATTTATTTTAATCTACTTTTATACCGTGTATTTTTGTTTTAAGATGCAGGGGAAGGATTTTTTCCCCTGTCTTTTTCGGTTACCAGAAAAGCGGGACAAACTGTCAAATTTCCGGGATCCTTTGACGTAGAACCAATTTTTATTAAAACAAGAATAGCTTCTATACGCTATTAAAACACTAAAAAACAAGTTAAAACGTCGGCCAGAACGAACCTTATATACTCTTCACCGTCCCAAAGCTGATAAATCGAAAAAAATAGTACCTTTTTTGGGCTCTACAGTCCCCAAGTCCATATTTGAATTCGTAGTAAAATGTGTTTTAATTAAATTAATAAAGAATATTATCAATATTCGAAGACCTATCAATAATTCCATGACTTTTCGAATAAAATACAGTTTTTTTGTGCAAAAAAAAAATAATTTTCAACATAATCTTCTTTTAGCTCAATTCACTTAGTCCAACATTTCTCCATTTTTTTAAATCCTTGTTAGTCGGTCCACTATGTTGCCATAATATTCGCCGTTTATTGTTTGTCCCTTTTTGAAGGTAATCGATGTGGAATATCCCTCGTACGTGCCAAAAAAACTGTTGGCCGACAAAGTCAACTTGGCCATCTTCGGAGCCGGTTCACCGGGAGAATCCCATTGTTTAGACTGCTGCTTGGTCTCTGGAGTGTTGAACTGTATCCATGTTTTATACACAGTTACAAAACGTCGCAAAAACTCATTCTAATTGCGGTTAAACAACTCCAAACAATCCTTTGAAGTTGTCACATTTACAATAACATTTATGGTCAATTGAGAGGAAACGCGGCAGAGTTTTTGCGACGTTTTGTAACTGTGGATAAAACATGGTTACAGTTCAACACTCCAGAGACCAAGCAGCTGTCTAAACAATGGGATTCTCCCGCTTTCTTAAACCCAACAGGCAGCTTTCTTAAACCCAACTCATCATGTAAAATCGAAACTAAAATGCTAAATAAAATGCGTATGGCATCAACAGTCCCACGCACGTTTACTCTCCTTTAGGCCTACTCCACATCGTGGATTTTTTCGGGTGTACTTATTGCCCGAATTGGCCTCCAGAACGTTCAGCGTCATTTGTACTTGTGCGACCACAACAAAAGTCAGAAAATCACTTTTTTACCATTGAAATTGATGTTGCAGAGTCCCCATAGTATTTATCAAGCTTTTTCTTGGTTTGATTGACCAGCAAAAAATATTGTTTAATGAGCACTCGAAATTCATTTTTTTCCATATTTAACCAAAGGCCACTAGGTTGTATGTTTTAAACAGCTGTTAAACACAAACTGAATGGCGGGACTCTCTCACAATTTGACAGTAGTCTATTAACAGATGGTACCTGATGGGAGCAGTGTTGCATTTCATATAACTACAAGGGATGTTGGAAAAGTCAAGGAAATATTGATATGCCATCGTAGCTAGTAAACATACAATAGGAACTTAAAGTGCACAGTCCAAAAAGAGTAATTCTGGCTTAAGAATTACTTGTAGATTTCAAAAAGAAAATCCGTTTTTTAACTTTGATACCCAAAAATTCGTTCATTATGTTGTGTCCTCCCTTTGAGTTGGTAGAAGAAATCGGGACTACCTAAATAAGAACATAGCCTCTGGACCTATTTAGCCTATTTTTAATATCATAAAGTTATCAGTTTTTAAACATTGACCACATTTCTGCTAAATCGCATCCGTGCAAAAGGCATACGAAGAGTAATAAGATTATTTTGTGACACTATGTTTTCCGCAGAACCTATTCTGCCTATATACAATTGGATCCCATTATAGGATATGAGAGCATGGCATTTCTTCTACTTATTTACCCAGTTACGATGCCGTAGTTTCTAAAACGAACGGAGATACTGTGAAATACGTGAAGACAATACGAAATCCTAGTTTCTTCTTTTTGAAGAAATTTGAAAACAGATACGATCTCAACAAGATAATTTTGATTTGATCCCAGCAAATGAATACTTTGGTGTCAAGTGTTATATTGATTTTTTTAGTGGAAGTTGAAAAATCAGGAGATTATTAAATTTTTAAAATAATTTATTAAATACGATTATTAGATGTATTAATTGTAATTAGCGTCGCACCCGTAAATATTTTTCGATAATTCGTGGAATTCATGGAGTAGTTTGGGACTTAAATTGACAGCATAAATTCACGTTTATAATTAATTTATTTACAACTTCTCGTCTTTTTAATGGAGGCATATTATTTGAAATTGAATTTTCCCATTTCTACCAATTAATAAAACTTGTTCGTGTAAATCCCAAAAATGTATGTTAAGATGGCTATTCAAAGTCCAATTCCAACAAGTTAAAATAAAATGCACCTGCACCTTTGGTCTTCCTTCCACTATGAACTTTTTAAATAATTCGGCTTTGGAGGGTAGGATTAAATTCCTGGGAAAGAGGAAAAAGTAAATTACTGAAATTCCCGTCCCGGGAAAAAACCCCTTTTTATAATATATTCTGCACGAAGTCAATGTTTGCATATATGAGTAGTATCTATATAATACAGCAACATTGATGAAATTTCGGACCCTTGTTGACAAATAGAACGTTGAATTGTGTTTCTTCTTACACTTAAGTATCCTGTGAGGCGAGTAATCACTTAGCCTAATCACTGCAAGAAAAAATTCAAACGCTAATCAATGTTTTTTTCGTAAAGATTTTCGTATCTTAGAAGTGTTTTTTTAATTGTAATGCACTGGTTTTCAACTGCAACCGTTCATGAACTTATGCGAGTGTTAATTTTACCAAATGAACATCTGTTAAGTGGTACAGTTAAGTTCGGCCGTGCCGAAGATTATTTACCCCCCTAATGGATTGCGGTCTAATAGCCTTTCAAGGTTCATCGTAGTATGGGCGGGGCTAAGCCCTTTTGCCCAATTTTAACACAATAGAGTCAATAATAATGTATTAATCGTTAATTTCGTTCTGTCGAATTTCTATAAGGATCAATCCATTACTTTGGCCATAAATACGACTCTTATAGGGGGCGTGGCACCGCCCACTTGCCAACATCCAAATATCCAAGTATTATATGCATCTAATTGTTCAAGAGATATTGTGTTTTTAGTTTAGGATTGTTGATTTTTTCAGAGGTTGACCCTGTCCTTGTTAGGTAAAAATGTTTACCTCTTGTCTGACCTGGCGCATCTGCACCTAGCTTTACAGAAAGACGGATATGGCTAGATCTTTTTACAATTGTGCTACGATTTAAACTATATGTACTTAAGGGGGTCTCCGACCAGTATTTTGATGCGTTGCACACGGAATGACTAAGTAAATCCTATGATGGAGGCTATAAAAAGTAAAACACTTCTACTTAAATGTAATTCCCGACTAAGAAGGAAGTAATATATCATTGACTGCTGGCAAACTACCGTACGTTTTGTAATTTCCAACATTTCTCCATCACTTTGAAGTACAACTGCTTGGCCAGTATTTAAATTTTAGAAATCGGACCAATGGTTTTATTTTTGTAACTTTGGAACGTTAGATGGATTTGAAAGCCAGCCACGGTAAAATTGGACCATAGTGGTCAGTCGTTCCCCATAGCCCGATGTGAGGTCCGCCGCTCTAAAATTTACATTTCACCGACCAACCCTGGGGATATGGGACCAGTCCAAGTTTTCCTCTAGCCTCCATTAAAAAGTCTCATCCGATTTTAATTTGTCGGTTTTATATTTAAGAGAGAGAGAGTCAGCCATTGAATCGTTTTTTATCAAAGGTATATCGAATCCCTTTGATTTTGAAACAACCCTGTGTAAATAGAGGATCTGATTAATATTTTGCTCTACAAATTTTCAATTTGCCCTCGCACTTCCTTGTCTTCAGAAAAGCACACCGTTGACAAAGTTGACATGAACTTGTTAGGCCAGCACCCAATGCAATATGTTGAGATTTCAGTGCAGCGAGCAAAGTTTACACCCCACACACCATTCATCAGAGTCTGACTGTTATGGCTGTCGTTGTCCTCGGTGACGATGTGACGATGTCGTGCTACGAATATCGCGACACATGGATTTGTTGTTATTTCGAATTATTGCGTTCTTATTGCAATATTTGTTTATGATTATTGTTTGTCTACGATTCGTGTCGATTCGTGTAACTGATGTCGGTCGTTCGGTCGGGCGGTGTCTGTGGCGCTGGATGTGCTCGTCGCTTCGTATCTGCCGCTGCTACTCGTACTACGGGTATGGCTATGTGTGTGTGTGTGTGTAGCACTACACATTATTATCCCTTTTTATCCTGCTCTGATGGAACTGAAACAGAGACACAGTGATTTGTTTGGTTGCGACACATCGAGGAAAGAGTTTTGCTCTGCCACTGCAGGAGCTATTATTTGAATTGTTTGGCAGAGTAACACACATACAGACACACACACACACTCAATTACTCGTGCATACATACGAGTATTTGAGCGAGCAGCACGGCTGTCATTATGGTGTACAACATATTCATATGTGTATGCATGTATGCACAACTGCGTGTGTGTGTGTCTGATGATTCCATAATCTTTTTCCATCACGTAGATCGAAATCGTAATAGGGTTGCGTCTGTGTGTGTTTTTAACAAAATCAAAAAAATTCACCCCTTGTATGAGAATTTTCGCGACATTTGTTGCGTGAAATGGTTTTTGTTTGTTTTATTTCATACTCGTGTGTATGTGTGTGTAAGTGTCTACTAGTATGTATTGTTGGGATGTGTCATTTTTTTTCTTCCTCCAAATAAACGGCATTTGTATGTGTTTGCTTTAGATACGAGGACTAATTTTTTATTGCTTTTATGGAGTTGGCTGCCTCCTTGGCACAATATGTGTGTTTTTTGGTTGAGATGCTGAGATTGTTGTTGTTGTGTTTGTCAATATGTTCAAATTTAGAGGGATTTGCACAAGAAAACAAACGCGAGTGTAATTGTGATTTATCGAACCATACAAATACACACATACATATACATACATACTCGTACATACTTTTCATACATACATATATTTATTTTGCAGATTTTGTTTCCGCCGTATCCACTTTGGGAACTCAACAAATTCCACGGCACCACATGCACATTTGCACATTTCAAGTTGAACTTTCATTTGGTTCCACCTTCAACTGCTGCTGTTCGGTGCGAGTTTTATTATTTTTAGACGTTGAATTCGATTTCTATTTAATGAATTCGTGGACAATTGTATTGTTTAAATCAGGCGGAAAGGGGAACGATATTAGTCGCTTATTTCAACACTAACAAAATATGTTAGAGTAAAATTAATGAAATCCTTATAGATTCTACTACACTGACGACATTTTTTAGCGTAATTTTAATAAAATCCTTAATTAACTAAATTTGAATAATTTGGAATGGATGAACCACAGTCGCGCTTTGTTTGATGTCATTGTTTGGTGAACAAAGAAACATTTCATTGGATCAATGAAACAAACTCCAACCGATTTAATTTAGCTATATTGAAGATTGTTCACATCAATAGCAGGTCAAACGAATCAACCTAGGATCCTGAAATTCTGCGTGATTATGGCTCATGGTTATAAGCTGGTAATGGGTGAAATCGGCCCATTTCACTTGTTTAATGTACATATATTATCTTTAAGGGGATACAGCTACCTCGAGAAAAAGTACACTTTTCTGAGTATTTATTTTACAAATCAAAACGTGGCAATCATTAAAATGAGTACTATTATTTGAGAATAGCTTTGTTACTCAAAAATGGACAAAGTTAGAGCACGTTTTGGCTCAGACGGCCAACGGGCGATCCATGGCCAATATGGACATAGGGTACTCGAATTAAAGCAACATTCGCTACGAATCGAATAATTTGTATATTCCTGATAAATAACTACATTATTTTAAGTCCATACTAAAATTTGTTTATTGATTACAAATTCAATATACGTCATACAATTTTGAGCACTATTCATACAATATCTTTCTTACACTATTTTCAAATAATTTTTTAATTAATTATGCAAATTTCTTAATCGACATTGAGCATTTTATTAAGTGTAGTTGGCTTTTTTTTAGCAACAAACGCACATGGCTAGATCGTCGTAGAGTTTTACACTAAGTAAGAATATAGAACGCGGATCAATATTTCGAGGAGTTACAACGGTAAGACGACCATGCCACATATCATGTACTGTAGGGTATAAAGGAATGATGTACTGTGTATTACTATCACATTCAACAAGAAATTTATTAGACGAAAGCAAATAGTTCGAAATGTTAACCTAGTTTGAATATTTTCTAATTACAGCAGACAGTATGGAGGAATACAATACCGAAGTTCAATTCGGTTGTATCTACAGAAGCAGTCGTAAGTGTTTTGACTTCTGCATATGAAATTAAATGGTAACAGATTCCGTCGGAATATCTTAAACCATCGTGACCGATGATGATAAGACAAAATAGGATCTACCATATACGTGGCAGAATGACAAAAGGGTTTTAGGACCTCGATCCATCCACCCTTTGGTGGAGAGAACATAAATATCAAATCGAACAACAAAAGTCTTAGTGATGCGATCCGAAGGGAATACCTGCCAAAGTTGAGTCCAAAACATGCAAGTACCAGCATATAAATATTCAGATGCATATCTACTTTTATATATACATACATATATACTGTCATACATGTATCTATGTATTAGTATGTTACTTTTTGTTTTGAGGGGTGGACAAGGTTAAGTGGTTTGTGTTATTTTATATTCCTTTTTCTGCTGAATGGCATTTGTGTGCTTTAAACGGAAATGAAATATGACTTTTTGTATGGTTTATAATGAAAGTTAATTGTTGCTTCCGCCATGTACAAGTGTGAGTGAGAGTATCTGTTATTTTTTGACATGGCACAGCATCTGCCACCCCTTTTGCCTCAGCTACTGTACCAACTCCCCCTTATGTTCGAATTCGTCTTGCGTTCTTTTTTTTTTACAAAAGAACGAAATTAACATTTATTGCGTTTGCCTGTGTACGAGCCAGCAGTAGGACGGTGTTTTCTTTTTTGTGGTTGTTATGAAAATACTCATTCAGGAATACGCACCCCCGTTCCCGGCATGGACTCAAACAAACGGCACTGAACAACAGCAACATCAGCATCACTTCACTTGTAGACACTGTCATGGTGAATCTCTGAGGATTTAAGCCAATTTATGCTTCAGATTTTCTATACCAGCACAGAAAGGCAGGATTTTGCCCTTCTCGGAGTCGATGTGTGCGCCACAAAATGAACAGCACTCGCGAACAATGGGAACCTAATGAAACCTCTGACAGGTATGGAAATGTGTATGTGCCAATTTTAAATAAAACCCACTTGAAGATTCTCCAAGGACTCGAACAAAAAAGTATAATAAAGCGTATTCGAAAAACCCATTGTTTAGCAACAGTTTGGTGAGCGGCTTTCCACGCGGAATGCACGGGCTAATACTCGTAGTACTTCTCACTCCATACCTCCTTGCTGAACATATCATTTGTCATAACCTCCAAACAGCAGATCAATCATCCATTCGTCGTTCATCGGCGACCTTATTTGACTTTGTTATGCGTAGGCTTTTGTCAAATCCACGCCATTGCTCTAAGAACAGGCATCTCAATTTAATTGACAATCTTCTGCGAAGCTCTAATGCAGGATATCGTCCCAAGTAGGCAAATACGCATGTATGTACACTTGTGTGGATGTGTGGGTTGCGGGATTCATTTTGGCAAATCTAATTAGGATTTGCGTCTCAAGGATGCCTTGATAGGTATTGTGTGGAATGATGATTTATTTGGCGTTCGAGAGGCTTGACAATGTCACAATACAGCAAGCAGTGCGTACGTTCAAATGAAATTGTGCCGCCAAATTTTAAAGTGTCGCGAGTTTGGTGAGCAACACAACGCGGCACCCTCGTCATGCGAGAGTAAGTGAAAATTCAGAGATAAGGGCCCCTTACCACTAGAGGCGGCTATTCCCACAATTAATCAATTGCAGATTAATCGTTGCCGAATCATAGCAGAATAAAGAATATAAATACAATCTGCATCAAAGTGCATTGAAGATACACACGACAAGCCACTTTGTTTTGTCCCGTAAAAGGCTAAACACAACTCGTGATGATACGGCAATGCCGTATGCATATGGTGGGAGTTAGGAAAACAGGCAATGTTTGGCCTCAATCGGACCAAACCTTTAATGACGTCTTGGCGAATGGACCCATGCAACCTGAGCGTTATAATTCGTGATTTCATCTTAACTTCCAAAAATATATAATTATGAATTTTACCACGGATATGGTAGTTAGTTGAACTCTGACGCCTTTTGACAAAACCATCACAATTCTTAAGATTCAATCAACTGCAGCTCCGTATTTTATATAATATCTCAAAGCCCCCAAAAACCGGAAATATTATCCAATATGTCCAATGTCAAATCAAGCGATAAAAGGTCTTTTTCAAAATCTTAATATCAATAACAAATAACACATTATTGAATTTTTGTGAAAAAGGAACCTTTACCATTCCATTTGATATATTTATAATCTATACCATTAATATTATATGCAACAACAAAAAGATGTTCAACTGATGATTCAATTCTGTAAAAGCTTAAAACTTCTGCAGTCGAAGCTTAATGTTTTCATACTTGTAATTCAGTTAAGTGACTGTAGAGCGTTCGTAGAATATTTGATTTTTTCAAAGTAAACCTCCAATGAAAAAAAATAATAATGAGCAATTAGATGTTGTATTTTCATGATCAAAAACTATCAACGCTACCCGCACGCAGAGAAAAAACATGGTTACTATATGGTCACGGCAATAATAATATGTTCTCCGGAATATAAGTATGTTTGTCGCAATCATAGTATTGTTTACTGAATTTATTTTTGAGAATAGTATGATTGCTGCAATATTAATATTGTTGAAATGTAACAATAGTATTATTGTCAAATTAAAAAATGAAAACATGGTTGTAGCAACAATATAAATATGTTTGGTGCGACAAAAAAATATTGTTTTTTGGGTTTTATGTAAACAATAATATGATTACGGCAATCATAATGTATGATTGTAATTCTTCTTCATTTGAATATGCTTAGAACCATGTTATTGTTACGGATCGAATGCAATAATAGTACTTTTTACAAGGAAATTAAATTTTTTTTAAATAAACTGCTTTGGCTTTGTTAAACTGAAAAATTTTAATAAAAAGGCTTATGTGTTTTTAAATTGATTTTTTACTGTTAAATAAATCACTTCTACACGCAGAAAAAAAGTATGGTTGGGGTAACAATATTCGAAGAGCATCATATTATTGTTGGTTATATGGTTGTGGCACCACAATAGTATGGTTCACGCACAACCATACTATGATCTCCATAACAATAGTATGGCCCTAACAACAATAGAATTATTCACACAACCATACTATGATCCCAAGAACCATTAAATTATACTCATTCAACCATACTATGATCCCCACAACCATATTTTGATCCTCATAACCACATTATATTTAACGTACAACCATAGTATTATCCCCACAACCATAGTACACACAACTATACTATGATCACTAAAATTTTTCGTAAAGATTGGGTTAAGTTGTTATTCAAAAATAGAGAATTTTATTAAGTAAGTTATGTAAAAATACATTGAACTCTTAATAATAGGAGTGATTTATTTAAACGTAAAAAAAAATCATTTATTAAAAATATTTAAGTTATACTAATCCGTAGTGTGTTTTGAAAAAAATTAGTTATTAATACTATTATTGCGTAAGATTAGTAAAAATAACATTATCAAATTTTAAAGAAATTACGAATTGCCACCGTTCACCATCCGTAGACCCCAAGTAACGAATGTGATTTTTTTTAGTGCAGGCAGATTTTTAATAAACGAGAACCAGTCGGTAGTAGAGTATTTTACCAAACAAAGTAAATACGATAAAAATCCCTCGAACTGCCTTCCGATAGTTGTTGTTTTTTATATTAGACAACAACCATGCACTGTATCGTGTGTATCTGTTTTTTCTTTGGTTTATCAAAAAACCATACATGTATGCTCTATAAAACCTGTTTTCATATGTTCATAGTCGCAACCATGCGGTATGATTACCGTAATCATATTATTGTCAAGGTAAAGTTTAAACAACAATACTTTTGTTGCACTAACCATGTTTATATGGTTGCTACAACCATATTTTGATTTCTTAATTTCTTAATTTGGCAATAATAGTATTATTACATTTCAACAATATTAATATTGCCGCAATCATACTCTTGTCAAAATGTAGTTCAAAAAACAATACTATGGTTGCGACGAACATGCTTTTATTGTAGAGAACATATTATTGTTGCGGTGACCATAGTGTAACCACATTTTTTCTCTGCGTGTAAGCACAATGATCCACAACGATTTATGGATTTTGCAATTTTGCGCTTTGATTGCAAAGGTAAATTTTTTAAATGGGTCTAGAAATAAAAATTTTCTCCATACAAGGACTGAGTGAACCTCTAGAAAAATCACTACATTTGTTGTATTTTTTGGGGTGTTTTGCTTATATGTCACCACTATCATCACCTATCGTTGCGAAATGTTCACATAGAGCTGGCATTCAGGTGACATTTTAAAGTTATATTTCAAAGTGTTTGACGCGTCCTTGACATTTTTATTGGACCAGAATCGACAATTGGGGGATATCAATTCGTCCTGACCGATCTTAATTTGTACGCTTTTTTTATTTTTAATCATTAAGGCAGGTTATGAAGTTAGAGGCATGTTAGCCTTGAATGACCTGCAATTCGCTCCTTCTACGCCATGTTGCTGCAGCTCTCAACGCCAGTCCAGATTCTTTTCCCTAGAACCCTCCCAGAATGTTAAGTAGTTCCTTTGGGAGGTAATTTAAGGCTAAACAGCTACATGCAATTCAACGACGTCTTGCTAGGTTAGCCAGTGACTCTAAAGTGTGTCCCGATGAAAAATAGCAAAATATAGATCGATAGTTCGCTTTTTATGTCTGGATTTTTCTATGAATTAAAAGCAAAGCTGTTTGTGAGGACTCTTCAACATCTCTGACAACCGTATGTTATTGGTTAAACGCATTTGAACCTGGCCTTACCTCTTTTTATGATAAACAGCACCCGGACGCCCGCCGCACGTCGTTGCCGAGCAAAAGTTCCACGACTTGAATCTCGATGATCGACAAACGGAAGAAAGCGAAGTAGCACAGGCCGAAGGCGTGTCCAACGGAACGGTAAGAAATATTTTACATGATTAATTATGCATGAGAAATATGTCAGCCCGATGGGTGCCGCGATTGCTTACGGTTGACCATAAGCCGAATTCAGATGTCAATGTAAATGCAGCGATTGGACCTTTTGAAGCGAAATTCGCAGGAGTTATTGCATCGCTACCGTTGAGTAAACCTGGATCCATTTGTATACGTCAGAGATCTAGAGACAGTCAAAAAATTAATTTTTCAGAGAAAATCTGCTCCGAAGAAGGCAAAGGCGGTCCCAACGGCCGGAACAGACATATCCAGGTTTTATTGGGATTTCAAGGGAATAATAATGGACTTTTTGAAAAAAGCACGTTAGATCACGGGGCAGTACTACAGGGAATTATTGGACCAATTCAATACAAAATTTGAAGAGACAAGCACATCAGCACATTTATCCAGAATGGAATAACCTGCACTACGAATTGCTGCCGCGTTCATAAAAACATGGCTCAGGGGAATACATTTTTTTGATGATTTTATGAAATTGCATAAACCTTTGGTAAGTGTATTGTGGTCAAAGGAGATTATGTTAGTTAATAAAAAAAAGGAAAAACTTGCCTCATCGTACCAATTCTCTTTGATTTTTATTGATTCACACTCATTTTTTTCAATTTGGGTATAATTAAACTCTTTTCCATAGATTGAAGATATTTTGATTAACTTTTTGATATTGGAAAAATCTAACTTAAAATCAATTATTTTATTTTTATCTTTGCACAAAGTCTCTAGTCTCTAGAAAATGGTTGACCTGTAGTTTCCAGCTAACCTTACGTTGCGAATTTCAGCTAACAATGTCGGCCTTCCATTAAGCCGAGATTTAAATGTGTCCAAGATTCGTAGTAAATTCTTAAAAAATTAAAACATTCCAGGAGATCCCTTGAAGTGTACACTTTAGTTTGACGTCCACTGTATGCCACAAGAGGATTCCTTAACAATTGCTCGGGGCAAGTAAATAATACTTAAAGTGAACCGTACCTCGATGAATGGCAGACAAAGTATGTCACGAATATGTAATGATTGACGACCAAAAGTGAAAAGGACAAGCATTTCCAGATTATCGCGTCCTGTGCCCGTTTCCAAAAATCGAGCTGAGGCCACAGATGTCTGTGCGTATCGGAGTGTGGAGGGTATCTTATCGTGTTCGCACTCAAATCGCATTTCACAAAGCAATACGAGTAATACAAAATAATCATTTCACCTCGTTGCGAATGTGGCATAAAGGAAAGTTTTGTCAAATAATTCACCGTCTCAAATTTATGAGGATTCTGGCATCGAAGCTCTGTTTGCAGTTGGCACTCAAGCGTCTTTGCCGAGTTTTATTTGTTTTCTTTGAGATTTTTCTAATTTATCACCGTCTGTCGCAAATAATTTTAATAACTTTTCTAAAAACTCCTGCCGGGCTTTTGGGGTGAGTGTGAGTGGCAGCCTGCAAGTGCACATCAATGAGTGGCTGGTTGCCTGGTGGCTGCTAGACACCAGTTCCTCATGCTGTGATGAAGACATTCCTCGTCGTACTTTATTAGCAGTGTTCGGAGAGGAACGCATTTTGCAAATTGTAAAAATTACTTGTACTTTCGTTCACATCCAAGTGCAACTACAGCGACAGGACAGCACGCCAACACGGCGCAGGCAGTCTGTCTGTCTGTGAACAAATGAATGACTCCGACTCTGAATCCGACTTTGACTGTGACTCCATCTACGACTGCGGCAATAACTAACGTCACCTGAAAAGTATGAGTACCTACTTACATATTTGTTAGTGAGGAATGTTGCAAAGTTTTCGCAGTCATTTTGTAGTTGGATTTTACCAGGACTTCTTTTTTTCCGGCTCGCTGTGCGTGTATGCGGCGCCATAAACACACTTCTACAATGTTGTAGAAGCAGAGGCAGGATGGGGCGACTCATAAGAGGGGAGGGGTGGAGGCTTCAAAGTAGGCGGTTGCATGTCCTGGCGTTGGAAAATGAAAGGAGAGAACTTTTTGGTCAGATCTAATCAAAAATTCACTTAAAAAGTTTTTTCCTTTCTCTCACAATAGTTTTCCATTTGTTGGCTTGGCGTGATAGACGAGTTGGCCATTCATCCTACATTCCGCACACACACACACACACACACACTCACTCGCACACATACTTATAAATTGGTATGGAAGAATGTAAGTTGATGCAACATTGTCTTCGATGTTCGGGTTTTAATGGCGACTGTGCTGCAAGCGGCAGAGGTGAAGCAGATCAGACTCGCACTGCCATTGCTTCCTATGGGATGGTTGGTTGGTTTGTTAGTTGGACTCGCTCAGAAAAGCTGTTGCTGACATTGTTGTTTGCCGTCTGTGTTCCAGTTGCGATTTCATTGCACTTTTATATTGTCGAACACATCTTACAACAAATGAAACGATACGTAATGTAATGAAACGAAATGGCTTTTACCACGTCCTTGTCCTTGCATTTTACTCTCGACAAAATGAAAATCGACAAGTGTAGTCTAGATGCAACTCAACCTTCTGCTGGCTGCTGGCGCATTTTGAATCATGGAAGGAAGCACTTGCCTTCTGCCAAGACGTCTGAATGTTTGTTAATGTCCTAGACCTAAAATAATTCTCCGTCCGGGCACTTGTTTCTCCGTTCGTTCGTTTGTTCGTTCCTTGGCTCATTCATCCTCTGCTGGAAGCTAGTGGGGTTGGGTGGGGGAGTAAAAAGTAAATAAACTATTGTTACAAAGTATTTTGTCAACAATTTTATCAAAGTTAGTCAAACAATTCCGAAGGAAAACGACATATCATTGTTCAAGCAGAATTTAATGGAAAACACAAATTAAAATCCACTTTTCAAGTGATGGCTGCACTCGCCGTGATAATTTAATAGATTTCAGCTGAAATCTGCACTAAATAAATTCAGTTTAAAAGTTTCTAGGTAATGAATGTGGCTGACAGAAGAATTATGGAAAAATACAATTCCAGTAAATTGACATTGACTCACACAGTGCATGTGATACCGATCGTAACAACTCAAAAAAGGCAGTTTTATCCTGAAAAATTAAAACAACTCTCTAGAGTGAGCTCCATGAAATAATACCGCGTAAGCCAATTCATAGTTTTTAAACGTTGGATCCTTTTCAAATTTTCCATGCCAGGACGGCCACCACGAATGAAGGCGATAGAAACTAAACAAAGTTTTGACATCGATTGGTAAGGGTAATCTGAACTAAAGTAAATTCGAGCAATCAGGACCGTATTTGTGTCGACATAAGCCGTAGGAGCATTTAAGTTTTACGAACCAGGAAGGGTAAGCAAGTTTTAGTCGGATGTGTTAAAGTTTGTTTGAACGGGAGTAACCAGAATGACCAGCAACAATCCCTTTTTCTTTGCAATGTACAAATATTGCAGAAAACATAGTTTTAGCGATATTCATGCTTTAGGGAAAAAGTTGTGTAAGCTCTGATACTCGTAGTGTCATTTGGGTGGAGTCCCATACGACATATGAAATCTAAACACCGATTGATAACTTCTTATGAAAGTTCTCATGCATGAAACATCCGCCCAGGATTTAAAGGACTTAAAAGGTCTTGAAACGGATATAGCCAAAAGAAAGGTAGGATCTTAAATGCTTTGTTCGATGCGTTACACTTTTTGTCTGTTCCAAATGATATTCATATCAGTAAGTTGATCTAAATATTTTTCTAAAAATCATTATGTTTCATCACTAGGAATATTACTTGTTGATATATCGAGAACGGATTAGAAACCAAGTGACTATCTAAAACCTTGTAGCTCAATTTGCTCCTTAAAAGTTTTTTTGGAGCAAAAAAGGCTTTTAAAATTAATCGGCTCTGGGTGAGGATAAGTTGGCTTAACCGAGTAAATAAAGCAAAATTTTCGCAGTAGAAACAAATTCAATTTCGTAGTCGAAGTGTCATGGCATAGAAGGGACCATAAATTTATTGATGGGTACATTCGGTAATCGTTATAATAGAATAGAAGTAGTAACCCAATGTTAAAAAACCCACGACACCTTTAGAGATTTTATGGACTTCTCATTATTCTTAGTTTGAGTATTTTGAGTGCAGGCAACGCTGATAGGGCATCATTGTAAAGTTTTAGATCACGCTTAGACCTATGAGTAATACGAAAGCAATTAAGCAATCGCCGTTTACATTTGAAGCTACTTAGTAGAGACATAAATACTGTTACATACGTTTTATGCTGTAAAATAAAAAGTACTGAATGTTTTTGGACCAAATATTTTTTAATATATTTATTGATGTATACTGTATCCAAAAAGAATCTACTTATTCGAAATGTCCGCCTTTTGCCTTTACACACGCCTTAAGTCGCACTGGTCAATCGTCAATAGCTGCACGAACATCGTCCATTGGAAAATTCGCCACAGCTCGAACGAAAGCAGTCTTAAGAGATCCAATGTTGGGGTATCTTTTGTGACAAACCTTGTCCTCTAAAACCGTCCACAGTTTGTTCAAATCTGGACTGCCTGATTTAAACAAACTGTGAGGAAATGAACGCTTGAAAGTCCATGGCTGGTTTCCAACAGCTTCCAAAACGGTTTCTTGGTAAACTTTGGCCGATGTTTTGACTCCTTGTTCGCAGAAATGCAGGTTAGTGACCCCATCCTAAGAGACACCCCTCCAAACCATGACTGAAGCTGGGTGATGACCATTTTCCACCATTGGGATCTGTTCAGATACTTCCTTAGATGACCGCGCATACACTCTATCATTTAGCTTGTTAAGTTTTTCCCGAACGGTAAACATTTTTTCAACGATGAACAAGATTTTTCTGTACAAGTTATCAGCGTGCTTCACCAAAAGACGTTTGCATTTTTCAATCCTATTTTTTTTTAAAGCTGCAGTCAATAAATGTCCTGTACGTCCTTTGTAATCCTACGTCCTTTTTATCGAACGTTCCCATCGCCGCCACTCATACCCGCCCCTGCCGACCGAGGGGGCCACATCCCCATGACGTAGGGACATCGTACACATTATGAACCGATCCATAACGGAGAGATGGCAACAAATAACATCATTCGTAATATTAGCTACAGACACAAGTCAACAGCCAACCACAAGTCAACACATATAACTTGTTACGCAAAAGTCCATGATTCGAATCATGGACTTTTGCGTG
Source organism: Hydrotaea diabolus (assembly GCA_963513945.1). Taxonomy (NCBI): domain Eukaryota; kingdom Metazoa; phylum Arthropoda; class Insecta; order Diptera; family Muscidae; genus Hydrotaea; species Hydrotaea diabolus. The sequence goes on from OY740716.1 coordinate 2,212,033, forward strand.
CTATTCATCTCACGGGCCATGATTTTCTGTTTTCAAAGCGGGTTTCTGTGAATTCTTGATATAACGGCTTTGATGACATGCGGTGTTCGAACAGAGCGTGGGCGGCCCGACCGGTGGCGGTCTTTTACATCTCCAGTCTCATCAAACAGTTTTATGCATCGGTAGACGAACATGCGGCTAATCCCTAGTGGCCGGAGCGTTTTGAAAATATCACTTTTTTCATTTCACACTTGAAATGCGCTATAACAGCGATACGGTTCCCATTATCTGACCACTCCATGATGAAAGTTGAAACAATTTTAAAATGCCACTACAGACTAACGCTATTGAGGTTAGCTTTCAAAACCCATATGTGATAGCGCATAGAGAAAGGGACCTAAGGGTAAAAAAAAAATCAATTTTCACTTTTTTTTGATGTTGACAACATCTGAGCATCGAATGAGACCGATCCCATGCCCCAAAAGTGTTCCCTCCTAGAGATATGCGCGTTTTATGAAAGTGATGGTACACCAAAGATACAAAACAAATCTTTAAAATGGCTCTCCTGAACAAAACTGGTTTTTACCCTTAGGTCCCTTTCTATTTTGCGCGTCACATATGACATTAACAGGGTATGTTCAGTTCTACTATTGAAATGGGTGTGTTCAATGTTGTAACAGTATTTATGTCCCTACTAAGTAGTAACAAGTAATAAGTGTGAAGAAATTTAAGGAGAGATAACTAAGTGTGTTTCTTTAAGTTTGAATGACAAATAATGAATGAATGATAATATTTAAAAAATATTTTAAGGATTGGCACATGACAATAACATTTGAAAATGATTTCGCACATATACGAGTAGATAAAGATACAATAAAAATCACTATGTTGGGTATAATTTGGGCGAAACGGAGACTAATTTCCAAAGTAAATATCAATAAGTTCTTAGCGTCGTTCAATCTATTCACGATTATTTGCTTTAGAACCTATCTTGCTTTTCAAAAAAGACTGTCACAAATCATAAAATGGTGTTTTGCTTATAATGACTTTAAATCTTTAATTTCCTAAAATGTGCAAAGCGAAGTAGAATTAAAGGTCTCACTCAAAAACTAAATTAAAAATACTTCGCCAAGAAGTATACTTTATACATACATAAATAATTCCCTTAAGATTACATCAAGGAATAAACGGAAATTCTGCTCTAAAATCTAAAATCCTTGACCGTAACCTACTGTTTAAAGCAGGCTTCGAAGGGCTAATGCATTTCATACAGAAGTTTTTACATAGCTTAGAGATCATTTCTTATTAGAAAAGTCGCCGGCATTAACGAGGTAGAAACAATCTGCTGAGAGATTTTAGATGTTTTCGCCATTCATTTAAAACTGGGTTATTTATGCGATTGTCGTGCACGCTCTGGTTAAAAAGTTCGAATATTTACTTGCGACATTTTTATATCGATATATTATATACGTATATACAAATACAACCATTAAATAATGTTATAAATTAATGTATTTTAATAATCCGTTCATTTCATGAAGGTGTAAAACAAAGTTAAGTGTGTGCCAGTTATCCTGTTTAGTTTTCACTCTTCATCATTATCATTAGTCACGGAGTTCTTTTTTGTTGTTTACATTTTTTGTTCAAGAAAACTGTATTTGTTTTGCTGCAAACTTATTCGTCATTAAAAACAAAAAAAAAATATTTTCACGAGGCGGGTAACAGAAGTATGCAGCAGCTGGTCTTGTAGTAAAATCAATTTATTTATGAGATACGAGTATTAAGTACAAGTTGTTGGAGCTTTGAAATAGTTCTGAAGAAGTTTTTGTCCCAAATTTCCAATTTTATGATTATAATGGATGGTCGGAATAATTCTTCTGTTTTGAGACTAAGTAAGAGGCAATATTGAACAAAATGCAATGGGTTATAATGAGAATGTCCGGAAAATTGCTTGTAGGAACAACGGCGTTCGCACAATTATGCCGCTGATACAAGGGAAATTCCTTGTTTGTTCTTTAATATGATGACGAGAATAATGACAATTTTAAAACGCGCCCCAAAAAATTGTTATTCTTAGTTTTGGTTAGGGTTTCCAAAATCTGAAGCGAAAACTACAAAAGCTATATCTCGCTGATAGGGTAAAAGTTCCACGTTTATTTTTTAAAGGGATTTTGAGAGAAGACAAAACAAGTAACTAATTTAAATAAGAAGCTCAAATATGGTCAATTAATAAAATTATATATAGCTCAACTTAACGATGGGATCGAATTTCCTCTTGGTGGTATTATGAAGCACTTTCAATAGCACCTGTCTTTGACCCAGCACAAAGCTGGAAGTTTTGTCAATACCGGCTATTTTTTGCTACGAATATTTGCGGTTTAATCTTCGATCGTATAGTGTCATTTTTGTGAGAGTTTCCAGAAGGGCGTGGTTAGTGTTTCCAATTCTGTAATTTCCTAATTATTAATTTACAGCAAAATCATTTGAATAGCATAAACAGTTCGTAAGGAAAATATTGCAAAGTGGTCAAAATAAGGAGAATATTATTCATTATTCCTAAAAACGACTCACAAACTCTATTTTTTATGTAAAAACAATTCCACAGATTTTGTATTCTCATTATAAAAACTCGATCTTAGGGAAAAAGTTATTTGGATTGTTATTGTTATTGCCGGACATTGTGGTATGAATGGATGGTATCAGAAAGATTTGCTCTATGCCTCAATTTCCTGTCAACAAACATACAAATTATGTTTTTCTTTGGGCCAATTTTGCTCATCACTTTAGCATTCTGGGTTTTTAGTGCTACAAATCATCCGTTCTATGAGTTTTATTTTTGAGGTTCATGTGCACGAGTTGGCTGCTGGTCACTCGTGGATGTCGGGTGCAATATGTCGACGTTAGAGCTGTATGTCTACGTATAATATCAAAATATGAACCGATGTGGAAAAATTTAAAAAGGGTTAATCCTTGGCCAATCTTGAACAATTTACCAAGTTTCATCAAAATCGGTTTATAATTACCATCCGTACTTTGATTACAACGATCTATCGACAAATGGACGGACTTTCAATGGTATCAGATAGTGATTCTGTGTCGATCCTTATACTTAACATAGGGTCCATGTCTATTCCTTTAATGTGTTGCAAACATAAGCAATAAGTATTAAATGCTGTACTATAGTGTGGCGTAGGGTATAAAAAGTATGTCATAACAAACAGAACATTTTCTGTCGGATAGAGCCGACTGTGTGGGAGGGACCTTTTAATATGAAAGAGGTCGAATTTTACCAAGTTAAGTGTGTCTTGTAAAGCGTCATGTCCGCAAACCGTGGGGACTTTTTATAGGTTCTATAAAAAACCAAGTGAATTTGATTAGGATTAGTTATAATGTTTAAGCCGCTCATAGTGCACTGTGCTTAATATGAGCAGGATCGGATTTTATAATTCACTTTTGGAACAGCAGGGCCTCAAATCGGTACGGGTGGTACCTTAATGGTCTAATTTCATCACGGTAACTCGTAACGTTCCATACAAACTTTAAGTATGATGAGAATTAAATTGTAAAACGGCAGGACCTCAAATCGCCTGGAAACTATGTTTATGGACTGTTCCAAATAGTGGACCGAAAGGGTGCTATTTCTGCAGTTTCGACGCCCCTCATAACGTTTTATGCGAAGTTTGAACGAGATCGGATTTAATGTGTGTCTTTTAGAGCTGCAGGGCCAGATGAAAGAGTTAATTGTTATCGTTCCGAGGGATTTACACCTATTTTTAAATTCTGGCACCACTGCTACACGGAAAAAAATATATATTTGGGGTAACAATATTCCAAGAGCATACTACAAAGGGTGTTCTTTTCAGACGTGTGGTTTTCAAAAATAAATTAAAAACTCCTACAATTTAATGTTAAATTAAATTTATAATAATTTGTTTTCATTTTGTTTGTTTTAAAAATAATTTTGGGCAAGTGGCCTCCGCGGCTGGCTCGAATAAACTACAGCTGAGAGGACCAATTTTCGACCACATTTTGCAGCATTTGGAACGGCACGTCGAATATCAATGGCGTCAATCGTATCGAGCTTATCAGCGTAGACAAGCGAATTCACATAACCCCACAATAAATAGTTCAGCGGTGGTTAATCGCACGATCTTGGAGGCCACGCCACAGGCCCTCGACGCCAGATAACGCGCTCACCAAAAGAGTCCTTCAATAAATTGATTATTTCGTTTTCTGTGTGGTATGTAGCGCCGTCTTGTTGGAACCAAAATTCGTCCACATCATTTAGGTATGAAAAAGTCATTTATCATGGCTCTATAGCGTTTCCCATTGACTGTAACATTATGGCCGGCTTAATTTTTGAAGAAATGTGGGCCAATGATGCCCTTTGCCCATAGAAAACACCAAACAGTGACTTTTGGAGGATGTACCGGTGTCTCAACAATGGCTTGTGGATTTTCATTACTCCAAATGCGACAATTTTGGTTAATAACATACCCATTCAACCAAAAGTGAGCTTCATCGCTGAACAAAACTGTCTTGTACAAATCAGGATCGGTGGCAATCTCGTTTTGGGCCCATTCACCACTGAAGTCTATTCATTAAGAAATTACAAACCAGACTAAGCATAGCTCAAGTGACAGCTGTCAAAAAGATCACGGGCTAGATTAAAAAACACCCCTTAGAAGCATTTTAAAAATCTTTTAGAGGAAAACAAAAATTTTTAGGTACGTGTTAAATATTTTGATACTATTATCATAGTATCGTTCTCGTGATTATAATATTATTATATTAATATCAACAATAGTATTGTCGCAAGCACTTAAGCTCGGGCAGTCACGTATTTAACAAGAACTGCTGGCAATAGAATTTATGTATGTATTTACATTTTAAAATTTGGTAATTGTACTACTGTTACAGTCCAACAATTTTAATATTGCCGAAATCATCCTATTGTTAAAATAAAATTCCAAAAACTATGCTATGGTTGCGACAACAATATCATTTTTGCAGAGTACATACAGTTGTTGCCGTGAACATATTGTAGCACTAGTTTTAGCGTGCAGACTAAATATCAGGGTTGCAAACCGAAATGTATTTGATCCGGTTTTGAACTAAACCATACCTCAACCGAAACGTAGTCCAAACCATTGTTAAAAAAAATGTCGAACTGAAACAAAAAACCGCAGAAAATTAACAAAAAACCGTAGTTGGACTCACTAAAGAAAAAATAGATGCAATAGTTTTTATTTGCACAAATACACTTCATGTAAATATTACGTAATATTTGAAAATGTATTAAACTTTCTTTTGTTTACACGTACATTCTATACATTAAATTCCTTTTTTGTTTTTGTTAAAAAAGGTCTTATCAAATAATTGATATACATAGATATATAATTATAGTATAGCCCTAACCTCGGTTCAATACTACCCAAGAACCAGTTCTAAAACCGAACCTGGGGATCTCCTCTGAAACACTGAACCAACTGGAGTTCCGAAATAGTTCGCGTCCCGGCTAAGGATATCGGCTGGTGAAAGGAGTGAGCTTTTATTTAATGGCCAAAAACTTTTAAAGCTACACTCGTACCAATAAGTTCATTTATAACAAATGCATAGTTTAGGTTTGATGCACCTGGAAAAGCGAAATACTGCTGATGCATACTAAACAACTTGGAGAAAAGCTCGCTGGCACACATGCATTTCTTACCCACTTATGGTATGTACGGGATACATTTCTATATGTACGCCCCACATACACACACACATACATGTGGGTATGTTCAGTATATAAATAACACGAGCATATTTAAGGGCGTTATACAGCGTAAAAGTTGAAAAATGGACAAGATCTGCAGCAATAATACCATAGCAAAGAGCACAAATGCAAACACCAACACCGAAACATGTCTAAACACACACACACACACAATTGTACTCACATACAGTGGAGCCAGCGGCTAATGGCGAAAAAGTCTTAACCCAGTTTAAGTGAGAAAAACATGCAAGTACTCGTACGTACGTCCGTACGTTCGTACATCTGCAATATTGGAATTTGCGTTGTTTGTTGTTCGAACGTCATGTATGCGCTGCTTCCCCTCCTCACCGAGTTGCCAATTCTGCATGCAGGTGAGTGGGATTGTGTACATGTATGTATGCGTGTGTAAACACACAGCCACATGTACGTGCATATGTTTGTAAAAGTATACGTGTGCCATTTGATTATTCATTTATCTTCTTCAAGCCATTTTTGCTTTGCCAGACAGCTCCGGTTATTAATTGTTGCGAAAATGGCTAACAGAGTGTTTTAGCCATAAATGCGTAAAATCTCATTTAAAGTACGTACACGGCGTGATTTATGTACCTTTGCCTGCTACAAATGCAAATCTGCTGCATGCATTCTTAATTGTACGAGTGGGTTCGGGCAATGGCAAGAGTGATGGTTTTCGCCATTGAACAGAGAACTATAATTAATAAGCCCTATTTGGGCGATCACTTTAGCCTGAAGGCAGATGGGCAGGATGCCAGCTTCTTCAAATACACACACACACGTGCATGTTAAAGAAAGGCGTAGAAATATTGCATAGAATCTACGATATCAAGAGCGGAAAACCATTGTGGGGCAGAAGGATACTTGCAGATGCTCTGACATGCGAAATGTCCTGGAAAAGTTGTCGACAGCTGGAAGAAGAAGCAGTGCGACAATGTATCCATTTGTTGCCACATAAAAAACTTTTCAAATTATTTGTACAGTTATAAAAACTAAACTTGTATTTGTGAATAGATTAACAGGAAGTCTCAGTTTGCTAATAAAACTCGAAGACAATCATTGGGAACGTCTGCACACACACACACACACAGACAGATACAAATGCATTTGTGGCAGCGCATGTCACCCCTGCAAACATTGTTGATTGCGGAAAAATCTCAGGCGATTCACCTGGATGTTGAGTACAATCGCGGCGATTATCGACTGTGAATCGCCTGAGTATCCCCAGGTGAGAGTAGTTGTACATAGAAATTATTGACTCGAATGAATATTATTGAAGTAAGACAAATTACAGAATTGCTCGACTGCATAAAACTAATTAGGAATTGTTTTCATTTTTTACTTTTTACTGATGATTTCAATTTTTTTTACCAACACTCATGTTCAACTTTTGCAAGTAAACTCACGTTTTTGCCACTTTGTTATTTTTTATTGTTATTTATCTTTATTAACAGTTAGTTTGGCAAATTATGGTCAAGAAGAATCGCGGTAACCTCGCTTAAAATATTAATATATCTGCTTACTGAGCGGCTCAGTGGCTCGTCAATCCTATCGCCCAGGTAATCGTTGAGCAACTTATCCTCGAAAATCAGCCAATACGATTCGCGGAGTATTCGCGTGGACGATCCATCAGCCAACAATGGTCAAATTGTTTGCCGGGACAGTGTTATTAAAGCCACTGTACTGAGTGTTACAACTTGGTTAGTTGTTTTGTTACCCAAAACCTTATTTGGTAAAAATCGAAAACTTTGCAATTTTCCTCACACACAAGCACGGAAATCCTCTAAAGTTATTTGGATTATTTCAACTCGTACAGCCCTACTAGCACTGCCGGAGTAAACATTCATTCGCACAACACAATCAAAATCGTATGTGTGCGTTTTCAGCAAGAATTCAAAGATCATAAACGTAGATGATACTACAGGTCGCTCAGACAATGTTTTATTTTTCGATTATATAAGCTGACTTAAAATGCAATATAAGAATAATGTGTATTTTTCTCCGAGCCTGGATCAAGCTCTATCAATGCGTACACTTGGTCAAAACTCATTTGTGCGCCCTCCACCCCAACTATGATGGAATATATTAAATTTGTTTTTGTAGGTCGCTTGGGTGCGACGGTATGTGTGTCACACATGTAAACAAAGTCAAAGACTAGTAGGACCAACTTCCAGCGGCCCGGTGTGACCATCCTATAAATTTCAGCGACTTTACGAATGAAAGATAAACCTTCTAGCAACATAAAAGCTTTTATTCGCTGAAAAAAATCATTTTTCGGTTCAATTAAAAATCTCAAGCAATTTTTTATCAAATCAGTGGTAAAAAATTGCATTAATAACTTAAGTATTCGTACGTTGTTTATCGAAAATATTTCTGATTCCAAGCTATATACCAAAAAACGCGGGGTGATGAAAAACTGCACATATTTACAGAAAAAGTTGTAAGCCGTTTGTCGAAGATACTTTCGGTAAAAGGCGATGAAAAAATTATTGTATTTACAAAAAAAAGTTAGAATTTTTTTCAAAAAGCGGTCGAAAAAACTTTTAATTATAAGCAGGGGTGACAGCAGATTCGGTGAGCGCCACTTCACCATTATAAGACCCCAAGTAACGAATGTGCTGCAACTTTGTTTAGCGGTAACTCACTAAAGGGCAGACTGTTTCGCTTTTTACTGCCGGCGGTGAAGTGATCCACCCAACACACTAAAAGTCACTTCTACAGTCTATATACACACACACGATACAGTGCATGACTTTTATGAATTTTGTTGTTGTTTCCATTCATTAAATATCATTGCAATATCAGATAAATCGTTCAGCTTATTTACGAAATTTTTAGTTGAGTGGTAATAAAGTTGACAAACCAATCTTTTGGTTGAAATTTACGCAGTAGCCGTTTTGAGCTGGCATTAAAAAGTAGGTGCTAGTCAGTAGCTACACCTACATTGCTGGCAGATCTGCAGATCTTTCGAGGGGTAATTTAGTCTAAAAATAAAAATAAAGTCTAAAATTTAACATAGGATTTGAATTTGGGAGGAATGCTTTTACATGGATTTGGAGAAATTCTATTATTCGTAGAAACGGAGTTGCCGACATTCTCTAGGCAGTATATCGCCACTGATAACTGTCAGGTGTTTTCTAGGGATTGAATCTATGTTTTTGTGAGCAATATTTGGGCATTCTACATTTCACATCATGATGTTCAACTTCTTCTCTCATCATGTCGCTCTTAAAATTCTCATTTGGAATGGTCCAAAAATGTTAACTTAATCCGGCGTTTTTTTTTTTTGGAGGATTTGTAGGATTGAACCGAACTGGAAGTGCCTGAACCACCTCCAAAATCAGGTATCTTAATCAGTGTCACAATAATCGTTTTGTGACATTCGGAGGACATCTTCCTGGCTTCCACGATCTGTGTGCGGATTTCGTGAGTACAAAAGTGAATACATATTAACAACTTTGTTGTTTAAAGCACTTACTTACGCACACACACAGACGCGCACATATGCTTCCAGCAAGGAGAAGCGATTTGTGTGATGATTATTAAACAAAAGTTAAATGTGATTAAAAAGTTTTTCTTGGTTGTTGTTGGTATTGTTGATGCTGAGGATGCTGTTGCCTCCTCCTCTGCAGAATATCATTTAGCACTTCATTGTCTCGTTTGTTGTCTCTTGTGCGAAACAGAGCTCGACGAGTGCAAAATAATAAAAAGTGACATTTTATTAAAGTGAAATGAAGTAATAAAATTTAACAAATAACATGCACATCCTCCTATACAAACACACACACACACACATACATAGCAGTTGAGCAGATTTTAGCAGCATTGAAATAAATTGCAATATTGCACAAATGACATGTGTAAAAAAGTTAAATGAAACTTGTCCAGATGTACATGTATGTATGCATGTCTCTGTATTTTTAAACACACTCACACACACACAGACAAGGATATGTATGTGTGCATTTGTGAACCGAAAACAAATAAACAAAAGTACAAACAACTACGAACTCAAATGTCAAATTAACGTCCACATCGGGCACATTTTGTTTCCACACAAAATGTTTCATTGCACCAGCCCCGTGGTGTGCCCTACACTCATCTGCTCTCCACGACTTGTACTCCTAGCATGTGAGACCGTGTTCATTTCTCTAGAGCTACATCGACTGCTGACAGGATCAACGCCACCCCGACCGGCCGTACCATCCGAGCTTATTTTGCATTTAAGTTTTCAAAATAAAAACTATGAATGTCTGTAATTTTCAATACGTTAACTAATGGCAAGCGTGAAGCTGTAAACTTCGTGCTAAACATATACACACATACGTATGCTGTGTGTTTGGGTGCTTGTGTGAGTAGCAAATAAAATACAGCGTACGACCAAAGGGAGCACAGGAAATCTCTGATATACAAACACAATAACGAGCAGTAATTGTAAACTAATGCACACTCCTTTCTTCCATTGCTCCAGTTGCCCACATAAATATTCAATACAGACATACACTCGGACCCTACTCGTATGAATCATTTGATGCTGCTGCACGTAAGAAAAAACTTTCTTGACGAGTGTAGTGTGTTCACTAACACAGAGAGCCAGGACAAACTTTTAGTGGAAAATGGTCATGTAACGGGATGTCCTCTCGCTGGCACGTTCCACACTCATAGTGGAAAAAGTTTGATTATCTTTTTGAACCGATTCAAACCGATGCAGATTAGAATTGGCAGGAATTTGGGTCATATTGGGGATTTTACACGCAGAACAAAGTATGGTTGGGGTGACAATATTCGAAGAGGATCATACTATTATTGGGTATATGGTTGTGACACAACAATATTATGATCCTCACAACAATAGTATGATTCACACATAACCATACTATGATCCCCACAACCACAGTATGATTCACACTCAGCCATACTATGATCTCCACAACCATACTATGATCCTCACAACAATAGTATGATTAACACTCAATCATACTATTATCTTTACAACCATATTATGATCCTCACAACCATAGTATGTTTGTCATACAACCATAGTATGATCCTTGCAACTATAGTATGATTCACAAGCAACCATACTATGATCCCCACAACCATAGTATGATTCACACGCAACCATACTATGATCCCCAAAATTATTTATTAGGATTGGTTATTGTTGTTATTCAAAAATAGAGATTTTTATTACGTATGTTATTTTAAATTGCATTACTATTAGTCCATAGCCAGAGGCCATGTTTTTTATTAAACATTTCATTCAAGAAACAAAAATATATATTCCAACGGTCAAAAATACTTTAAGTTGCCAGCAGGGGTGAATGCTACTTCACCATCCGTAGACACCAAGTAACGAATGTGATTAAACCATAATCAATGGCTATATACTTAAGTGCAGGCAGATTTTAAATAAACGAGAACCAGTCGGTATTAGAGTATTTCACCGAAGAAAGTAAACACAATAAAAATCCGACGAACTACCTTCCGTATGTTGTTATTTTTTTTAATGGACAGCAACCATTCACTGTGTCGTGTGTATGTGTTTTTTTTTTGTATATCAAAAAAACATACGCACACACATCCATGTATGCTCTATAAAACCTGTTTTGTTGTGTTCATAGTCGCAACCACACTGTATGATTGCCGTAATCAAATTATTGTTAACGTTAATTTTAAACAACAATACTTTTGTTGCACTAACCATGTTTATATGGTTGCTACCACCATATATTCATTTCTAAATTGGGCAATAATACTATTGTTACATTTCAACAATAGCAATATTGTCGCAATCATACTATTGTCAAAATGATATTCAAAAAACAATACTATAACATATTAACATATTATTACTAAACAATCGGTTATTGAAGGCACATTAGTTACATGAATGTCGGCATACCCGCCTAAAGGAACACTCGGGGAACTTATCTCTAATCCGTGATCTCTACATGATATATATTTTTTCACAAATTGACAGCTAACTACTGCTTACTGCAGGCTCCGAATCGCGAGTGCATTAAATCGAGAAGTCTATATGTAAGTATACATGCACGCAGGGAAAAGATATAGTTACTATATGGTCACGGTAAAAATAGTATGTTCTCTGCAATAAAAGTATGGTCGTCGCAACCATAGTATTGTTTTTTGAATTTTATTTTGTTAATAGTATGATTGCGGCAATATTAATATTGTTGAAATGTAACAATAGTATTGTTGCCAAATTTAAAAATGAAAATATGGTTGTAGCAATAATATAAATATGGTTGGTGAAACAAAAGTATTGTTTTCATGGCTTTTATGTTAACAATAACATGATTACGGCAATCATACCGGCAAAATTTTATTTTTTTTTAATTTGACAATGTTATTTTTACGAATCTTAAGCAATAATAGAAAAAATAATGAAATTTTTTCGAAACAAACTACGAATTAATATAACTGAAATATTTTTAATAAATAAATGTTTTTATTGTTTAATAAATCACTCCTATTATTACATAACTTACTTTATAAAATTCTCTATTGTTAAATAACAACTTAACCCAATATTTACAAAAAAAATTTGGGAATCATAGAATGATTGTGTGTAAGTCATACTATGGTTGTGAGGATCATACTATGGTTGTACGTTATACATACTATGGTTATGAGGATCATAATATGGTTGTCGGGATCATAGTATGGTTGAATGTGAATAATAATATGGTTGTGGGTATCATAGTATGGCTGGGTGTGAATAATTCTATTGTTGTGAGGACCATAATATTGTTATGGGGATCATAGAATAGTTGTGTGTGCACCATACTATTGTTGTGATGATCATAATATTGTTGTGCCACAACCAATAACCAACAATAGTATGATGTTCTTCGAACATTGTTACCCCAACCATACTTTCTTTCTGCGTATGGCTCAGTGTTTAATCTCTAACTCGTTAAGTCGCCGATTTTAAAGAGATGAAAGAACCGCCGACAAAAGCATTATATGTTCCTACTCGGATATGAACCTTATTTTATTTGTGTGATAATAGTGCAGTAACCTTACACCATCAGGACTTTTATATGTTTTGTGGAAATTAATTCAAGTTTTCGACTTTTGAAGCAGCCTCTGCATTCATAAGAGCGCTAACACGCTTGCTAAAAATTTAAGTGCAAATAGTACTTAGCAATCATAGAGTTTTTTTTTGTAGAAGAATAGAACATTACACATAAATAAAAGAAATATAAACAATAAGTTCTCAATAGCGCCCATACTTACGTCCATTCGGATTTGGGGTCTTGCCATCTAGCAATGATACAGAAGGATCGATCTGCAATCCTCCTTAAATGTAAAAAAGTTTATAACAAGACACCAGAAAGAAAGGGACAATAATGGGTTGTAGTCAAAAGTTAAAAAGGCTCTATTTTGTAGAAGATTCGAGTGAGTCTTGGTCATCAAAATCCTTATAAAGTTTTTTTTTATATTCATAAGCTAACTAGACCCTTGAATCGGATTTGTCATTAGATAAAAGTAAGCATTTCTGACAGATATTGAAATTAAACCCGACTAGGTAACATCGTAAGATTGTGATCGAATCGAAATCGAGTCAAAAACAATAGTTTCCGTAAAAACATGTTCCGTACGAGTACCACGTGTAGGGCACTCCTGCAATTCTGTAGTCGAGTTGGCATTTGTATACGAACTCTCCCATGCATAATGCAACAACAACTCATAAAGCATGTTGTACAAATAAAATGTGAAAAGTAATACAATTCGTACGTAAGTAAGGAAACACACGAACGAAAAATTAAATTAAATTTTATTCGTTCTCGTAAATGGGAGTTAAGAAACGTCATGTCCTGCAAAATCGAAAGTAATTAACGTAATTGATAAACTTGTATGTAAATAAAAACTAAGTTTCCAAATAGCATGGAGAATCGTATGCATCCTACACCATGAACACTATAAAAGTGAGCACACCCTCTGTCGCCATCCGATATCTTGAGGATATAATCTTGGATTATAAGTCAAACTATATACGACTAAAATCTAACAAATAATTTCAGAAAATTTTAATGAAGAGCGTGGCAAGGCCATGGTCAACCAACTAAGTAAGTCCATACCGTTAGCGGCCAGTCCTATTGATGCATTGACAATGAAACAGGAAATTGAGTATAAATTATTCACAACTAAAGCAACAAGCAACGTTTAAAGGTCCAAACTTTCTTATAATATTTAAATTTCCCAAACCGATGGAATTAATCAAATTTAATTGATTAAGTGTTCCAATGACACGTCCTTATTCACGCGAATAGATTTGGCATACACAAACACTATATGTGACGCGCAAAATAGAAATGGACCTAAGGGTAAAACCCAGTTTTGTTCAGGAGAGCCATTTTAAAGATTTAAATACGTGTATCTTTGGTGTACCATCACTTTCATAAAACGCGCATATCTCTGGGAGGGAACACTTTTGGGGCATGGGATCGGTCTCATTCGATGCTCAGATGTAGTCCACATCAAAAAAAAAAGGAAAATTGATTTTTTACCCTAAGGTTTCTTTCTCTATGCGCTGTCACATATTATGCTCTACCCTGCCTTAGAAGGATGCTATATATTGGCATGGAAAAAACATGTTGTACCCAAAATATGTTTTGACCAAGTCTGTTTTAGACTTATTCAAGTCATAAATCTGTATCTAAAATCAAAAAATAAATCTCTTTTAAATCTTTTCAAGTCATTTTAGCCATGTCCGTCATACGTTTTCCTATCGTAATATTTCGCCAAAACTGTCAATGGAACTGAAAATGGCCATATTTCCAAATTTACCTTGACACCTACTACTCGTATTGATACTCTTGCAATATCCTAAGTTGTATTCACATAATCGTTCTCAAAGCTATCATATACGATTTGATTCAATACACTTGGTGATTGAAAAATAAACGCCTAGCCATGCCCCTTCTGGAACTTACACCACAAATGTCCCCTGTTACAGTTAGAGGTTATAGCTCACATACCTATTTCTTTCTCTAACGCATGAAACTGGCTTAACTTTTGAACTCCGATATAATGTCATAACAGCTTTGTAAGCGTGTATGATTGCAGTGGTTGACACGCCCTTTCTGGTATCTTTTATGCAAATACATAATTTTGGCTACTTTTCGTATCCGCATATTACCGTGGAGTCACCGTGGTGTGATTGTAAGTGGACACGACTGTCATACAAAATATAAAAAGTATTCAGTGTCGGGGTTTCCTCCAAATGCTAGCGTCTTTACGATTAAAAAATTAGACTCGATGCCAGGTAAAAGCCGGTATTTAAATGTAATCGTATGTTCCGATCAGCGAATATACAATGATTTAAGGGAAGATCCCAGCTAGTTCCTTACGGATATTAGGGGAAATATTTAAGTATATATATAAGTAATATCATTAATGCATTTTTTTGACCGACGCGATTCCGCTGCTACAGAAGTTGGTACACAGTTTATATACTTTCTTCCGGTTTAATTTAAATACTATAAGTAAAATATATTTAGAAGAGTTTCAAAAAAATTAATATTTTTAGCAGCTTTGGTATTCTGAAGTTGTACTTTATGTATGTGTCCGCAAAGACAAAAATGGTCGAAAGTTAGCCATCTTCTTGATGTCATAGTAAAATAAATCCCAGACATCCTCCGTATCTAGATGGTGACATGTAACAAAATAGCCTTTATAGGTCCTAAGGTCTGCATAAAGAAAACTCAATACCCATAAGTCAATTTTTTTTTTTTTTTTTTTTTAAAAACCAACACTCAGGGGATGCCCCCTATACATGCGGTGCATTGCGTTGGCGAGTGGAAATTAATGGATCGGAGGGGGGAAAGAGGGAGTAATGTTTGTTGACGCTTGCCTTGAACTTCTGGATGTCGCAATTAGTGGGAAATACATTTGCCGGAAGTCGATTCCACATACGGACTGTACGAGCGAAAAACGAATTTGATCTGTAGTGTATAGTGCGGTCAACTGGCCAATCGATAACAAACGGGTGTGAATTCCTAGAAAGTCGCGTATCCCTGCCGAACATCCTCACGTCAGGAATAAGGCGACGGATGTCTGATGAACACACACCATGAAAGTAACGATAGAACAGCGTCACGCAACCCACATTCCGACGATGCTCAAGGGAAACAATAGAGTTGGATACCCTACTGTCACCTATCAGCACCATCGCTCTCCTTTGAACACGGTCAAGTAGCTCCAAGGATGATTTTGGAGCACCTGCCCATATATGGGAGTTGTATTCCATCTTCGGCCTGATGAAAGATGTATAGATATTGAAAAGATCAGTAGGAGTGAAGTATTTCTTGCACCGCTTTAAAAAGCCTATGCACTTGAGTGCTTCTTTCGACACTTCGAATACATGTCTCGCCCAACGAGCGTCACATTGTATTTTCATGCCCAGAACATCGAGAGCTTCTGATTGTTCAATATCCGTACCATCGAGAGAAATTGACGATATTGTTGGGTCAGCGAATCGCTTGTGAGACAACAAGCAGCACTGTGTCTTACGTGCATTAAAATCTACTCTATTCACTCGACCCCATTCGGAAATGGCCAGTAGATCCCGGCCAAGTGTCTCATCCATAATTCGCCTTTTGTCTTCAATATCTTGAAGGCTCGGCCTACGGTCGAATGAATACGAATGACAGAGGTTACTATCATCTGCGAAAGAGTAGATTGGATTCACGGTCTGACCCAACAGATCGTCAATGAAAATAAGAAATAAAGAGGGAGAAAGGACAGAGCCCTGTGGTACACCTGCGGTCAGCCTATGTGTGTTGGATGAGAACCCATCTACAACAACTCTAATAGTGCGATCTCTAAGAAAGCTCGATATAAACCGAGCAAATGTATTACCGACACCAAAAGCGATCAGCTTTGATATGAGTGCACCATGCCAGACTCTATCAAAGGCCTTGGAGATATCTAGAGCCACGACCTTACTCTCACCAAACTGGTGGATAGACCGACTCCAACGCTCCGACAAGAACGCCAACAGGTCTCCCGTAGAGCGGTTTCTACGGAAGCCATACTGTCGATCACTTAGCAAGTCGTTGGTCTCTAAATACCTCACAAGATGGTGGTTTACCATGCTCTCCATTACCTTGGAGAGCGCAGAGCAAATCGCAATTGGCCGATAATTCGCAGGATTATTGGCTTCACCCTTTTTAGGGATCGGCTGGACGTTCGCAACCTTCCAACACGCTGGGAAAACTCCCGCACGGTAAGCGAGGTTGAAAAGGTTGCGTAATGGACGGGCTAGCGTCGACGAGCACTTACATAGGACAAGTGCAGAGATACCATCCGGGCCCGGGGATTTATTTACGTCGAGGTTCGCAAGAACCCTTTTAACTGCACGCGTTCGAAAAAATATCTGAGGCATGGAACTTGATACGTTTTCGACCGCGGGGAGTGGTTGATTGCTTTCCGGCAAGGAAGAATTTCCTGCAAATATTTCAGCCAAAAGGTTAGCTTTATCAACCGGGTTAGTGAATGCCTGGTCGTCTTTAACAAGAGTTGGGATAGATGAAGAACTATCCTTTACTCTTCTTACAAACGACCAAAAGCTCTTACTTCCCCTAGGAGAAGTAAGAACCTTTGTACGTAGACGTTGTTCGTGCAGAAATTTTTCACGTCTAAGCACTCTGGCACACGAAGCTCTTGCCTGTTTTCGCAGCAGTTCAGTAATGGGGTTTTTGTTTAAACGCCAATTTCTGAACGCTTCCTCCTTTGATCTGACAGCATCCCTGCATGCCTGGTTAAACCAACTGTTTTTGGCTGGTTTAGCCGACATAATTTTATTTGGAACAAAAGTCTTTATACCAGATAAAATTATGTTTTGGATCATTTCAGCCGCAGCATTTACGTCGTTATCAAGAAAGCAAAGTTTCCAATTGAAATGCTGGAAAAAGTGGTTGAGCTCATCCCAACGTGCCTTTTCGTAGAAAAATACTGTCCGCTTTGGGGCTGGTATCGAAGCGACACGAAGAGCGGAATACGGAAAGGATGCTGAAACAATGCAGTGATCGGAGTTACCAAGAGGTGAAAGTACATTAACTTCGTACTTTTCAGGGTGCGAAGTTAAGTAAAGGTCAAGAATGTTATGTTGGTGCCCTTCTACACACGGAATATGTGTCGGTTCATTCACTAGTTGCGTCAAGTCATTTTGCGCGGCGAAGAGCTCGGCGTATTGGCCCTCCGGAGTTGTATGGCTCGAATGTGAAAGCCAGGCGGAATTATGGACATTGAAATCTCCAGCAACGACAATTTCACTGTCCGGATAACTCTCCAAAACTTTCGATATTGAATCGGAAAGGGCGTCAAAGCCGTTAAGGGAAGCCTCCCTTTCCGAGTTTGGACTTCTATAAATAAACCCAAAATGTAGTACGTGTGTTCCAATCCTGAACTTAACCCAAAGGGAGTTAAATTCTGGATCTTGTGAGTTCAAGTGTTGCTGGCTCTGAAACACTATGTCATTACGTACATATACCACAAGACCTCTGTGGGAAATAAAAAGAGATAGGGTGTGGTACCCAGGAACGTGAAAATCCTGTGGATCAGAATCCTCACGGACCTGAGTCTCACTAAGAGCTAGAACATCAGGCCTATGAAAATGAATGTGAGAAAACACAGCGAAAAAATTCGCACGCAACCCTCGTATGTTGGCAAAATGGATTTTAAATTTCTTTACCATTACGCCAACCAGAGAACAAAACAAGTGTCAGCGTGCAAACGCAGTTGCCGATCTTACCCCTTTGCCGCTGTTGATCCCATCAAATGCTTAGTGTTATGCCTTAAGCATTAGACGGACAGCGACAAAGAAAGAAGAGAGCCAACTGCACTACACGAAATGGAATGGAATAGGGAGGGGGAGAAGGAGAAGGAAGACGAACGCACGACGAATAATGCACATTAAGAAATTGTCTATTGTTGTTGGTTTATGTGTTTTCGTTATTTATTTTTTTTTTCTATTTTATTTGTAGTTATTGCTGTTATTTTGGCTATGGTGTGTTATTTGTATTTGTCGGTTTGCGCGCTGTGGTTTATTTGTTGTTTTTTTCTGTTTGTTTATTTTTTGTTTGTTTTGGAGACGGACGAGAGAACTGTAACACGGACAACATTTAACGCGGAAGACATAGAAAACGCGTGCGGACTGGACGACAGACTGAACATTACTCTGGTTGCTATTTAAAATAAAAACACAATAATTTACCATTGGAAATGGTTTTATTGTTTTTCAAAAAATTCTCCTTTAAGGTCAATACACTTTTGCATGCGCACAAACCAATTTTCGAAGCATTTTTTCCACTCCGATTGAGACACCCCCAAAACATGATTTTTGATCGCTTAAACAGCTGCTTCGGGCGATGAAAAACGGTGACCACGCGTTTTTTCTTGATGCTAGGGAATAATAAGAAGTTATTGGATGCCAAATCAGGGCTCTACGGTGGATGACCCATCAATTCGATATTTTGGGTGGTCGAATAGCTCATCGTTTTAGCTGATGTGTGAGAGCTCGCATTGTCGTGATGCAAAATGATCCGTCTTCTCTTAGTACCTTCTCTCATTTCTACGAACACTGTTGGCAAGCTGATGGTTGTATAAGTATATCACTCAGAATTGACCTCCGGTAATACCGAAAAAACGCAATCATTTGCTTCGATGTACTTCTTCCACGAAAAACTTTTGTTGGATTTGACTCATCTTGAAAGACCCATACGGTCGATTGCTGTTTTGTTTCGGGTTCTAATGAATAGATCCATGATTCGTAACCTGTGACAATGTTATACACTGCCTTTGAGCTACCGCATTTATACTTTTTCAACATCTCTTTGCACCAATTCATACTAACCTTTTTTGAGCATTCGTCAAATTATGTGGGATCCAACGAGAACAAATTTTGTTCATGGCCAAATGAACATGGAATATCTTATTGATGCTTGCCATACTAATGCCCAAGGATGCCTCAATCTCACCGTATATCACTGGAAAAAGAATTTAAAGTTTCCAAAAATTGTTTATGAATATTAAAGAAATCTCATAAAATTACATTTGTAAGGACGGCGCACGATTGGGACCACACATATATTTCTTGCTCAGGCGTGTAAAAGATAAAATATAGATAAGTATATAATTAAACGAAATTTAAGCATAAGAGAAAATCATTTGCAGAGTCATTCGTTTTTCAAAGTACAAATATTTAGCTGTATCACATGAGGAGTACTACAGGTATGCGAATGTCGGAAGAAGTGGGAAGGATGCATTTTCATGGAGGTAGCAGACTGGGCGTGGACAAGGTCATTTATGTTGTATAATTCTATTCAAAATTACTATTTTGAGCAAGATTATACAATTAATTTTATTATTTAAGATATTACAAGAATACTAAAAGTGAGCGGAATCGTACATTTGTATGCGAAGTACTACGAGTATTTGTCAGATTTACAAAAACCCAAATTGTTTTCTTTTCATCTGTTGACGGTTTGTTTCGTCTTAGACTAATTTCTTTTACAAAAACAGACTCTTCGTGGAATTAAAAAAGGTCTATTGTACTCCCTCTACGAGGGCTGCTATATATATTTCTGGCCTAATAGTGAAGATGCGAATATTTATCATCAAAAATGGTTTTATTGTTTTTCAAAGTATTATTCAGCATGATTTATACACTTTTGCATGCGCTTAAACCAATTGTCGAAGCACTTTTTCCACTCTGATTGAGACACCTCCAAAACATGGTTTTTGAACGCGCATTTTTTTCTTGGTGCCAAGTCGAGGCTGTACGGCGGATGACCCATCAATTCGACGTTTTGGCCGGTCAAAAAGGCTCTGGTTTGAGCCGATGTGTGAGAGCTCGCATTGTCATGGTGCACAATGATTCGTCGTCTCTTGTTCGTTTTTCGAGTTTCTCCGAAGACTTCAGGTAAACAAATTGTGGTGTACCACTTAGAATTGACCGTCCTACTTTCCTCAAGCGGAAAAGTCGCCGAAGAAACAGGCGACCATTTGCTTCGAAGTGCTTCTTCCACGAACAACTTTCGTTGGATTTGGCTCGTCTTCGACGACCCACACGGTCGATCAAAAAGGCTCTGGTTTGAGCCGATGTGTGAGAGCTCGCATTGTCATGGTGCACAATGATTCGTCGTCTCTTGTTCGTTTTTCGAGTTTCTCCGAAGACTTCAGGTAAACAAATTGTGGTGTACCACTTAGATTTGACCGTCCTACTTTCCTCAAGCGGAAAAGTTGCCGAAGAAACAGGCGACCATTTGCTTCGAAGTGCTTCTTCCACGAACAACTTTCGTTGGATTTGGCTCGTCTTCGACGACCCACACGGTCGATTGCTGTTTTGTTTCGGGCTCATAC
Organism: Hydrotaea diabolus; assembly: GCA_963513945.1. Taxonomy (NCBI): domain Eukaryota; kingdom Metazoa; phylum Arthropoda; class Insecta; order Diptera; family Muscidae; genus Hydrotaea; species Hydrotaea diabolus. Next base: position 2,233,175 of record OY740716.1, read on the forward strand.
GCATAGATCCATTATTCGTCACCTGTGACTATCTTATAAACGTCTTTTGAAGCACCGCGATCGTATTTTTTCAAAATTTCTTTGTACCAATCGATACGAGCCTTTTTTAAGCGATTGTCAAACTGTGCGGGATCCAACGAGAACAAACCTTTTTACGTCCAGGTGTTCATGCAATATCGAATGTATGCTGGTGAATGTCACATGACGATCTTGCATTATCAGTTCACGCACGACATCAATGTTCTCTGGCACAACGGCCGTTTTTGGACGACCTTCGTCTTTGAGCGAGCGTCGGCCACGATTGAATTCATTAAAAAAGTTTTTCACAGTTATTTTGGCCCAGGATGTTGCTTCATCGCCATAAAAAAGATTTAAGTTCATCGATCGTTCATCGCTTTTTTTGCCAAATTGATTTTTTCAAGTCACTGAAAAACAACACAAATGATGGTCGTACGTCAAAACGTTCTGAGTACGTTTATGCTAAAAAATGTCAAACTTTCCTAACAAAAAATTATATTAAAAAATTTTATATTTGTGTTTGGAATGTTTAATTCGTGTTACAAAAATCCAATCTTTGTTCGTTGTTTGAACAAAACAAACGAGACGTTCGAGTTATGAAGACAAGTGTTAAGACAACTATTGCGACAAGCTACATTTTTAAGTAAAGGGTGTTTCAACCATAAAGCACGATGTAAATTATGAGCCACATCTTATTGTTAAGTTTTTCCCTGCTTAATTTGACATTTCTTTGTTTCAGTAATGGACCCAGTCCACCAAAGATAGCTACACAATTTAGCAGCACGTGATGATTGTTAAAGCCTTCAACCAAGAAAGGCTGTTAAATCAAAATGCGTTTTTTGAAGTTTTTGGTTAGCGTAGTCGACCAAATGTGTCCACAATCGGGAGAATTTCAGCAAATCGGGTCTGTTGGAAATGTGAAAACACCTGCACATGCTCGCTCAGTTCGTTCTGGGCCGTACTTCTTCAAAAATGAGGTCGGCCAAGCAGTTACCGTGGATTGTGTTCGCTATCGGCAGATGAAAACGGACATCTTGTAGCCAGAAATTGAGGATAAGGTCCTATACGATATGTGGTTTCAACAGGATGATGCCACTTGCCACATAGCTTTTTTTCACGATCCTTTGCGCGAGAAATTCATTGTGTAATCTCACGGCGTGGCGAAGTTAATTGGCCGCCACGGTCATGTCATTTGACTCCGTTGGACATATTTCTTTCCATATATTTAAAAGAAATGTGTACGTCAATTAGCCAAGAACAATTCAAGAGCTAAAGCATATTCGGTACATTAACGACAATGAACCTTCATTATGTCTCAAAATCATTGAGAATATAGACCATCGGATAGAGGTTAGCATTCAAAGCCGTGGCCAGCATTTGGCCGATATTTTGATTTACACATACTTGCCATAGATTCTTCTATCATAATAAAAAAAAATATTTAGATAATTCCCTAAAAACTTTTTCTTTTTTTTACAATTAACATCGTGCGTTTTAATTCGACCACCATTTTGTAAATCCACCCTCGCCGTAAAACAGACGGACATGGCACAAATGACTTAAAAAGTCTACAAACGAATTTGTCAAAAAATATAAGCCATACTTAATAATATAAACTCTCCCACTTGTGTAGAACAATTTATCATGTTTATATGATGGATTTTATTATAGTGTGAAGTAATTGCTTCATCCGATTTCGTCGAAAAACCATTTGTACACTTAATTCCATTACGTTGCACAACTAACTTGTGCCAAACTGCAGTTTTCTAAAATCACTCCTTAAAGTTTTAGCCGCTCGTTACATGAAATCACAACACTGTGCACACCATTCTAGTAACCTTTTACGAAATTTCATAAAAGACCATAAAACATTTTTCGGGAAGTCTAAATTAAGTTGCTAGAATTATGTTTAGTAGTTTAACTCGACAATGTCAAACATAAGACCTAGACACCCCCTAAAAGTACCTCTCATGCGAGAGGTCCACTTTAAGTCACCTTGGCTTCGGACAATAACCGACTATATAAACCTATTTAACAATTCCATACTGTAACTCGTGAAAACATTTCCATCATTAGTAAAAGCTGGTATTTTGATCACTTAGGTCATTGGGTCCAGAAGACCGTACTCGGAACATTAAAGCAATGCTGGTTTTTCTCCAAAACTTATTTAAAAAGCTGTTTTTTTTTATTTATTCAGGCGATAGGTTCAATACTTTCAAACATCGACACAACAAAATCTATATAAAAATTGTTGCGACAGACTGATCTAAACGGCTAAACCTAGAATAATAAAATTTGTTAAGTAATTGTTGGCCCAAATGTAGACGCCAGGACTAAATGGTGGAAGCTAAGATCACTTTATTCGGGGAATGGGACTCCCTTTAACTTAGTTTCGAAGTAAAGAGGTATTTTTGAAAACTTAAAACTTTAGAGGATAAATTTCGTACCTCTTCATCCCGAGCACCTAGAAACGTGAAATTTGGAGGTTATTTGCATTTTGACAAATGAAAAGTGTATGCGTATAGGGATAAAAATGGCCAAAAAAGGTGAAATATCAAATGTGAGTGACTTCATAATAATAAACAGAATGACTTTTAAAACAGGAATATGAATAAAAAACGGCCCAAATAGGGTGAACTATCAAAAAGTGTGAAAAACAATATGAAATCAAAAGCTATAGAAAATCAATAAGAGTACAAAAAGGCGCCAAAAAAGTATGAAATAAATTAAATGTGAGAAAAAACATTATTAAGTCAACAAGATGGTACTTATATAAAATAGAAATGGGGATAAAAAGCAATCAGAAAGAGCCGAAACAGGTGAAATATCTAACGTTAGAAAATCCACATGTAATGAACATAATGACACAAAAAATATTGATGGCTATAAAGAGGGTTAAAAGGGGACAAAAAGAGTGAAATATTAAAATGTGAGAAAACAATATTAAATCAGCAAAATAGTATAGAAATGGGACTAAAAAAAGATAAACAAAGTGACAAAATGGGCGAAATTTAAGAAAATGAGAAAAATAGGATTAAATAAACAGGATGACACAAAAAATATAAATGGGGATTAAAATGGGCCAAAATAACAAATTGTGAGAAAAACAACAGGAAGGCATAAGGAGACAAAAAGAAATAGAAAATGTCCAAAAGAGCCAAAGTATCAAAAAGTGAGGAAGACGATATTAAAACAACAGGATAAAACAACAAATGAAATGCTGATATCAAATCAGCAGGTTGGATGGAAATAGGATGGTATACAAAATAGAAGTGGGGATAATAAGGGATAAAAAGTGGCAAAAATGGGCGAAATTTAAAAATAGGAGAAACATAATACTGGATGGGCCAAAACTTACCCTGGGGTTTAACATTTTAATAACTTTTTCGTTTATATATTTTTTTATTATTTATTTCAGATAATATAAATAACACATGGAGTATACATAATGGAGAGATCCACAACTGAACAAAGAACCAGAATAATAGAATTTTGTTATTTAAATCAGCGATCAATTTTTTAACACAAAGAGCACATCGTCGACATTTCAACGACAGAATTTCGCCCTCTGAAGCAATGATTCGTTGCTTAATTGATCGTTATCATCAACATGGCACCGTAAGAGATTTGCCTCAAACCGGTAGACCAAGTTTAATTCGCACTGCGGAAAATATTGAATGAGAACAGCAAAGCGTTATCGAAACACAAGAAACAGTGGCCAAAAGGCGTTCTGCTCAACTAGGAATGACTCGTACGTCACTACGGCGCATTTAAAAAAACGATTTACTGTTATACCCATATAATGTGCAATTGGTGCAAGAATTAAAACCCGCAGATCATCGGCAACGTTAAAATTTTGCATTTAAATTTCAACATTTGTCATTTTGTAAAAAACTTGTCTTCTATTTAAATATAGATGCAAGAGGCCTTGAGCCGGTTAATCCCTGTTCAATTTGTCCAGATTTTAAATCAACTTTATTGAAAATTTTCTTATGAGTGAAGAAGCTCATTTTCATTTGAAAGTCTTTGTTAATAAACAGAACTGTAGGTTCTGGCGTACTGAAAATCCAAAAGCCATTTATCAACGGCAATTGCACCCCTTTAGGTGTACAGTATGGTGTGGGATCACATCTGCAAAAATATCATTGGGCCTTGCTTCTTCGAAAATGAAGATGAAAGTGCTGTAACCGTAAATGGAGAGCGGTAACGGTTTATGATAGAAACATTTTTACGTCCTGCTCTTGAAAACAGCCCTGAGATGTGGTTTCAGCAGGACGGAGCCACTGCCCACACTGCCCGAAACACAATGGCATGTTTAAGTAAATTCTTAAATTATTTGGCTAGCACGATCACCAGATTTGTCAGCACCAGACTAATTTTTTTTGGGGTTATTTGAAGGAGTGAGTACATGTGAATTAGCCCGAGACAATTCTTCAACTCAAGGCCAACATTGTTGCAGAAATTCGACGGCTACAGCCACACCACAAATTTTGAAAAATGTTATGGAAAATGCTGTAAAACGAACCCATCATTGCGAAGCTGAAAACGGGGGTCATTTAAGTGACATTAATTTTCACACTTAGTGTGAAAAAAAAATTCCATTTTGTGTATTATATAATCTGAGAAAAAATAAATAAAAAAATTAATGAACAAAAAAGTTATTAAAGTTTTTAACCCCCTGGTAACTTTTGGCCCACCCTGTATTAAATAAACAGGATGCAATAATAAGTGAATAATAAATGGGGATAAGAAGTAATAAACATCTCCACTAGAGCCCAAATGCTAAAAAGTGAGAAAAACAATACTTAATCAAGATGATAGCGTAAAAATGCAATTCAAGGTGCATTTTTACGCTATCCGAATTTAATATCAAAATGGAAGAAAACACTTTTAAATCCTAGCAAATGGAAACTTGTAAAAAGGGGATAAAAACAACCATACCGGGTGAAATATCAAAAAGAGAGAAAAGTAGTATTTTATTAACAGTATGGAATAGGTAATAGAAATGGGGCTAAAAAGGAGCTACGAGTAGAAGAACGAAATGTCAAAATGTGAGAAAACAATAGGAAGTAAATAGAAAAGCAAGAAAATATAAATGTATTAAAAGAGAAAAAAAAAACTCAAAAAGTGACAAAAATAATAACAAATCAACCGAAAGTCCAAAAAAACAAGATCAAATATTCATGATGATATTCGGGTAAATAAGGGCTAAAACGAAAACAAATATAAAAAAGTAGGAAAAGAATATCAAAACAACAGACAGGGGAAAAAGTGTAGAAAATAAAAACACACACACGCTAGAATATTCAATTATAATGATGAAATACGGAGAAACAGCCCATAATGAACGAAATAACATATATGCAGTAAGAAAAACCATATCTAACAGGCCAGATCCGTATGTACCTCATGGTGTAAATATACAACCACTAAATAGAATACTGTTAATCTAGAAAGTCATTTTCTTATGATCTGATGTGGCAGTTTTCCACTCACGAAGTAGCGACTACTTGCTACTACACCAATAAACGTACTACTAGTCCAATGAACGTAAAAGATCCATATATCAAAGTGGTGTAATCATGTGTGTGTGAGAGTGTTCGCAAGTGAGTTGTTACGCACATTTCGCAAAAAACAGACCCCATTGCATCACGTTCAAAGTCTGTTTCAAATCACCTTCGCCAACGTTTAGTGACATAAATCAAAACTGGCAATATGGTCTGACTTCAACGCAGCTTAGGAAACAGCAACAACAAAACACACTCCTGCAGTCTCCAACGGCAGACGACAGACAGTAACCAACCGTGCCCATCAGCCGAGCTTGAATTTAATTAAACATTCGCAGTCCATGTGCATCTATTTGCACAATATGGAAAGCAAAAGTTTAAATTTGAAGAAAGTGCCTCGACTCTGCTGGTTATTACAGTTAAATTGAATCATTTTCCAAAGGATAACACAGGCAAAACTAATAACGGCGCTTAAGTATATTACAAATACACGCGCCAGGACACACGCATATGCTTACGCACACACACACATACATCCGTGTTCATACCGTATTTGGGAAAGGAGCTGAAGGTTGAGCTTTAATAAAAATCTTGTGGTTACCATGGCTAATGCCTGCTTTGCACTGTGGACAGTGGGTGTGGGGCATGGCTGCATGCGTCTGCAATGTTTTCGCCATTCCGGGTGGAAGCCAGCCACAGCATTTTTCGCTTGGTTAGCTACACAAAAATGGCAAGTGCACGCGTAACCATGATACACCAAAGAAAAAAACAACAAATAACAGCAACAACAACAACATTTCTCATAGACATACCAATTGCGTTGTGCACACACACACTCGCCGAAACCAAAACGAAAAAGAAACTGAAAATGTCTTAAGTTTCATTTGCAAAACCAATTTCAGGTTTTTGGTTACATACTCGTTCATACGTTGTCGGAACAACTGCCTTCTCCATGGATGTATTTAGTATCCGTCCCGATATGTATCGTATGTATGCATGAGTATCTATCTCAGTGGAGAACGTCCGTCCGCCTCATATACGAGTAAGTTCGTGCGGAACATGTTGCGGCTCTAAATAGTGATTACGCCGCGAATACCTTGACGGACGTCATAATGGCGTACCATGTCGCTGTGGGAGTCGACATCAGCCCATTTTCATTCAATCGGAAAGTTTCGCTCTTGAGTCACTTAAGTCAATGTTGCCTTTGCAAACTAAAACACCAAAGAGAAGTTTTAAAATTAGCAAAATATCTGGCCACTGTTCTGTTGAGTAAGCCGACGATGTGGGTACAAAAAATCATTTACTTATTAGAAGCAGATCAATCCCTGATGGTGGTACGGAAGGTTCAGCCCCTTATCCAGATGAGGATTAAACAAAGATAACCCAAATTAAAAATGACAAACTGTAATGAGCAAGGAGCCAAGGAGCTAATCTCATCAAATTTTAGTTTTCATAAATGCAAGCGAATGACATTTACGACATTTGGTTTCAACAAGACGTTGCCACATGTCACTCAGCCAACGCAACCAACGATATTTTACGCACTGTTTTCGAAAATCGAATAATCAAGCGATATTGGGATGACAATTGGCCGCATCAAAGCTGTGATTTACACCCTTTGTATTATTTTCAAAGCATCCAGAGACAATTGAAGCGTTGAAATCGAAGTTGCCATTGAAGAAATTCCACCCGAAACAATCGAAAATGTACTGAAAAATTGGGTTGATCGGATGAGGTACTGCCGATCCAGTTGTGATAGCCATAGAAATGATATTGTGTGTTATTGTTAAATGGCATAGTTCAACCTTTACAATAAAACCAAAAAATTGAAAATATTATCAGTACTTTTTTTACAGCCGAATTAAATTTAAATTTTAAATGGTTGACACAACCACCAGTTGTAACAATAAAATATATCTTCGCATTTCATTGGTATGACCGATCTCTTGGTTGCATGCACAATATCATCTGTTGGCATTTCGTTAGCAACAAAATGTAGTCTCTTGCAACAGAATTTTTGTAGTTCCATACGATTTCCAACTGATTTTTTCTCCCTGTGTGTGGTTTAATTTGGGAACAGCGGGAAAATGGCAAAACTAGTGACATGGTATGTGCAATACTTGATACGGGTAAAACAATAGGGTTCCGTTGTTTGAAATGTGGAAGTGGTAGATTTAACAACATCGATGCCAACAATTCATGAAAACAGGTTGGCAGTTTGAAAGTAGTCCTCCATTTTTTTTCTGTAATGGTAAAATAATTGATCTTCAAAATAAATCGTAATCAAAATACAAAATGCCTTGTAAAAAATATAGCAATTATATTGCGCAATGATTTTGAGTTGAAAGTAATTCGACTTTTCTCTCTTGAAGTATGTTGATCCATGTTAATTTTTTGAAAAAAAAAATAATATCAAATGTGAAACAGCAACTGTTCGCTTTATTAAAATTACATTCATCAAGCAGGGAAACTTGTGCCCACCCTAATAATTACCACCATCCATCCCTCGAGTTGATTGTTTTAAGGGTGGACATATTTCTGAGTCTTATTCACATGAAATCAAACAAATGTAGAGAATGTACTTTTTCTGCAATATGATTTTATGTTTGTAGGTATGTACCAAATGTACAAAGGCGCACACCCTACACACACACACACGAATTTTTTAATTCAATTAAAAATCGTCATGAGAACCACTTGACACACGTTGGTCGTTTGTTTGTGTTCCGGCGTTTTGCCAAGTTAATGGAATATCATTGTCAACTTGACTATGAGGGAAGAGGACAATTTATTGACAATAAACTAAATTAACGCCATGGCACGTGACCCCAGAAAAATAACAGGATTAATAACAAATAACATGCAGTCAATGGTTCAGACCATCTGAAGACGACCATCTTTCGTACCTTGTTTGGCACTGAGTGTGGTTTGCCTTTAATATAAGGTGCACTTTCTTTAATTAAGGAAAGTCATTGCTTCCTTTAGTGTGTTTTTTTTCGGAAAAAATTAATGCTGCATATTTTCTAAACGTTACAGAAAATCTGCACTTTAAATTTTGTTTGTAAAAGTGCTTTTTGGCATTTTCAGCATTTTCCCAGTCTAGGTTGGTAGGTAAAAATTTTACTCGTATAACAGCTGAAGAATTTAATGTATTATAATTTTTGAACATCGTATTTTCTGCTTTCCTGTAACAAAACCATTTATTTAGCTTGTTCCAAATATTAATATTTCTGATTACGAAACGAAAGATCTACTAACAGACAGTCCGTGTCAGAGGTCCAAGCTGCTTGAAATTTTGGCAGCGGTGGCTAAAGATAAGATGATCGAAGGCGGCAAAAACTTTTCAATTAAAAATCCAAAGGCCCTCAGATGAACATATGTATAGATTCTGTGAACATTGTGACTCCGAACAGGGCATCGTAGAGTCCATTGGCATTAAGACTCTTTTAAAAGCGACACCACGACCATTGACGCTGCAACACAGTCTATGGAATCAGTGACATTTGCTGAAGAGTTCTCACAATTTATATTGGTGAATCTGTATTAAGAAAAACTAAATTCTACACCTCGAGTTTAAAAAACATCAATAAAAACACTGAAAACTGTTATTATGTTTAGAAAGATGTCTGGTCGATTATGTCTACTGAAAATTATCAGCCGTACTAGAAAAAATTTCGACGACCTCTGGTCAGTGCTTTAGTGCGTGTCGTTGTCGCACAGCGAACAGACCTTTGCCATGTATTTCATAGTGGAGAGTACATATGGTTGGCGAGTGCTCGTGACGGCTGGAATTCTTCTTCTGAAATTCTTTTTTGTTTCATTTTCGGGTTTTGTTCAATTATGCCTCTTATTTGTAAAAAAATGTAAGTGTTTAAAAGTGATTTCCAGAAGTAACGGGTGAATTATCCAGAGGTATTTTTTTGATGGGTTTATTTTCACAGATTACGCGAGAGTTGTGTTAAGCTTTATTTTATTATCTTTTAAGTATTGTTTGCCTTTTAAAATTTTGTTAGTGACGAGGCCCATTTCTGGATCAACAGCAACGTCAATAAACATACGTCAATGCCGCATTTAAGCTGAAGGCAACCAGCAGAGGTTCAAGAGGTCCCATTATACACAGCGAAAACAACAGTTTGGTTACAACAGGACGGTGCCACTTGTCATACAGCTGCTTAAACAATTGAGAGGTCATTTCGAAGAACAGTTAATTTCACATTTTGGACCGGTGAGTTGGCCTCCTAGATTGTGTGATATTACACCTTCAGACTTTTTCAAACTTACAAATCAGCTGCGATACAGGTTTTGGAAGCCAACATTACGCGTGTCATCAACGCTATACTGGTCGAAATTCTCAAACGAGTCATTCAAAATTGGACCTTCAGAATGGAGTAGCGGCCAAAATTTGCAGGAAATTATGCTCAATAAATAAATGGCATAAAAATATACAATAAAGATTCCACGCTTGATTTGAATTTTTGTATTTTTTTATTTTGAAAAAAATAATACCTCTAGATTGATCATCCGATAATTTCCAAACATGAAGTGTTTGGCAAGTATAATTGAAAAAAAGTTTTAATCCATTTTCGATCAAATTTAATAGGAACAAATTTTTAAACTAATTATTTTTTCTCAAAAAATTAAGAGTTTAGACGCCATAGCGTCTATGCGACAAAGTTGTGTGGAATTTTATGTCCAACTTGCAACATCGAATGCCATCGATCGCAACAACTCAACTGGTTTATGGCCGTGGTGTTATGAATAAGGTGCAAGTCTTTTCCATAAGTAATTCCGGTTCAAACTCTAGGTAACGTCTGATATTTTTAGCTACAGTTCACTTCATAATGCCAGTGTCATTTTATACACTGAATGACGTTAGGATCTGTATAAAGTTAGGATTTGGAAGAACCTACAGATCCTTAGGAGTTCAAACCTGATTCCATGGCAAACATAAACTCATAGGTAAACACAGATTTTCGAATCCATCCATATGTACATACCTTTGTGCTACTATTACGATTCATAGGGGTTCGAAGTAAATATGGCATCTGAACACTCCTAAGTGGAGAATATAAATAATATTTTCCTTACAATTTAAACATCTGAAGCTTTTTCCATTTTATATAAATTGTGGTATCTAAAAGTGGCATAAATATGGTTTTATGCGATAGCGAGTATGTTGACCACTGGTAGGTTGTTATTCTTCTTCTTTTACCAGCGCTTGAGTTCCGGTATAGATCTTTAAGTAATATATCATATGAATACAAATTATAAATCATGATGCAATTTAATTAAAACTAAATCTGTCACAACTGGCCGACCTTAAGCAAACAACAGCACAACAATCCGGACACACCACCCGTCGAATGTGTAACAATTTGGCCCACAAGTCCTGACGGTTGGTTCAACCTCTGTTGTCGGGGTTAATTTAAAAATGTTAATATTCATCCCACTTCAAACGAACCTTTCGGTAGCGCGCCCGCTCTTTCTCTCTCTTTAGGCAAGCAAGCAAACCCTCATAAATCACCAGTGCTGAGTTAGGATTTCCTAGCTTAAGAACACCCAGCATTCCGTCTCTACACGCACTTCCCCATGGAGCATCGTCGTCATCATCATGATTCCTGACTTTTTCTCTTCCTTGTCGAGTCTTTAATGAAAAGGTGAAAATTCCATTCTCTTATTTAAACATTTTATTCGTCCAGAATACACACAAAAAATGGTCTGCCAAGACAATGACACCATTGTCTGTCCGAGCCTCGTGCGAAACCTTTTGTGGATTGCCTTATTGCCACCCCACCATCCCATCTTCCAAATCCAACTGACAGGACTAGAAAAGGACGTTAGAGCTTTTGATGGGCACTTGGGGAAATAGGAGGGAAATGTAACACCGTCTGTAGTTAATTTTTATAGCAATGACACTACTTATTTGGGCAACACAAATGTTGCTCCGCAGCAACCCTTAAGAGGTGTTCCACCACAACATCCCAAAACGGAATCATCTTTATATTCATAATCGCCTTCATCTCCATCAGCTTGCTCTTGGCTAGTGATTTCGACACAGACTGTTGTTGAACATTTACGAAATATTAATTTTTTACATTAAAATAACCGACAAAGCCAGCAACATATTGTTGCAACAACCCTTACCTACCGGCTCTGAGTAACATTTACGAAAAACAATACTTAAGACCACATGACGCTCCTCTGCAAACTTTGCTGCCGAGTCCTTGGTATCCAAACCCAAGAAATCACCTTAAACAAGATTTGGTTTTCTTCAGCAACAACGTGAGTGTTCCACTCTTGTATGGGCCTCATCATATCCATCGTCATCATCATTACGAACCCCCTCGGCTCTTGGAAAATAAACAGGCGTTGTTCGTTCTTCGATGGCAACAGCAAAAAACGCACATTAAAAATATTGTCTGGCCAAAAATCTAATTACCATAATATAGTTGACAACAAATGAATGCAAACGGATATATTGCATTTATTCGTGTATGTATGGCAGTGTGTGTGTGTGTGTGTGTGTGTGTGTGTGTATGTGTCTGTGTGTATTCCTATTGTCATGCAAGACAGGCAACAAACATCCACCACCATCCACTTTCCAGGCTTCTCCTCTGGGACAAACAGCATTCCGTGTACTCTACTCGTTCGCACTATACCCGCTAGGACGAATGGCATGAGTGAGTGCCAGCCAAGAAGAATAATTTTATACCAAAAACAAAAACAAACATGGTTGCATCGGGTGGGAGTTCCTTTAGGGAGGTTCTTTGCACACCCGGTAAAATGCAGCGGCCGGAATTTTTAAATTTCCTTGAGTGTGAAATGTGTGATAACCTTTGATTTTTCCGATGTATATTTCGCGGTGCTGCTCCTAAACCTAGTGTCACTCATTTATTTATGGAATCATTAATAGTCATTGTAAGTGAGCGTTGAACCGGCGACTGTACCAACACTAATTGGTATGGAAAGGCAGAAAATCCACGTCATTATACCGTTTCGAAAAAGTCTTAATTATATGAATTATAAAAAAGAGTACTGCAAGTTCAGTGATAATTTCTCGGTTTATTGGTTGTTTACCAATTCAATGGAAGTTTGAGCTGTTTGAACCCGCCATGTTATTATGTAGCGACATTCCCAGAAGGTACATCAGCTAGAATGATTTAACATTATGCATGAATGAATCTCCCAGCTAATGAAATAAGGAAAAAACGTTTTTTGGTTCCGTCAAAAGAATTATCCTGCTACAATCAATGTTGATTCGTTCTTATTTATTCAAAGTATTTTGTTCACATTGCCGTCATCGCCCCAACTCACGATTAAATGCACCGTACATGGGACAATTTGACGCTAACAGAAATAGTTTAAAACACAACTCCATTGTCGAAATCAACTACCCATTCTCGATCTTTAGTTAAGGCTTTTTTATTTCACTCCGACTTATAATGTTATTCTCTTTAAAATCTAATACAAAAAAAAAAATTAAACAGAGATTAACCGACTCGAGACCTCTCTCATTTGCATTTTAATAGAAGACAAGTTTTTAACAAAATGGCTAAGTGACATGGATTTTCGTGGCTACGCACTGCTTTTATCGCGATTTCGAGTCCGCGACGACCTTCATCAAAAAGCTTCGCAACAATTGAAGCACAGCCGCGAATAACGTTGTAAGTTACAAAATTCAAATTGTTCACAAATCGAAAAAAACGTTTAAAAAGCGTTAGACAATTTCAAGAATTTTTTTATTAATTTATTATGGAAGTGCATAGATTTAAAAAAATATTTTATTAAAAAAATATTATTGAATACTAATATTTGTTTAATTATTATTTAATTATAAATGTTTAAAATGGAAAAACGTTACATATCCAAAACTCATTGGTTGATAAAACGTTATTCCACGTTGCGCAACAGAGTGTACGATGGCATTTAAAACGTTATTCATCTTAAGAAAAAATTCTTAGTTATATTAGACTGTTTTCTGTTTTTTAAATAAAGAGTATATTTTATTTGTAACATAATCAGGAATTCAACATTAAAACAAAATGATTTCAGGAACATAAAAAAATATTTCAAAAAGCTTAAAACAATGTGTATGTTTGCTTTTTATTATTCTTGACTTAACCGCAGATTGATTTATAGAAGTCGGCGTACTTCTCAGGCAAATAGGATGCCATTGCAAGGAGATCCTTTTTCTTCTCATCACTTAGTTTAATTGGTTCGTCCCGAAGAAGCTGCATCGCAAATTGTGACAAGTTACGTGTTCTTTTAGAATATAATTTATAGCTCGACCACGTTTCTGCTATACTGTGATTTTTTCTTACTCTTAGTATATTTGGCTCATCAATAGAAATCTGAAGCCATCTAGCATCAGTTATTTTGCATTTAGGGTCTTTATATAAATTTTTATTTAACACATCAAAACAAAGATGATAAAAAAGCCGCTTGCTCGTTGTAATTTTTTTCATAAAATTTACAAAAGTGTTCTTTTACTTGACCTATGGTAAACTTTTTGCAAAAAAAGTAGCATAGGCAGTCACAGACCTGTAAAAAGAGAATTCAAATGAAAAAAACGTAATATTCACTTAAAACGTTTTTCCACATTACCTGTTCTGGAGCGTTTTTTGGAGGTATACTCTTATTTTTTCTTGAAATATATGAATTTCCACTATTTCTTAACCTTTTATTTTTATTATCCCTCCAATTTTCTACATTACATTTCCTTTTTGTGCCTCTGTTACACTTATCAATTGCTTTGGACAATTCCGTTCTTATCATTTTGTTCGAACCTTACAACGTTCTTCCACTGACTGACTCTTTCGAATTGCATTTTGAAAGCGATAAAGTGCATAATTTTGGCTGATTTTGTGTTAGAGCGATGTAAGAGAGTAGTGTTAACAGTAATTTGCAAAAAAAACGGTTTTGTAAAAATTGGCTTTTACAACGTTATTCGCGGCTGTGCTTCAATTGTTGAAAGGAAAACTGCACACTTTAAGACCAGGTTCTCATCAAAGTATGATATCTACTGTTGTAAATCTCACCTCTACGGAGACTGCACATTCAGCGCCATCTATAGATTTTTTACAACGTGTTGTAAAAAGAGTTAATTTTTTCACTTTTTTTAAGTGATTGCCCAAATTTTTTTTACTCTAATAGTTTCAAAATGTGGTAAGCTAAGGTAAACTCTTCAGTAATTCTTATTTGCTTTTAATGAAAAATTACTTTTCTATATTAATTACAAAAATTCGTTTAGAATGTGAGCACGTTTTGCAGCGAGCGTTTAAAATAAACACACATTTCAAAAGGCAAGTTAAAAAACTAAACATTTTGTTTTATTTGGTAAATAAAATGCTACAATTATAAATTAAATGCGTATAAATAGTTTTTATTTTTAAATAAATGCATTTAAGGCTTTTTATAAATATTCAAAATAAAGGCTATAATTTGGTGGGGGAGTTTTAAGTGGGGTTTCCCGTTTGCTAAGAGCACGCCTTATGTAGCGTCATTTATAAGTTCGTCTTTATTTGTTCAACGTCTTTTTGTTCAAACAAAAAAACAAGCTAGATAAAAATATATATCGGGGGAAAGCTAGAGGCGATTGCAGTTGTAGTTCACAACTAAAGTTAATTTTTAAAGAAACATATATACATACACATTGTCGCACTAAAGTCTGAAGTTCAACCAGATAAGAATATTGGGTTATACTGTAATGCTGCGGATGTTTCTCGGATATTATAAGGAATACGAAAACTGCTCATACTTTTTTAAAAAAACATAACCCTCTTTCAATGAAATGCTTAAAATCTCTATTGGCGAATGTATAGATTTTTTTCATTTATCAAATTTTTATATTACGAACTTGTTTTTTAAATATTCGCCTCAAACTCGCAAAAATAATTATTAATCTCATTGGCAAAATAGTATATTTTAATATTTGCTACAACCACATTCGTTACATCCCCAGTTTGGACTCGAAGTTAGTATAAGAAAAGCCTATAATTCGTTCAACCCATCTAAGTATAGCTTTTGCACCTGGTAGTTTTGGTCGGAATTTGGCAACCTTACTTCAAGGTAGTCTATAATTTCATAGTACGATTTCTATATTTGTTTAACACTTTATAGAGTGCAATAATGAAACTGATGCTTTCGCCCAATGAAGTGTTTCGTTAAATGCCAGCTAGCGTATGGTTAATTCTACAGTGAAAACTATTTCATCTCATACCCAGACTGAAGACCCAGAATAATTACGCAAATGTCCTTTTGAAGTGGGCTACATACGAGTAATGCTTGGGCTCCTGACCAAACTGTAATACCCAACATGTCAGCACATGTGCTAGCAATGCTCTAAAAGGACAACTGCTAAAGGACAAAAGGCGAAATTTGCGGTAATGCGATTTGCATAATTATGACGCATTTTTCCAGTCATGTTTATGGGTATAAGCATATTTTAGCGCACAATTATGTATGTATGTGCGAATATGTGCTCATGTGACGGTGTGAGTGTGTTAAATACATACATAATGCTCGTGCTCCTAAAACGGAAGAGCGTGTCCCTACCCACCCGGAGAAAAATCGTGAATGCAAATATTGGCACCGTCAACCTGACATTACACATTGTCCATGTACCGTTGCCTCCCCGCTCTTGTGTGAGTGGGTCGACTTGTGAGAGTATGTGTGTGTCTGAAAGCTGATATCCCATCACTTACACACTTAAAGCATGAATGCATAATAACAAAAAGGATAACAATATAATCAGCTTAATGAGTGCGTTTTAAGTCAGCTTTGCACTTCCACTCTCACCGCGCTCCTGGTACTCGTAGTACTCCTGGCTGTTGATGCTCTCATGATGTGCGATGTGCTTAACGATATCAACTTCAAAGTCTTATAATGAATACTTTCGAAGTCGCTGAATAACTGAGTGCCTGTCTGTCGCTCTGTCTCTTTCAGTGCTTGCAAGCGACTCGATTCCTTTGCCATGATTTACACAATGAAGTACTGCGAATGCTCAATAGCAACAACACATGCAAGCATTTTAAATGACTGCACGTGATGTTGACTCCTTGTGAGTTGCTGTTCTTCCTGTTGCGATGCTGTTGTTGTTGTACTTAACATGAAAAGTCGCCGGCAGCACGGCATCGCCGTTCTCCCCCGTAAAACAGTACGCAACCCTTGGCTGCCATCTCGCTGGACCGAAACGGTGACGAAGCTCGTGGTTGGCAACATTTGGTATTTATGGTCGTATTCCTTCGCTTTGACGACATGAATCAATGTTTTGTTTTAATAAACAATTAAAATGTATACAGGGTGTGCCAAAAGTTACCATGGGGTTTAAAAATTTAATAACTTTTTCGTTTATTTATTTTTTGTCTTCATATTATATAAATAAAACTTGGAGAATAAATAATGGAGAGATTCACAACTGAACAAGAACCAGAATAATAGAATTTTATTATTTTAATCAGCTATCAATTATTTTAACGCAAAGTGATGAGTGATGAAGCTCATTTTCATTTGAATGGCTTTGTTAATAAGCAGAACTGTAGGTTCTGAAAATCCAAGAGCCATTCATCAACGCCAATTGCACCCCATTAGGTGTACGTTATGGTGTGGGATCACATCTGCAAAATCATTGGGCCTTACTTCTTCGAGAATGAAGATGGAAGTGTTGTAACCGTAAATGGAGAGCGGTATGGGTTTATGAAAGAAACATTTTTACATCCTGCTCTTGAAAACAGATCTGAGATATGGCAGATCAGCAGGACGGAGCCACTGATCCCACTGTCCGAGACACAACGGCACTTTTAAGTCAAATTTTTAGAGAGCGAATAATTTCTAGAAATTCGGAAATTATTTGGGGTTATTTTGGGTTTATTTGAAGGAGCGATTATGTGTAAATAAGCCCGAGACAATCCTTAAACTCAAGGCCAACATTGTTGCAGAAATTCGAACGCTACAGCCACAAATTTTGAAAGATATTATGGAAAATGCTTAAATAAGCCCATCATTGCCCCACTAAAAACGGGGGTCATTTAAGCGACATTATTTTTTATACTTAGGGTAAAAACATTTCCATTTTGTATTTTATATAATCTAAGAAAAAAATTAATATACGAAAAAGTTATTAAAGTTTTTAATCCCCATGGTAACTTTTGGCCCACCCTGTATCTGCACGTGGATACATACGCATGTATGTATGTATTTATGTGCCTTACATACATGTGCATGTACCATTGCACTTGTTTTTAGTAGCAATCCAGATTTTTATTCAAACTCACAGAGCTGAAATTCAGTTCAGTCTATGAAAATGTTTGTTTCAGTAAATGAAAAAGCTTTTTTTTAAATAAGAAAAGAAAAATGGCCAGCAATTCCTAGAAAAATACATAGCCTATATTTAAATTGGGAAAATTCAAAATGGTTTTCGCTAAAGGCGAAAACATCAACTGTCACAGAATATCAGCTACTCGTATATAACTAGCATGCCAACGCACAGTGCTAAATAGGTCAAAATAGGTCAAAATCCCAAAAATGTAAATTATAAGGGGCTCTCGGAGGCCTTAAAAAGGCTCGCCCACTTTTATGTAAGTGTATGCACCCAAACTTCGGGAAATGAGAGAAGGATCAAACAATCTCGACATATTTTAGAGCAGATGGTTTATCATTATTTAAAATTCTCAGATTAAGTAGTCCCTCAGGCATAGTCTGAAGACTCCGACTTTAAGTCCTCTATGATTGATTATTATCATCCGTCTTTTTCATAGCGTGTATTTGCGGAATCCTTGCCCAAATGAGCACTCAGAAACTATAATAAAAGTGGTTCTAAGGTATTGCATTAGCATAAAAACTTTGTTTCAAAACTCCATCATAAAATGACTTTATTCAGAGAACCCGAATTTGAGAATATCATAGTACAAAAAAACCCAAATACAATATCCATTTGTATCTTGTATGCCTGGTACTGAAATCCCATTTTTATGTTCAAATGCAAAAACAAAATTCTGTAAAATTGAAGTGAAAACTGTTTCAATACCCCTGGAAAGTGAGACTATTTTTTTGTAGGTCTTGTCGAGAATAACAAGAATCGGTTTGTGAAATTTCCCAAACACCCCAAAATCTTGAAATCCGGTAAAAACCGTACGCTAAGTACCTTTATGCACTTATGGTTATTCAACTCATGTTTTGATCATTCAACTTAAAAATGCCACCACCGAAGCGTGGATGGTATATTCAATGTGTCATTCCGTTTGCAACACTATGGAAAAATCTAAGCCATGTCCGTCTGTGTGTCTTTTGAAAGCGCGATAGTGGTCAAATGAATCAACCTAGGATCCTTATTGAATTTTGCTTGATGATGGCTTATAGTCATAAGCTGTTTGGGGTTGTAAATGGGCGAAATAGAACAAGGGCGATAAAATTATCCCTTTAAGGTAGTTCGTTAAAAAGTGCATTTTTTCGAGATTTGCTAAACAAATCGTAATGTTTTGTGTACATACAATGGTTAAAATGTATACTGTCTGTTAGTAACAACCTAATACCTGAAAAAAGTGCATAGTTGGTGGGGTTTTTGGATCATGTGGCCCAAAAAATGTCCCGCATGGTCGAAACGGGAGATTAGTAGTCAATATGGACATATGGGTACTCAAATTAAAGCAAATTTTTGCAATAATCCAAATATAGAGTAATTTGAAGTTTTGGGTGAGATTGGGGATGGACTCATAAGCCGAAAGGGCCCAAAAATCGTACCAATTTTTTTGGCAGTAGCGTGGGGACGCTGAGAGTATATAAGGTTCGACCAGGCCGGACTCAAAGACGTTTTTACTTAATTGTTTTTTGTTTTAATTCAGCGTTCATCATTTTCCAGCAATATTCTCAAATCAATTAAATATCCGTTTTTTCTTCGAAGCTATAAAAAAATCAAAGCAATAGGCAAGGATAGTAAGTATTGTCAAGGGGAAAAGCGTGGCGGCATCGGCCCTAAATGTCATTTTGTTGCTGTTTGTCACCAGCTACTGCGTCCAACAAGTGTTCCGTATGCAAAGTCTTTGCAGACAACAACATAGCCTTATCAATTTGCTTGCTACGACTAATGACTTTACTCTGATTATAAAAATATCAATTTCGTTATGTTTTTGGGAATTAAAAATATCTTCTAATCAAATGTTTCTTGGACATGGACTTTTCACTTCTTAAGGAATATACTTAAGAGGCAGGTTAATCTGCCTACATCTATGCAGACATGCAATTCATCAAAGACTAGATTTCACAGTATCCTAGTGGTCAAATCCACGTAAACGCTTACAAGGGACAAAAACCCAACCAAGCTACGTATTCACAAGGTGAACCAAATGTGTAACACTCACTTCTTCAAAGGCACACAGGACCCAATGAACGAAACGAAATCTTTCCACTACGGGCTAGCATCCAATTCGAAGTCATCGCAACGCAAATTAATGTCGTCATAACACTGAAGTGCCCAATAGTTTTAAATTATCAAAAATAATCATATCTGAAATTGAAAACAATTTCAGAAGTCATGGTTTTCGCGGAGTGGCGATGCAAGCGACAAGGACTGTGCGTCTGCTGAAAAAATTTCAATTGCAAAGACTTGTAGTCTTATGTCTCCAATGGCTACGTCCGCCTTACTGAAGCTTCCCCGCGCCCTGGACAATGTCAACAGAAGAAAACACGTGTATCCCATGGCACACCTTAAGGTGAGAGTGTAAGCAAAGCCATAAATGCACAATACCTATTTATATTAAAAGTTAAATCTATGCTGGATGCATGGATGGCTGGTGGCAACGTCTACGTCCTTCCTTCTGCTGGCAATAGTGCATCGTGAACATGAAGTGCGTGAGCTCTCCAAGGTGCATTCATACGAAAATGCAGGCGACTATCATTGTCTGTTTATTGCGAATAATTTGCGAGCAACATGCAGTTGCCGAAAGTCAAGGCGCGGCACCGCTAAAGGTTTCGGTGTCCTTTTAGCGTGCTCGCTTAACTTTGTTCCTCAAAATCAATTTAAGTTGATTCTTTTGTTTCCCGTTTTGCGCATCGGTGCACCTCACTGCGCTCGACTGCAAGAGCATCTCGAAAGATGCCAATCTAACCAAGACACCAAGGCAAACATCGCTGCATACTGCCGGCATGCAGCGCCGATGCCTAAGTCTACAGTTCGCGCTTCCTGCAGTCCCTGCCTGCCAATCGGACTGTGTATCTGTCAGGCGTCTGCCATGTATCTCAGTATCTATCCGTGGATGTATGAGGGATGTTGTGCACATCCTGTAGAGGAATTTTTATGAGCTGCCAATGCAGCAGTTGCTTTTTGAACTGTGCTGTAAAGTAGATGCCACTTTGAATACGATGCCAAGCATTCCTTGCTCCAACTCTGCGTTGTTGTCGATGTCTTGCCATTTCCCAGGATCTATTGTAATAATGTCCTTGGCATCATTACTCCAGACTTTGACTGACTACAATGAAATGTGTTTATATTTTAAGCAACATCATGCTACGCTTACTGAAGTTGCCAGTTGCCATAGACAGTGTCTGCAGCGAATGTACTCCGACTCAGCGTGTACACTGTACAGCGTAGCACAGGGACGGTGGTGCTGGTGGCATGCATGTTCATACAGTGCAACTGTGGACGCCAACAGCGACAGACTCTTACCCTTGGCTTGGATTCTTAATATGTTACCTTGACTTGAATAGCGGGGGGAAGAGGAGCGTAGGGAATTTCATTACAACATACCGCCGCGAAAAAAGTCCTTTATTTGCCGGGTACGGCAATAACAAGAAGTTGTTTCACAACATTATTAGTCAGTATTGTGACAGATATTAGCTAGTCTTTCAGAATGCCTAGTTAAAATTGAGACCGTTTGTTCAACGGTATCAAGAATAAAGAGTGTTGAAGAACGGACTTCCGAGCCTTAAATCGGGTGGAACGTTAGCATAGAAGATCCCGCACAGTGGTTATTTGGTCAGTTGTAATGAAAGGTGTTAAATACTATTGCGATCGCAAGTTATTTTTAAATGGGGGCTATATAAGTACAAAACACCGATCGTCGTAGACCGATTTTCAACTAAGATTTGTACCCTAATTACAGCAATAGATAGAGAGACAGACGGACGGGAGCACATGTCGTTCAAAGTCACCTTAAAGAATCAGGCACTATGACAAATATTTCCGGGTGTAGGTACACTGATGTCTTGTACCGATCCGAAGTTTTTTTTTCAAGACATTGGAATGACTCCGTGATAAGGGGCCAGCACTTTACACATCTAACGCACACATACTCTAGTACGTATTAGTCATAGAATCAGTGGCACTACTAAATGGCTCCTCAACTTACTACAGTAAACGTTTCTTATAATCCCCGGCCATTCTAACCATTCTCTGAAATAAATAGCTAATAGTCGATTTTGATAACAGGTACTGATAAGAAAAGCAGTTCTATGATAAAGCATGTACAAGCAGTGTTCCGATCGGTTACGTCGAATTTTGTATACCCTATTCCAGAAAAAATATTCTTTATTATTTCTATCGAAAAAAATGAAAAAATCCATCTTTCCACTTCGCATGTGATAAACTTATTAAACTGGTCCTTTGGCTAGAATTAGAATATCTAGATTCTACACAAACCGCAATAGTGAGCAAAGGTTAAAACTGTTTTGAGAAACCGTCACACAAGTTTTTTTTTTCCAAATCATAATAGAGACGAAGTCATACCCTCATTTCTGATCTCATGTTCTTTTTTGTATTGCATAAATGTCCGGTAAGTACTGCACTATCTACGCCGAGAGGACATTGAACTTTAGACAAATTACACATTTTTTATCCACTTTCTTCAAAATAATTTTGGGGCTACACCAGTAATAATGCCTAGCGTCTTTTCGACCCTCGCATAATCAAAATTCGAGATACGCTGTTTTTTAAAAATTATTTATACAAACGGAACGACAAACTTAATATGCCCACCATTCCTAAGAGGGAATTGAAGAAGACATTATACCTGTAGACCAGCATGACAAGCGTGTGTGATTTTTAGTTGTAAGCAGAGTTGCTTGGAGAGCGAAACCAACAGTATGACAAAATATTTAGCAAAGTTACATCTTAACACTTTGACAGTGGCAATATTGACAGTTCTACTGGAAACTGGCCAAGCCGTTAAATGGAGTTGTTCTGCAAATGCCACAAAGCTTCCGGTTAATGTGGAAGAGGTAACTAAGGAAATGTTCAATTGAATTTGCATACGGAATATTATATGCGAAATTTTAGATGGCCGGTGTGTGGTACGAGGTGGCTCGTGTTCCCTCAAGCGACGTCCCTGCCTGCGTAAAAGTTATCGCTCCCAGTACATTCGAAAACAACGATTACACTTTGCAATTGGATTACGTGAACAATGTGAACAAAGGCTGGAAACCAACGCAGGAAAACCTCACCTTCGCCCTGGACAGCGTCCAGCAAAACGGAACTTTTGAGATTAAATTAAGCGGCGGTAATATTGCCATTGCCGTCAATTTCCAATATATGGGGACCTTGAATAACGTCACCTTAGTGTGCGGTTATTCGGGCGTTGCTTCCGGAATCTCTATCATTCGCCTGCTGAGCAGAAATGAAACATTGAGCAAGACCATTATCAGCACTGTCGACAAACTGTTGGATTCCAGAGGAATTGATGCATCGCAGATTACATGGGTGCAGCAAGGCGGAAGGCAAGTAACATCTATATCCCTCAAATAATGTGTGTTCCTTCAACGGCGTTCCCTTCTCTTTTAACGTGCAGGTGTAATGGTGGCTCCTATTTGTCATCGTCCACGCACGCAGTTCTTTTGGCATTTATCTTGATCTGGCTGCAAAAAGCTATCAATACCAACAACTAATCTAAATAATTGGCTTATTCAAACGCCGACGAGTACAAGCTTCGATATTATTGAATATATATATATATATATATATATATATATATATATATATATATATATATATATATATATATATATATATATATATATATATATATATATATATATATATATATATATATATATATATATATATATATATATATATATATATATATATATATATATATATATATATATATATATATATATATATATATATATATATATATATATATATATATATATATATCTAAATATATATTGTAACAGCATGGGAAATACGTTTGATTTTTATAAAATAATACGTAGTAGAATGTTTCCACATTTGCCTATGGCGTTCGTATATACATTTTTTTAATGTGGATTTGCCAGTTGATAGTGCCTTTTCGACTATAAAGCGGAAACGTTATTTGTTTGGAAGCTATAAGTGATTTGTTTTTGTACCGCCGATATTTAATCTTGTGCTATCTTACAAAAAGTGATTCATTTAGAACATGTTTTCTTATTTTAAATAAAACAATTAAAATTTATTTGTATGTCGAAATCTGCATTACGGCCAAAAAGAACATTTCCTGTTTAAATTATTTAATTCCCTCAACATCCCGATAAGGAACAAATTGAAAAATTCTCTCAAATCTGCTAGTCGTGCAGAAAATCATTTTGTTAATCACTGACTAAGACCTACTATGACCAGCTTTTGTATTTTATAGAGAAGATTGTACTTAATCTTTAACTTAATCTCTTACTCGTAAAATCGTTTTTAAAAATTTAGATATTCCTGCCCGAGTTTGAACCTGGGCTTACTTGTGTAATAATCGTGCTTGCAAAAAACAACGAATTTTAAGCTGGGACAATAGTTTTGAGAAGAATACTGCATATCTTAATTTAAAAAATTGTATCAAAAGTATGTCCGTATGCCTCATTCGCACAATGTAGTTTCGACGGTCGTTTTTAAGTTTGAACTCTAAAATAGACTAACCGGACTTTCAATCTGTTCAAAACCATTCAATGTAAATACGATTTGATTTAGTAGTGTTATATCCCAGGCTGTAGAATGTGACAAAAATTGAATGACTCCACTTTACATTCTGGCTTCGGACACAGAAAAAAATGAGCTGAATATTACAGGTTAAAAGTTGTTAAAAAAAATATCAGTTAAATACGAAATACTCGTAAGATATTAAAAATTTTAATCGAATTAAAAAACACGAAAAAATATGAACCAATTTAATCTTTTAATGCAAAGTTATCAGAATGGAATACCATATTTAATTCATTTGTTATTCAAAATTTTTTATTGTTTGCTAGTAGTATACTTCGCAGAATATATAAATATTTTTCTTATGGAAGGAGGTTAATCGTGCAATTTCTCTCCATTTCAGACTTAATAACAACTAACCAAAAAGCATGTGAGAAGAGATTTTTATTGTGCTAGCTTTGTTTGGTGGAAATTATTTCTCAATGCAGTTCTCAGTTTCTCGTTGTAGCTGCCCTATCTTAAAAGTGGCCACTGATCATAGTTACAGCACAGAACAATTTTGTCGATGACGTCACATCTTCCTCTCAATTATACCGACCTGATACTAATTTATCTGACATTTGGATTGCATTTTTCACTGAATACCGTGCATTATGATTTAAATTTGTTATGCGAATGAGGCATACGGACATACTTTTGATACAATTTTTTAAATTAAGATATGCAGTATTTTTAGTCAATTCTATATTTGGTTTCTTGAGTGCAAATTCAATAAAAGATAACAATTTTGGGAGCTGATTTTATAAACTTATTTATCACACCATTTTTGAATATTTTTTTTATTGAATATGCCCACTTTTTAATCATATTTGACAATAATTTTTTCTGTGTATTTGTAAGAAAACAAAGAAACCCCATCTTATGTGGTACATTGTAGTTGTTGGAGGAACCAAAGTTAAGTGGAGGAACAAATGTTAAACGACATTGATTTTGATTCGGTTTATATCGTTCGAAGCTAGAGACTAGGGCAGATTGTTCCACATACGGACTGCAAGGCCGAGTAACAACGATCTTATACGAGCCTACACTGTGATCGCTAGAATGAGTTCGCTTACCTCAGATATGCAGATTCCACCGAGGTGCATAAGAATATGTGCATCGGAGAAACTTTATACAAGACCTTGGTGCATACGCCCAGATGTGATAATTGTAGGAAAAATTGCAGAATCTTTGTTTCTTTTTCTACCTAGGGAGTTGTGCTAAAGTCTGGGATACGACCATTAGGAATGTATTGTGGGTAAAGATATTGTTAAAGAACGTATGTATTTTTCTGCAAACTATATCTAACAAAATATCGACCGATCTGCAAGGACCATTATCTATTACAGTATCTTTTTACGTAAAATATACTTGTCCGTTGTACCCAAAAGGTCACTTTAAAGTTGGCCATGATGCCATTAGACGAGTACTGAAATTATACGGAGAGATGTGTTGAAATTCCCAAACGTATATATGTATATTTTTTTATAAATATTTATCAAAAAAAAGTACAATTAAAAATGCATCAAACGTTTAAACAAAATGAATTATTTTTTTGCTCTTAAGTTTAAGCCATTGATCATGGTTTATTCATATTCGTTGCTTGGGGTCTGAGGAAAGTTAAGTAGCGTTAATCGACACTACAGTTACCCCAGCTTGCAACTTAAAGTTTTTTCGACTGGAATGATGAATTTGTAAAATGGTAACGTGGTCTTACATCCTAATATACACAAAGCAGTACTCTTCCTCCGAATCCTATCACAAATCTCAAACTCCGACTCCACAGCGTTGGATATATTGGATGTCATTGGAATGATGTTTAGGCTTCTGCATTTGACCGCAGTAGTCATATTCATGTACCTACAAAGTACGTATCACCAGCTAGTGTCGTTTGGCTATGTTTCTGACGAAACAAACATTTCATTAACAGTAGACATTGCATCCGATATTTTGGGATTTTTTGATATTAAAACTCAAATCGGATAACGTCCTTTTTGAAGGACCTAATATTTTTTTAGCTATTCTTCTAGTTTTTTGGATAATTTTCTATACTGGAAAGAAAGTTTTTTTTCTGAGGCATATTAAATGAAAGCCTCTTGTCACAAATATGTTTAGAGATTTATAAAATAAAATTGTGTTTAAAATATTTTTAAAACTATTGGAAGACAGGAGTCTTTAAAATATTTTGATTTATTGTTCGCATTCTTGGGAAAATTCGGCTGATGGTCAGTGTCACCCCATATCAGCACATGTTCCAAGGTACGCAGCGGTTCAAAGCTTAAGTGTTTTATCGGATCAAAACAAAATGTGAGCCCGGAAAACAACTAAAATAGATTGGTGAATAAAACACCGATTACGGCTATTATCTTCGAACTCGTATACATTTGTTACATATGTAGGTGCATGTTTAAATAAATATATAAAATCAAAAAAATAACTATCACTGGCACATTACGTCGCTTTGTGAACGCTACGATATTCATCCACTTGTCTTGTCTGATATGAGTCTAATAGATTTTCTACGAATGAATGGCACAAAACCTCTCGTCGATTAAAACGTACGACAATTGGAAAATGCCCAACATAACGACTAATGAATAAATACGTTGTGAACAGCAGAGCTGTTGAGATTCAACTGAATGTGCAGAGCAGCCCGTGGCGATGCCAACGCTGCGTCATCTGCAGAGAGAATATTCTGAGAGCACAATCAACAGTGCCGATGAATTCCTATTGGGAGAGTGAGAAACAAAGAGAAATCATCAAATGAACTGGTAAATGTTGCGATGAACATTTGGACTTTGCAACATGTTGCTAAGCCATTACAATGTGGAATCTGATGGAAATTACCGATGTGTTTCCCATTATGTACAAATGTACGGATATTTAGTTGCACGTATTAGTAGAGCTTTAAAAAATCGAATTTGTATAGACAAAAAAACGAGTATATCGCAAATTGTCAATAGTTTTCGGTAAAGTAAATTATTTTTATATTTTTGTACAATGCTATGAAGTTATCGCATTAGCGACCTCTTAAACGAGTTGCCGGCCATTATCTTGTTTATTAAGTCCATCGATATTAAAACGAATAAAAGATTATCATAACAATAATTCTATACTTTAAAAATAATGGGACATTGGCTTCCATAGATCGAACATTTTTTACTGCATAAAGGATGATTCATATAGAACATTTAATTTTATATTTATGTGAAAAAGTTTTTATTGACCCGAAAGGAAAATCTCTGGCCGCGACTACTTCGTACTAATGTTTCCATATTTAGTTCAAAATTTATTATATAATTGAAATGAAATGTATTGTATAAAAAACAAAAATGTGGTTGATTAAGAAATAAATAAATTTTGGAAATCCACAATTCGGCGTGTTTTTTAACGAATAAAAAACTACACTTAAAACCTCAAAGTCAATAATCACCAAAATCTTTAACTACTAAAAATTTAATAGAAATGACATTTCTGACTTAGTCTTGAATAACTTTGAAAATTTAATCGGATTGAAAAGTGTACTTATATTAGCTTGTTGGATGCGGATTTTAATACGCTATAACGGATTTATTTTAAAGGCACAACCCTGGTAAAGATTCCAAACAATTTTGACAAATCAAAGTAATTTTTTAACGAAAATTTGAAATTTCTGTAGAATTTTGCCTGTATCTGCTTCACATCGTTGACAAGGTCAATTTCTCCTCTAAACATCGCGCTCAAGTTTTTGATAATCGGTTCACAAATAAAACAGTTTTGGGTCCTTTTATTCAAAAAAGAAAATAACGGTCTATGTGAATATCTCCTAAACTAGAGCGAGTCTGACAAATTGGAGGCCTGGTATTCTGCCAATTTCAGCCTCAATATTGTTAATTAGGTCTTCCAAGGTGTTGGGACAGTTGATATACACCTTCGACTTCAGGTAAACCCAATGGAAAACATCGCAAGGGACTAAGTCTGGTTAGCGTGCCGGCCAATTCACATCAGCCCTCAAAGCCGCCCAGGAAACATTTGCCTTAAACAATTAATGGTAAACCTCGCTGTGTGTGCAGTGGCACCATCCTGTTGGAACCATGTATCTTCTAATTGCATTGCTTCAAGAGCTGGCTGAAAAAAATCCTGTATCATTACCAAGTACCGTTCGGAGTTCACTGTTACGGCAGTTACTGCCGAGCAGGGCGTTTCGGAGATTGCTGCTCTAACTCGCTCGATGTTTTGTGGTGTTGCAATCCTCTCTGAGTTTCTCGTCTTTCACATGACACTTTCCCTGCTGTTCTCAATGATGTTACCCAGTTTGCAATTGATTGCCGTCGAGGAACACGTCCGCTTGGGGGAACAGCGAATCGTAATCGAAAAGGACGCTGCACTGCAATGATCGAGTGCATGATGGCAACTGAACAGTGCAGCCACAGCCTGCAGTGCAAAAAAGCAAATTACCGCTCTGCACCCTGTACTAAATATAGACTTATTTCAATGTTTTGACCGAAATTGGGGACGGAAGCATGGCCCGAAAGTGCCCAAAAAACGGAGCATTCTCTCTTTTTTCCGCATTAGTTTCGTAGGGACAGAAAATGCATCTACGACGATCTTAAGTACATTTCGAAAGAAAAATTGAAGTAATCATTTTTCAAAATCGAGATCAAAACAAAAATTAATAATGAAAAATTGCATTTAGGTATTAATTAGGTACTAGCATATAAATATACACTTGTAAAAAGGGGCTATGACGGTTTTGTAGAAATTACGAATACACGTAATTATAAAATGTTTTTTTTTTGAGAACAATATTTCTTTTGATTTTTAGAAAAATTTCGGGTCATTCATCAGATCCAAGAACAGTGTAAGTGTGTCATGTTAACGGAAACTGTCAATGTTAGAAAGTAACAGTTTTTGCTCCAAGGCGGTTTCAAATTTAATAAAATCTCGAATCAAGTGCAAAATGGATTCGTGAAAATATTTTGGTTCTGAGTACCAATACGTTGGTGTATACAACATCACATATGAACCCCAGTTTCGCGTGCTTTTTCACCTCGTAAATGCCGGCGAGTTTGCGTGTAAGAGATAAATCTCAAAGCCTTAAAAGTTGCTCTTTAAAAGTGCTTTAGTCGTTCAGAGCTGGCCTTAAACAATAGGTTCCTTAATGTGTGTGAAGAATTGTACCGTTACGGCCACTTATTTGTGGGAAATTTCCCGTTTGCTTCCTAATGGGATGTTGAGAATAAGAAGGAATACCAATGGGACGACTCATATGAAATGCAAGTCAGATTGAAAGTAAAGCCATTTTGGGTAGTCTAATTGCCTGTACCTGCCCACACCTGAAGCGGGTAAAAACGAAAGTAGTGAAGAAATTAAGTCCGTAATTTACATACCCTCCTCCCGTCCAGTATAAATTCCTTCAAGGGGGCATGGCATCAAACACTTTTCCATCAGGGTTATTTTCCTTTTCATGCCAAAATCAAATAAACCAACTTCTATCGTCGTATTGGTATTAGTTCACGAAATATTGCATTTTTAAGTTCTAAGTTGAATGGTGGTGCCACTCCCAGTTGTCCATCTTATAGATCAGGGATCGGCACACTCATACCGCCTTACTTTGTACTTGTATGGGTGAGCTTCTGCTCTCTCTCTCAATGCACTGATAGAAATGTATCGGTAATATTTTCGTCAAGAAACAATACAGATTATATGCTACAATCTAAATCAAACCTTTCGTTCAGTGTAACGCCAAATATTTTGCGATAACACCACCTCATCAAACGAACGCTCAAGCGAGACTGAATGAATTTGTTTGTTTACGTTCTATATGTGAGCGCATGTAGGTGTGAGAGAGCCGCCCATGGGCGCTCTTTGCCGACCGCTGTTATAGATCATAACATAGCGATCGGTC
Source organism: Hydrotaea diabolus (assembly GCA_963513945.1). Classification (NCBI taxonomy): domain Eukaryota; kingdom Metazoa; phylum Arthropoda; class Insecta; order Diptera; family Muscidae; genus Hydrotaea; species Hydrotaea diabolus. The sequence goes on from OY740716.1 coordinate 2,263,500, forward strand.
GATGTTGTTAGCTACCAACGCAATGTTTTCCAAGGGGCCTTGGCTCCGCCCACTTTTCCACTAGAGTGTGTTTCGTTCCATGCAACAGCAGATGTTGCAGATACCATTCACTTTCAACAGTCAGACAGATGGATATGGTTGTATCATCTTAAATTTTTACGATGATTCAGAATATGTGACAGCGCATAGAGAAAGGGACCTAAGGGTAAAAAAAATCAATTTTCACTTTTTTTTGATGTGGACAACATCTGAGCATCGAATGAGACCGATCCCATGCCCCAAAGGTGTTCCCACCCAGAGATATGCGCGTTTTATGAAAGTGATGGTACACCAAAGATACACGTATTTAAATCTTTAAAATGGCTCTCCTAACCAAAACTGGTTTTTACCCTTAGGTCCCTTTCGCGTCACATATATATTCTTTATGAGGTCTCCGACCGATATTTCGAGGTGATGCAAATGAAATTACACAGTTAATATACTCTCCATCTTATGAGTATAACGCAGTTGTTTTTTTAAGTTGCCTTTTTTTAAGCTTGAGATGTTGATAAGTTTTGCTAATTAACAAAAATTTCGTTTGCTAATTAAATTCTGCAGAGAACAAAATGAATGAATGGGAAACAACGGCCCACGGGAAAGAAACGACGTGCGAGTGGCAAGCAAACAGACAACATGCAACAAACAACGCAACGAAAAATGGCAAATCTTTAGCCAGCTGATGCTCTGTCCGTCCTACCACTTGGCTTAGTGTCGAGTAAACGGCAAGAAGCGATTTCGCTGCTTGTACATTGTTGCTTCATAATTCGTATCCCCGTTTAGCTGCATCCATGGCAAATTGTAAATCAAGAGCAGGGATACTTGAGAGTATTTCGTTTAATTATCAATTCAATTTGTACGGCTTTGTACAAATGCGAAAGAGCAAACAAACAAACGGGCAAATCGACAAACAGACAAGACAAACTTGGCAACAAAGTTTCCCTATTTTACAATTCATCCCTTTTGCTGCTTCACAATAAGCTTTTAAGTATTTTGCCAGCCATTCATTTGATGCCCGCTATCCAAGCTGAACATTTGCCCATTCGTTCATTCAGTCATTCAACGTTCCTCTTGAGGAACATCAAGCGATTACATAGCGCAAGAAAAAGGCGAAGAAGCCAACGCAAAACTGGAAGACATTAACAACAATACAAGACCGAATATTGCATTGTATCCTTACCGAAGGATGTTGGCAGAACACTAGTGGGTGATTGGAGAAGGACCTTCGTAAATCCTTTAAATAACTTATCATCAAAAACGAACCGAAAATCGTCTTATGGCCAAACAAGAAATGAGCATTTTCACCATTACACCTCCCCCCTTCCAACAATGCTCACAGCATCAGAAACTGTAGTGCAACTTAGCTCCGAAAAACGGAAAGGGAGTTGCTGGCATATGCTAAAAGCAATTTACAAGAAACGTTTTTGGAAACAGAACATTGCAGTTCAGATTTTAAATTTGGTTAAATGCAACGGTGTTAATTTCAGCCCTTGATTCATTTAACACCTACTTACTGGGAGGACAATTGGAATCGTTAATGGTCTGTTAGAGTTTTAGAATTCGGCATACATAGGTTGGTTGAGTGCACTCTTAATATGTGACGCGCAAAATAGAAAGGAACCTAAGGGTAAAAACCAGTTTTGTTCAGGAGAGTCATTTTCAAGATTTAAATACGTGTATCTTTGATGTAGAATCGTCGACTTCACTTTCATAGAACGCGCATATCTCTGGGAGGGAACACTTTTGGGGCATGGGATCGGTCTCATTCGATGCTCAGATGTTGTCCACATCAAAAAAAGAAAAAAAAATGAAAATTGATTTTTTTGCCCTTAGGTCCCTTTCTCTATGCCCTGTCACATATATTTTCTTTCACATAACCTTTCCTATAGCCTCCTCATTCGACCTACACAAGGGCCTTCTTCCAGCTTTCCAGATATGTGATCAGTTGACATTGAAAGTTACCTTTTACCTTCTATGTTAAATTTCCCGGCAGAACTGTTTTAAATATTTTTCAGCGAAATAAACATGTGTGGGGTGAATCAGACTTTTCCTGTAAGCTGGAATGATGAAGTGAAACATCATATGTATGAAAGGAAGGTATTCCTTTCTATCAACAACAAAAAAAGTAGTTCCTACGAAATTGTAGGGTATAATACTTATATATATATACTTTGGAAAACAGAAAATGGTTTTGCCACTGCCAAATCTGAACGAGGTCGGATGGATGGCTTCTGAGAAACACATACCAAACAACATATCAAAGGGTCCAGTTTTACTGTGTTCGTATTCAATGAACACTGTTCATCATAATAGAATGTGGCCTAAGCTCAAGAAATACCTTTGCATGAAGGCAATAACCTAAAACGAAGCGAGGTAACCCGTGACCCCACATAGGGCTCTTCTTTGGCCCAAACCTGAACAACGTGCAAAGTTTCGTCGAGATCAGGGATATATGGGAACACAATAGAAAGAAATTGTTACAGAATATGATGGCAACATCAGGTAAAAATGTGCTGATGAATAGGGTTAAAATGAAAGAAAGAGTAAAGTGGGAAACCCCGTTTTAATTTACTAGAAACTTATTGAAATCGAAGAAAACTAAGTAAACGCATCAACAATACTTGGTAAAAACACTTGCCTATTTGTCAGTAAAACCATTCTTAAAGTTGACCCAGAACAAGCTGTTGTACTCTTCACGGCAGGTTGCTTTCCAGAAAGTATTAACAGTACAGGCGGAAGTAGAAGTGCGCGAGGTGTTGCAATAGTTCTCTAAAAGAAGCATTCCTTAAGGTGCCTTTATTAATTTCAGGCTCGTGAGACATTGGCAGGTCCAGGTTCAGGCCCCAAATTTAATTAAGCATGAAATCGAAATGCCTTCCTGAATTCCCATGGAAATGTCATTAATCTCCGTAGGCTCAATGACATAAGTAGACATTTGTGGATTTTTAAAGCGTATGTGCAACGCAATTTTTCTTCGAAAGTTATACATTTTTGTAGCGGAATTAATCAAAAAAGTATAATTCTTTTAGTTTTATTTGTACTCTTCATTAGGTAAAAACTTTTACCGAATTTGATTCAGTTTAAGATATCAACCGCCCTAAAAAACTTCTTATTGAGAAGATGCAAACTTTGTTTTTATGATTTCAGCCTTGAATTTGTCAAGTGTTCCGACGGCATAAGCCAGACTGGCATGAAGTGCCCAATTTATATTATCAACGCTGAATCCACAATAGTGGAATTTTTAGAGCTGGCCGTTACTCCGGCATTGTTTATGGCTGTCCGATCAAATTAATTTTGCCCCTTTTAATATACAGTGTGGAGCGCGGTAATTTGCTTATTTGGGAATAAAATAAAAAATTATGAACATTAGACAAATTCATTTTATATTTTAATTATATTGAATAGTAAAGGAATTATTAAATTATATGCTTTAAATAGTGTATCTGGAAAATGTCGACCTTCGCTATCCACACACTGCTACATACGTTTTCTAAAGTTTTCATGAACTCTAACAAGCATGTCGACTGGTATACTGCTAATTTTAGCATTAATATTGGTAATTAGGTCTTCCAAGGTGTTGGGGCGGTTCGACTTCAGGTAACCCCAAAATCGCATGGGGCTAAGTCTGGTGAGCGTGCCAGCCAGTTCACATCACCCCTCAAGGAGATAAGTCGTCCTGGTAACATTTGCCTCAACCAATTCATGGTAACCCTGGCTGTGCGTGCAGTTGTAATTAAGGTAATTGCACTACCTCAAGAGCCGGCTAAAGTCCGAAGGAGAGAACGTCTGGAAATGCCAAGAGAAAATTATTGCTTCCGAACAGAGTTTCGGAGATTGCTGTACTGCTGCTCTAACTCTCTTGATGTTTTGTGGTGTTGTAATCCTTCTCTTAGGTCCCCTTCGTAAACCTGACACATTCCCTGCTGTTCTCAATGAAGTTACCCAATTTACAATTGATTGCCATGAATGAACATGTCCGCGTGGCGGAACAGCGAATCGTAAACGAAAAGCACGCTGCTCTGCAATGATCGAGTGCGCATTTGAAAAATACGCTTTAACACAAAATGACCTCTCCTCACGTGTCCAATGCATGATGGCTGAAACCAGCTTTTTGGCACAAACAATTGGCGATGATACAAACTACTTTCATTACAATAACAAACAAATAGGGTCTATTTTCTAGGTCTACCCCAAAGTGGTACTAGTTGTCGCATTTTAACTGGCCTTTGCGTGGTAGTGTTCCTTGGGTAGCGCCCTATACGGCCAGACTGTTTTCAAATTACAGCATTATGTAAACATTGAAGGGTTTAGGCGAATTCCTTTGCAAAGCTTAAATCCAATTTATCTTTTTCAGTTTAGTTGCGCAAAACATGCGTGCATCGCCTACGTTAAATTTTGCTTAGAGTTTCGAATACGAGTACTCCATCTTACAGACTCCCACAATATCTTTAATAAATCGCTGCAATAATAATAAAAACTGCGAAATTCCAAATTAATTTCCATCCTTCCGAAGGCAGATAAATTCTAATAAATGATCCTTGAGACGACCAGGCGGGCAAAGCAGGAAGCAACCAAGCACACCTTCACACATACGCACGCATTTATCGAGATTTCCCAACAGGTATTCCGCATCCATTCATGTATTTCCTATTTATAGGTCATTAAATGAATATTAGATACGCGCGGCATTACATTTATCCAATGGAAGCTAATGAAATAATTATAACCAGAGCCACCGATACGACCGGGCTGAGCAGCTAGACATAGCCGCCACAAACACAAGATGTCGAAGGAGCGTAAAGTAACATATTTCTTACACACACACACATTCATACACACCTATGTACTATTTATGGTGAGTATGTATGGTGGCATCCAGCGGCATTGTTTGGAGAATGACTGAAAAATGTACGCATATTAAGTGATTAATGATACATTATCTCTACTACTCGAAGAGCTTTTCGTGGTTATTATCGCACACACACACACACACACTCGCCAAGATATTGTGTGTTTGTGGCTTAGACGACGATGTGCGGGATGAGTCAGGCGGCTTCTGAGGATTGTAATTATCCTTGATTAATTGTTTAACGACTACGACGGTGGTTTAGGAGACATTCAACTGAACTACGGGAGCAATCATGTACTCGGCGAAACGTAAAATAAATGAAGCTTCACCTAAAATGAGCCGAACACTCACACACACACAATCTCGCACAGACGCACACGCAAAGCCATTACAACACCGCGTGAACGTTGTTGTGTAGTTAGGTGCATGTGTGTGTGCGTTAACCAAAATTAATGAAAATTTGCAGGGCAGAAGCAATGCTGGGGGTATTTGCCGAGGATGGGCAACAATTTTAATGAACAAAAGTCGGCTTTTGAGTCCCCGCCCCTCCTCCATCATGACCACCACAATCACCACCTCGACATGTATTGTCATGCATTGTTATTGAGAAATGCATGCGTGTGCAGATCAATTTTGGCGATTTTACTTTATCGACAAAATGACGGACAGCGTTCAAAGGACTCCTCGCACCTGTCTTAGGAGAATCGCGCACCTTTTTATCCCATTAGTGAAGAATTTCAACTGAAACTTACACTCGGAAAAACTTATTAATCCATGGAGCATGGAGCACTTCTAATGAGAATCTGCGTTCAAAGCCAATGCTAGGAAAGTTTTTTTTTCCTTTGGGCCATTTAAAATTTGAATTGGCTGTAAAAAAATACTGACAATTTTTTCAAACTTCTGCTTTTATTGGAAAAGCCAAACTTTGTCGCAACATCTATCCTTAATGGCCCCCACAGAAAATAATCCAAAGAGTTCAAATTACAGCTCCGAGGCGGTTTTCAAAAACAGTGCGTAAAATAAGTATGGTTACGTGGGCTGTGTGACATGTGGTCTTGTTGAAACCAAATATAGTCCATGTCATTCTCATTAAATTTTGAAAACGCTCACCGTTGACGGTAACGGCTTCTTGCTCATTTTTAAAGAAAAATAGCCCAATGATGCCGCCAGCCCAAAATCCACACCAAACAGTGACTCGTTCGGGATGCATTGGCTTCTCAATAGTCACGTGTGTGTTCTCTGAATCCCATATGCGTCAATTTTGCTTATTGACATAGCCATCGAAGTGAAAATGAGCTACATCTGAAAACACTATTTTTCGGTCAAATTCTTCATCTCCTGTTGGACCAATTGAACTTTGTAGGCATTCATACCGAGTTATTTATGCAAAACTCTTTTCAAAGAAGTGCGAAAAATATTCACTTCTGAAAATGCTGACAGCCACAGGGGCAGTGTTTTCCATTTAACGCACTAAACGAGAACGTTGGTTTGTCCAATAAAGATTTATTTTCTTGAACTCGGCCGATCTCTTGTCGAAATTTTTCCACGCTAATTTCTTACAGCTTGTGTTAAAGACTCAATACTTTAAAAGCAAGTTTTTGATATTTCCCAATTTTATTTGAGCTTTCAAAGTCAAAGTAATCGGTAGTTAAAATTTTAAATGACCCACACTTTAGCTTGAATAGTTATTTCATTATAGTTGGAACTATAAACATGTGCGGTAATCATGTCAACATATTCCAGCAATAGTTTTCAATCAAATAAATGATGGTTAATATCTGAATTGGAAATAGAGAAACATTATATTAACTGTAGGGTGTTGCGAAAAACAAGTGCGAATATAAGGATCGGCGTAGAAGAACTTAACGACGTTCTTTCTTGTTTAAATTCAAGAAAACTGTTTCTCTGAGTGCAGTTACGCAACTGAACGTAAAAGTGTACACCTTTAATCCCACATAACAAAATCGCAGATATGCAAGACAACAACAGGAACCGAAATGAAGGAACAATTCAACAAAACTTATATTAGGAGCGAAACATTTATATGCGCAGACAAGCGAATTGAAGAAAAAAGAAATTCAACGTAAGGAAATCAAAGATTCAGATTGAAAAAGTTTATTTAATTTTGAAAACAAACAAATAAGCGGGCTAGCTGGCTGGCTGGATGAATGGTGGGCAGGAGGATGGCACAATCTGACTGCCTACAAATAATGAATTCGTTAAAACTTCGTTTTCGCATTGCCGCGCTAAGGGAGAGTGAGAAAAAAGAAAACTTCCGCCAGAGATGTGGCTGTGTGATAGCAACCTTCACATTGAAACAAAAACACTTTCTGGCATTTCCAAATTGTTTTAGGACTACCAAAACTTGCGCACAGCCAGTATTTAGTGGGCATAGTGTCGGGAGTACAACTTTGTTTCATATCTGCGGAATTGTGTCAACACTTACCACTACACACACACACACACTTCCATACATGTGCATGTATTTGTAAACGAGCAGGTCTTCAGAAGTAAACCTTTTACTTTTTGAAACGCAAACGTTCCTCCGCGGTTACTTTTACTGTCAAATGATGCGCATTCGTACGATTACGACCCGATTGTGTGTTTGGACCTGACTGCTGCTAGCACTGAATGAAGGTGGAAACAAGTGAATTGAAAATAATTTCCAATTCGTTTGTTTTGCCCATTATAATTGCTCTCCTTGCGGCTGAATGGCAATGGTAGAGATGAACAAACAGATTCGTGATTCCATCTGCATGCCCCAAGTCAAACGGACACAATTGAGTTGTATTCCAACAAAAAGGCCAGCGCAGCACTGCACAGGAACTCGTTGGTTGTTTACTTACAAGGGAAGCTCCTCGGTTGCCTGATCACATGCCAGAGATTTCGTCTCAAAAGGGCATCACTCTAAGATGGTGGTCACTATTGTGCAACAAAACATGCACGGAGTTATACAAGAGACACCTTGCATTAAGTCCGTCCAATGAAATCCTTGACGTTCATCCGGATGCACACAAACAAAGTTACACCGTTTCAGCTTACAACTGAAAAAAAAAACGTTTTGTAGTGTCCAACAAACAAGTCAATGGGACCGCGGTTGTGCAACAGATCAACCTGTAAATTGACTGAACGAATTGAAAGTGTGACGTATCTTCTTGTGATTGAACGTGTCAAAAGATATTTGATAAAGAACAATTTTAGCCGCGATCTTTTGAGAAAAGTAGTAAGTTGCAATTCAAAAAATATCAACTGAAGTTCAGAAATTTTGTTCGAAATTTATAACTTCCATTTAAAATTCAGAAAAGAAAATTTCAGAAGAAAATTTCAATTGCAAAAAATTTCAAATGCAATTCAATGGACACATACAGAAAATTATTTTATTGTTGCGACCGAATTTGTCTTCAACGGAGTTTTGGTAGACCAATGTATGTTGTCACTTTTCAGTTACCTAATCCTTGTAGTTCTACAAACTAGAGTTTAAACAATTAATTTCAGTGGAAGCAACCTGCGTATCGAAACCAGTTAGCCAAATTTTATGAATTGGATGTTACAATAAACGACTTAGTTACAAATCTGAATGAAATGCCTTGCCTTGCTAAAGAAAGCAAATATACAAGGTGATTCATTCACGACTGGACAATTTTCACCAGCGTATTCCTTGGCTCATTTCATGAAAATATGTTCATCTGCGGTTATGCAGATGTAGGAACGGTACAACCTCTGGGCTTCGTTTAGGTAATTTTGGAATGATAAGAGGTAGGGCTATCTTTTAAGAGAAAAAAAATACAAAAAAACCGACCACTGGTTCAGATCATAGCAATTTTACTCTAGTACCCTGCGACTACCAATCCGAAAATTTTCAAACCGCTGCCTTTTCGCCCCTGCATTTTTGGACATACATAATTTCATGAAATGTGCCAAGAAATACGCTGGTAAAATTTATCCTGTCGTGAATGAATCACCCTGTTTAATTAAGTGTAAACAATTTTTCGTAAAGTAATTCGCACTACTCACTCCTCACAATTAATGAAATGTAACTAAATACTACCAGATACCTTTCTTGAAATATTCAAAAAACACAAAAGCGAATGTTTTACGCCCGCTCTGCCTTACTGGCCTCTTTAGTCACATAAGCCTTGACGTCCAGCACATAAGCCTTTTTTGAGGAATTTCCCAAAACATATACCCAAAAAAGTGTACTTTGTAGAAATGCAAAATTTCTGGAACCTAAATTTTCATTTGACCGCTTTCGTGCTTTCAACAGAGCCTACGTCGAACTAGGGTCGTATAATCAATTAAAGACTAATCGAAAGTCGAGTCGGCTTAAATATTGGTATCGACTTTTTTCAGGTTTTGCTGCTACAAAAAATTATTTAATTTGCCAGTCTATACTAAGTTAATGAGTTCTAAAGGTTTTCTATTGTCCATCTTGCTGGACAATAGATCTACGACACTATCTAAAGACATCACCAGATTGTCGTAAATCAAACACAAATTTATTTAAATTGTCCAACACACAAATCCATTTTTAATGAATATCCCATTATTGCATAAGTTTCCGATAATATATTAGCCTTTGTTGGTACTCGTACAACTGTTCCATGCTGCTCAACTTTGAAGTCAAATTTTGCTAAACAAATAAAATATGCTCGTATTTCTTCGGTACATTAAACCAGAAATGTGTGCAACTTTTGCGGACATTAAGCCGAGTGATTGTCCAAAAAGGCGAAAAATTGGCATTTTTGTGTTTTAAAAGCAGTAGATGCATTTTATTCGGGTAGGTTTGTGCTTTATTTTTAGTTCTTCCATTTAATAGCTACAACTTTGGTTAAGACACTATAGCAATATTTCGTTCGGTTTACTGAGATGTAGCCGTCTCAATGTATCAAAAAAGTGCTGAAAATCCACTTTGGACCAAAAATAGGAACGATGCCATAACTCAAATACGTAGGCAAACTTGGCAAATATATAACGCCGAAAATAAAGTTTTGCGATGTCCTTTCATCCGCCATTAACACAACATATGCCCGAAAAAGTGTGTTGCACTCTGTTATTTAAAAATAAATATGTTAATTGTATTAATAAAATTTGAATTGAAGACAAATATTATTTCGTCTTGTTTTTCTTCCTATATATTTAAAGTCAAAAAGGCGATTTGAATCGACTTTCAATCTTTGAAGAGTCAAAAAATCGACTTTCTGTTTTTTTGAAAAACTCAAAACGTCAACTTGTGTTTTTAAATATAAGTATACTTATATAACCCTAGGTCGATTTAACCAAGGATTCTAAAATTAAGGACAATGTAAGCTGTTTACTTTATATATAATCTGCTCAACATATTATAATTGTTGTGCGTAAGAACAATGGTCTAAATGCAGACTATACGCTGAGACACAGTTCATATATCTCAAAAAAGCTCATAGTTGCAGGATGATTAATTAGGCTCATGTGGCGCCGCGTCAAAACGAGCAATCAATAGTCAATATGAATATATGGATGATCAAATTAATGTACATTTTATACAGATATGGATGTTTTTGAAAAATTATCTTCAGACCTATGCAGCAAAGGGTCTAAAAAGCAGTCCCTAAGGTCAAAAAATAGAACACCGGTTAAAACAGTTTAACGCCGAAGGGGTTAGACTCATAAAACCAAGGAAACCAAAAACGGGTCACTTCAATAGCGAATTCACGGTAGAGGCTGTATGAGATTAGGGCTGGCCAAACATAGCGGAGTTTTTACTTTTATGTTGTGACTCGTCATTGAAAGGGTCATTCATAGTTCGGTGCGAATGCAAGGACCTGACGCTCTACAATCCACATTATACCACCAAACTTGCTTAAATTTAGCGCAGTACGTAATGAGAAATGTAAAATTATGCACGGTAGCATTTGATCATATCAATTAGCCCTAGAAAAAAGATCCTTTACGATTTGAAGCCCTGCCACTCCATAAGCTGCATATCAAACCCGACTTTGGCCTTTCGCCGCTGGTTTTTTTCTTAATAAAAAAATCTCTCATATGCAAATCGCAAAACGCTTCGCCCTTTAACACGTACACGGCGGTTCTTCTGTGTCTAGTAAACGCGGAGATGAAAAACTATGAAAGTCTTGCAGGTCAGCTGGCAGCAAGGCTTTCAGAAGAGGGTTGTCACGGACCCGAAATCATGATAAAAGTAGTGTGCAGCCACGAAAATCAATGTCACTTTGCCATTTTGTTAAAAACTTGTCTTCTATTTAAATATAGAAGCAAAGGTCTTGAGCCGGTTTAATCCCTGTTCAATGTGTTATACATGTAATACGGCTGGCAAATGTTATACATATACATACTAAATATTGAATTAGGAAGGCATCACGCCTCGGCATTGCAACGTGTAATTCCGTCTCTAAATATGCTTCGTGAACACGTCAATGCATGTACTCGTATAAAGTCAGGAACAAGTCTTTCGGCCCTTTCTTACCACAGAATTTCTTCAAACGCCGGACGGGTATTGAAAGCGCACAAGTCCATTGCACAGCTTTAACCGGGCTGTGTTAGAATTACCTATGCCAGTTGGTACTCGTCAGTTTGTATGTGTTGCGACTATGGACAGAGTTGCGGAATTGGCGGCATCACGGATAAATATGTTAAGTGTTGCACGTGTTGGCTAGGGTGCTCTCGGCAAACAGATTCGCGAAACAATCGCAACTGGTAATTATACACAACAAAGGCCTTGCAATGTTTTGTTTATGCGTGTTGCTCGAAATGTCTTTTGTGGCAACCACATGAACCCTTTTTTGCATTGTCCCTCCCGGGATCAGTGGTGATGGCACGCAGAGCGGCTGCTTGTTGCTGTTGCATGCTGTGTTCGCGTCAGCAACACAATCCATCCATCGGCCACGTTAACCGCAAACTCACAATCTGTTGCACATGTACGATGACGGGAATGGAGGTACACACATACATACGTATACGAGTACCTGTGCGTGTAAGTGTGGCCTCCGGGGCATTGTACTAAATTTAAATCAGTTGTTTTTTATGCAACCCACCACCACCAGTCCTAAGCGGTTTTAAATTGACGTTTTAGCACAAAAACACCCCGAAACGAATGCATATAGACGTAACAGTTGGCAGCCCCCAGCAGCGGTTATACGTCCACTAATACGTAAGTATGTGGAAGACCTACAACCTGATGCTGGACGTGCTAATAAAGACATTATCGGCGGGAACAGCGCTGCTTTTAGTTGTCGGTGCAAAGCAAGTTTGTATGTACGAGTTTGTTTTGAAATGTAACCTGTCATCTCGACTGGAAATGCATTGGGGCGTTTGCCTCTCTTCAGTCAGGTACTCCATTTTGATTAGAGCAAATTAGATGCACATTCAAATCATTTGCTACACTAGACCGTATCTTTTTCTAGTCATCACCACAGCGACTAAAAATGGACTAAACGCAAGCAAAAAGAGTGATTTTTGCTTGTTTCAGTTTAATGTTGTGTTCTCTTATTCTGCATGTTACCCTAATGTTGTTTGTGTAAAAGTTGTCACAATTGAGGGGGAAGCAATTATCATTCTATAATAGCTAAATTTCTCTGTGGCTTTGTGGTCTTTAAGCTCAACCCAATAAGAGCGAATCTTCAGAACTTGAGAACAACAAGGTTCGAGATTGTTTACAGCATTCATTTGGATATTAAAATATTTAATGTTTTATTTATATCAAATATTTAAGATTCTGAAAAAATATTTTTTTAGAACAGCGCTCGAAAGAGCTGTCTTGATCGATTGTTACCCAAAAAGTGTTTTAGCTCTGGAAAAGATTAGTAGATTGGTAAAATATCATCATTAAGTCTTAGAATATTTTTCATAGGAAAATACCTAGTAAAACAAGTTATAATGTAGTTAAGTTTCGCCAGGCCTATTATTCTATACGCTCCACGGCCCCTACGCTAGACACGCGCAAAAAATGGTTTGTCTTTGCGGCCCATGCGTCTTTCCAAACATCAAATTTCTTCTATATTTAAATTCGTAGAAAAGTTGGCTTTAATTGGAGTGCCTATATGTCTAATGATCGCTCCTTCTGACCATGCGACATTTTGTTAGGGCCGCATAAGCCAAAAAGTCCAGCAAATATTTTCTTTTTTGAGTTGCATCCCAACTAACAGTACCGATTTCAACCATTGTTCGTGCACAAAAAATTGGAATTTGTTCAGCAAATAGTCAAAAAAGTGTAATTTTTCCGAGGGAAAAGGGAAACATTTCCCCCTTGTAACAATTTGCCCATTTATAATGGCTTATGACATTTAACAAACTTCATGCAAAGTTTCAGGATCCAAGAATGATTCGTTTGATCGCTATCGTACTTTTAACACGGGCGTACGGAAGGGCATGGCTAGATTGTCTTAGAGTTTAACAACGATCAATAATATACGAGTATATATAGGTACTTCATGGGGTCTCCGCAAAATTTTGTTGGTGTTTGCAAACGGAATGACAAATTTACTATACCATCCTCCCTTTCGGTGGGAGGACTGGTTACAAGGCTCCCGTAACGTCTGCGACTAAATTTGCTGCTTCTAAAGCGGCTGGAGCTGAAATCGTAAGGACCTTTCCATTTTGGCTATAGGGAAAAATGAACCATCAAAGTAATCTTTTAGCAAGGTCATATAAAATTTGAGGACTCTAGAGCGCCCGGACAGAAAATCGAAAGGGTACTTCATGTGGGGGGTCTATTTGAAAATATGGGCAAATGAGGTCATGTTACTTCAGTATTAGTAACTCATCTCTCATAACGCTAGAAGCTGAATATAAACACGATCAGATTCAAAATGTGGAATCTAGGGATGCATGGTCAAAAATCGGGAAGGACTTTTTTTCTTGAGTCAAACCTGCTCAATGTCAAAATATTTCCGCGATCAGTTCATATTTGCGGACTATACTTTTAAAACATAGACAGATAAACAGACGGGAGGGCGGACATCATTCAATCGAATAAACTAGTGATTTAGAGTCAATGAGTACCATCGGGTATATGTCTTTTTATTGGGGGTTTTACAAACTAGCACTAAGTAGTAATACCCTGTACCACCGCGTGGTGTTGAGTTCAAAAATAAAGTATTCAGATCCTTGTAAAGCCCCCGTGGTAACCGTCTCAAAAAACATCACGCGTATGTAGCCGAATTCGAAACAAGGATTGTTGTTGGACTTCCAACGACCCGCCATGGGGTGACATGTTCGACATCAATACTTCCTGCACCGAATATGGGCGAGTCCCGAACATGAGACGACACAAATGGTACCAACCATACTAATACATAACTCTAGTTGAACAATGCCACTAAGTACGAGCGCATAATTCTTTAATAATTTTGCATAGACAGACAGTAGGGATTGCAGTACAAAAACCATTCGTTCAAAGAATTCTAAACGCTAGTAGCATTCCTGGAAAAACATTTTCCGAAATCTTCTATTGGCGAGAGAGAAATTTATTATTGAACAATAAATACATTTCGGCGTTTCTCACATTGGTTGCCCGCCACCTTCCATCAGTTTACAAGAGCAGGGGGCGCCATCACCAGCATTGGCCACATTCCTTGCATTGCATGTTTCCGTTTCGATGTGGCCAAAATATATGAGGAAAACTTTTAATTACCCATAAAGAAGCTCTTTGTTGCAAACTGCCATTACATTCCAACTTTGTCGGCTGCAGTGCCGAAAGTGTTGCCGATAGAGGAACCAAAAGCAACGGCAGCAACGTAATCTCACAAACATTTTTTATCGGAAATTGAGGCGAAACGTGAGGGCCGGACTCCGTGTCATACATAGAAATTGCTACTGGTCTTGGGCATCTTTTGTTTGTTTGTTCCCCTGGTAATCGATGTTTCATTACGCTGGAGCAGGAACAGTAGCAGTGGCAATGATTGCCTTATACTGCAATCATTTCCAAACGCCCAAATGGGTAGTAATCAGACCAGACTTCTGATTATGCACGCCGCGGCAGCCACTGTCCACTGAATTACGACTGGTCTGCATTTTATGTTTAGTATTTAATTTACACTTGTATTTTAATAAAATTTAAAGACTAAGCGCATGTAAGAATTGTTTTTTTAGACGACGAGTGATTATCCACTACACCCTGTTTTTAAAATTTATTACTCTGTAAGTAAAATGGCACCTCAATTTAATGTTGGGCCTTAGAACACAGTGGTATACTCCATTTTAGAAGATTGCGTCAAACCAGGAGATATTCCATTTTTAAATTTGTATTGTCTCTCAAGCGATTTGTTGGCGTTTTAAGGAAAATACATCAAAATGTATTTAGCTGTTGGTTTTTTTTATGAAATTCAAACCTTGTGATGATTGCCTTTCAGCTTCCGGCTAGCTCAATTCATTTATTTTTAATATGTGTTACTATTAAATCCAATTTTGATTAATATCATGAATTTTTTTTTGTAATATTTGTCTAATTAAATCAATGCTTGTTGGGTTGGAATCGGTTGGAAAGATGCGAATTTCACTGAAATATTGGAAGAAGCTTCATTGAACGCATGGTAATCAATTCATGAGGTGATTGAAAATGTGCTATGCAAAAATCGCACTTCAAACTCCAAACTATAATGATATTCCAAGAACGGTTCGCTAGGAAGATTTCTGTTTGTCCATTGCAAAGGAAAAATAAACTTGTAAAGAATGTGAATTGCAACCGACTACAACTCCAAACATTAATTTACTTACAATAAATGACATAAAATTCATACAATTGATAAAATTAGACTAAATACACACGACACAAACTGAAAATAATTGAATTGTATTCATCTGATGAAACAGAGTATTATCATTGTTAGTGTAAAGTATCGGCAAATTAATAATATCATTTCACAAGAGTTTTAGAAGCCTTCTTTCATATTCGAGTACTCGTATAACTTAAAAATGTAATATCTCTTGAGTTTGCCCTTATCTTTTATATCAGACTTCACTGTGTTTGTTCTACGGTCCAAAATTAAGTAGTATTGGTGAGTCGGTGTTATTTTTTTAAAGTGTTAAAGTGAAACTTAATGTAATGCAACATAAATCGTCGGAGCTTCATCTAAATTAATCGGTTTGGTATTGTGGGACTGGACAACCTTTATATGCGGGCTAGATCAAAATAGCGACCTCTTAAGTCACACATTCGAAGAGGTGATGTTGCGAATCGCAGACCTGGCGTAGCCAAAAATAAATTTCCCTATGTTGCTAAACTGTTGTAATGGGAATGCACGCTTTGATTTTCCCGATGTTGTAGAGTTATGCCGAAAGCATATTCAGTTACGGCTTGTTTAAAAAGCAATAGTAAAGATTTTACAACTCCATATACCCGAAAGTTGTTGTATATAACATTTGTTAGATCGAAATTTGAATATGGTTCCATTGTTTGGGCCCCGTATTACGCAAATCATTGTATTCGTATTGTGAGATTACAAAAACGTTTTATAAAATTTGCCTTTCTTGCAGTGCCTTTTTCCAGCCCGCTTCCGTCGTATGAAGCCAGATGTAGGCTGATGCATCTTGAAACATAAGTAAACCGTCGTGCGTTGTGGCCTTATAGATTGCCCTGAACTGCTAAAACTTGTTGGGTTTAATACACCTGTTAGGCGTTTAAGGCATAATGCATATTTTTATATTCCCGTTCATAGAACAAATTATTCCTCAGACGAGCCTCTTGTGAGAACTTTAAGAGAATTTAACAGAATTAATTTGAGTTATGATTTAGATTTTTCGTATTCTTCGAATAAGTTTTATGATATTTTAGATAAAATATATTTTTAGATTTAGCTAGTCTGTAAGGATTGTAATTCCATAGACTTAAATAAATAAATAGATAAATAAATTCTGTAAATCAATATGAAGGGGTCCTTCCCATCATTGTCTTACAAGACCTACTAAAGAAAACACCAAGAAATACCAAAAAATTCTATACAATTCTAGGCCCTCGAACTCATTTCTTATTATTGGGATTCCTTTTGACCTCCAGGACCTCTCCACCTATGACCGAGACTCCGACGCAAAGTCCATTTGGGAAAAACATGCATATCCTTGGAATCATACGAGCCAACCAACTTATGTAAGTTAGTAATGCAGACTTGAGCATGATCATCTGCAGAGGGTACAAGGCACGGTTTGGAGTTTTCCGCGTAGTTTCAGTTATTTTAGATTACCACCTGGTTAGGCTTGCTCATCCGATCGTGTGGCTGGGGCTGCCAGCAAACCTACTGGCCGGCGGTTTACCTCCGTGCAGGTTATACCATCTCACATCGGTCGTCAGACCCTTAGCAGGGGACACCAAATCCGTACAAGTACTGTGGTTGGCATTTGGAGAGGATTGGCGGTACAATTGCATCACTTTCCCTTAATCCCCTTTGTAAAATATAAATCAAGCGATGGTCATCTCCTTCTTTGGGTGAAATTGTTAAAAAATGGATTTGGTGCAAGTATGTCATAGGTCTGAGGCAAATTTGGTTGCAAGTTCCTGTGGACTTCGACAATTAGTGCACTTAGAGATCAGTTTAACACAGTGTTTCGTCCTTGTCCATACTGGAATAAATTACACAATCTCTTGCAGATCGGTTCATACTTTTTTAATACAATTTTGTCCTTTTAGGTTTGTTTGGTTTATTTTTCTGATCAAAAATAAAACACACGACACTCGTCTTTAATTCCTCGCCGGATTCTCTCGACTTTTTCGCCGGAAACATATATCTTATAAACAAAATTTCATAGCACTTTTCGAAACAATCAACTATTTCAACAGGGCATTAAGAAACTCTATCGTGGCTTAAACTTCGTTTAGTTTGAAACTTTGTTTAACAAATCGGTGGTTTAATTGCGATTCTTTAAGTCGATAGATGGCAAGCTTGTTGGTCAGCTCACTTGCGTTTCGTTGTTCCAAAATCCGTAACGGTCATAATTCAAGGACACACTGCCATATGTGAACATCTATTTGCTGGTCTTCTTGTTTTGCCTTTGTGGAGCTGCGCCGGTCCTTCCTTTTGATCGTTTTATATGAGGAAATCCTTAAGCTGCAAAATGTATTACACTCGACACAAATTATTGAACTCGAAATAGTTGTTGACCAACATGTCATACAACACTCACTCACGCCTTGTCGGAGATAAGGCTTCAACCCCACTTGAACTTTATTTAGGCTGTGGATTAATATAGAACAATTCTGTTTGGAGATTCGACTGTAAAAACCCATAACAATGGCATAATATTCGGATAAGGATTAAATGTTGCCATTGGTAGGGATTCGCGAAAAGTTGGAACACCAGGCAAGTAATGAAACACTTTCCTCGTGTGGTCGTATCACTTCAGACTCTCTCTCCCTTTCCCTCAAAATACTGATATTTGCCATTATAGCAATGAGTGCCATAATTATTACGATTGAGTCCACACCATAAAGCCAGACAGACGCCCACTAGTTACACGCAATGAAGCAAATCTAAGCAGCAAGACGAGTAGGAAGCCGTACAATTCCGAATTGACGTTGTTGATGTCCGCCCTCAAGACATGCTGAGCATTCAATTGACCACAAAATCAAGATTATTATAACGTTGAAACAATAGCAACAACACACAGAAGCGTTTTTCTCCCTTCGCCCCAACAAAACGGAAACTCAACTTGTGGCCAGTAAAAAAGAAACGGAAGCCACTACAAGCAAATACTCATCCATACACACGTTGTGCTACCATTCCATTCATCCGTTTGGCCCAAAAAGTTCAACATGCTCCCATGCATGCAGCCTTAGGGTATGACAAGAAAGGCAGAACACGCCGGTCCCAAGGCTAACGAAACTTTCGACCATGAAACCGGAAACGTAACGATAGCTTAGACTAGAACTTTTCATGTATTACCAGGTATGCAGCATGCGAATGCAGAATGCTCAAGAACGCATCGATTGGTCTATCAAAGGACTTTTTCGGCATCGAGCATTGAGACATCGACAATAGCAAATAAAATAGTTTCTTCTTCTGTTCGAATTGTGGTGTGTTGAAAGTACATTATGACATTTTGAATTCCACACATACATACAAACACATTTTCCTACTAGTGTGCAAGTGTATGTGTGCATACCACATGCATGTCCTCTACCCATTTGTGTGTGTGTGTATGTGAGTGAAGATAAAACTGAATTTTTCCATTTCATAAAATACATTCAACAAAAAAAGAATCAAAACATAAAACTATTCAACAACACACACACACACATACATACTCGTACACACACAACCCGATACGGACCTCCCAACCGAACACTCAGCATAGTTTGCAAAGGAATTGTTGTCATTTTGTTACTGTCGTTGTTGGTTTTTCCCATCCAAACTTTGGTTTCGGCACTGAGAATGCCTTTAATGAAATATAAAATCCACTCGAAAAACTCCATGGATACTTTTCAGTGGGTCCCGGAAGCTTCGAATGCGAATGGAGGCCATTGAGGCAGCACCAAGGGGTGGCAAATCAATAGAACACCGAACAATTCGCCTACAGCTAAAATTCCACAATTCAATTTAAACAAAATTGTATTAGTTACCGGTTGGGTATTATGGCGAATACTGGGGTACTACGTTGCACCGTGGCTTAGAATCAAGAGGAATCTTTCACAGCACCAACACAGACACACATACATGGATAGGCAAAACAAAATAACTGTATAAGACTCAGAAGTGCATCTGCACCCAGCAAAACTTTCGCTGTTAACAATCAGTCCCAACTACAAAAATACCATTACAATTATCAAACGATGTACTAATGATAGCCAATCGGTTCGAAGTATCATATGATGATAAATATAGAATTAATTGTTGTCGCCATAAATTGGTAATGACATCGAATTACTTCGTCATAGAAATAGAATTAAACGGGTACACACAGAGTAGGGATTTGTTGGCACAACTGGATTTTTTCCCAACCGAATGTTGATGGGTACATGTACTATCCATGTATTTTATCGCCACAACCGAATGTTGATTGGGTACACGGCAATTTGCAGTAGGAGTAACGGACACTATCGGATGAAGAGACAACGTATCGGTAGGTCTTACTAACTAAGATGATTTTCGCTTATGATTTTGGTTATTGTTACCGATTGTTGGTTGTAAGTACTCGATGAACTCGATTTTTATTACCACAAACATTTGTTAACTGGACCAACTGATATTCAATTTTTATGTGTTCGGTTCATCTAAAATTAAAAAATTTTAATATATTATAAGGAAATACAGTAATATTACATACTACGAGTATGCATAGTCTCATATTAAAAATTCTACGCCAAAGAATGATGTGGAAATTTGCTTTAATTTTTGAACCGATCTATAAAATCGTCTGTCCAGTAGAGAAACTTTTGATATTATTGATTAATATTTTGAACGCTAAATATTTGCCAATATTTAAGGTAAGGTATTTATAGAAATTTCTGTATTTTCACAAAAGGTAGACTCATTAACAAAGTATCGGATAGCAACATAAATCGGAAAGAAGCTACCCTTTAGTAGTTTGCATCTTCTTACGCCGTACATTACCATTTTTAGAAAATTGAAAACCTAACAAAATTAAGCTCGTCCGCCCATTTAGAGCAACGATAGACTCGGCATAACAATGCTATTGGTAAGAAAGCCAGCAGCACTTTTCAAATCTAATTTAATTTGAAGCAGCCAAAGTACCGGTGATGTAATCGTACCAAATGTAAACTTACTTTAAGGTAGTTGTACCATCTTATTTCTAGGTAATCGATAACTTTTAACACAATTTGTAATAGACTTCGGACCAAGATTGACAAAAAAAAATACCTCTTATTTTATAAACATTTCAATCCAATTTAGAAAAAAAATCAAAATGGTACATAATTTATAATAATTGATCAATACTACTATTCGTTTTTTGTGTTGGGATTAGTTAAAGAGTTTTCTTCTTAAACAAAGACAAAGTGTGACTAGAACCGATAAATTATAATTATATATTCTGATATTGGGATAATTATGCTACAAAAATGAACTAAATGTAGTTTGGTTACTACAAAGAAATTATCAGTTATTATCACCAAGTAATGAGACCTGAGTAACATGTAATTTATATTTGGTTGAACGCCATAACCATTAGTTGTGACAGCCAATAGTTTTACAGAATTTAGTTGGTTCAATCGAGTTATTGGCTGTATATACCGTTATATTACCGTAGCTACCATCTTATAGTAAGTCGTACCAAGTAACCATCAATACCATGAATGTTGTTGTTGATTGCAACAGAACGTGTGTTTATCTAACCGAATGTAAATCAAAACTAGTAAAATTGTTAAAAACGGGCGTGGTCGACATAATTATACCCTACACTATACAGAAAAGGCAATAGAAAATAGGGTTTCAAACCCCTTGGATGGGTTCTAAATTTACAATTTAGATTTGGCTTTGTACTAATGTTAGAGGCACTTGATTCCGATATGTATACTCGAAGCTGTAGCTGGGCCCCCATTTGTATAGGGACTATAACAAAAATGGTCCCATATTATTACACCATCCATTGTTAGTTTTTTTCGTTCTAGTATGCTTCACAAAATTTAATTAAAATTCGAATATATCAAAACATAGGCTGATACCCTCGGTGATTTTGAAAAAGGTCATCAGGATATGGCTTCTACAGCTAAAAACATAAAAATCGGTTAAACATATGTGTGGGAGCTGAACTGATTATCTTCATTTTAAAAAGCATCTGTCTTTTGCACTAAAAATTACTTTTGCCAAATTCCGTGGAGATCGGACAACAATTGCGACCTGTAATTTGATTATATGCTGGTGGACAACAGACGGACCGGTATACTTATACCGATCGACTCAGAACTTTTTTCTGAGGCGACTTAAACATGGCCGTCAGTCACTCTACTCGTGTAATCAAAGTGTAGGTCGCAAATAACTATGAACCGACGTTGTAGAAAGTTTTCACACTATTATGTTTTCTGCTTATAACGGTCGCTATTGAAATTGGGAAAATCGGTCTAAGCTCAGATATAGCCCACATACAGATGTGCGTCCCAATTTTAGGTCGAACCGAACTAACAGCGACAAACTTCATCAGATTTTAACGAAATCTGTTTTTGGCGTTATTTTGCGCACAGAACAAATAATGCTGAAAATAGACCATCGGTCGGTCTAAATCTTGTTATACCCTGCTCCACGCTATGGTACAGGGTATCATGACTTTTATGCAACACCTTAAAGGATTTGATTTCATTGTAGGCTCCTTCCGATTTTAGAACCAACAACTAAAAAAAACACATTATATTAGACAAATATCGAGAGAACAACACCTACCTTAGGTAAAATTGGACCATATCGCTCTATGTTTTCGAATAGCCCCCACATTAAGGTCTCTCCCGATTTAAAGTCCTCAAAATTATAAACCACAACTTATACCCGATCAAGATTAAATTTTGCATGATATGGACTACCAAATAATTAAGTCTGTTGAAACTGGACCATATGGATCCGTATTTTCGTAAAGCCACAATACCAAGGCGCTTCCCCATTTCCACCAAATATCGCATTGAGCGTTACGAGCGACCATATTTTCGTTCGGTTCATATTTACGTTAAACCCCACTCGCGAAGCTGTCTCCCGATTTGAGGTCCTGTCGCTCTAAAGGGAACGTTGTAAAATTGAATTATTCTGTAGTATGTGTGAAGGTGGACCAATAAATGAATCGGTTATGTATTGCTGCAGATTTGAATATTTGGCAATTTAAATCTTCTTAGGAAAATCGTAATCTAAAAGTCTGAATACGAGTTTAGTATTGCCAACTTTGGCACTAAAGTAAAGCTTTTCAAAGCAAATTCTTTTTCGGAAGAATTGAAGTAAACGTGAAATGATCAAATTCTACCTCACATTAGTCCCATTTACACACACATATTATATTTGCTTTATGAAAAATTGCTTTCAGAATTGAGCGATAGTCTCTAGATAATTAATGAAACTATGTACCCCCATACCTCTGCGCTCATCCCCTATTGTCACGGTGTGTTGGCGGCTATAATTGCATGGGAATCATCATCACTATCATCTTTTCCAGTCACAAACATCTTTTGCTAATCATTGTAAATGAAAATTGATTGAATTCCATTAGGAATGGATAAATTTGCTACTCTAATTGTCTTTCACTGCAAGTTCGTACAGATATTTATATACATGTGGTATATATACTCGTATAACAGTTCGTAGGTAGATACATCAAGACACATGTATGTGCTAACTCATATTACAGTGCAGGTCATAAGTATTTAAATGAACTTAAAGTTTTAGGAAAGTTTGACACATACTGTAATGTACTTAGTAGGGACATAAATACTGTTACTCACGTTTTATGCTGTAAAATAAAAAGTACTGAATGTTTTTGGACCAAATATTTTTTAATATATTTATTGGTGTATATTGTATCCAAAAAGAATCTACTTATTCGAAATGTCCGTCTTTTGCCTTTACACACGCCTTAAGTCGCACTGGCCAATCGCCAATAGCAGCACGAACATCGTCCATTGAAAAATTGGCCACAGCTCGAACCAAAGCAGTCTTAATAGATCCAATGTTGGGGTATCTTTTGTGACAATCCTTGTCCTCTAAAACCCTCCACAGTTTGTAATCCAATGGGTTCAAATCTGGACTGCCTGAGGGCCATTCTTCAGAGGAAATTAACGCTGGCAAATTGTTTCGAAGCCAGGCCTGGGACATTTTAGCCTTATGGGCCGGCGCACAATCCTGCTGGAAAGTCCATGGCTGGTTTTGGAACAGGGAATTGTTAAGAGGCTTCACAACAGCTTCCAAAACGGATTCTTGGCAAATATTGGCCGATGTTTTGACTCCTTGCTCGCAGAAATGCAGGCCAGTGACCCCATCGTAAGAGACACCCCACCAAACCATGACTGAAGCTGGGTGATGACCCTTTTCTACCCTTGGGATCAGTTCAGACGCTTTCTTAGATGTCCGCGCATACACTCTATCATTTTCAAATTTTTCCTGAACGGTAAAAATTGTTTCATCGGGCGTCCCGACCGGTGGCGGTCTTTTACATCTCCAGTCTCCTCAAACAGTTTTATGCATCGGTAGACGAACATGCGGCTAATCCCTAGTGGCCGGAGCGTTTTGAAAATATCGCTTTTTTTCATTTCACACTTGAAAAGCGCTATTACAGCGATACGGTTCTCATTATCTGGCCACTCCATGATGAAAGTTGAAACAATTTTAATATCCCGTTACAGACTAACGCTATTGAGGTTAGCTTTCAAAACCCATATGACATTAACGGGGTATGTTCAGTTCTACTATTACAATGGGTGTGTTCAATGTTGTAACCGTATTTATGTCCCTACTAAATAATTTTTAACCTGTACTGTAGAGGTCAAAGCAGTCAAGTTACGGAAGCGATTACTATCTGCGTTGTCGAGCTACACGAAGAAAAAAAGTATGGTTGGGGTGACAATATTCGAAGAGGATCATACTATTGTTGGGTATATGGTTGTGGCACAACAATATTATGATCCTCACAACAATAGCATGATTCACACATTACCAGACTATGATCCCCACAACCATAGTATGATTCACACTCAACCATACTATGATCCACACAACCATACTATGATCCTCACAACAATAGTATGATTTACACTCAACCATACTTTTATCTCCACAACCATATTATGATCCTCACAACCATAGTATGTTTCTCATACAACCATAGTATGATCCTCACAATCATAATATGATTAGCACGCAACCATACTTTGATCACCACAACCATAGACGAACAAAGTAAACACAATAAAAATCCCTCGAACTGCCTTCCGATTGTTGTTGTTTTTTATAATGGACTGTATCGTGTGTATGTGTTTTATTTGGTATATCAGAAAAAAAAACATACGCACACATATGCATGTATGCTCAATATAACCTATTTTGTTATGTTCATAGTCGAAACCATACGGTATGATTGCCGTGATCATATTATTGTTAACGTAAATTTTAAACAACAATACTTTTGTTGCACCAACCATTTCATTTCTAAATTAGGCAATAATACTATTGTTACATTTCAACAATATTAATATTGCCGCAATCATACTTTTGTCAAAATAAAATTCAAAAAACAATACTATGGTTGCGACGATCATGCTTTTATTGTAGAGAACATATTATTTTTGCGGTGACCATATAGTAACCATATCTTTTCTCTGCGTGTACTTTCCTTGTCTCGCTCTATGATTGAATTATCCAAATATCAATTATAGTTTTAGTAAATAATAAGGCAAATGTGGGCTAAGTTCGCCTATAAAACATCGTATGATCGCATGAACTGATATGATTCAATCACTCTATTTACTTCGGTACTAAAGAATTATTGGCGCAAAGTATATCCGAGCACTTGTGATCGCAACGGTAACACACAAATAAGAGAAAACGTTTAAAATATAAAATTCGATCTTAATCGAAATAGATTTTGTTGGTATTAATTTACCCTCCGAGTACCATTTGAAGAGTAAATGGTATACTAAACTTCTTATTCCGGAGTAATTGATTGTCGGGGAAAAAAGGTTGTGGACGGTCAATAGTTGTAATAGGTTAGTGTTAGTTAGGACACACTAAATACCTCAAAAATGGGCATGGTTGCCGAACATGTGGCCTCAAAACAGTCCAGCATGCTCAAAACAGTCAATTAATAGTCAATATGGACGTATCGGTACTAAAATGCAAGCACTGGCCGGACTAAACGACGTTTTTACTTGTTTATGGTTATATACAAATTTGCTTTCTCTTGCACTAGTTTGATTTAAAAAATTTAAAACAAAAATAAAAAAAAAGATTTTTAAGTCGGACCGGGGCGACTATGTCATATCCTACCCCACAATAGATACAATAGATTCGCTTCACTACAACGTCAATAGTGACAGGGCTCAACTCTCTAAGGACTTTCTTAAAGTGGGCTAATACAAAATAAGGGCATATATAAGTACTTGGTTACTGTGGCTAATGCGTACAAGATGAAATTTAATACGTGGCAGGGCTTTTTGGGCTATTGTATTGGCAATGTATAAAAACATTGACCGACCGCCATCTAACAATTTACAAGAGCTGGTTATAGATTACACACAACTTCCTGCGTTACATTTAAGTTAAATGTGGTGTAACGTATAGCGGTTGTATCATTATCATGGTGGCTGCAGGATAACGTTTACCGATATAAACCCATTAAACATTGCATTGGCTTCTTATAGCTCACATAATTTGACTTATTTCCTGCTTAAAGAGTGGCAGGACCACAAATCGTTCAGGATATTTGAAGATGGGATACATGCCACCACGGATTGATGTGGTATAATTTTGCCTAGCTTGATTAGAAACATCCTATTAGCCACTGTAATGGGAGAATTAAACAAAATCGGAAGTAAACTGTGCTTGCGACGTGGCAGAAACTACAATATGGAACATCTGAACAAAATAAACAATTGCTATAGAAAAGCATAAACAAACGTTTATTATTGGTCGCCAATAACGTACCATGTGAAAATTGAGTACAAACTGATTTTATTTGTGGCTTTAAGAGCATAAGGACCTCAATGGGAGAGCAATATAAAAGAATAGACTGGCATGGTTCAAAATTATCAGTGGCGATACTAGTTTTTTCATTAAGCATACTAAATTTGACAACAATCGAGTTAAGCTTCTAACTCCGAAAGCGTAAGGTCCTCAAACCCAAAAGGACTATTGTATAGGAAAACAATACTATACATAGTTTTTTTTATCATCCTTATACAATTTATACATAAAACCAAGGTTTATTTTAATTCTTCGTCTAAATTATGATTGCGCCTTCTGACAAGTACACTGAGATGTTAATCAAGAGACATAATTTATTTTAATTCAACCCACCCTGCCAAAAACAAACATCGGGATTGTTTTAAATGATTCCAACAATTTATGATATGGGATGCTCGAATGTGTATCACCAGTCGTACACGTTATCCACGATAACTCGCAGCGGAATCTCAACAAGTTTGGGCAACCGGGCTGCATTTAATACGAGTCCGAATAGTTATCAATTCCACGACAATCAGGGTCCGGACCTTTTTTTGGCCTACTAAAGGGGTTGTGTGTTATAACTCAGTCTGTAATAAGAAAGATTTACGACTTCCATACCCGTGACAAATGCTTTTAATTTCAATGTTTTTTCGTTATTAAATCCACACACAATGCACGTCGAATTATCAATCATGCTCTTTTTGTCCCAAAAAACCACCAAAAAATATGCTACAAATGACATTCGCTCAGTCATCAGCACACACACACATATACTCATACGCACATTGTGGGAAAAATCAAGGTTAAGCGGAGAGCCGGCTAAGGTAAACAAGCCTATTTGTTAGAGAATGCTGTACAAAGTTTCAGCTCATTTCCTTTGGCACAAACACGCACATACACACATATCCACACACTACACACCAACTCACACGGGAGCATTAACAAACAAAACACAGAGCAGAAGACAAATTGCACTTTAGTGGAGTGCTAGGAATGGAATTTCGCACCTACTTTTTTCTCTCAACTACACACACACACACAGAGTGACGTTGAGTGAGTGGCTGAGAAAGAAAGAGTGGGGCGTGGGGGTCCTCCTTGAAGGAACGCAAAATGGTTTATTTGTATTGACTTGACTGTGGCAAAGGCAACAAAAGAGCGACAGAACAAACGAACGGGCGAACCCACGACGAAGGTGATGCTGGAGGACGGATACATGGTTTAGCCGTTGATACGTTGTAAAATTAAACGCCTAACATTGTACAAATCACCGGCAATCAATTGTGAACGAAGCCCGAGCTCAGCTTTGTTGTGTGTGCTCGTGCTCGTAGACCTCGATGTGTGTGTGTGTGTGTGTGTGGTAAAGTCTAAAGCGTGTTAGAGTGTGCCCCGAGGCTAAACGGCGAGCATAGCCACAGAAAAAGTCCTTTTGTGGACGGTAGGAGGAAAGACAGTGACAACGGCACGACTACAGCACGAAAACAACAAATGAAAAAAGTAACCAGAACGTGCCTTTGCTTATGGCCCGATAATACGCTCCTCTCCCATCATGCGATGCGTCGTGTGGCTGTATGCGTCTGAAGAAATGAGACCGAAACAATAATGTTGTGCTTGGAAAAATGGAAAAATGATTGAATTTGTCAATGAATGACTGACTATGGCAAACAATGACAGTCGCTCCACCTCCGGCTGCCAGAACATCAGTACACGTTGTAACACCCTCAAGTATTCGTGTACCGGAAACTCAACCGGCGGTGTGTGGGTGTATGTGTTTTCAGAGGATAACAATAGAAACTCATTGAGTTTACGCAGCGCCTCCACTGGAGGAGCAGGCGACGACTGCAGCAATAGAGGAATAAGTCATTTATTTGTGAAATTAGGTAATTCTCTATCACAAAATAACAAATAACGAAATTGATAGCCTGCACTGCTGTACGTACGCCCACCCACGTGGGACACGCGCACATACACACACATTCTGATTTTCACACCATGAAAATATGAAATTAATATTTGCGAATTCGCTCTGCCGTCAACATTATGAACAGGTTGTTTGTGTAACGAAAAGCAGTTGTAATTTATAAAAATGAAATATATTTTTCAATTTTCTATACAAAGCCAGAAGAGTGGTAGCAGAAACGACGCCAGATTTATTAACGGCAGTGGCAACGACTACGACATGCGAATCACACGAGAAATCACTTCAGTCGCTAACACAACAAATTTGTTTGCCACGTTCACAACATCCCTCGTCCCTGTTGCCGTGTGTCGGTCCGGGTACACGTTCTTCATGTATGGTATCACACAAACGGATTTTCACTTACAGATGTGGTTGCTGTTCTTGTTGTTGTTTAAGGATATATATATTTTTTTAATTCTGTTGGCTGTTCACCCTCAACATTAGCTTTAAAATTGTTAAGTTATTGCTAAATGATTGAAAATCCGGGTTTCGGGTTTTTACAAAATCTATTTTTGGACTACTGTGGCACTGAGTAGTTAAAATGAAAGGAGATCGATCCCATGCTGAATAGAGCAATAGACCTATAATGATTATTTGATCGTCAAAGTTTTCGCTGCAAATACAAAAGTTGCTTTTTATATTTTGGGTAAAAATGTCATTTATCATTCAAATGGTTTTATTGATTTTCAAAATATTCTCCGTAAAGATCAGTGCACTTTATTCATGCACTCACCCCAATTTCCGAATCTCCTTTTCACTTTGCAACATGGGCTCTACGGCGGATGACCCATAAATTCGACATCTTTAGTGTTCAAATAGCCCATTGCTTCAACTGATGTGTTAGAGCTCACATTGTCATGAGGCAAAATGATCCGTCTTCTCTTATTATCTTTTCTCATTTCTTCGGACACTGTTGGCAAACAGATAGTTCTGTGCCTCTCAGAATTGACCATCCTACGTCCCACTAAAGACACTTGCTTCGTGGAACGATGTGATTCTTCATTAGCTTCAATGTGATTCTTCCACGAACAACTTTCGTAAGATTTGACTCGTCTTAGAAAACCCATTGATCCTTGTTTTGTCACCTGAGACGATAGTATACATTGGAATTGAGCTACCGCTGTTGTAATTTGTCAACATATCTTTGCCCCAATGCACACGAGCCGTTTTACGCAATTCGTCAAATTATGTGGAATCTAACATGAACAAATCTTTTTTACGGCCAAATGAACATGCAATATCATAGTGGCGTTTGTCACACTCATGCCCAAGGATGCCTCAATCTCACGGTACGTCACATGTCCGTCTTGCACTATCAGTTTAAGCACTGGATTGATGTTGGACGCCTATTACGAAAATGATCCTAGAGCGAACGTCGTCCGAGACTTAAGACTTGGTACCAGAGATAGACAGTGGGTTTTGAGATAGTGCTTCAGCACCAAAAGTCAATACAAGTAGAAAATCGTAAAAAATCATTGCACGAAAACAAAAATTTCGCACTCAAATGACAAAACGTTTTAAGAAAATTTATGTTGGAAGCTTTCAGAATTTCCAATGGAAGTTTCATTTTGCATCTGGCAATCATAGTATTGCAATGACCCGAAATATAAATAGCATCCCTCGTATGAACTGATCTTAATTAAACTTTGTACATTGTGCAGGTTTCGGGCAAAAGCAAACCCTATTTAAATTGATCCATATCCGTTCAAGTCCTTCCATATTTTATACCCAACAGTTCTAGGTTACAAACCAAATTGAAATACGTGATGTGCCACTATATTTAGGCCCCTCTCGATTTACATTTAAAATCCAATTGACAGACCTCATATGTTTTCTGTATACGAAATTAGTGTATGGTGACGTAGGCAAAATCCTGTACTTATCCTCGTCATGGATATTGATGTCACCTGGTTAGATTTTTCAAACTATCGTTGAGGTAGAGAGCTAACATGTACCACACGTTCATCAAAAAACAGACCCGATCATCACACTGCGACAAATACTGGAAAAGTTACGACAAAAGCAAATCGACACATCAATTTCTTTGGCGATTATAAAGTCGTCCAATCATGTCGAAGCTGTTGAAAACCATGTCTGACTTTTCTTCCCCCTGCAGATATGACGTTGGCTGGCACAAAATCTGCAGTTAAAGTACGGAAGGAAATCTCCAAACCATTTGATATGATAAGGTGATAATAACTAGGGTAATGATTTGTCAATAGTTTCGTGTTCCAGCGTTTCGCTGGGTCTCATCTAGGAATCGAGATATATCGATTTGAAGTTAGTAAGTATCGTATAGGGGAATTTGTCACGTTTTAGGCTCTTTTGTTTGACATAATTTGAGAACCACTCGTCCGATTTAGCTGAAACAAATTTAGAAAAATTAAGAATTACAATTCCTCTAATCTGTTCTTAAACCGTTTTCCTACTTAAGCAACAGTTTCGCAATTATAAATAAATGTATGAAAAAAAAAAATTATTTTTGCCTAAAAATTAAAATTTTTTTTTTTTAATTCATAAAAAATCCAAAACGGTAAAAAGTAAAGGAAAATAATATATGAACAGATTAAGGGAATTGTAATTCTTGGTTTTTTAAAATTTATTTCAGCTAAATCGGACGAGTGGTTCTCAAGTTATGTCAAACAAAAGAGCCAAAAACGTGACAAATTCCCCTATACGATACTTACTAACTTCAAATCGATATATCTCGATTCCTAGATGAGACCCAACGAAACGCTGGGACACGTATGACCTTTTTTTGACCGATATAACTTTCCCCGGTGGTTTCATCCCAAACCGATTGTGGCTGTCGCACAGTGTAGTAAGAATTATAGCGTTCACAGCTTCCTGAATTTAGAGAAGCCTCTGTTTGTTCCTTACTGTCATGTTGAGGGATGTGAGTTGGCCGGTTTTCAATTTCATTAATCCGTCTGAGGCTTATGTGTAGACACACGGTTTCGGTTACGGTTTTAATAACCCTAGCCAAGGAATCATCTTATGTTTGTATGCATGTGTGTACATCCGTACAGCAAAAGGAACGTGTATGTGTATGGCAGGATGACGCGACGGGGGAAGGGGAGCGCGCAAGGAGCTATTTACACTTGAACTCAAAAAGTGATTTGTTGACAAAGAAATTTTAATAAATTCACCCTACAATATGATGAAAATGATTTTTCATTCCTTACTCCGGCTCAGTCCTGGGACGTGGTACATGTTGGCAAAATAAATGGAATAATTTTCGAAAATTTAAATAAGTTTTCAAGTTGGTTTTTCTCCATTAACTGACTTAAGGTTTGATTTATAAGACTCGTACATTCACAAAAATGTGCTGCATTATTCACGAACAAATGAGAATAAGAAATCATGGCCTAACAGGAGCAACAACAATAGGACATATAACAACAATAGCAGCATCAGCAGCGTGTACATACAACAGCTGTTGCATTTTGATGTATTATCCAGTGGGATTGTTGATTTGTTTCCCCTTTTGTGAACCAAATAACCTGACATTGGAGTTAGGGATAATTTTCATTTTCCAAATTAAACCATTAAAGTCGGTTTCGTTCACTTTAGTTGTCTGCTGGAGCATACTGTGGTACAATCTTGAGAGCCCCACTTAGAAAGGACAAACATTTCGGTTGATTTCGAAGAAGGATTATCCGCAGCGATAGGTATCGGAAGGCAATGGAACATCTTCAAAATACAAACTGAAAATAGTTTATGTAAAGGGTGTATTGTTTTGAGGTTTAACATTTCAGTTTAACCTTAAAGTGAAAAATGTTTAACCTTAAATGATGATGTGCTACATACTGGAAGCCTTATTTTTGACTTCCTCTGAAGGCATATCTCGAATTAGTTGCTCAGTTGGTCGATAATGTTATCGTAAAGTGAACGTTGAGTTCGAATGTTTTTGCACCAATCTAAGCACCTTTTTCAGTCTTCTAGTGTTTACAGTTTAGTAATAAAAATTATTGAAGATATAAAAATTGGAAAAATATTTGGATCTAAAAATGGATTCACATATAGACGAAACTGAGTTCAACAACTATACGCAGAGAAAATATATGATTACTATATAGTCACGGCAACAATCGTATGTTCTCTGCAATAAAAGTATGGTCTTCGCAACCATAGCATTGTTTTTTGAATTTCATTTTGACAATAGTATGATTGCGGCAATATTAATATTGTTGCCAAATTTAGAAATGAAAATATACAAAATGAAATGAAAAATACAAAAGTATTGTTTCCATGGGTTTTATGTTAACAATAACATGATTACGGCAATCATACCGGCAAAATTGTATTTTTTTTAATTTGACAATGTTATTTTTACGAATCTTTCGCAATAATAGAAAAAATAATTATTTGTTTCGAAACAAACTACGAATTAGTATAACAGAAATATTTTTAATTGAATTTAATTTTTTTTGTTGCTTAATAAATCCCTCCTATTATTACATAACTTACTTAATAAAATTCTCTATTGTTAAACAACAACTTAACCCAATCTTGACAACAAATGTTGGGGATCATAGTATGATTGTGTGTAAATCATACTTAGGTTTGAGGATCATACTATGGTTGTACGTTAAACATACTATGGTTATGAGGATCATAATATGGTTGTGGGGATCATAGTTTGGTTGAATGTGAATAATAATATGGTTGTGGGGATCATAGTATGGTTGTGTGTGAATAATTCTATTGTGAGGACCATAATGTTGTTATGGGGATCATAGTGTAGTTGTGATGAACATAATATTGTTGTGCCACAACCATATAACCAACAATAGTATGATGCTCTTCGAATATTGTTACCCCAACTATACTTTTGTTCTGCGTGTACATTTTTAATTCAATTGTACAATTATTACATTGGCTCTCGCGTAAAAAGCTTAAATCGCGACAAATGCACCAGCAGTATTCTACGATCACATGACTTTATTTATTTCTCTTTGCCGTTTTTCAATTGTAGTGAGGTTTCGGTTGAAGCGCTCTCCCTGTTCGTCGCCAAATTTACCCTTATTTACGGGGAAATAGATAAAACAGATGAAACTCCAGGAACTTTAGTTTCAAGGACATGTTAATTTCTACAAAACTATTTTTCGTGCTGCGAATTTTATCTTTCAATTTATATGCTTTGTAATTGCCTATGATACTCTCTAAAACGCTCTTGAAAAATGTATATGCCCTGATTTGGTGGAAGTTATAAATTCAACAAATTCATTTTATTTTAACAGTTTATTAATTGAGAGCCATCAAAAAAACATAAAAAGGTATGGTTTAAAAAGAAATATAATATTTACTTACATTAAACAAATGCAATGTTTTCAGGACATACTAATGAAAAACTAAAATCATACTAATAAACTTTCTTAAAAAATGTAGAATTATTTTAAATTTATATTACTACCAAACTATTAATGGTAGAAAGCTGAAAGCCAAGGATGTAATGGTTCAAGCTCTTAATCATAAATATTTTTTAGATACATCGATAAATAAATATTCAAAATATTCATGGATTCATTTCTTAAAGGACATTTTTCTCGTCCTCAACGCATTATGAAACCAGGTAAAGAATATTATCCTCTTTCACGAGTATTTGATATGCCCATTGATTCTCTTCGCATTGCCACGAAAAGCATGGATATCGTTAAGTGAATTTATCTGTTGGGTTTTTTTGGTTTCATAGTTGCTGTACTATGTAAAAACAAAGATTCGGAATTAATTCATAATTTTCACGGAGTGCCGTTGTTATTATTATTATTATTTATTAGAAGCTATTAATTCTTAATTACAAATTATCAATTCATGTGTAAGGAGTGAACAATCGCATCTAGGCCTTCAGCTCAAGTGTTATTTGAAATTTTTGTTTTAAATTTAGTACATTTATATTTTAAATTATAACTAATGTTAGCAATTTATGTAATGTTAAAGCACTGTAGTGGAATGTCAACGGCTTCACATTAATTCGTAAACATCTGTTAAGACTACGAGTACTAATAATATTTAAGCTAGACCCGTCTGGTGTACCATAGACTCAAAATCAGCAGCTGATTTAACTAAATAATGTCTGTCCGCCCGCCTGCTGTCCATCTAAAGCTTGTAATTAAGTTACTGCCCAGTGTGCAATTGTTTCCGACATGTCTGATTTCCGAAATCGTCTATTAAATGTCTGTTATTTTATCAGACATTTAGCCGAATAACTCTTAAATGTCTATCGACATTTCTACGACTTAGTCTGCACATAGTCTGATCTTTTTTACTATCATAGTCTGCACAATCTCTGAATTTCCTTCCGAAAACTAGCCGACATAGTCTGCACATTCTCGGTAGGAAATTTTATGTGTTTGATTCCCTTATTATTTTTTTGTTTTTGTCATTTGATGGTAAATAGTTTGTGCAGCAGAGCGTTGTTCTGCCTCTGCCGACAATTTACCGTTTGTTTTTGCACATTATCTGTTTCTGTTTTGTGCTACATGCTTATTAGTGTTCATTGTCTTCAAGTGTCAACAGGTTATTATTGTAATAATATTCTGCGCGCAAAAAAACAACCAATAATAAAAGTTAAAGTGAAGTTGTACAGTAGCGATGACATTCGAAAATTCATTTCTGAAAATTTAAAATTAATATTTATTGATGACAAAATTGCGTCCAAATTTTCGTGGTCTATTACGAAGAATAATATTTCGGTGAAGGATTTCTTCTTGATAAAATTACTTGAAGGTACCCTCTTACATTTTTTCTATACTGCTTGAAACTATAATACATTTGTATGTATGTATATATTATTTTTATTTATTCAATAGAAGTTGCGGCGGAAAAAATTCCACAAACAACCAACTCAACAATAGAAGGGCACATTAAGACATATTTTAATTCGTCTAAAGACAGACTCAACAAAAAACTTAAAAGGCAACACGAAGATTGAAGAATTTCTTCACTATTTTTAACTTTTTAATTACAAAACTGAATTTTGCACATATTAATTTAATTTTTAATGAATTTGCTTTAACACTAAGTTACACACATTATGTCCTATGAACCCAATATACATACCTTTTCGGAAAGGGGAGAAAAATAAAAATACACGTGTTACATCGATTTTCATGTACACTTCTCTGGCGCCAGAACTTTAAACATAAAAAATCGTACGTGTACATTAAAATCGAATTACACGTGTATTTTTATTTTTTCTCCCCTTTCCGGAAAGGTATATTGGGTTCATAGGACAAAACAAAATCAATTTTTTGTAATATGATCTCAATTTTATTTTATAAATAAGAAAAATATATTCATACAAAAACCATCAAATGACTCTTATTGCTTTGTTTACAAGGTATCATATTGGACAAATTGTCAGAATTGTCTGGACATTCTCGGACAAAATGTCCGACAAAGGTCAGAATTGTCTGGACATTCTCGGACAAAATGTCCGACAAAGGTCAGAATTGTCTGGACATTCTCGGACAAAATGTCCGACAAAGGTCAGAATTGTCTGGGCATTCTCGAACAAAATGTCCGACAAAATTCAGAATTGTCTGCACATTCTCGGATAAATCATCCGACAAAGCTTAGAATTGTCTGATATTTTGTCCGACAAAGGTCAGAATTGTCTGATGTTTGTCTGACAAAATGTCAGATTTCCCTCCGAATTTCCCATCAGAATTCGGACAGACTTTTGTCAGAATAGTCGCCTAAAACTTTCGAATTTTTCCAGACAAGTCGGTCCGAGTTCTTGTCAACCACTCATATAAATGTCGGTAAGAATTCTGACGAAAGTCGGCATCAGACTCGGAAACTTTTGCCGACTTTCTGTCAGAATTCTGACCGAATTCGGAAGAATTGGTACACTGGGTGGTCACCATTGTTGTTCGATCTTCACTACATTTGGCAGTAGTAGTAAGTTTTGTTTAACCAAGAAAAAACACTATTTCAACCAAACAAACGCTATTAAAATTGAAGTAAATCAGTTCTGTTTAACCGATTCTATCCACAAGCCACAAATTTCATCCAATCTGCATAGTTTATTACGATCGATTAGTAACCAGATTAGATACAAATTTATCACATTGGTCTACGTTTTGTCATAGCCCCTGTACAAAGGGCCTTTCCGATTTCACATACCAGCGCTCTAGAACACCTATATTAATTCCGATTTCGGAATTGGTTAAATACTAACCAATCTTAAACATTTTATATAGTCTCCATACAAAAAAAAACTGTACATAAGAATATCAATTAATAATAAAGCTAAATATAAAATTATTTTATCATCTCGTACTTGGCAAAATTTGGGTGACGAGTCCTACGGCTGAAAATACGTCATCTCTTTTCAATTGGCTTTTCTGCACATCCAGAAGTGCAGGGTAAAATATAGTCGATCACGAGTGACCTAAGCGGATTTACGAGTTTATTTTGAAACAAAAAACATACTATGACTTGAACAGTTTTTATTCTGGTTCGAGTCCTTTTTGTTGTTTCTTTGCAAAATCAACCAAACAAAATTTTGTGAAATGTATTGGCTCACTCTCAAAGTCTTAAAATGGGGTCGATAATTTCATTTGTGAATGGGATATATATTTCATTATTAGGCAAAAGGCTATAGAAACCCGGAATGTCGGCTAATGCCGATTTTTACTAAAACTTAACCGGGTTTTATACGAGTAATGCCAACTTTTTAAAAAATTCCGGATTTTGGACACTCTTATTTTAATGTTAAGACCTGTAGACTTCAATAATGCGAGTGAGATAACAAAGGTGTAGCCAACTCAAGATAGCAACAAAATTATTTCATTTCCTGACACGTTGTTATTTTTTCGGGTCCCCTTATGTTGCGAAGGAAAATATTTCAATTTCATTGTTGTCGTTATAAATTTTTGATACCAACCAACAAGATCATACTCGTAATAAAGTATAAATCTTCTGAAAGCCAATGATTTGGATTTAATTCCATTAGTACAACAAAAAAAGTAAGTTTCTGTACCACACATTATCATTTTATGGTAAGTCGAATCGCATTTCCATCAACATTTTGATATTGCATCAGATAGTCTTCTCGTACGATGGCCTAAGCCTGTTTACGAGTATATTAAAGCTTCCCACGACAAATCTAAAACCCCGGCAAGTACAAGCTGTAAAAGGACCGCCAAATAATGGAAAAGTGGGCTTCTTCATATCATATTTTGACACTTGCACTTGCGTATAATTTTTCAGCACGAAATTGATTTTTACTGTTGGTTTGGAAAACTGTGCCACCATAATGGAATATCGTATGAATATCGTATGTGTTATCTCAAGATCCTATTGGCCCAAAATGGCCCAAGCCCAACGGGATATAATTTTTCTTCATTTAAAGGAATCTACAACGAAACTACACATAGAGAAAAGGTATGGTTAGGATAACAATATTCGACGAGCATCATACTATTAGTGGATATATGGCTGTGGTGCAACAATATTACGATCCTCACAACAATAGTATGATTCAAATACAACCAAACTATGATCCTCACAACAATAGTATGATTAACACATATCCATACAATGATCCCCACAACCATAGTATGATTCACACTCAACCATACCATATTATGATCCTCACAACCATAGTATGTTTCACATACGACCATAGTGTAAACCTCACAACCATAGTATGATTCACACGCAACAATGTTATGATCCCCACAACCATAGTATGCTCACACAAAATTATCGCCAAGTTATTTATAAGAATTGGGTTCAGTTGACAACAATAGATTTGAATTATGAAAATTATTGAAAAATACATTCAAAATTATAGGAGTGATTTATTTAACAGTTGAAAAAAATCTGCTTAAAAAACGTAATCGTTTTTGTTAAAAACATTTCAGTTAAACTAAGCCAAAGCAGTTTGTTTGAAAAATGTAAATTTTGATATAAAAAGTACTATTATTGCATTAAATCCCTAACAAAGAGATTGTTCTAAATAGCATATTCAAATGAAGGAAAATTACAATTATACAGTATGATTGCCGTAAACATATTTTTGTAAGCATAAAACCCACAAAACTATACGTTTGTCACACCAACCATATTAATATAGTTGCTACAACCATATTTTTATTTTTAAATTTGGCAATAATACTATTGTGTCATTTCAACAATATTAATATTGCCGCAATCATATTATTGTTAAAATAAAGTTCAGAGAACAATATTATGATTGCAAAGCTTTTATTGCGGAGAGCATATTATTATTGCCTTGACCATATGGTAACCATGTTTTTTCGCTGCGTGTAGTTACCAGCTCCCAAGAGTAAGACTCAATAATGCAACAAATAAAGAAAATGGCCCCAATATCCTCACAAGATTAAATTATTTATCACATTACCCGCTGAATACATTCATCTGTTTGCCTGCCGTCTTTCGGCAAACTTAAAAAATATAAATTCCATTACGTCTACTCAGTAGTTTTATTCGTCGTTTTTGTGCTGATCCCTGCAAGAGCAGTTAGCGGGTACTTAACAAAATGAAAAATGAAGTTTAGTTAAAGAATTTATTTTTAGTGCAGGTTATTTACGTTAAGTTAATAGCATTTACCGTTGGGCACAAACCGGACAGACGTTCTAACGAAATCTGCCATCACATTGCAAGAAGTCGCTGAAAGCAAGGATGCTGTCTGTAGCTATTGCTGCCATTGCTGCACGAATAATTTGCACCAGAAATGTTATAAAATTTAATTACGCCATGTTAATGCAAAAGTATAATTGCTTTGGCCAACAAAAACCAGCCAGACCTAGCACAGGCAGGGTCGTTTCCAAAGTATTTCGCGGGGCCAGAAAATAAATGGACATTAGGCGACGCACTATTTGGAGTTTGTTTGTGTTTAGTCTTTTTTAGTGAAAAGTCCACCCGTCTGAAACAATTTGAACAAATCGACTGATGTTGATTGATTCGATGAGCAATTTCTTTAGCAAACTCGTATTAGCTGTGTTTTTTTTCAGTTCGAATGGGTTTCATTCGTTTTACCTTATCAAATTCTCTTAATTCTTCTCAAAATTATTTAAAATTACGCCACAGTAAAACAAAGGTTTTGCATTTACTTACTAACTTAAATTGCTTTTTTCAACCTTAAAGGGCAACTGAGAATACGTTTTATCCAGATTTAAAAACTAATGTCATATAAACATTTTTGAGGAAACTGTTTCGGAGATTGCAAGATTGGAAGTAAGATGTGGTTTCTAGAGCTTAAAACAGAAAATTCGATGAACATTTATGTGGGTGCTATATCTTAATCTCATCCGATTTTCTTCAATTTTAATAACGTCTTCCCTTGGCACAAAAAATTTACTCGTGGTAAATTTCATCATGGCTAAAAACAGAAAAGTCAAACGAACGAGCATATATGTGGGAGCTATATTTAAATCTCAACCGATTTTCCTGCCAATTGTACTGATTCTAGAACATATTACAATCTTGATAATTGGGTACAAGTAAGTTCCTTGTGCCAAGGGCGGGCACAGTTGAAATTGGAGAAATCAGTTCAGATTAAGATAAACCTCCCACATACTTTATTTGTTGAACTGATTTTAACAAAACAATGTAACATTTTCAAAAACTAAAATATGATATTAGCTTTCAAATCTGAAAAAAAAAATATTTTTAGTTGGCTTTTATGATCATCTAAAAGTGAAGGTTATAATATAGTCCGTCACGCCCATTTATTTTACATGTTCTAAACTTAACATCATTCAGATTGCTCTCATATAAAATTGTACTGATTCCAAAACATTTGTAAATTCCAGACACATTTCTACCAAATATGCCATATGAGAGCCAAACGTTCTCAATTTTAGATAACGCTCACTTTAATTTAGTTTTGAAATTTAAATGACACACACGCACTTTTATGTAAGAAAATGTCTTTCTCAACAGGCTCTCATTATTCAAAATTTAAAAAAATACCGGTTGCCCAAGCGATTGAGCCGGCCCTGCGCACAGGTGGGACGTATGTAAAGGTTCGCAGGATGGCGACCATTTGCTTTGCAGTAAAATATACAAGATACAATAAATTTCATAGCCGAGCACTATGTGAAATTCTCGTGGAAGGGTCCTGGTCCCAGAAAGCATTTTTGTTTGGCCCGAGTTTAGATTCGAAAGCAAATGTGGCAAGCGCCAAATTTAGAGTGCGACGAACGACTATTTGTTTATTTCAAACACCCAGCAAGCATTTCAGTTGTTGCTTTCATTGCCAACACCAGTTTGTAGCTTAATTGTCACCGAAGCTTAATTGCCAAGCAGTAAGATTGTACAAAATCAAAAATAAAATGTATGTACAATTAATAGTTTGTTGGCAATTGGGTCGAAAGAAAGAAAGTAATCGGTTGAACGTGTTCAGTGAAACTGTCGAACAAATTTATATTAAGTATTTTACTTATGTGTCTCAAAAAATTCGATAATCGAGTTTAAAATTTGTTATACTTTTTTGGGCTGCATATCTCTGCTTAAAATTATATAATCGAAAACTGGCATTTAAAATGTTAAAGTCTAAAAAGAACTCTAAAATAATGTTAAGAATTGTAATACAACCATACTTTCGAAAGTGGCTTAGAAGTTACCACTTGCTTGCATCTTTGGCGGGTTCAAGTTTCTCACTTATGAAGCCGTTACGAGTATTTAGACTATAAATGAATATCGTATTGGATGATTTTTATTTACATAGCGTTACCATAAAATTACTCGGTAGATCAAAAATGTTTGCAGGGAATGTACACAATACAATTTGTATTCGCAAGGGAAGAAACGTCCTTTACATACGCAGAGAAAAGGTATGGTTACACTATGGTCACGGCAACAATAATATGTTCTCTACAATAAAAGCATGTTCGTCGCAACCATGGTATTGTTTTTGGAATTTCGTTTTGACAACAATATGGTAGCGACAATATTACTATTGTTGAAATGTAACAAATGTAGCAACCATATAAACATGGTTGGTGCAACAAAAGTATTGTTGTTTAAAATTTACGTTGACAATATGATTACGGTAATCATACAGTATGGCAGCGACTATGAACATAACAAAACAGGTTTTATAGAGCATACATGTATGTGTGTGCGGATGTTTTTTTGATATACAAAAAAAAAACTTACACACGATACAATGAATGGTTGTTGTCCATTAAAAAAACAACAACAATCGGAATGTAGTTCGAGGGATTTTTATTGTGTTTACTTTGTTCGGTGAAATACTCTAATACCGACTGGTTCTCGTTTATTTAAAATCTGGCTGGACTTAAGTATATAGCCATTGATCATGCTTTAATCACATTCGTCTCTTGGGGTCTACTGGTGGTAAAGTAGCATTCACCCCAGCTGGTAACTTTTTTCTACTGCCGTTGAAATATATATTTTTGTTTCTTGAATGAAATGTTCAACAAACAAAGCAGTTTTCTGCAATTTTCCACAAATATTTTTTAGTGATTACTAGGCATCGGAATTAATATCGTCAGTTTAAAAGTAACTTTTGCAGTAAATGCCATAGAAACTCATATTATTTGGATATTTTGTTTAAATAATAGGTTTTAATGCTTATTTTGCTCAAAATACCATCTCTTAAGCATACACACAGAGAAAAAATCTGTTGAAAATCGATCCGGTCTACAAAAATTCGGCTGCATAAAATGAATTTAAGTTGCAAAAACCAACATTCCAAAGTATTGATGGTATCATGGTTCGATATATCATGGTTGCTACAACCATATCATTGGTTTTTATCACAGTCAGGGCTGTCATAAAAACCAATGTTGTAACATTGGTAACTGTCTACCTGGCTGTTGTAACATCATATTGATTGTTCCAACATCAACAAATAAACCCTATAACAATTTATTGGTTCTTGTCAGAACAAAATCTTTGTTTACGACGAAAACCTATATCGAAATGGGTCAATGGTCGGACAGTTTTAGTTTCTTGGGCTAGACGGTCAATGCTTCCAAAGGATACTGCCATATAAATAAACGCACTACAAATAAAAATATTTAAATATAAACAAAAAAATATTTTTCAGAATATAGAAATAGGCTTAACCAAAATTTTTGCCCTAGTGGGGTATCTATGGCAAAAATATTCTAAACAACGACCAATTTTTTCCCTAGTTAATGCGACCCAAAGCTTGACAAAATATATTGTAAAATATCGTAATTAATTCTTTTCCGACTGGGGCACCTCTGCAATGCTTATCAAAACATGTATCCAAAGACGTATTTATTTTAGTGATCAGTACCTCGTTTCTGTAACTCGTACCGATCGCTGTTACCGATTGAAATTGCCGATTTGACGTGTAAAAAAATTGCAGATTCTTATTCCATTCACTCGTTCCAAATCGGTAATATGACATTGAAATCGCTAACTTTTTTAAGTGAGAACTCTGTCGATTGCTATACTTATATACTGTAAATGGTCCAAATGGCACAAAGGGGTTATTAGTAAGGCCGCATTGATTTTAAAAATCAAGCTTAAGATGCAAATTTCCTTGCAAACTAATGACAAAGCGTATGTACATGGGAGCATATGTTTGTGTCTATTTGCGCGAAATTTTATTGTGGACAACAACGATAGAGCGGACATACAAACG
Organism: Hydrotaea diabolus; assembly: GCA_963513945.1. Lineage (NCBI taxonomy): Eukaryota > Metazoa > Arthropoda > Insecta > Diptera > Muscidae > Hydrotaea > Hydrotaea diabolus. Next base: position 2,306,531 of record OY740716.1, read on the forward strand.
ACAGACGGACAGAGTTCACAGTGCCCAGTTGCAGTCGAATCCTTTATCGATGTCCGTCTATTCCGCCTGTAATCCCAGTTCAAATGCTATTGCCCAGGATGTACAGAGTGATGTATGTAGGTGTGTCCGTCCGTCTGTATATCTTTACATAGTACGTATTTATTTTGTTTCGCTTTGTCTTTTGGCATTGTCATGGAAATTTCGGTTATAATTAAATTTTCATTTCATTCGTTGGCCCCCTCTCTCGCCGCTGTTTACTCTTCCTGTTATTTACAAAGGATTTCTCCAAATAAAACCCTTAACTGCATTAAGGAATAAATCCTTAAAAAGCAACAACGAAACGAACCTTTTCCTTCTCAAGAATTTCTTGTTTTAACACTTTCTACCTTCGGATGCGGACAGCGGGCAACTGTGAAAAACAACGATGCCCGTTCAAGCGGCATTGAAGCGAGAAAGATATAAATAAAAAACAGATATTTCCCAACTAACCACAGCAAATAGAAAAAAACGTTGGATCTGTCGTTTTTTCCATCTCAGTTTTCCGTTTTTTTTTCAAAGGGATTTCATCCTTTGTTATTGTTGGTTGGTGTTTCAATTTTTAATTCAATTTTCGGACAAAAAGTATTGTGAACACAAACACACACACACACACCAACAACAAAAATATGCACACTGATAGAAAGAGAGCACAACGGAATGGAAGAAGTGAAAGTAAAACGAATTGAAGTGTTAAGCATCTGAAAGATAACACGAAAACAGAGTGTAAATTTGATTTGGATTTGATTAGAACTTCAAAAGGATTTTGAATAAATAAAGACATCATCATCATAACAAAACAGAAAAACAAAAAATGGGGCTTTGCTGCAGCAACCCAAAGAGTGGGAGTAATTGAAAAAAACGGAGAAGGCTTCAATCCATCAATCCTTTAACAATGCAAAGCAGAAAATCCGCTGGAAAAACCCCATGGACATAACAATGACAACGACCATTCTGATACTTTCATTTCACCTTGAAATGAATCCTGATTTTTAATTTTTTCACATAAGGGACATTAATATCGCATTTTATGATAATCCGCATTAACGAAATCGAGCGGTACAAAAATACCCTAAGATGAATGAAGGCATATTCAAACTCCGATTTGGGTCTTACTTATAATTACACTTATAATTACAACTTTAGTTGGTTTGAGACTGCTGATCACGAGCTGGCCTCCGATTTGCTCTAGTTTAGGAGATATTCACATATAGCGTTATTTTCGAACAAAGGACCTCTAACTGCTTTATTTGCCACAGTTGTTCTCATGTGTGACTAAATTTTGAATAACTCAGTAAAATTTAATCGGATTGTAATGTTTATTAGCTTGTTGGGCGCGGATTTTAATACAGTTATTATGAAAATGCAACGCTGTTAAAAAGCCATGAAAAAATAGACAGCTCAAAGTAATTTCTTGTATCGAAAACTCGAAATTTCTGTAGAATTTTGACAATATCTTCCATAATGCTTCACCGAACAAGCGATGCATATCGTTAAAAAACTGTATTTCTCCTCCAAACACCGCGCATATGCTTTTGAAATATAGCAGCTAGGGGTTCTTTTATTAAAAAAAACCTAAATAAAGGTTTATGTGAATATCTCCTTAACTAGAGCGAATCTGTCAAATCAGCGGCCAGATTCGTGATCAGCAGCACCAAATCAACTATAGTGAAATATCAAACTTTCTGCCGCAGACTTTTTTTCAAATTTTGTTGCCCAGTGTTATCTAAGAGTGGCTCTCTTTTCCAGATGTAAACGAAATTTGGCTTCTGAAGTTTTTGAACAAACTCTATTCGGTGATGTTTCAGTATGGAACTCATACAAATAATTTATCTACAGATTTGTTTGATTCAGAATGGAAAATAAAGGGTGATCCATCTAGAGGTATTTTTTCAGAACAAAAAAAATATAAAAATTCAAATCAAGTGCGGAATCTTTATCGGTAATTTGAAAGGACATTTTATGGCCTCAGGGTTTCCATTCTGAGGGTTCAATTGTGGATGACTCGTTCGAGCATTTCGACCGGTATGGCTTTAGTGACACGCGTAATGTTGGCTTCCAAAACCTGAATCGTAGCTGGTTTGTCAGCATAGACTTTGGACTTTACGTAACCTCAAAGAAAAATGTCACTCGATCTAGGCGGCCAACTCACCTGTCCGAAACGTGAAATTACCTGCTTTTCGAAATGATCTCTCAATAGATCTATTGTTTGAGCAGCTGTATGGCAAATGGCACCGTCCTGTTGACACCAAGTGTCAGGTAGCATAAAGATCGATATCATGGCGCTATAGCGAGCACCATTCACGGTTACGTTCCGGCCATAATAATTTTTGAAAAAATATGCACCGAAGATCCAGCTTATGAACCGCACCAAACCGTGGTTTTCTCTGGTTACAATAGCACCTCTTGAACCTCTTCTTGTTGCTCTTCAGCCAAAATGCGACAATTTTGTATATTGTTTGGTGTTGAGCCAGAAATGAGCCTCATCACTGAACAACATTTGGTCGAAAACAGTGGATCTTCCCGTTTCTCACCGAACGCTCATTTCCATAATACAGTTGCCAACATTTGAAGGTTATTATTTTGAAAAAATAAATGCCATAAAATGTCCTTTCAAATTACCAATAAAGAATCCACACTTGATTTGAATTTTTATATGTTTTTTATGTTCTGAAGAAATACCTCTAGATGGATATATACAGATTACATAAAAATTAAAAGTAAGCCTAAGCACATCAAAGTACCAGTGCGGATATTCCATCAGATAGGTTCTGGGTTTTATATCCGGATTTGGGATCTAATCGGTCAAAGGGATGATAGTTTGCCTAGATTTAACTTAAATTTGGTAAGTGTCATTTGTGATTTGCGACGGTCTTGTGTACTAAATGAGTGGCTTTTATCTCTCATACATTGGGAGGTTTAAGCGATACATCCAATTCTTATCTTGGTCAATATCAGATTTAATATACGACTTCTTCTATAGAAATCGGAACTCAAATCAGGTTTTTAGTCAGAAATCGGGAACACCCATTTTATGGTTGCTACATATAAACATAGAATGATATAACTAGTTCAGTTTCACCACGGTTAACACTTTGTCGGTCATAAGGTCTCATGCAAACTTTGAGCATGATCGAATTTCATACATTTTTTCTAGAAGTCGTCTCCTTAGTTCGGTATTTTTTCTTTGGGATTGTTCACAGTTTCTTTAAAAAGAACTGAACAAAGTCGAATAAACATTAACAGACTTTAAACATATTTGGGTTGAACTGACAAAGTCCTGTCGCTACCAAATCCATTTTTTTTATTTGATCCTGTTTTAAATAAAATTGTTACATTAAATATTATTTAGTCAATATTTAATATATATTTGGTAGTTTCTATCGTATTTTTCCACACTTTTTTAGTGAAGTTGTGTGCGCTTTTCATGTTTATTTTCCTTTAACTTACGTATAAAACCAGTTAACCGACAAAAATGTCCCTGTGTTTTTTGGTTAATTGAAAATGATCATTTTAATAAAAAAAAACAGCAGGCGATTAACGAAAAATAGCCGGTTTAAACGGTTACGGTTACGAGTATAGACACTGACAATTCCAAGAAATTATATTTGGTAGGTTATATAATGGACTATGGGGGGTTAATATATGGCGGCCTGGCGCTACTTTAGCCTTGTCATGAACTAAACCTCTTTTATCGTATGCATCGTCTTTAGTCTTTTTATATTGTACTCGTAGTGGTCCATGATATTGCTATTGCTTTATAACTAAAGTTTGTGAACGGCATCAGATTTAAGCGCTCGAATAAATATAACCTAGATACTCGTATAATGCAGGAAGGGATCGCATGCTACGGTGCTTATGAAGCCAGATCAAAGAAAATTCTACGGAATAAAGTGTCTTATTTTTCAGTCTTCTACTCGTACGAGTAGAAGACTGAAGCGATGGAATGAATGACAACGTGTATTTTAGTTGCATTGCATGTGACAACATCTTTACATGAAACACTGATTTATAGTTCCGAGACCGAGACTTTCGGCTTGCCATGAGTTACGGGGGCTTGCCTTTTTTCAGTCAGCCTTAAAAAAATTATTTTTGTTGTGCACTGTACAGACTTTTCTTTGAATATATAAAACAGTTACATTCGTGGTATTTTAAAAATCAGATATCTGCCTCGGAGTGTTCTCCAACTAACGAAATTTTGGGACTAAAAATCACTGCTGCAAATAACTGCAACAGTCGAAACGGCTGGTCCGCTTGGTCCATCTGAGCCAACAACAGACTCGTACTGTCGTAAACACTAGCGCTATTACCCGCTACTTGTACATTTATCCCATTCAATGAAGTGATGGCATGAGTAAGGACTCTATTTAGTTTGCGTATCTGTGAAATAAATGCATATTTAGCAAGAGTCCATTAATTTTCCTACTTGTCATCTGCCCATACACAAACAGGAAGAAACGTTGCAGGGGAAAAGCCATATTGTCAAGGACCACAAAGAGGAGGACCACATGTTCGCACACGTAATTGATAAGAGCAGCAAAGCGGAGGAGCGGAAAACAGAGACAGCCAACAACATTGACCCCTGTCGTCATTTAGCATACGACATCCCATGTAAAGTCAAAAGGTTGAAAGAGAATTTGTCTTAATTTAGGATTTTATTACTTTGCCACTCGAACATTCCTTCACTTTTCTCCTCAGTTTGTTGCGACTTTTTTCTCGTTACTACGTAACCAGCAAAATAGTTGACAACTGATATTTGTCGGCCAAGAGGAGCAAAAACAAAACGCTGGAACAGAGCAGAATGCGGAGGAATTGAGAAAACAGAAGATGAAACTTAGATAAACTGAACTGAGTGTTGTAACGTCCTAAAGTGGGGGGAGGTGTTCTGTCGGATCTGGAAGAGGCAGCAACTGAAATCGAGCATGTTGTTGCGTTGAGTTTGGGTCGTACCATGATGACAGTAGTGTAACTTCCTGTCCTCATGGCCACACACATACACTCCCATACGCAGAAAAACGAAAAGTTTTCCAGAGCATATTTTAGAGTTTGCTTTATGGTTTTGTCATTCTAATCAATTTGACCTGTCCGTTCGTACCACTCCGTCGAACGTAGCACAGTAAGTAATTGATAAAGTTCCAATAGGAGAGATACTGTCCTGGGTGACACACCTTAGCCGTACACCAAAACAACCAAATGGTCGCATGTTCATGCACAAACAAGCGGACCCTGGGGTCATGTTGTTGCTTAAGTGTTCCGAAGAAAAACACCAACAACAAGAACATCAGCAACAACAACAACAACGACAACGCCAGCGACATGTAAACTAATAAACAAATTAGTTTAGCCCAAATATTGGTCAAACCTCTGTTTTCATCGCACAATTTGCCGTAATGGCCACTACAAATTATGACCACGAATTAAGATGGACATGTTTATTAAACGCTATAATGCCGGAATATATTACCACCCAAAAACAGAAACAAAAAGCACACAGAATGCTCCATCCCGAATGGTTTAATGAATGTCCTCATGTTGTCGTTTTTCTTGTAATTCTATAAACACACACGAACACACTCTCGTGACACTGGAGCAGGCACACATACACAGGCGCCGATATAGACACTGGGCCAGTAGCTAGTGTCATGTTGCAACCGACCCAAATGACTGTGGAACACGACATTTTCACACCAGCTAAGCGGAATGTATACTAAACGCCTAAAAGCAGACAATTTATTAAGTCATGTTCACCAGTAATAGAGAGTCATGCATACGTGTGTGAGTGTGTGTGTATGTGCATCGGTAGGGGACAGCTTGGAAACGTGGGACGGGTTCAGATTAGCAGGAAGACTCCAATATCCGAGGCGTCACTATCCATCTGAACACTGTTTCTAATAATCAAATATGTATAAATCGACAGCCTTTCGATCAAAAGTATTTCGCAGGGAGTATTATGTAAGATATTTAGTGCGCGACTGTCATAAATTTAAAACGCCACACCCCAGTTTCTAGGTCGTGTAGACTCCTAAACGAGGATGGGGACCAAATCAAAACTTGGGCATATCATATCAATTTTCTGCAGGGCATATTCTCGTCTTTAATCCGCTGCATTCCAATTCTAGAAGCAATTAAAACTTGCGATGATTCGGTTTCCTTTTGACAGGATTTGTTTTATGTAAAGCCCGGCTGAGTTGTCTGCTCTTTGATCGGCTAGACTACAAATCTGGAGATTTGTATGGGAGATTTAATGAAATATGGGAGATTTATTGAAATATAGACCAACTCGGTCGATTTGGAACAATGTTTGTCTATTCCTGTGATCTTGAAAAGTTTTTAGTGCTTAGTTAGATTAGATTAATTAGATCTAAAGAAATACCCCAATAATATCAGGAGGTAATGTTGGAACAATTTTTAAAACAAACCTGCTTGGTCGTAACTCGTAAAGTGTGCAAACTTTTATTAAGATCGGCTCCTATTATGACCTGCGCCTTAATGACAATAATAGGTGGTTAGTGTCTACGACAAGTCGAAAAGAAAACACAGGTTAAACTTCGGTTAAGAACAGCTTCTTAACGAGTAAGAGATAAATCTCTAAGCCATCTCTATAAGATGCACTAGCCGTTCGGTGTCGGCGTTAAACTGAGGGTCCCGCTCTGTGCACAGCTTACTGATTTGAAAGATGTCCCATTATTCCTTGATGGGATGTTTAGGATGTTCACATAGAAAAACAGACGGACATTTCTAGATCGATACAAAATTTGTCCTGGGTGGATTGGTAGCACCTTTTTATATTGGATTGTAGGGAAAGTCAATAGCATTTTAATAGTTTAGCAGTTACATTTACAGTTGTACTTTACACTTATCCAAGCGTCTGCTTTGGGTTCATGGTCAATGCGGTGCTGTGATTTCGGATATCCTATTATCTATCTATTATATCGAATCATACTTATGTTAGCCTAAAGTTAAAGACTTCACTTACGGGTAACTCGCACCTCAAACAAATTTTGAACTTTTTAATGGGCGGTTATTTAAAAACATGAACGTTGTGGTAAATTTAAACACTTTTTTTGTTTACTAGTTTTGAACAAAATCGACTTCAGTATGTGGTTTTTAGAGTTGCCTTTGAATTAAGACAAGATGGGGTGTAAAGAATGGCTTGTAGCAACTGCAGCTCCAAAGCAACACTAAAGCGATAGTAACTATATAAAAAACAAGGACTTTTGGGTGGAATGGCGTATGGAGGAGAAATGCACAGAAATGCGTCATCGATTTCCCAGCAGCCTACACGTCTTAACGCTGAAACCAAGACCGTTGCATTCATCTTGCAACTTCAATTGTCCGCCTACCCTGACTCACCTTACAGAGCTCTCCCCTACATATATTTTCATAAGTATTATTAAAAAAAATGTATAAATATTTACAATGGCTCAAGCTCTCACACGGGACCGGCTAAATAGAGTCACTTGATTTCTGGGCTGCCTGTGCTTGCCGCACAAGGACTACAGCGCCAAATAGACGGAAATTAAATTTGGCGTTTTAGCATTTCACGTGTTCACTCATATGACGCCATTTAATGTATGGCAGCGGCAGCAACAACAACAACAATAGCAACATGCCATCCTTTCCGAAACCACACTGACACGGTAGCTGTGTCGTTATACACTTCGCTAAACATGCACTCTACACGGACACACACATGCACATTCATTCGTTCGTAAGGACATACACATATTAGGACACATAAACGATTAGAGCCCAACAACAAACGGACGGACATCGAACGATGGACGATGGGTTTGACACCAGCACCATCACCATCATCAGGCATCTGCCCATATTCCGAACGCTCCCTCCCCACCCTAGTGCCGGGGCCAAACAAGCGAGTAAACGTGTTTTATGGAAATTAGCACCATATTAAATTACAAGATTGTCGTTTAGATACGTTCGAGGACATTTGTACATTTTTATCAAGTCGTTTTACGACGTTCGCATTTGGGACGTTTTATGTCATATTTAGATTTGGCGGCCTCCTTGACGTTGGCGCGGCTTGTTACAAAGAGGAAATTATGGATTTTCCCTCTTCGCTCGGCCTAAGCAAACGAGAACTCACCTTAAAATGCCACAAAGGATTTAACGTTAATGCTCTGCTCGTTCTCCTTCGAAAGCTTGGCAATAATCGTATGCAAGGACCTTTTTCAATTTTCTCCCACTGATGTGATAAAAATGACCAATGTGTTCTGTTCGGTGCCATAAATCTTCATTTGAAAGTGTGCTGGCAAATAAATCTTTGCCGTAATCACCGACTTTTTGTTCACCCTCCCAAAGTGCGCCCTGCAGTAACCGGCCAGTTCACAACAACCTTGTTGCTGAGATCGTTTTAGGAGGTCTTTCGCCTCCTGAACTCATCATGGAGCAGCAAGCAAAACAATTTGGCCCAATACGACGATACGATGCGACTGTGCCAGCACGGATGTCGTAGCAAAAAAGAATCAATTTAAAGAGACCCAAACACACATGCCCACCGCACAGTCGAAGGCCATTGAATTACGATCGATGGCAGATAATTCAATACAATGCAATTTTTGCTGGGCTGCCGTGGCGTGTTGTTTAGTGTGCACGACTATCAAACACGAAGGCCCAAGTTCAAATTGGAAAACAATCACCTAACATTTATCACCGGCCAGACATCCACCTTAAAATTCAACCGACTTTACAAGTAAATAAATAATCTTTGTGGCATAAAAGCGATTTAGCCGGCTTTAAACAACACACCTAACTGATTTAAGCAAAAATTCCCAGTCTGATGCTTTTTGGGATTTTAAGGGAAATACTTATTTGATATTTAGGATAATAGTAGTGTTTTTGTTTAGTCCCAATAACTACGACTGGAAAGCAAAAAGTTTAGTCAGTTGTTAAGAGTACCTGTTTTTGCATGTCTATAGGCAAAGTCCAGCTTTACACAACTCTCGAAAAAATGTTTAGGCAAAATAATTTAGCCGTCTTAGTCTGGATTTGCCTAGAGAACTAACAAGTATGAGCCACGCTTAGTCTTAAAACTTTACAACTTTTCTATATTTTGTGTTTGAAAAGTCGAGTATAGTCCAATGGTAAACAATGACTTAACTATTGTGGATTTGCTACAAGCACACAAAAATATGGTAACTATATGGTTACGGCAACAATAATATATTCTCTGCAATAAAAGTATGTCGAGTATAGTCCAATGGTAAACAATGACTTAACTATTGTGGATTTGCTACAAGCACACAAAAATATGGTAACTATATGGTTACGGCAACAATAATATATTCTCTGCAATAAAAGTATGTTTGTCGCAACCATATTGTTTTCTATTAAATTTCATTGTTAAATATTATTTAAATGTATCATAAGTAGTATTGACAAATTGAGAAATGATACGTACAATATAAATGTGATTGGTGCAACAAAGCTATTGTTATTTGGGTTTTATAGTAACAATAATATAATTACGGCAATCATTTTGTACGATTGTAATTTTTATAAATTTGAATATGGTTGTTAGAACAATGTTATTGTAACGAATCTTACCGTCATAACAAAGTATGATAAGTATGCAACAATAGTATGTTTATGACAATCATTAAATAGTTACTATGAACATCGTGTACCAATTTGATAATTGCTATCAGATTTATGAATCCAATAATTTTGTGATGTACGCTTAATATCTGAAATATGTATGTACCTACTATATATTAGATAATATTGGAATCAAAAACTTAAATTTTTACAATTTAAAAAGAAATTATAAAGTGCGTTCTTAACCGGACTTAAGCAAGTGCGCTAAGCGTTTTTGCCCAATAAATTTTTATCTGTAAATTAAAATTTGTCTAAACAAACTGCTTTGGATTTGGGTATATAAAATATTTTTTATCAATGCAAAAGGTTTCTTAACGAATTTTTGGTTTACTGTTAAATAAATCACTGCTTTTATTTTGAATTTAATGTATTTTTTTTCGAATAATTTACTTAAAATAAATCAATACCCATAAGTAAAAAGTAATTTCCGGGATCAGGTTAAGAGGGATCATGCTATGGTTGTATGGATCATGATATTGTTGCTTGCTAATCGTACTATGGTTGTGGGGATCATACTTTCATAGTATGTGAAACATACTATTCTTGTGTAGATCATAATATGGTTGTGGGGATCATATCATTGTTGAGTGTGTGTATTGTTGTGCCGCAACCATAGGCCCATAGTATGACACTTTTCGAATACTCGTATTGCCACCCCAATTAAACTACGAGGATTGCTATATATATTTCTGGCCTAGTCAAGCGTTGTGCCAGAGAACATTGATGTCGTGCGTGAACTGATAATGCAAGATCGTCATGTGACATACCGTGAGAAAGAGGCATTCTTGGGCATTTTTTCCACCAGCCATTTCCATTCGGTATTGCATGAACACCTGGTTGGATCCCGCACAATTTGACAATCGATCAAAAAAGGCTCGTGTCGATTGATGCAAACAAATTTTGAAAAAATACGATCGCGGTGCTTCAAAAGAAGTTTATAAAATCGTCACGGGTGGCGAATCATGGTTCTATGTGTATGAGCCCGAAACAAAACAGCAATCGACCGTGTGGGTCTTCGAAGACGAGCCAAATCTAACGAAAGTTGTTCGTTGAAGAAGCACTTCGAAGCAAATAATCGCCTGTTTATTCGGCAAAACTGGTCATGTGGTGACTGTTCCGCTTGAGCAACGTAGGACGGACAATGTGTTTGCCTGAATTCTTCGGAGAAATTCGAAAAACGAACAAGAGAAGACGAATCATTGTGCACCATGACAATGCGAGCTCTCACACATCGGCTCAATCCAGCGCCTTTTTGATCGCTCAAAACGCCGAATTGGGGTGTCATCCGCCGTTCAGCCCTGACTTGGCACCCAATAACTTCTTTTTATTCCCGCACATTAAGAGAAGAACGCGTGGTCAACGTTTTTCGTCGCCAGAAGATGCTGTTGAAGCGCTCAAAAAACACGTTTTGGAGGCGTCTGAATCGGAGTGGAAAAAGTGCTTCGACAATTGGTTTGAGCGCATGCAAAAGTGAATAAATCATGCTGGAGGATACTTTGAAAAACAATAAAACCATTTTTGATGATAAATATTCGTATTTTCATTATTAGGCCAGAAATATACATAGCAGCCCTCGTATATCTCTTCGTGTATCCAGAATTGATTATTATTGCTTAGCAGCAAACACCTAAACACTTTTGTCTTCATACATTTTTTAGAATAAGGCTAAATTTCCTGATGAATAACTAATAGATCAAGTGCGAACATTTCATTTTACTTGTTCTGACTTACTATACCCTAATCCATGGATCATTGTTCACTGGATCATTGTTCGATACAATTCCAAGGGACCGAAGTGGGAACAAAAGTATTGGTTTTTCCAGTGTTTTTGGCATGGTATAATCTATTTTTAAAAATCTAATTATAATTGCTAAAACTGAGAAGCAATCTGCCTGCTTAATTGGACCATTTTACCGAATAATGCGAGGTTTTTGTTTAAAATTCGAGTCAGGTTGCTGCGTGGAATGTTCAGCTCCTGAGATCGATCTGTGGGACAGTAAGTGTTGTCCACTAGTCTTGGAACACTATTGCCTTCGTTATGGCCTTTTTCGCGCCTAGTGCTTACAATTATGTCAAGGAATCCACATATGCAATCCTCTTTGTTGGCCTTGGAATACACAATCTTTTCGGCCACATCAACATCCGGTAAATGGGTATCAATAGTTATGCTAGAGTTTCTGATATCGATGTTTATCAGCTCGCTTTAAAAAAAATTAAAATAAACTTAATATAAAGCTGAATATAATTTCAGTGTTAGTATACTTACCGACTTGATTGATTGCTATAGATACATCTAGAAGACTTTTAAAGGCATACGTTTAAACCTCGGCATTCGTTGCCACTAAATAAAACTAAAACTTTTATGTATTTCTTAATCGGCGAAATTAAACTAAAGCGCATAATAAATGTAAGCAGTAGGCATTGTTTGGGTGACAGCTGAAAATATTTGTAGTTAAAATAGAAAAGCCGAAAAAGTCGACAAAAAGTCAACTTTAAGACTTCTTTGAAAACAAAAGGTCGACTTACCGACTTTAACTTTTTGTACTTCCTATATTTGACCAAAACATTCTTAACTTACAGACAATGCCGTGGAATAAGTGCATTGTCTAAAAAAAGTTCCAGATAAGGAAGCGACCAAAGCCACCGCATCACAATAATCCATGCCGAGGGTTCTTCAACGGCCGAGTGCCGTGTGTCTGTACCTACAGTCATAACAAAAACAATGCGAAACTAATAGAAAGATATCCCTTGAACTGTGATTTGCCACGACTGCGTCAAGAAACAAAAAAAGACTAGAACGAAAAAACAATAAATAGTGGCCACATACGTGATTTATGGCCCTGAGTATGTGTGCCATGGCTTCCACTCCAGCAGCAAACTGTCAAACTTCACAGCAATACAAACGACACATCTCGCCGAGGGGCGTAGAGGAAAACAGGTGAACGACGCAATCATTCCCACCCAAGCGCCCACACATGTACGCTCGGGCACCTGCCTATGACTAACGTTTCGATTGCAACCTAGGGTGGAGACCGCTTCGCTTAAGGTCCCTGTTTGTGTCTATAACCAGTGTGACAATCGATGATTCGGAGTCCTAAAGTTGTCTAAAGTCCACCCTCTCCTGCGCAGAACTGCTCGATTGGCAGCTAAAGACCGTCTAAAGTTTTTTAAAGGGAATTAATCGCTTTTTCAACTTGAATTAATACTCGTAGTTATAGACAGATTGCCGGCAACAGACACAGAGCAGAAGCTCCGAAAAGTAAACGGATCTCGCTGCGATGCGATGCGTTGCGTTCGAGTTTGAGCTTTTAAGTGTAAAATATGCAAATGAGTGCTGCGGTAACGGATTGGATTGGACGAATGTATTTTGCATATCGACCTCATCCTCGCCTCCTGCTCCTGGCAACAAAGATGTGTGAAGCAATTTGCTCCCATATTAATAAGCATCGAAAAGTTTGTTCGCCCGCCCACCCGCTCGTCTGTCTGTGCTTCTGTTTTTTTTCTCCCAGATTTTGTTACCCGCTTCAAAGGATAATTAAGGCATCGGCAGCGTAGGAGCAGAATGCATAATTTCGTAAGTGCTGTTTTTCCCGCAACGAGAAACGAAAACTTTTTTAATCAAATTTAATTGAAATAATTTTTTCTCTCTGCCCGGGTCTCGTTGGCCATGCTGAATGAAATACGATGCAGAAACAGAACAAACATTTGGGGAAAAGATTCCCCCTCTTATTGATGGCATTGTTAGTGTTCTAAATTAGTTTCCACGGCTTCGAGACACATTATTAGCTACAGTCGAGTAGCAGGCAGTAATGAGTTAAATTCTGCTATCAAAAAGGATTACACCAAATAGTAGAATATTTATTTTCGGAGTCACAGATGCGAAAAAGGAAGCATACGAGGCTGGCTGCTTATCGTATGGTATCGAACTCAGTCGTTATGGGATTTATGGCAACCCGTTCGAAAATCAAAATAAGGCTTGACAATATTACAACAGGTTCAGAGCACAAACATCACCTGCGAAAAGACTTCCCGAGTATATAAGTAATTAAGGGTTTAAGGAAAAATATGTCTCTTTTAGTACTGACCCAAGACCAGACAAAATAATTGTATACAATATATTTAACTGATGTTAGCAAATACGATATTTATGTGGCATGAAACATAGAATGATAATCACTACCTTCTGTCATTGCTCTTCTACTGAATTGAAAAATTCAATCACTACAACCCAACGTTAGTTGGTGCACTGTAATTTCCAGGTAGTGTGACTGATGTATCCGTGGAAGTAATGAAGTATCAGAATTTTTGGATTTAAAAATCAATATATCGCACTTGTTCAACGGGAGGATGTTAACTTAAAGATTTAAAACTTTTATTACAGCCAAAAACTGTTTGCATACGAGGGTTGCTATTTATATTTCGGGTCCGGCAATAAAAACACAATAATTTATCGTTAGAAATGGTTTTATTGCTTTACAAAACATTCTCCTTTAAGATCAATACACTTTGGCATGTGCACGAACCAATTTTCGAAGCACTTTTTCCACTCCGATTGAGACACCTCCAAAACATGATATTTGAACGCTTTAATATCTGCTTCGGGCTACGAAAAACGTGGGCAACGCACTTTTTTGTTGATGCTACGGAATAAGTAGAAGTGATTGGGTGTCAAATCAGTGCTGTACGGTGGCCAATCAATTCGACATCTTGAGTGGTCAAATAGATCATCGTTTCAGCTGATGTGTGAGAGCTGGCATTGTCGTGATGCAAAATGATCCGTCTTCTCTTCTGATCTTTCCTCATTTCTTCGAACACTGTTGGCAAACAGATGTTTGTATAGCGCACAGAATTGACCTTCCTACTTTCCGCTAAAGGCATATGGCAACATGGTCGGTTATACCGGGAAAAAAACGCAATCATTTGCTTCGATGTACTTCCTTTTGCTGGATTTGACTCGTCTTAAAACACCCATTAGGTCGATTGCTGTTTTGTTTCGGGTTAATATGCTTAGATCCATGATTCGTCACCTGTGACCATGTTATACACTGCCTTTGAGCTACCGGAGTTATACTTTTTCATTTGCTTCGATGTACTTCCTTTTGCTGGCTTTGACTCGTCTTAAAACACCCATTAGGTCGATTGCTGTTTTGTTTCGAGTTAATATGCTTAGATCCATGCATGGTTCGTCACCTGTGACCATGTTATACACTGCCTTTGAGCTACCGGAGTTATACTTTTTCAACATCTCTTTGCACCAATCCCCACCAGCCTTTTTTTGAGCTTTCGTCAAACTATGTGGGATCCAACGATAACAAATTTTTGTTCACGGCCAAATGAACATAGAATACCTTATTGATGCTTGTCATACTAATGCCCAAGGATACCTCAATCTGACGGTATGTCACATGTCGGTCTTGCTTAATCAGTTCACGCACAGCATCGATGGTTTCTGGCAAAGCGACAGAAGTTGGACGTCCTTCTCGAAATTCATCCTGGGGCTAACGACGCCCGAGACTGATCTCTTGGTACCAGCGATAAACAGTGGTTTTTGATGGTGCTTCATCGCCAAAAGTCAAAACAAGTTGATTTGAACACACTTGTCTCGATAACTCTCGCCGAAATCGTAAAAAATCATCGCACGAAAATGTTCACGCGATAATTCCATTTTTTGACTGAGATGAATTTTTTAACAAAACAATTCGCCCTCAAATGACAAAACGTTCTAAGTGATGTTATGCTTAAAAATTTCAAAGTTTCCAATGGAAGTTTCAGTTTGCATCTGGGAACACTAGTATTGTCAGGACCCGAAATATAAATAGCAACCCGTACACACGAAAAAATATGTACTCTGAAACATAGAAACGGCCAGTCGAGGAAAAAATTTAGAATGAGATTTTTACAGGAAAAAATTTGTACTAACCGAATGGCTAAGACCAAAGAATATAAATCATACAATTCTTTGCTAAGACTTAGTAATATTCCAAACATTTCATAATTATTAGCCCTAAAATCTTCTTTTACAAAGGATTTTTTGTAGGTTCAAGAAATTGTCAATGATTTTGTTTTCTGTCTAAGAGTATTTCATTGAGCCAACGCTGCCGTTGGTGGCTCTTAAAGTCAAAATTACTCTTTTTCGTATCTTGATCAGCTTTTGAGTATTTTTAAAACTTGTGACTTTTACGACTCCTTTTAAAGTTTTCAAAACAACATGGGAATGTTTTGCAGTACAAAAACGAGATGGCGATAATTTGTATATCAAACTGTTGTTGTTGCTAAGTCTCAGTAAGGGAATTCCGATCTAAATGACATTTAGCACAGCCATATCTGAAGTTATTTAGAACCTTACTCTGAAAGAAGCGCTAACAATATATAAACTATGGGGTGAAAAAAAACATAAAAGCACTTTGCACTTTGTAACTAAGTTTTTAATGAATAATGCGCTAATACAACGTATATTATTGGACTCTATGTCCAAATATGATTACAATTGAAAAGAAATATTTTCAAAAAAAATATTAGTTTAGGTAAACCAAAAAGAATCAAACTGCACGAGATTTCATCGGCACATTCAAACCTTGTGGCGAATTCAAGTTCATACTTATATTTAACATAAAATAATTGAATTGCAATTAAATAAAAAAACGAAATTAATCAATACATTTCAGCATTGGAAAGACTTGAAAAGTGTCCTGGAAAATTTTCAAAGGTAAACTCTCTGTTTGAGTTGATTTAAATACTGCCATATCACTAACTCGTACACATGAACGCTATGTCAATTCGCCGATAATATCTCTTCTTTTGTTAGTTTTTAGTGAAACTTTATTTAAAAGAATTTTTGGGAATGTCATGCTTTTGTTTACAGAAAAAATGGTCAGTTTTTTGGGCCCGTCCCTAATCTCAGCCATAACTGACTCTATGTTTGGATTCGAAGCAAAATTTGCTTTTATTTTAGTATCCACATGTCCATATTGACGTTTTTGCGCCACATGACCAAAAAAGTCCAGCAACTATGGCCTATTTTGAGGTATTTAGTGCGTCCCTACTAACAGCACCAATTTTAACCATTGTCTGTCAACAACAAATTATTATTTGTCATGCAAATACTCAAAAAGGTGTACTTTTTCCGAGGAATCTTATGGTACTTAAAGGGAAACTTTTTTCTCCCTATGCCGATTTCGTCGATTTATCATCTCCAAGAGCTATTGATCATAATCCATCATTACGAAAAATATCAGGATCTCAGGTTGAATCGTTTGACTGGCTAGATCGTCTTAAATATTTTCGACGATCAAGAAAATATATAATTTATAGGGTTACAGAACACTATTTCGTGATGTTGCAAACGGAATGTCAAACAAACATCACCGTTCGGTCGAAGGTATGCAAATGTTTTACATTGTGCACTTTTTCAATTTGTTAAAATGTCGAAATATGGACCCTTTTTGCTTTTATAAGACACTTAGTTTTTATTCTTTTTCACGAGATTGACTGTTTTTATAACCTCCACCAAAGGGTGGCTGGCCTAGGGGGGAAAAAAGTTTCCCTTTAATGGTCTAAAGGAACCTCAGTAAAAAGCACACTTATCATTCAAAACATTTATACCACTAAGGTTATTATTTTAGTTCAGACAATGTTTTTTAAAACACATTTGTCAGATAATATCCCTATGAATGCACAACTCTTAAGTTTAATACACAATGACATGGGCACTATGAGAAGCGGTTTCGTAGAAGCCAATTTAAGTGTTTTCCAGACTCCAAATGTCAATGACACCTGATTTATGTCTGATATACGAAATAGTACCTCGCCTACAACCGCATTCTTATTTTGAAAACAGTTCACTTTGTGGCTGGCTGCCTGTCAAGATCGCTCCTGCTTACGCCCTTTCCAGCTTACTTAGAAACCGATGGTCAATCGATGGTTGCGTCGCTTATCCTTTCGCTTTCAATATTTGCCATTCTTGTCTGTTTAATTGTGATAAATCACTTTGTAATGAATGCCTTCATTTATGGTGCAGCACGCAGAGTACATCATTGCAACATTAATCACAAGTGGCAAGCAAGTAAACCAACTGACTCACTCGCTGACTGACGGGCGGAAGGACGGACGGACTTGACTGACTGCTGACTGGTTGGTTGGTTGCTTGGCTTGGCTTGGTTGACTGGATGAGTGAGTGACATGCAGTGGTGATGATTGTCATTCGGGTTGATTCGTATCCGATTTCTGGTGGAACTTAATTAATTTCAATACGTTGCCAACAACAGCAGCAGCAGCGCCAGCAACAGAAACATGGAAAAGGATAGCGCATTTTTAAGGATGTAATTTAATTTAATGTTTGCAAATTGTTCTGCATGTGCGACGTCCTTAATGTGACCGCAATATTATGAGTATTATGTAAATAATCATGTGTGATTATACGGCCATGCGTCTCTGTATGAGTGAGTGTACGCACAAACACACACACATACCCACATCGGCTCATATAAATTCACTTATACTCTTAATAAATCACATGAGTGATTTCGCGTCAACTGTCGTGGCGAACTCATTAAATAAGTTCAGCGATACACAAACACACACGTACAGCTGTGTATCTGTGTTCCACGCGTATATGAGTGTGTGTGTACGTGTTTTGCAATTACACGGGTTTGTGGAATCGTTTCAAGCAGGAGATTCGTTACTACTGTCAATAGTCACTCTATTGAACATTTCCTAATCCAGACAAAATAGCGCCGACATCAGTTTAATTGTCTGAAAATCTGTTTATCCATTTTAAGTGTTAAAGCAGAAGTAATCTTAAATCACACATACACGTACAAGCCAACTCATGTGATATTTGGGGTATTCATAAGCAGGCCCATTTCGATCAAACTGTCGCTAACTTTGTTTGTACGTACGGCAGCATAAACATGACAGATGGTTCATGAATACCCGCACGAAGTGCTTAAATACCATTTATCTTGAGTGTATACACACATGCGAGTACATATCTTTGTTGCTGTGCTGGTGTACACATACGAGTATGTATGGGTGCTTGTACTTGCAAGTGTAAGTGTTACACCCAACCGCACAATTACTAGAAAGTCTCTACAGCCTACAACGCACTCCGGCAAACAATTGTTGCTCATTACATACAACATGAACTGTCGTCGAGTCTCAAGCCCGAATCAAAGACATTTAAGGGGGCGGGGAACCACAGGGAACTACGAATAAAGCTACCAAGAAAGTTCTCGCTTCGCTTGCATGACACTGCAGTCGGCATATTGCCACGGCCTATTAGCCTTATTAAACTGCATAAGCATATGAAGGATCTTACAAGAGCAATTCTTACAATTCGGTCTCACGAATTCCTGTAAATACAGTAGTCGGCCAAACTACTGCAGAGCGGTACTTCTGCTATGTATAATCGTTCCCAGAGAACTTGTCACACAAAATAAAGCGCTCGGGCCGATTATATAGCATTCTTCAACACTACGAGTACGATATTTAAATGACATACGAGTAAGTTGTCAATATCAAATTAAACAAAAGGTAAACAAAAATCGGCAGGACCGAATCTTATATAAACTTCTACGTGGGTTGTGTTTCGCCTTACCATTATCGGTACACCTGGCATGTGGGCATTTAACAGTCCAAATACCACGCCTCTTTGGCTTAACGTGACCTCACATCGTCTATTTATTAACATTCGTAAATTCAAAATTTTTAAATTGAGTGCAGGGTAATCATCTGAGTCAGATATGACGAACGAACTTCATTTCTTAATGTTTTCGGCGTTAGAGCCTCCGCTCCCCCAAAACATTCTTTAAAAGGCAGCTCGATTTTAAGAGCAAACTCGACCAAATTGGTTGGTGTGATAGCATAGGCTAAGGATCTGACATTGCCCCAAAGAAAGTAATAGCTCGCCGTCCCACTACCTAATCATAACAATATTTTCCCTTCCTTCCTGCTATGAGCGTTGCGTCGCTTGTATGACATCCCAATAGGACCAGTATACTATACGTAGACGCATTCGTATAGTATACAAACGATATAGGGATACTGTGCCCGTCAGTATACCTTTCCAATATACATTTATTAAGGAATGGCCGCTTCAGTATATACAAACACAATCGCATACAAAGTATAGGGAAGTGTATGTAAACTTGTTCACAAAGTATGTGAACAAGTATGGCGTTGCATCATCCACGAACATAAAATGTTCAGCTTCTTTATACAAAGTATGCGAAGATGTTTGATGATGCATCACCCACGAATGAAATTTTCTCACTTTCGTTACTTCATGGCGTTTCTTTATACAAAGTATGCGATGATGTATGGAGTTGATTTTTGGCTCTCATATACAATCCCTGTATACTTTCCGAAGTATTCGGAAAAAGTCCTATTGGGATGTTGTCCATCTTGTTGGAATCACAGCTCAGATTTTCGAGTATCAATGTTGTGGGTTCTAGGCCATTATGTTCATCGACCATTAGGTAATGGTATCTTTTTCATCATTTCGAAAATATGTCAAGTTTCGCCTTGGCATAAGCCGCACCAAAAGTCAATCAAACGATGGACGCTTAATTTAACAGTTAATGATTGTGTTTGATTTAGAACCTGCAGCTTTTCTAGAAGTCCTTACGTTTACTTTTCCTCAATACCCCAAACAGAAGGCGTACAGAAAAAATATCTCAAAGTAGAGTAAAGCTATTGTTGCACGACAATAAGTTTTTGAATTTAAATCTCAAGACTCGAGTTGGATACCGTTAGGGTGTTTGAATATATTTATACGAGTATGCAGTACATACGAGTACATAACTTCGAACGTTTGTCAGTATTTGCAGCTCTAGTGTGGCGAATAGTGACAGATGCATTTCGGCTGATGCCACACTCTGTAAATGTCAAAATACGAAAATTCAGCCACTCACACACAGACTCTTGAACTTTTACATTTCATCTATGGCGTCATGGGAGGAGGGAAATGGGCTTATGTGTACTAGAATGGGTCGCCAAAAATTGCAAACATTAAATGTGATATTATTTCACTTTTAACGTAGAAGTGAAACATTTCCCCATAAGGTTGAGCTGGTTCTCTCGTGAACCTTATTTCGGGGTGAAATGCATTCGCCCAAATAAATAGGATATAATCAATTTTTTCTGCGAAATCCACATTAAGAACGTTTTGAGAAACTGAACAAGTTTTGACCAAATGTTTAATTTGTTCACATTTCGACTATGCAATTTATTAAATGAGCTTTTCTTCAAGAGGTAGGCATAGATAATTTAACGTTCCCATAAATAGATATGGTCATTGGGCAGTGGGGTAAAAACCTTCCCTAATGTGCAGGGACTTATAAGTATCGCGCAACGGTGAAATCCAAATATGTATACATGTTTAAGATTTGGACTGGCCCATAAAGCCCTAGGGCCAAAAAACCGGTCCTTGAACTAAGGACATACAATTTTGTCATGAATCAGAATATCACAATAATTTTATGATTCGATGAAATTTGAGGCGTTGACCTATGTGTGCAATTTTTATAGGATACTGAAAAATATGTTCTTTTAGTTACTCATAAACAGACGAATTTTCTGAATATGACATCAATTTTAAGATTGACTTAAGGAGGTGGTCAATGGTCTTGAACTCAAAAACCGTCTCCTATATGATCGGGGACATACTACTTATGTGAACATTTCCTGTAAATCAAAAGATGTACCTTTTTTAAGATTTCGCCAAATGTATATCTCGAACCGGCCAGTATGGGCCCTAGGTGCTCAAAAACTCATCCATCTTCACGTGTGGACATATGTGTATTAAAAAACAACAACATTTAATCACGGATCATATTACTTTTACGATTCGGCTAATTTTAAGTGCTTGACCCATTGATCTATGGTCCCTAGGCTATGGGTTCTCAGAAACAGTGGTATTTTGTAAAATCTGAATATGAAATTAATTTTACAATTAAGCTGAATTGAAGTCCTTGGCCTGCCTATGAGCGAGGTCGATGTGAGCGAGGTCTGTGGGGCCTAAAAATCGTCCCGTAATGTTCGGAGACCTATGGTGAAATTTCCTTAACAATTATAGGAGACCATAAATCGGTCTCCTATAAACAAATGGGTACTAAAAAAAACAACAACAAAATTCGTCACGAATTCAAAAATAGCATTTATTCCAAGATGTGACTATTTGTGAGGCAATGAGGTGCCAACGACATATAGTTACTCAGAAACAGTGAAATTTCCTCACTAATCTCAATATGCTTATGTATAGTGCGATCCATCTAGAGGTATTTTTCAGAACAGCAACTACGCCTGCCAACATTTGAAGGAAATTATATTCAATAAATAAATGCCTTAAAATGTCCTTTTAAATTACCAATAAAGATTCCACACTTGATTTGAATTTTTATATTTTTTGTTCTAAAAAAATATCTCTAGATGGATCACCCTATATATGCTCAAATTGGCGGGCTCCCCAGGGACTAATATCTTCCAATACTGTTAATGCATTACTGCAACGGAATCCACGGTACATATGGTCACGGCAACAATATTATGTTCTCTGCAATAAAAGTATGTTTGTTGCAACCATAGTATTGTTTTTTAATTTCATTTTGACAAAAGTATGATTGCGGCAATATTAATATTGTTGAAATGCAACAAAAGTGAAATTGCCAAATTTAAAAATGAAATTAAGGTGGAAGCGACTATATAAATATGGTTGGTGAGACCAAAGTATTGACTTTGATTTTTTGTTAACGGTAATATACTTATTATAAAGGCTGAGTGTGAATCATAATATGATTGTGGAGATCATAGTATTGATGTGTGTGAATCAAACTAAAGTTGAGAAGATCATAATATTATTGTGCCAGAACCAGTAAGTATTTGTATCCCAACTATAGTTGTTTTCTTCGTGTGGAGATCATAAAAGCTTCTGCCCGCCCGAACTCACAGATTGTTCTCTTGTTTTTATTCGGGCTTCCGAGGAACTTATATACCGCATAAAATAGTCGACTTAATTTCAATGGTTTTTAATTACTGGGTATCCTGTACGCCGAGAAAAGGTGCGTTTGGGTTTGGTTTTGACTACAAAACGTTTTGCTGGACATAAATACTTTCTGTTTCAATTAGCAAATGTTCACATTCTTGATCTAAATTCGGTTCGAAATACCATACGATAGCTTTGATAGTGTTATGGCAAAGATAACACACTATTCGGTTGTACTAATAAAATGTAACGAAATAATTGGTTGTCAACAACCACCCTTGTGGCAACTAATAGTTTATTGTCGTTGTAACAATAAACTTTCTATTGTTCGCCCCAGCGTTAAACCCAAAAACATGAAACTGAAATCCTTTTAATATGGTCAGGGTTATCCTTGTGTCCATAATTTAAAAATGGCCTCTATTGAAGTAGCTTCCACTTGATGTAACTACACAATTATTTTTTTTTTGAATGACGTTGCTACCGCAGCTATTCAGACCATACAGAACTGCTAAATGTCTATATTTGCGGACGACACAGCAATATTATGTCCTGGTGAACTATTCTCCGAAACTGTATCCAATATACAGCTAGCACTAGGGAAAATTTGTGAAAATTTCACTAAGTTGAAATATCCATAAACTATGATAAATGTCAGGCGATCTTTTTCACTAGGAAAAGAAAATAATGTTTTCTTCCTCAGTGCAATATTTATGTTAACAATGCGGAAATTAAGTGGGAAGAAAAATGTTAAATATTTAGGTCTTACTCTAGACACCAAACTAACATAGAAAGATCATATTTCATTCGTTATAAATAAATGCAACATCTTGATAAGAACCCTATATTAATAGATCTTCGGCCCTAAACACAGATAATAAATTGTTAATATATAAACTAATATTTCACTCTGTGCTATATTATGCAGCCCCTGCCTGGTCACTTGAAAAGACTGCAAGTACTGCAGAATAAACTTTTAAAGTTAATTTATAATATTCCAAGATCTTTTTCTACGGTGCGGCTCCACCAGATCGCTAATGCCGATATATTGGTTGTCAATATAGACAGACTGTTTGTAAATTTTAATACCAAATGTTCCTATTCTGAATATAATCATATTGTTTTCAAAAAGGTTTTTGAAAATTTTTCCTGCCTTTACTATTTTAAATAAGAATAATATTTTATGAAAAGTCCTGAGAGAAAAAGGAAAATTCCTTAAACTCTTTAAACAGTCTGCACTATATTTAAAAAAAATTGTAATATTACGAAACCATAAACTGAATTAAATTGAAATTGAATTGAATGATGTTGTTTAACTGACCCTTTAGTGCTAAATAGAATTTAGTTTAGTGCTAAATAGAATTTAGTTTACATCTAAGGATCCATGTGATGCAAATTCCTGGGCAGCAATTAATATTCGATTACAGTGATGGAATAATTGGAGTACACCGAATCACAATCATTCGGTTGGCAAAAAAAAACGTTGGTGACAATGCTTCTTTTCTCAGTGTAAGATTTTTTGCCCTGTTTAGAAATGATAAGATGCACTTGGCTCAAAATTCCGATAGCGATGCAATAATTATGAATAATCTAGAAATTCTTGAGGTTCCACTTATACAAAAACCATGAGTTTCCGAGCGGTATTGAAATTTATATAGGACTCAGTTCGCAAACGTGCGAATTATGCAGCTCCTGGATCTGCGAGATGCTTGCCTTTTCTTCGTTGAGCTAAATTGCTTTGTTCAAGAACTGTATAATCCAGGGACGAAATATTGAGCAGCTCATCATCTATTTTTAGCTTGGGCCTTGGTAAAAGATTCATTCATTCAGACATGGACCGCGACCCAGTTTTATGTACACCGCACATCCAAAGGAATAAGATGCTTTCGATCCATTGTGGCATTCTGCTAAAAATGCGGATGAACACACAAATCCCAAATTTTAAGATACTCGTCTTCTTGGCAATCTGTATCAAAACACTCCGGAATCAGACGACATGACAAGACATGACATCACCATGAGTACTCGTATTCGTCTGTCTTGTTTCTTTTTGTGCTGTTGTTTAATTCAAATCTATATCAAATTTTCTTAAAAACAAAAACACAGACAACATGGAGCAGACACCCGGCATACTCGTACAGACGCAGATGTGAAAACTATCGTGTTGGCCCGCACCCCCTGCCGAAAAAAGTTCCAAAGTATTACGTTTTTGCATTATGATAAGTTGTCTTGGTTACCGAAATGACAACATGAACAACATGAAAACCCGACTACAAAAGCTGAATTTGAAAGACTTACTGAGACCTTGGGGAACACGGAGATCCTTCTTTCCTCGTTACTTACCTCACATTGTGCTGTGCAAAACTATCTTGAGTGAAGAAAGGAAAACCACTAACCCTTTTTTTAAAATCCTCTGCCTGACATGGGGCAACCAAGCAGCAAAAAGCCTTTGGATGGATTTTGAATGATTTCAGCAAAGGCTAGAACGAAAAAAGGAAGTGGGGGTGGGATGGTTTTACGATTGCATCAGTGCCCAAAGTTGCCACAGCTTTGATAAGTACAGAAGTTCATGATAAGTTCCACATACGCTCAGTAGAACCGACACTGAAAACAAAGACTCTTTATCTATCGTTGAATGTTTTTGTCATGCTCTCAAGGATACTACAAGAGCGTACGAATTTCTATGATAAAAGAAAATTTTGCTCCTGCCTTGTATTTTATGCAATTGCACCGACGCATCCCAAATGTTCACAAACACAACGGCAAGTCACACAATCATTTGGTTATGTGAGCAAATATTTCGCCCAGGACGACTCTATTAGTCTTTCTGTTCTCCTAACATGCTTCGACGACACTAAGTTTAAGTCTTAAGACAAATACGCAAAGTTTTGCAAATATTGCAGATGCAAAAGTCATGGCTGTTGTGCGTCTTTAATATAATGAGTCATAAGAGGAACCAAGTCCAATGATTTCATTATCCAATCATTGGATACTGTTGATGTTACCAAAGCACGTTTAGTATATGAGACGCGCAAAAAAAAGGGACCTAAGGTTAAAAACTAGTTTTGTTCAGGAGAGCCATCTTAAATATTAGGTCCCTTTCTATTTGCGCTTAGAATCGTTGACTTCACTTTCATAAAACGCGCATATCTCTGGCGGGGAACACTTTTGGGGCATGGGATCGGTCTCATTCGATGCTCAGATGTTGTCCACATCAAAAAAAGAAAAAAAATGAAAATTGTTTTTTTTTTCCCTTAGTTCCCTTTCTCTATGCGCTGTCATATATTGATGAGATGAGAAAAGGGATAACCTTCGTCCAAGGGAAAACATGTCAGTCTATTTATTTTTGGGAGTATCGATAATCTTCTTGGAATATCGATAATCTGCTTGTGAAAGTTTCTAAGTACCAGCACTAAATACTTAAAGAAACGCGGGCAGTATAAGCATGCTGCAGAGTGTAGTTTCAGTCCTTCGAGAGAGGACTCTATTTGTCAGCCGAACCTGTTAGCTTATATGATTGTTTGGGGTATGTTAACGCTGTTGCAGTGTCTTTGTTAATGACCGATCTTAAATAGACGAACTCTCGACCACCTCGGAAAAGCAACTGCCTTCATTTACTCCCCCGTGAGAATCTTCTGTTGATATCCTTGTAGGCGATGCCACCAGCAGCTTTGCCTTTTCCTCGGATCATACATTTCTCTACCCAAGGAAAGTTCTCTGGAATGGAATTATAATGCTTCAATGTCGCTTGCTACTCTTGCACTATTCCTGCGGCAGGATATTGCACGTTAGATCATCTACACTTGGTGTTTGGTCTCGTTTTGGATCTAATTATTCCGAAGATTTTCTTTCATTTTATCTGATGATTTCGAATCTCTTAACGTCATTTCACGAACGTGTGCTGGTTTTGCCCTAATACGAAAGTTAGACCCGGTTTCGAGTTGCTTTGATAATTTTGGGCGGTGGAATGGATGGAGCGGCGGTTTCATAATCGATAGACTGATGATCTGCCCCCATGTGCTTCTCATAAGTCTTTTCAGGATTTGGCACAAAGTGTAGTGTGGGGTCTATTGTACATTTGCCTGCCCTAATGCCACAGTGAAAAGGGATAATAATGTTTTTGAATTAGGGGAATTTAGCATCGTTTTGTAGTAAAATGTGCGGTATTCCTTTTATTACCAGGGCATCAATCCCTCCAGCATTGAGTAGCTGAGCCGGTAGGCCATCGGCACCAGCGGCCTTCTTCTAGACTGGATTGCAGTTTTGAGTTCTTCTAGGCTGGGTAATTAGAATTCTACTCTACGTACCATCTTTGTTTCGTACTGGTATTCTTTACAGTAAAAAATATCAGTCATCCTGAATTTGGATGGAGTTGCATATTTTCAATGCACTTGCCACTGGTGTTTGACTTCTTGATAGAATATTCGGCTAACATTTTACAATCACCTCTCAGTCAAGCAATGTCACTTCTCGTTCCTTATGTCAGAATAGGCGCTTCTCCTCCTGTCTAAACATCCGATATCTCTTCCTTGCAGCTCTTGTTGCTATGCCCTGCAGCTGGATTATTTAAATTTTTAGCTATTACGATTCAAAGAAGGGTTAAACGGTTCGAGATCTTTTGTATCTTTATTGACATTTTTTCTTCGCTTTTATCGCGATTTCGGGGCCGTAATGACCATCATCAGAAAACTTTGCAGCAATTGTTTAAAGGAAAACTGAACTCTTTTAGACCAGGTTTTTACCAAACGTATGAGAATTACTGTTGTAAAGCTCACTTTTCAAGTTTTCTTCGCACAATTGCCCACTACTCACGTTGTAAAAGAAATCTATTGATGGCTCTCAATGTAGAGTCCCTGTAAAGGTAATAAGAGTGAATTGTATTTTGGTGGGCGATATGTTTCCACTTGACGAAAGAGTGGAAAACTCATTGGCTGTCAGCTTTAAGGCGTCTAGTTTTATCTGTGTATTGGAATATAAGGTTTTCGCTGTACTTAATATGGTACGTACCTTCGCTGCTACTGGGTAGCGATTCGAACCTATGTTGGAACCTAGAACGTTTCTTGTAGTTTCTTGTGGAAGTGCTGGGAACTAAGCTCCTCCTGTCACTAGAGCATTTTCGTTCACCCAGCCTGCCACTCTATCGTTTATTATTAAGCCATGTTGTATGATGCCAAAAAATACAGTGGGGTTGAGAGTAGGTAAGAACTGCATAAATTCAGTTTCACAAACAGTTCGAGTAAATTCGTCGATTGTGAAACTGGCCGAAATCTTAAATTTTTGTAACTCCATTTACTAATCCCCCGTTTTTTAATTCTCAAGCGTGGTGCTAGTGTAGCTTATGCGGCTAACATTTCCAATACACTTCCCTTACAATTCATGCTGAAAAGTTGAAATCACCAACCGAATCTGCCGCAAACTGGGACTAACCGCCACTACGGCAGTTCTGTTGGTTACTTCCAGTGGTTTCACTTTCGTCTTGTGCGGACTATGGCCCCTTAACTCAAATATCCTGTGTTGAGGCTTTTATGTGATGTTGTTATATCTGTGTGGGCCACTTGTTTCACGTCTGGTCGCATTAGTGTCTGTCTCATGGCCAGCCTGTGTAGTTTTCTACTGCAGCTCTTGGTGGTGGTGGTAAAGCTTGTTAACACACATGTTGGCTAGCATACTCTGCCACAGCTGCACCCATACCCGCACACCGAGAAGGATTTAGACGCCATGTTCGTCGTTTTATTGAACAATAATAGGAGTCAATAAATACGCGTTCCGAGTCTTGTCAAATTCAAATGGAACATAAAATAGGCGCAAAATGCGAGCGTTCCGGTTCCGCTCGATCACACGCACACAAACACACACACACGTGCGGCTTCAGTAATTGTGTCAAAGTCATATGTTCCCAGCGTTATTAACTTCTACTGGCACTTTGTTTGTGACACTTCATTCCTTTCCAATTTCGAGCATTTGCTTTTGCTGCTCGCTATCGTCCAAACGTTTCGTTTTTGCTTTATTTATGGCAAACGTGACTTTATGATTAACTGCACGAATGCTCGAATAAAATTTTTATTTATGAAACTTGTGTTTGTGACATACCAAAACAACCAACATTCGATTCCATCACATACTCGAAGCACCGTCCAGGGTCCCAAAAGAATAGAATCCCCTGCACTTATTGCCTTCTGCTACACCGCATGACTAGCAGACCATTAGTGTATTTAAAACCGTAACCGTAGACCTGATGGAAAAGTGATTATCGGTTAATCAATTTCATATACCATACTCCATACTTCGATAGCTTTACCTCATAGTTCGATCTCTTTTAATTCGTCTGCCATTTAGTACTCGTACCTCGCTACTCGTACTACTCGTTCGATCAACCAACAGAAAAACATGTCAAAGTTGAGCGATATCGCCTGACGTTTAATAATGACGCCAAACAAAAGTCTGCTTGGCTTAAACTCGTATCACTCTGACCCCACAAAATAATACTTATTGAATTGCATAGTACAAATTTAAGCTCACTATATGACGATAGACAGACCAGTCCTGTCCTACTTAAAACATATTGGTTCATATTTTGATAAATCGCTAATAACTGCCGATTGGAGATTTTGTTTTTTTTTGATATCCTAACCATAAGGTTTAGACTGCATGTTTGTTCTATGTACGGCCTTATGACGCACATCAAATATATAGTATAAGTGGAATCTGATCAAAGGTTTATTTGATACTAAATCTGGAGGAACATTTGTAATGGGGCTATATCAAGATTAAGGCCGACCAACAATGCCTATCGAGTGCTTAAATATCGAAAAAAAACAAATATCATTGAAATCTAATAAAATTTGCCGGTGTTAGATCGATTAGACCATAAATCGGGAGGAACAGTTGTATGGGGGACTATGTCAAAATTTAGACCGCAATGTTTTTCCTGTGTGCAAATTAGAGTCACAAACCATATCCTGGACTCCAACTCAGTAGGTGAATTTGTGCAGGGCCGATAGTAGAACTTGGGCCGATCTCTCCCAACTCCAAGAGCGAACGTTATAAGCCGAAAACATAATAATGTGCTAAATTCTAATAGAGATAGGTACATATTTAAGACCTACACTACCGATGAGCGACCAGTAATTAACTGTGGTGAAAATGAATCACATAGGTCTCTGTTTTTGTATAAAAAATGTCCTGCCCGATATCAGCACCTACAGCTCTTAATGCCATGTATTACACCCGACTTTTACTAAATTACGCATGAAGCGTTAATAGCAACCCACACATATCTCTGGTGTAATTGGACAATATCGTTTCTTTATTTTGAATAGCTTCCACACTAAGGTCCCGCCCGATATAAGGTCCTGCAGCAAATTATACCCGATCACAGCATAATTTTGCATAACACGTTATGATTGACCAACAATTATCCCTGGTGAAACTGGACCGCATATTTTCTTATAGCCCGTATACAAAGATCCTTGTCGAGTTCAGAATCTGCTGCTTAAGAAGCCACATATTGCATCCGATTCCTACTAAGTTTCGCATGGAGCTTTACCAACGACTAACAACCATGTTCTGTCACATTGGATCATATGGGTTCGTGTTTTTTAATAGCTCTCTCACAAAGGTCCCTCCCGATTTGAGGCAAAATTTGAGCCTTGGAGGCCCCTTTTGAGTTCATCGAACGATACTCGTATAATTAAATTTCACCAGAATGGGTGTTGGCCGCTCTCAATACTCTGTGAGTCGATATCCGATGTAATACGTGGCTTGAGAGCTTAGAGCTCCAATATCGGAAAGGTCATATGTATGAAATTAAAATATGGACCGATGTGGATCAAACCCAAACTTGCAAAATGTACCCAGTTTCATCGAAATCGCTTTATACCTACAACCAGGACTTTGAATAAAACTAAAGGTCGGCAGGCGGACGGACAGAGGGACGGAAGGATATCGTTTAATCGATATATTTAACATAGGGCCAATCTCATTTCCTTTTGGCTGTTGCAAGCATCAGCACTAAGTCATAATAGCCAGTACGATAGTGTGGTGTAGGGTATAAAAACCGGATCGTTTATCTTGCGAGTAATTCACTCATAAATAAAAGTAATAGCAACAGATCAAAAACCCAAAAAAAAAGTACCGCACGACAATCTGTGGATCAGAGTGTCGTGCGGTCCCGATCGACTTAAATCGCCAGCTCATTTGATGTTAATCCACTCTGCAGATAGCAACTGAAATTCGGCAGAAGTCCTCTTTTCCCAACTACGTACGCCTTCGAAATTGAGGAAAATATGATCGGTTTTTGAATACAGCTCCCACACAAATGCTTCCCTAATTTTCTGTAATACCGCTCTACTAGTCACTTATTAGATAACATCTTAAAGAGATTTGTCGGCGTTAATAACGGTTTGGCCCAGACCAAAAGCCGACTCGATTTACAACCGCTTTAAATGTCCAATATAAATTTAGATCTCTCTGGCCATAAGCTATTAGTTTGGAACCGGTATGAAATTGCGTTTAAACCTGAAACCGGTTCGTAAAACGAAACGTTTTTTTCGGAATACCCAAAATACCAATCGATATCAAGCCACACATCCATGGCAACAACTTGTTGTTTTTGTAGCTGCTGTTAAGCTGGCGCAAAATGAAATGAAACTAACAAATATTTCCAGTATTTTATTGATGGGAGCATTGAACAATGGTTTCCTATCAAATACGAGAACACAACGTACGCGACGACGATTTATGGCCGGCGAGGCATTATAAGATGTGTTCGGTAGTGGTGGACTGAATCTGCCGCCTTTTGACTATTGATTATCGCTTGTTATGGCGAATCCATGGAGTCTTTCGAGCGTCCACATGTATCGCTTAGATGAGCATGAACAACAACTGTTACGTGCCCCACCGCATTATGGGCATTTCTAATTAACTTGGCTCAAGCACGCAAAGTGCATTAATTTAATCGCTTACAATCGAACACACATGTAGTACACATATACATATGTTTGTGTGTGTGTATAAGTAACTGTGTGTCTGTGTGCACAAACTTCTTCTGCTCGTCTTCCAACATATTTTCATACGCTGGCTATAAAATTTCATAAATTAATAACATCGTCGGTGGGGTGATGGACTCATAACAGATTGCCACAACGAAAACAATGACATTATTAGACGCACACACACACACACACATTCACATTATTCATAAATTCACACACAGATACACAAATAACAATAGTTACGCCTTTTAGCCAAAAACAACTGGAGAAGTGAATACCAATAATAAATTACTAGGCAACACCAATACCAACAACGCCAGTTTGTTAACCAACACAATCTCCATACGTGTATGTACGAGCACAAGCATGGATATAAACGCTTTTCAATGTTTCTCATCGGCGGCATTGTGGTGATTTATGGGTGGGTTGGTGCGTCTAACGATATCTGACTTCTGTGTGGAATGGAGACATTTCCATTTCATGCCCAATAAAACTTAAGGAGTTTCTTTTCGGTTGGAGCCCAACCAACTACTTGCTCAGTTATCCCTTAGCAAAGCGAAACTCGTGTTAGTACTGAAATAACAGCCCATATTTGTTTCTCATATTCCCGTTCATTAACTTGGAAAGCGAAAAGCGATAGAGTCATCAGAATGTAATTTTTACGCATGACTGACTGCATCAAGAGCCCTTCTCAAAACTCTAGTGTCCGCATATGCAGGCATGCATGTGAAAACTTCGGAAAAAACAACGTACAAACGAGTTATGCGAAAAGTGAATTCCTTGCAAGATACGCAGCATTCCGTTGCGGATGAATTACTTGGTATTTTGGTTATGAAAGAAGTTTTGGATTTTAATTTTGATCCCAAAATCAACATAATCCAAATTGTTTGTCCGACCATTCGGTGTGTATGTGCACACATTTGGATTTTTACAAAACCGAACAGTCCTCGTAGTAGCGACCAATTTTTCTAATGTGTGTAGATTGAAACAATGCAAAGTTTCATTAATACTATGAAGTGATACATACAGATTTTATTTACATCGGTTTATAGGTATGCTTCTTGAAACTCTTTTAAAATATATCGCAATTTTCAATAGCAAAAAATCGATAGCTTTGAAATATTTAAAATATAGAATGTCAGAATGCTGTGAGTATTAAGTTCCTCACAACCATAGTATGTTTCACATTCAACCATAGTAGGATTCTCACAAACCTATTACGATTCACAGGCATCCATGTTATGATCCATTCTATGGTTGCGACGAGCATGCTTTTATTGCAGAGAACACATTATTGTTGCCGGGACAATATAGTAAACATATATTTTTTCTGACTGTACACGCAGAGAAAAAATATGTTTACTATATGGCCACGGTAACAATAATATATTCTCTGCAATAAAAGTATGATCGTCGCAACCACATTATTGTTTTTTTTAATTTCATTTTGACAATAGTATGACTGCGGCAATATTAATATTGTTAAGATGTAACAAAAGTATTATTGCCAAATTAAAAAATGAAAATATGGTTGTAGCAACAATATAAATATGGTTGGTGTGACAAAAGTATTGTTTTTTGTTCCGTTTTATTTCAACAATAATATGATGACGGCAAACATACTGTATGATTGTATTTTTTCTTCATTTAAATATGCTTTTGAGAACAATGATATCATTACGGATCTAATGCAATACTCGTTATAGTACTTTTTATATTAAAATTAAAATTTTTCAAATATTTTTAATAAAAACGCTTACGTTTTTTAAACTGATTATTCTACTGTTAAATTAATCACTCCTTTTCTTTTGAATTTAATGTATTTTTAAATAATTTTCTTAATTCAAATCTATTGTTGACAACTTAACGCAGTTCTAATAAACAATATTGGGGACCATAGTACAATTCTGTGTGATAACTACGTACTATGGTTGTAGGGATCATAACATGGTTTTGTGTAAATCATACTATGGTTGTAGGATCATACTATGGTTGTATGTGAAACATACTATAATTGCGAAGATCATAATATGGTTGTGGAGATCATAGTATGGTTGAGAGTGAATCATACTATGGTTGTGTGGAACATAGTATGTTTATGTGTTAATTGTCAGTATGGTTGTACTTAGTAGGGCCATAAATACTGTTACATACGTTTTATGCTGTAAAATAAAAAGTACTTAATATTTTTGGACCATATAGTTTTTAATATATTTATTGATGTATATAGTGTCCAAAAAGAATCTACTTACGTATTCGAAATGTCCGCCTTTTGCCTTTACACATGCCTTAAGTCGCACTGGCCAATCGTCAATAGCTGCACAAACCTCGTCCATTGAAAAATTGCTCAAACCAAAGCAGTCTTAAGAGATCCAATGTTGGGGTATCTTTTGTGACAAACCTTGCCCTCTTAAACCGTCCACAATTTGTAACCCAATGGGTTCAAATCTGGACTGCCTGAGGGCCATTCTTCAGAGAAAATGAACGCTGGCAAATTGTTTCGAAGCCAGGCCTGGGACGTTTTAGCCTTATGGGCCGACGCGGAATCCTGCTCGAAAGTCATGGCTGGTTTTGGAACGGCTTCACAACAGCTTCCAAAACAGTTCCTTGGTAGACTTTGGCCGATGTTTTGACTCCTTGTTCGCAGAAATGCAGGTTAGTGACCCCATCGTAAGAGACACCCCACCAAACCATGACTGAAGCTGGGTGATGACCCGTTTCCACCCTTGAAATTTGTTGAGATGTTTCCTTAGATGACCGCGCATACACTCTATCATTTTGCTTGTTAAATTTTTACTGAACGGTAAAAATTTCTTCATTGGTGAACAAACTTTTTATGTGCACACGCAGAAAAAAAGTATGGTTGTGGTAACAATATTCGAAGAGCATCATAGTATTGCTGATTATATGGTTGTAACACAACAATATTATGATCATCACAACAATAGTATGGTTCACACACAACCATACTATGATCCCCATAACAATATTATGGTCCTCACAACAATAAAACTATTCACACACGACCATAATATGATCCCCACAACAATATTATTAATCACACTCAACCACACTATGATCCCCACAACAATATTATTATGCACACTCAACCATGCTATGATCCCCACAACCATATTATGATACTCATAACCATAGTATGTTTAACGTTCAACTATAGTATGATCCTCACAACCATTGTATGACTTACACATAACCATACTATGATCCCCAAAAAATTTTGTAAAGATTGGGTTTAGTTGTTATTCAACAATAGAGATTTTTATTAAGTATGTTTTGAAAAAATATAATTTACATATATGACAGCGCATAGAGAAAGGGACCTAGGGGTAAAAAAATTAATTTTCTTTTTTTTTCTTTTTTTGATGTGGACAACATCTGAGCATCGAATGAGACCGATCCCATGCCGCAAAAGTGTTCGTTCCCTCCCAGAGATATGCGCGTTTTATGAAAGTGAAGTCGACGATTCTACACCAAAGATACACGTATTTAAAATTTTAAAATGGCTCTCCTGAACAAAACTGGTTTTTACCCTTAGGTCCCTTTCTATTTTGCGCACATATACTTATAAAAAGTACTATTATTGCGTAAGATTCGTAAAAATTACATTGTCAAATTAAAAAAAATACCATTTTGTCGGTGTAATTGCCGTAATCATATAATAGTTAACATAAAACCCATGAAAAAAAATTGTTGCTACAACCATATTTTCATTTTTAAATTTGGCAACAATACTATTGTTACATTTCAACAATATTAATATTGCGCAATCATACTATTGTCAAAATGAAATTCAAAAAACCATACTATGGTTGCGACGACCATACTTTTATTGCAGCGAAAATACTATAGTTGCCGTGACCATATAGTAACCATATATTTTCTCTGCGTGCAAGTTATCAGCGTGCTTCACCAAAAGACGTTTGCATTTTTAATCCTTTTTTTTTAAGCTGCAGTCAATAAATGTCCTGTACGTCATTTGAAAGCCCCAAGTCCCAAGTCTTTTTTAATGATACGACTCATGGACTTTTGCGTGATATTGATCTCACGGTCCATGATTTTCTGTTTTCGGAGCTGATTTCTGTAAATTCTTGATTTAACGGCTTTGATGACGTGCGGTGTTCGAACAGAGAGTGGGCGGCCCGACAGGTGGCGGTCTTTTACAACTCCAGTCTCCTCAAACAGTTTTATGCATCGGTAGACGAACATGCGGCTAATCCCTAGTGGCCGGAGCGTTTTGAAAATATCGCTTTTTTTCATTTCACACTTGAAAAGCGCTATTACAGCAATACGGTTCTCATTATCTGGCCACTCCATGACGAAAGTTGAAACAATTTTAAAATCCTGTTACAGACTAACGCTATTGAGGTTAGCTTTCAAAACTCATATGACATTAACATGGTATGTTCACTTCTACTATTGAAATGGGTGTGTTCAATGTTGTAACAATATTTATGTCCCTACTAAGTATTTGAATTTGCGAGGTCATAGCATTGTTGTACCACAACCATATACCTAACAATAGTATTATCCTCTTCGAATATTGTCACCCTTTAAGCAGGCTTTTTAAATCACCAATTGCGAGTATTTTACATGTATCAACTTACCTCCACAATAAGGCTAAATTCCATTGGAGCCACTTTACTTTAGATCTGGTTAATAAATCACTGATCAAATTCGAATCCGAAAAAATTCATTAAGATGAATTTGTACATGTAGTGGTTGTTGATATACTTATAGTTTGTAGGTTATACGTTCTTTTTAAATTTAGTTGTCATTACCACAAACATTAGTTAACTGGCCCAACTGTCGGCTAAATTATGTGTATTCGGTTATCTGATCGAAATAAAAAACGTTTTTTATTTTACTCTTATCTATAAAATTTCAAAAAATATTAACTCTTGTTTTTGAATTATGCGCGGTGTCCAAAAACTTGTTTTTAACTTTCGGAGATCATAACTTAGGGTCCGTAACTAACGAAATATGGACCGCGGCTAAAAAAATTGGCTGTGGTTGATAATAACAAGTTCTTCATGTAGGGATAATTTTGAACAGTTTTGTTATATTTATTTATATGGGTGTATCATTAGGAAGCATAATCACCTGTTGTGGCAACCAATGGTTTAACTGAATTTAGTTCGTAAAATCGAATTATTGGCTGCGCGTACAGTAATATTATCTTTTGATATGTCGAACAATGTTGTTGATTACAACAGAAGGGATGCTTATCCAACGGAATTTTAGTAGTTCTACCCGACTTCAAACCGATTTTTTATCTGTGTGTAGACGACGAGTTCGTCTTTATCAAGTCCACTAGAAGAGAAAAATAATGGAAATTAAGCAAAGAATACTAAAGGTAAACCGTAGAAAACAAGTGCACTTTGAAATATTTCGACTGCATCACTTTTAACATTTGGCCACTAGTTTTTTTCTGTTTTTTTTTTATTTATCGGAAAAGCGGGAAGATTTCACGGAAATTTGGTTAAATTTTAAGCACTTTTTGTTGTAAAAGGTAGGAAATACTAGCCATTTAGCAGGAGTGTACACTACATAGTAAAAAAGAGCATTAATATCTTTGGAAATTGTCAATCCTTTCAATTATTGTAGCTGTTTTTTAGAAGTGAGGTTTTTAATCTGGCCACACTTTTTTCGGAGTTGGTCTTTTTTGACAGCTCTTGGTTGATTTATGCTCAGGTTGGTTTGCCATTTCATAATGAATAGACTTACATCGGAACAACGTTTGCAAATCATGGGGAATCGGACCAAAACGAGGAACGCTATAGAGCCATGATTAATGACTTCTTCGTGCCTCAATTCGATGATGTTGATGGGGACGATCTTTGGTTCCAACAACCGCTACATGCCATACAGTCAACGAAACAATCAATTTATTGGAGGAAACTTTTGGTGAGCGTATTATCTCTAGTCGTGGGCTTGTGGCGTGGCCTCCAAGATCTTGCAATTTAACACCGCTGGACTATTTTTCCTGGGGTTATGTGAAGTCTTGTCTACGTAGATAAGCCCGACACGATTGGCGCCTTAAAGAGAATATTCGGCGCGTTATTACTGCCATAAGGCCCCAAATGCTGCAAAAAGTGGTCAAAATAATTTGCCCGAAATAATTTTTAAACATAACGGCAAACCCTTATCTATGCGTTTTATTTCTTCTTGAAAACCACACGTCGGAAAAAACCACCCTTTAATTATTAAATATTACCTCTTGCAGCTTCTGTTTGAAGTTTCAACACTTTGGTAGAATATAAATTCGACGAATTTGAAAAAGAATACAGTCACTCCATTTAATGTATTTTTTAGCTGGATAGTCTTGGTAATTTCACAATAAAGCAAGTGGAAAAGCTATCATTACTTTTCGAAACTAATCTGATTGAAAGATGTGTGGGAAGGTGTGCTTGTGCCAGTGGGTGCAAGTTGTAAGTAATTCGTCGGACTCTAGGCATTGATCCTAATAGACGTTCTGTTGAAAAATATTGTGTACATCAGTCGTTTACAATCATATATCGGTGAAATCCAAGCGAAGGACACCAACAAACCGTTCGTGTAATCCGATAGTTCATTAACCGTCTTAAAAGTCATTAATAGTCGAATATGTGTGTCTTCTTCTATAGCTTACTAATGTTGATTCTCAAAGAATTCTTTACTATTTGCAGCATTACCGTTTCCTACAAACAAAGCATTTTCTTTTATTAACAAAAACCTACGGTGTTTGCCCAATTGCCAATTGAATTGAATCTTAATATTCGATATTTTCCATTTGTGCATCCTTTAATCAGATATCTTATAAACCATTTTTTGCGAAAAATTTCAACTGTTGTCAACCTCCTTGGCATTACAGCGTATTCATAATAAAGAGATTGAAGCCATTCCAATACTTGGGCAAAGATACCCGAACGTTGTGGGCTGTAAGCACATATTGCACCTACATCCACACACACACACACACTCACACACACATACAAAGTAAGTGACCAGAGAAAGAAAAAAGTAAGACTTTTTCCCAGTAAAGATTAAATATTAAATAAAATATATTAACATAATAGGATTTGGCCAAGGGCTATGACCAAGGATATCCAGGATATCCATGGAAGGAAGCCGCCTCACCAAGCATCAGGCATTATTATAATACATCTACGTAGGGAGAGAGCCTTTCATATGTGGTTACAAATCATAATCGTACAATGTAAAGCTGAAGTCTGCTTGCTATGCAAACTTTGCCCACTGAGATTACGTTGTGGAACCCCTTGGCCGACCGCACGTCCACTTTTAGAGAGCGGCATCCTTCTCATGTGATGGTGTGTGATGGGAGCGGCGTGCTTTGTAAGCTGATTACCATCAAGTGATTGAGAACTCATTGTTAGTGAATGAGTCGCAAACAGACTAGATTTGCCTTGAGAGATTGATGCAAATGTCGGACTACTTGGACCATTGTACTCCTGATCGCCCCCCTTATCGAATTGTATCCACTACGTATGTACGTATGTGCGGCCGACAAAAGTATGTGGCGGCTGGTAGGACCGAGTAGTGTCCTACTCGTACTCATTCGCCCTCTTCCAACTGCAATAACAACAAACAATCACAACATTAAATAAACATGATGCTCACCACCAATCTAATGGATATTTTGTGTAGCTCAACCAAAAGAAGAGCTGGCAAAAACAACAACAAAATGCTGTTGTAACACTATCAAGTTTTGTTTAAAATATTTAACAAAAAGTTTGCAAAGGCTAGCAACCAAATACGGAGCAGCACAGCCAAATCAACTTTGGCAATGGGCAGCAGCAGGGAAAATAGATTATGAGTGTGTACGAGTATGTGTGCTGCGATACGAATCGCCCTGTCTATTCCTATGTGTGTGTGTGTATCTATGTGAATGAAATATTAATATCACAAGCACATACGCTCTCCCATTGTAGCCAAACACACACGCACGCACGCATACACTCCAACTGGCAATGGTTTGTCGTTTTGCGGTGAAGGCAAACTATGCGGTTCTCTGCCGTAATGGCCAACTTAATGACGGTCAATGAAGCACATGGCAAGAAAATGCTCTGGAAAAGCCACACTCTGGAAAGTGGAATAGAATTGAAGACGCAACAAATGATAGAAGCTATTAAAAGAACGTGTTCCGTTTAAACATTCTACATATGAACGTTAGACTGGGCCGCTCTATCAATAGAGACAAAGTTGTACGCGTTTTCTAAATGGAAAAAAGACGCATAGCTTAAATCGCGATGCTTCAATTTTATTTCAGGCATGTTACGGCCCACATTTTTGAAATTCCCAAAACTGCATTCAAACCCAAATAGTTTCTAGAATTAAGATTTAAACAAAAACAATAAATTCGTCTACGAATAGGTGGTAAAGTTTGGTTTGGCACAATCTTAGATGGAGTGTGTTGCAACGCAGCATTGTTCGCCCTTAAAGCCGTCAAGTTAAGTCGTTTCTTAGAAAAATGTGCATGTTTACAATGGGAAACTGTAATTTTTTTGCTAAGGTTCAAATGCAGCCAAATCAATATGTGGCTTACAGCTAGTTCACTGTTTCTACGCTTATGCTTTATTAGACTGTTGGTAAAATACTTAAGTTTCTGCGTTTAACTGGATCGACAGGGTAATTTTAATTCTTTAATTTGTATAATCGCTACCATAGGACGACTAAATTTGTCATTCCAATTTTAACACCGAACTAGCGATCGGGCACCATTAAAATTATACAGATAAAGGGTGGTTTAATTTTAAGGGCCGATGTCACCATTGTGACCATTGATGGCGTTTGGAATGGTCAAGAGACTTTAGTTCTTGAGTCAATTGCACCTTGTAAGCGTGTAAATTCAAGTCTTTATGCATAATGTTCATCAACGACGAACGTAAGAGCAATTGTTGGGCACGAAGACGAGTTGAGATGGTCGGCTCTTCAGTCACACTATCGCGAACAGCAGCAATATTTTCTGCAGTACGAGCTGTACGAGCGTGTACTGCTGTTTTCGCATCTCCTACGGTTTGCTAATATTTTTGCACGATTTTTCCGATTGTACGCATATATGGACGTTTAAATTGACCAAAAAATCACGTAGAGCACGATATGAATTTTCATAATAAACCTGAATAACTTTAACGCGTTGCTCGCTTGGGTACCTTTCCATGGTTCAAATTGAGTTAGTCTGAAATTGTGAAATGAAATGCAGAAAAAACTTGACGTCTAGGTGTGGTTTACATTCAACATCGGCCCTTAAAATTTAACCACCCTCTACATTAGACTGAGCAACAAAGTTTGAAAAAATCTGCGGCAGATTGTCAACTATAGTTGATTTGAGGCTGCTGATCACGAATCTGGCCACTGATTTGCCAGATTCGCTTTGGTTTAGATAGATATTTACTTTTTACCGAAGGGCAAAATTCTTCTCATTTCTGACTAAATCTTGAATAACTCAGTCAAAACTTGTGCTTTAATATAAATATTATGAAAATACAGCACTGGTGAAGAATCCAAAAAATACAGGCAGCTCAAAGTAATTTTTGGTAACAATATTGAAAATTTCTGTAGAATTTTGCCTGTATTT
Organism: Hydrotaea diabolus; assembly: GCA_963513945.1. Lineage (NCBI taxonomy): Eukaryota > Metazoa > Arthropoda > Insecta > Diptera > Muscidae > Hydrotaea > Hydrotaea diabolus. The sequence continues at coordinate 2,347,749 of OY740716.1, forward strand.
TCAATAACTCTTACCCGAAACAAAAGTCAATCTCTCCTCTAAACACTGGCCTAAAGGTTTTAAAAATCGGTTGACAAATAGGGATCCTTTTGTTCAAACACCCGAAAATAACGGTTTCTGTGAATATCTTCTAAACTAGAGCGAATCTAGCGATTCGGAGGCCAGATTCGTTGTCAGCAGTGCCATATTAACTGAAGTTGACTATTAAACCTCCTGCCGCAATTTTAGTGTTGACCAGTGTTTTTGATAGTCATTTAAATCTAAGACGTTCAAATTGCCAGGACGCAGAAGAAGATGGGCAAGAGCAGAATTTGCTATGCATAAGCACGGGCCTTCAAGAATGCAGACTTATGCGAACCTACACGCAACAATAATATTGTTTTTTAATTTTAATTTGATAATAGTACGATTGCCGCATTAAAAATATTTTTAAAATATAACAATAGTACTATTGCCAAATAATAATATAGTTATAGTAACAGTATTAATATGGTTGGTGTTACAAATGTATTCCTTTTTGATATTAATATTTACAATTTTGTTGATTGCGGCATTCATACAGTATGAGTGTATTAGATGATTGTGGCTTTTAACTAAGCATAAGAGTTTCCCCATTAAACAGAACAACAACTACAGCGAACGGTTAGTGGTACAAACCTATGCGAAATCAGAAGGCAGTGCGAGGATTTTTATTGTGTTAGCTGCCGGTTAGTTCTCGCTTGTTTAGAATCTGCCTGCACTTAAGGGCATTAGCCATTCATCATGGTTTAATCACAGTCGTTGTTTAGGGTCTGAAGATGGTGCAGCAGCGTTCACCAAAACTGCAGTCACCTGCTCTCGCATTTGAAAGTCTATTCGACTGTCTCTCGAATAACTTTTTGGATTCTTTGAATGGAACATGGTCTCAAATCTGACTATGAACTAAGCATAATTTTTATAAATTTATATACGCTTTTTAGAATAATGTTACAAATCTTACGCAATACTCGTATTAGTATTTTTGTACTGTAAATAAAAAAATTTCAAAAAATTGCTTGGGTTTGTGATCCATCTGAAGGTATTTTTTCAGAGCAAAAAATATATAAAAATTCAAATCAAGTGTGGAATCTTTATTGGTAATTTGAAAGGAAATTTTACGAGTATATATTGAAAATAATTACCTTCAAATGTTGGAAACGGAAAGATCCGCAGTTTTTGACCAAAATTTTGTTCACTGATGAGGTCCATTTCTGGCTCAACGACAAAGTCAATTAACAAAATTGCCGCATTTGGGCTGAAGAGCAACAAGAAGAGGTTCAAGTGGTGCCATAATACCCAGAGAAAAGCACGGTTTGGTGCGGTTTATAAGCTCATCATCGGTGCATATTTTTTCAAAAATGATGATGGCCGGAACGTAACCGTGAATGGTGCTCGCTATCGCGCCATGATATCGATCTTTATTATACCTGATATTGAAGCCCGTAAGCTTGACGACACTTTGTTTCAACAGGACGGTGCCACTTGCCATACAGTTGCTCAAACAATGGATCTATTGCAGCTAATTTCACGTTTTGGACAGTTGAGTTGGCGACCTAGATCGAGTGAAATCACACCTTTAGAAATTTTTCTTTGGGTTGACGTAAAGTCCAAAGTCTATGCTGACAAACCAGCTACGATTTAGGTTTTGGAAGCTAACATTACGCGTGTCATTAAAGCCATACCGGTCAAAATTCTCGAACGAGTCATCCCAAATTGGACCTTCAGAATGGAAACCCTGAGGCGTAGTTGCAGCTATCATTTGAAGGTAATTATTTTCAAAAACTTAATGCCATAAAACGCCCTTTCAAATTACCAATTCCACACTTGATTCGAATTTTTATATCTTTTTGTTCTGAAAAAATACCTCTAGATGAGTCACCCATTATAACTAAAGTTTAAAAAAAAATGAAACACAAGATAACAGACTTCTTAAGAAATATTTGTCTGTATCACAGTATGGTTGTAGGGATCATTACATGGTGGTGAGGCCCATACTATGTTGGTGAGTGAAACATCTTATGATTGTTGGGATCATAATATGATTCTAGGGATCAAAGTATGGTTATCATAATATGGTTTTGTGTGAATCCCCAACAATAAAATGATGCTTTTCGAATATTATCACATCAACCATACTTCTTTTTTCGTGTAGGCAGTAGATACTTTAATAACCTTAAATCATTCTATGTTGAAAGATCGGGCTGGTTCCAAACTGCCCTAACCTGCAGATAAACCCTAACGAATAACAAATAGGATAACTGCCTATGTATACATATTCTTCAAATTAATAAATATACACCTTCTATAACTGCTTACTCTTCTCTCTCTCTATCTCTCTACCTTTCAACAGGTTTCCACAATGAGCCTTTAAGGCCAAACAAATTCTTGTAGCCTTTCTTTTGTACTTATCCTGTACAACAGTAAAGTATTAGCCACTGTCTACGGTAAGTACGGCAATGACTAAATATAGACATATCGGACCTTAAAATAACTTCAAAAAAGTACCATTGTGGCATTTTTACTTCTCCAATTATTGTCGTTTCTTTGATAATGCTTCCAAATATTGAAGTGTAAATGTACATAATATTTTTATTTGATCCTTTGAATTATATATTTTACAACCCAAAGAAGAATAAATGCATTTTTCATCATTCGATCTTTCATTTTATTAATTTTAATTTCAAGTATGCTTTGTTCAATACATTCATTGCTTAGTAAAATTGAATATTTGTTAAAACTTAATTCACTCTAGCTAATTTAATTAACTAAGCATTAACTACCAATAAGATTGTTAAAATTGACGTTTAAGTGTTTCAAAGCTGCCCAAATTGGTCGCAGGTAAATGTTTTCACTCGCCTAGCCATAGAGACCCCAATTTTCCAGAACACTTGTCCCACAAATATGCATTTGCTTGCGTATATATTTAAACATGACGTAAAGTGTAAAAAAAAAACAAAGTAAATACGTGTAATAGGGCGAATTGGTCACCAGGACTATACTGGTTAGTCAACAGCTGTGTGTTGTCCGACCGATGCGATGACCATGGTGGCCGGGCAGTGGGCGGATTTTTTTGTAAAATAAACAATCAATTTAAAATTATTTTTATGCAAATGAAATTTAATTAAGTGCATACATTCATACGTACAAATATTTACAATTGCATGCGTTCATGTTGGCCGACATGCCACCAAACAGATCGATCGTTTGCAGCAAGACCGCCGTATCTCAATTTATGACGATTTAAGTAAATTGACTTTTAATTTCGCAAATACTCGTAGTACAACGCGCGTTCAATTCATAAAATATAAAAGAGTGGGAGTTTTTGGTATTTTTTAAAGGATTTCGCTTAGGAGACTATTTGGTAGTACACTGGTAAAAAAAATGGCGAATTTTCAGTTATGACGGTATTTTTGCCAATGGGTGATGGCACTCATATACATATATACGCGACAAGATTAAATGGGTCTTTCGATAGTAATGGCCGAATATTACCAGCTAACGTTCACGGTGGTAACACTGTGTGTTATGATGTTTGAGGTGAAGCCTCGATAACTAAGACTAGATAGCAAAGCCGTATTAGTTAAGTCACTTGTTAACAAAAAGTGTCAATTTTGAGCATGTCTATAGAGAGTACACTCTCATACCCAAACCAAAATTTTGAAAATTAATTGCTTGCTATCTTTAGTAATGGACCTCAAATGTGCTTTGGGGGGAGATTTATCCAAGACAGTATGAATAGGATCGGGGAATCTAATAGTTTGGTACAGTTATGTTGCTGTTAATTGCTAACGCTGTTAATTGCTAACGCTTTCGAACTAAAGTGAAAAGCTCGACATCTCACACTATCGTAGGAGGACAAAATCCCAAATAATGGTGATAAATTGAAAAATTAAAATTTGATTTTTTGAAAATAATTTATTACTCGACATTCGATAGAATATTAAATTCTACATCGCTAGTGGAAATTTCAAAGTCATTCGTTCTTTACCTTTCCGGCTGAATTGTTTTAAAGTCATGAAAGTTTTGATTTTTTCACGACCTGTTGTGAAAATTTATTTTTGGCATATTTGAACGCACAATGAAATTAATACTTTCATTATGGAACATTCAACATCAGGTATTTTAGGGTAATTCTAAAATAAATTGTCTTGCCACAGTGTTATAAAAATATTTTGAATTTTTTTTTGAAAATGTGTTCAAATATGATTTATTTTCAAAATAAATGTGTAGTGTTGAGTGGAAACAGTGTAAAATTGGATACGAAGGTAAATTTTGTAGTAAACTGCAGTATATTTGGTTCTATAATGCGCATAATTTTATTAAATAAATTGTGTCTCCCTTTTCGTTGTTATGATTGTTATTTGCTGTTTGAACCCTACTTAGGGCAATAAAAGATGATTTGCCTTGATGTTAATAAAATTTGTTTTAACGACATAAAATCATATACAGTCGAGATGATATCGTTGTATCATTTATATAAGCCTGATCTAAGATTGAATTAGCCGCAGTACTTTTAACAGTTTTACGTTTTTAAAAGTGTATGGTGTAAAGAAACCGGTCAGATGGGACATTGGAACTTAAGTATTACAATAAAAGCAGTAACACATGTATTAAAGTGATGTACTTAGTAGGGACATAATTACTGTTACATCATTGAACACACCCATTTCAATTGTAGAACTGAACATACCCCGTTAGTGTCATATGGGTTTTGAAAGCTAACCTCAATAGCGTTAGTCTGTAACCGGATTTTAAAATTGTTTCAACCGTATCGCTGTAATAGTGCTTTTCAAGTGTGAAATGAAAAAAAGCGATAGCCGCATGTTCGTCTACCGATGCATAAAACTGTTTGAGGAGATGTTAAAGACCGCCACCGGTCGGGCCGTCCACGCTCTGTTCGAACACCGCATGTCATCAAAGCCGTTAAATCAAGAATTCACAGAAATCCGCTCCGAAAACAGAAAATCATGGCCCGTGAGATGAATATCACGCAAAAGTCCATGAGTCGAATTATTAAAAAAGACTTGGAACTTGGGGCTTTCAAACGACGTACCCGACATTTATTGACTGCAGCTTTAAAATAAATAGTAGGATTGAAAAATGCAAACGTCTTTTGGTGAAGCACGATAACTTGCACAGAAAAATTTTGTTCATCGATGGAAAATTTTTTACCGTTCAGGAAAAATTTAACAAGCAAAATGATAGAGCGGTCATCTAAGGAAGCATCTGAACTGTTCCCAAGGGTGGAAAAGGGTCAACACCCAGCTTCAGTCATGGTTTGGTGGGGTGTCTTTTACGATCCAAAACCAACCTGTTCCAAAACCAGCCAAGGACTTTCCAGCAGGATTCTGCGCCGGCCCATAAGGCTAAAACGTCCCAGGCCTGGCTTCGAAACAATTTGCCAGCGTTCATTTCCTCTGAAGAATGGCGCTCAGGCAGTCCAGATTTGAACCCATTGAATTACAAATTGTGGATGTTTTTAGAGGACAAGGTTTGTCACAAAAGATAACCCAACATTGGATCTCTTAAGACTGCTTTGGTTCGAGCTGTGGCCAATTTTCTAATGGACGAGGTTCGTGCAGCTATTGACGATTGACCACTGCGTCTTAAGGCGTGTGTAAAGTAAGGGGCAAAAGCGGACATTTCGAATAAGTAGATTATTTTTGGATACAATATACATCAATAAATTCGATAGTCTAATTATTGATTTTAAGACCCGATGGTCCAAAAGCAATTTTAATGAAAACCGTTTTTGTAAGAAAAACACAAATTAGTTAGATACTTCCACCTTATTTGTAAATCAATCAAGAAAAAAAAGGTCGCAAAGAAATGAAATTGATAAATGTTCCATTAGGAACAAAATTGGGCTAATTAAACTCGGTTACGGTAATTCGAATGATGGCAACACAGCCAGAAGATTTATTAAAAACGCATATCAGCAGATATTACCTCCTAAGCTGCGTAAGTGTTTAATACAGGGTTTTCCATTACGGACAAAACAATTTTATATACTCATATTAATAAAACGCGGACTATTTAAGATATAGAGATTCAATTTATTCCAGGTGGAGTGCCAATGTTACATTTTAAGAATGAAATTCGATTTCGGTCATATGACCACGACGAGCCCGTGTACAGCGATCTATTCTTTGGACCCAATTTTTTACCACTCCTGCACACATTTCGAACGGAACGTAGGCAATTTCGACTTGGATGTTCGATCTGAGCTCGTCTCAACACGCAGAAAAAATGTATGTTTGGGATGAGAATATTCGAAGAGGATCATACTATTATCGGGTATATGGTTGTGGCACAACAATATTATGATCCTCACAACAACAGTATGATTCACACATAACCATACTATATTCCCCACAACCATAGTATGATTCACACATAACCATACTATATTCCCCACAACCATAGTATGATTCACACTCAACCATACTATGATCTACACAACCAAACTATGATCATCACAACAATAGTATGATTCACACTCAACCATACTACTATCTTCACAACCATATTATGATCCTCACAACCATAGTATGTTTCTCATACAACCATAGTATGATCCTTACAACTATAGTATGATTCACTCAACCATACTATGATCCCAAAATTATTTATTAGGATTGGGTAATATTGTTATTCAAAATATAGATTTTTATCAAGCAAGTTATATTAAATTGCATTACAATAGTTAATAGCCAGAATTAAGGCCATGTTGTTATTGAACATTTCATACAAGAAACAAAAATATATATTCCAACGGCAGTTGAAAATACTTTTAGTTTCGAGCAGGGGTGAAAGCTACTGCACCATCCGTAGACCCCAAGAAACAAATGTGTTTAAACCATGAGCATTGGCTATATACTTAAGTGCAGGCAGATTTAAAAAAAAAACGAGAACCAATCGGTAGTAGAGTATTTCACCGAACAAAGTAAACACAATAAAAATACCTCGAACTTCCTTCCGATTGTGGTTGTGTGTATGTGTTTTTTTGTGTATCAAAAAAACATACGCACACACATACATGTATGCTCTATAAAACCTGTTTTGTTATGTTCATAGTCGCAACCATACTGTATGATTGCCGTATTATTGTTAACGTAAATTTTAAACAAAAATACTATTGTAGCACCAACTATGTTTATATGGCTGCTACAACCATATTTTCATTTCTAAATTTGGCAATAATACTATTGTTACATCATACTATTGTCAAAATGAAATTCAAGAAACAATACTATGGTTGCGACGAAAATGCTTTTATTGTAGAGAACATACTATTGTTGCGGTGACCATAGTGTAACCATATATCTTCTCTGCGTGAAGATGTGTCTTGTTGGCATTGACCAATGACTTGATGTGTCATTGACCAATGTAACGTCCAATGGCGTTAAATCGCATGAACGAGGTGGCCATTCGACCGGACCATTTCTCGAGATAACACGTTCACCGAATTTGCCTTTCAGTAAGTCGATTGTAATGCGCGCCGTGTGGCTAGTGGCACCGTCTTGTTGAACCACATGTCGGCGATGTCAAGCATATTCAATTCTGGCCAAAAACAAATTTCTAACATGGCACGATAGCTCTCTCCATTGACGGTAACATGCTCGTTGCTCGTAAGTGAACTTTTCCATGATGAAAATGTTGACTTCGACTAACGTTTTGACACAGAAAGATAATTAAAATTGTTTGAGGGTGCGTTGACATAAAGATACAAATTTGTAATGTTCCTCATTGAAAATTCGTTAGAAGGCTCAGAAAGCGTTTCACATGCTCGATATTGCCCAATCGGCCGTTGATTACAAGATATTCTTTTCTGGTTCCAGATGAACCATACGATGCCTTAATTTTCTTCAGCGGTCTGTTAAATTAGAAGATTATTTAATAAGTCGTTGTTATTAAATAATCTGCTAAGAGTATTTTGTTTGGGTTTGGATTTTTGTTTTAGTAAGTAAAGTTATTTCTTTTGTTGATGGATTCTACGTAAATACGGACAATAAAATGTTTCCCTAGATATAAAATCGATTTAAGCATAAAAGAATCAAAACGACGAGTAAAAAAGCTTAAGTCGGGTTTTGCGAGTGTAGAAAAGCCAATTCAAAACAGTTTTTCGGACCGCACAAGGGGCTCTAAATTTACCCAGATTTTTAAAATCATGGCACTTCGAATATGTGAGAAAATTTCCTAATTTTTTGGTTCACCCAAATTTAGCCAAATTGCAAAAATGAATGTGTTTTTGTCTTTGTGAGAAAATTTTACTGTTATTTGATATCCATATACAGAAAGCCGTTTTTAGACCCCAACCCATTTGTATGGGGCTATATTAAAAAATAGGTCTATGTGGTCCTAGATTGGACAGGATTTTTACGTTCCTGGGTACCACACCCTATCCCTTTTTATTTCCCACAGAGGTCTTGCGGTAGATGTACGTAATGACAAAGTGTTTCAGAGCCAGCAACACTTGTGATCCAGAATTAAAATCCCTTTGGGTTAAATTCAGGATTGGAACGCACGTACTACATTTGGATTTATTCGCAGAAGTCCAAATTCTGAAAGGGAGGCTTTAATTGGAAGTTATGCTTTGTTGATAATAACATTAATGCTGCGGCTGAAATGGTCGAAAATATAATTTTATTTTGAATGAAGACGTTTATTCCAACTAAAATTATGTCGGTTAAACCAGCCAAAAACAGTTGGTTTAACCAGACATGCTGAGATGCTGTCAGATCCAAAGAGGAGACGCCCAGAAATTGGCGTTAAAACAAAGACGCCAATACTGAACTGCTACGTAAACAGGCAAGAACTTCATGTGCCAAAGTACTAGACGAGCAACGTCTACGCACAAGGTTCTCACTTCTTCCAGGGGAAGTAAGAGGTTTTTGTCGAGAGAGTAAAGGATAGTTATTCATCAATCCCAACTCTTGTTAAAGACGACCAGGCATTCACTGACCCAGCTGATAAAGCTAACCTATTGGCAGAAATGTTTGCAGGAAATTCTTCCTTGCCGGAAAACAATTAACCACTCCCCGTGATCGAAAACGTATCTAAAGTGGTTCCATGTCTCAGATATTTTTTCAAACTCAAACTAAAATGGTTCTTTCGAACTAAAAGGGTTCTTGCTAATCTCGATGTTAGTAAGTCCCCGGGCCCGGATGGTATCTCGGCACTTGTCCTATGTAAGTGCTCTTCGACGCTAGCCCGTCCATTACTTTTTCAACCTTGCTTATCGTGCGTGTTGGAAGGTTGCGAACGTCCAGCCGATTCTTAGAAAGGGTGAAGCTAATAATCCTGCGAACTATCGGCCCATTGCGATTTGCTCTGCGCTCTCCAAGTTAATAAAGAACATGGTTAAACCTCATCTTGTGAGGTATCTGGAGTCCAACGACCTACCTAGTGATCGACAGTATGGCTTCCGTAGAAATATCTCTACGGGAGACCTGATGGCTTTCTTGTCGGAGCGCCAGTTTGGTGAGAGTAAGGTTGTGGCTCTGGATATCTCCAAGGCCTTTGAAAGAGTCTGGCACGGTGCACTCATATCAAAGCTGATCGCATTTGGAGTCGGTAATACTTTTGCTCGACTTATATTGAGCTTTCTTAGAGACCGCACTATAATAGTTGTTGTAGATGGGTTCTCATCCAACAAACATAGGCTAATCGCAGGTGCACCTCAGGGCTCTGTCCTTCTCCCTCTTTATTTCTTATTTTCATTGACGATCTTATCGGTCAGACGGTGAATCCAATCTACTCTTTCGCGGATGAGAGCAACCTATGTCATTCATATTCATTCGACCGTAGGCCGAGTCTTCAAGATATTGAAGACAAAAGGCGAATTATAGATGAGACTCTTGGTCGGGATTTACTAGCTTTTTCCGAATGGGGTCGAGTAAATAGAGTAGATTTCAATGCGCGTAAGACACAGTGCTGCTTGTTGTCTCACAAGCGATTCATTGACCCATCATGATGTTGTGGGCATGAAAATACAATGTAACGCTCGTTGGGCGGGGCATGTTTTCGAAGTGTCGAAAGAAGCACTCAAGTGTATAGGCTTTCTAAAGCGGTGTAACAAATATTTTACTCCTTCTGATTTCTTTGATATCTATAGAACCTACATCCGGCCAAAGCTAAAATACAACTCCCATATATGAGCAGGTGCTCCCAAATCATCCTTGGAACTACTTGATCGTGTTCAAAAGAGGGCGATGGTGATGATAGGTGAGAGTAGGGTATCCAACTCTATTGTCTCCCTGGAGCATCGTCGGAATGTGGGTTGTATGTCGCTGTTCTATCGTTTCTTTCATGGTATGTGCTCTTCAGACATTCGTCGCCTTATTCCTGACGTGAGGATTATCGGCAGGGATACACGACTTTCCAGGAATTCACACCCGTTTGTTATCGATTGGTCGGTTGACCGCACTATACACTACGTACAGATCAAATTCGTTTTTCGCCCTTACTGTACAGATGTGGTATCGGCTGTCGGCGAATGTATTTTCCACCAACATTACTCCCTCTTTCCCTCCTGAACTCGCTTGCTTTCCCCTCACCAACGCAATGCATTGCATGTAAAGGGGAAACCCCTGAGTGTTGGTCAATTAAAAAAACAATAGTGTACAATGTTGTTTTAATTAATTTACATTTTCATTAGCTTATTGTTAAATTTTCTTCAAAATTATTCATTCATTTAAAGTATTCAATTCATCATAATAATGTACAATTTTCATCAAATTGATGTAAACAATGAAAGAACTGATAATGAAAAGTTCAATATCGAATTGAAGAAAAGTGTTGTAGGTTGGAACATGAAGGTTGTGCATTTTTGCTGCTAATAATTTGTAGATTTGTCGATTTTGGTAGATTTTTTGGACAAATTTTGATCGAAAAAAATTGTCCAGCGGCAACAATGGGTCATTCGGATCGCATTAATCTTCGTATTAAGGTGTAAGGTTTTCGATACACCTTAATATATGTTTGAGTATGAACATGTTAATGCGTGTGTACATCTGTTTCTTTTTTTTTTTTTGAGCCGACAAATGCATTCAAGCCATGTCCTGTGCATATCTGCACAGTGACATCCATGTATCTCCTCCTCCACTTCCAACTTTCGCAGTAAATAATGTAGTGGAATTTATTTAAGTAATTAAATAGTAATAAACCTAAAGTCAGACGTGGACGACTATATTATACCCTGTACTTCTGGAAGTTCAAAAAGCCAACTTATAATTTATGTCATATTTTAGAAAATTTCATCGTTTTTGGTAAAATCGGTAAATCTTATATCCTAATTTAGAAGTAAACTGATATTCTCCAATTTAATCCGTGTCCGTCCTTGGCATAAGAAGATAACTTGTGCCAAATATCATCAAAATTAGATCCAGGGCTACAAACATATGTGTGGTTTCTATAACAAAATCTGAACAGATTTTTTTCAATTTCCATAACTTCGGTGTTTGGTCCAAAGAAGTGACTTGTCCCAAATTTCATCAAGATTGAATGCTCCTATAGCTAAAAACATAACATCGGCGGAATTTATTTGTAAAGGTGCTATAGCTACATCTGAATCGATATTCTTCAATTTAAACAACGTACTTTATGGGTCCAAATATAACTCGTGCCAAATATTATGAACATTAGATGCAATGTGTGGCTTCCAAAGCTAAAAAATCAAGTGAACATATATGCCTAGAATCTATATCTAAATCTGAACCATTTTTTTCAATATAATTCATTAATGCTTCCTAGGCCAGAAAAAACTGAAGTGCGCCGAATTTTTTTATTTATTTAAGTCTATGGCATTGCAATCCTTACAGACTAGCTAAATCTAAAAATAAAATATCATTAAATTTATTCAAAGAATATGAAAAACCTAAATCACAACTTAAATTTATTCTGTTTAATTCTCTTAAAGTTCTCACAAGAGGTTCGTGTGAGAAATAATTATGTGCTGCAGAGATCTCTGATTTTAGAGAAGCTACCAGCCAGAGCTGAAGCCGGTTGAGTTTCAGTGGCCACTTGTACTATCTCAATTGTCAGGTTTGATAACTATCGAATCCATTTCGTAATACGTTTGTGACAACTATTAAAGTTAGCTGTAGCAACCAGTAAAGCCAAACCTTTATTTTCCGTTGATTTAATAGTATATCACGGTGACCGAATGTAAATGTTGAACCTACCAATAATGAGAGGAATATACAGTGTAATTCATTCACAACTGAACTAGTTTCACTTGGCTCATTTTATGAAATTATGTCTATCTACAACCATGCCCTAAAATACAAGGGGGCGAAATGGCAGCGTTTTGAAAATTTTCTGATTGGTGGTCGGAGGGTACTAGGGTAAAATTTCTATGTTCTAGGGTAAAATTTCTAATTCTAAAATCATTGTTGGAATGCTGTTTTCTTTGTGTTTAAAGTGTGCGAATTTAGTGGTTTCTGTGTTTTTTGTATTTTAATATTGACTCCTTAGCGTTCTTGTGATTGTGTGCAAAAGAATGTGGAAAAATAAATTTGTGCGTTACTGAAAAACACATCGCCCAACTTGTTCAAACTTCGATGGAATCAGTATTTTTTTCTCATTTTCTAAATTATCGGAAGAATTGATTTTTTATTCGTCACAAAAATGTGTAGTACAGATAAATGCAGACTTATTTCCAATAACATTATTTTTTCCTTAATGTATTAATGAGTTTACAATGATTGTCAATTGTGCGAATAAACTTGAAAATTACACTCGAACACACTAGAATCTCAGCAAGTCTTTGCGGTGTGGCATAACGTCCGGCATTCTTAGCAACCGCCTAAATGTAGACTCTCTATAGCTGCGAAACATTTACACTCCAAATCATGGCTCACTTTTAGTTGCTTAACAATTTATCTACCCAGCGACAATTTTATGAGCGATAAGTGAATATGGCTTGCTTCGACTTGGCGTCAAACGTCTTTTATTGGAAAGTGGTCAGGCCGCCCTGTCAATTGTAGGAAATGTGACAGTGCGTTTTTTGTGTTCTTTCTCGTCGTTGATACCAATTTACATAGTGGCAAGTATCTGACGAAATGGAAGTATATATCACATATCTGTAGCCAAGACTTCAATCATTTATTTGAGTTATTTGTGTCAGATTAACCCATAAGCAGCCGAAAATGTAAAGGCTTAAAACTACAATATACTGCGGTATTTTTGTAATATGCCATAATCAGCTTTATCTTCAAATTGCTTTTGACACCGTCAAACCAAAATTATGTTCTTTTAGTTTTTTCTTTTTTTATTTGTTATGATCATTTGTTGTTATTATTTCGGAAAGGGTTAATAACTCCACAAGCTAACAAGATTAGGTTTGTTGTTGTTATTTGTCACAGCGAAAGGAAAATTATGGCACTGAAGTTAAAGAAAACACATCATCGTCTGGTAGACGCATGTTTCGCAGTTGGTGTGGGCCGGTTTCTCAATGCCATATATGTGTGCTGTTGAGTAGAGACTTTGTCGGCGTCGAAAACAAATATTTTTACCATAATTTCATTTGTTGTTTTATTTTATCCAAAATTATTTTGTTGACTACCTGTACCGAATTTGGGACCTTCTAATTGTGCGCTATTGATTCAACACCTTTCCAGCTATATACAGTCTGTTGTAAGTTCTTATAATATTGCCAGAAAAATTCTGACAAACATGTAAACTAACCCAACTTACCACTACTCACTTCCCCAAGAAATCATATGGGAAGAGGTCTGACAACCGTATGAACCGACAATTTTTGTTGTCAAGAAAATGTATGGTGTGACAATCGTTTGGCAATGAAATTGTAAGGTTTTCTTGCATCCGCTCGAACTGGTAATTCACCTTCTACGAACAATTTTTCATTGTCATTAAGTTGTCGCTACATTGCCAGATCTGACAACATTGTAAGATTATATAAATTTAATTGTTTCTCTTTACAATTAAATATTCTCTAATCATATCTCTACTACTAATGTGTCAACCACACTATCCAACATTTCGAGAGCGTAAGACAACCTACACGCAGAGAAAAGATATTGTTACACTATGGTCACCGCAACAATAATATGTTCTCTGCAATAAAAGTATATTCGCCGCAACCATAGTATTGTTTTTTAAATTTAATTTTGACAATAGAAGGATTGCGACAATATTGCTATTGTTGAAATGTTACAATAGAATTATTGCCAACTTTAGAAATAAAAATATGGTTGTAGCAACCATATAAACATGGTTGGTGCAACAAAAGTTTTGTTTGGGCATAACAAAACAGGTTTTATAGGGCATACATGAATGTGTGTGCGTATGTTTTTTTTTGATATACAAAAAAAAACACATACACACCATACAGTGAATGGTTGCCGTCCATTAAAAAAACAATACAATCGGAAGGTAGTTCGAGGGATTGTTAATTGTGTTTACTTTGTTCGGTGAAATACTCTAATACCGACTGGTTCTCGTTTATTTAAAATCTGCCTGCACTTAAGTATATAGCCATTGATCCTGGTTTAATCACATTCGTTACTTTGTGTCTGCGGATGGTGAATTAGCATTCACCCCTGCTGGCAACTAAAAGTATTTTTGAGCGTTGGAATATATATTGAATGAATGAAATGTTTAATAAAAACATGGCCTCAAATCTGGCTATGAACTAATAGTAATGCAATTTAAAATAACATACTTAATAAAAATCTCTATTTTTGAATAACAACAATAACCAATCCTAATAAATAATTTTGGGGATCATAGTATGGTTGTGTGTGAATCATACTATGGTTGTGAGGATCATACTATGGTTGTATGAGAAACATACAATGGTTGTGAGGATCATAATATGGTTGTGGAGATAATAGTATGGTTGAGTGTGAATCATACTATGGTTGTGGGGATCATAGTATGGTTGTGGGGATCATAGTATGGTTATGTGTGAATCATACTATTGTTGTGAGGATCATAATAGTGTTGTGTCACAACCATATACCCAACAATAGTATGATCCTCTTTGAATATTGTCACCCCAACCATACTTTTTTTCTACCTAATGCTCTATCATGCTACAGAATAGTGCGAATAGTTCTTTTTCTGCACTACATAGGCGCTTGTAAGGTAAACACCCTCCCAACATTTGGAAATTTCTTTGATCGTCCATCTTCAAATGCGCTAAGCTTTAGTCACTTCCAGACGATAAGTGGAAGATAGTTTGAATTTTACAGGAACAATTTACTTTACAGTCGTCTTTAAATTATCCAGACGGCAATTGGAAGATTGTTTGTTGTTTATAACAACAGCCGAAAATCACATGCGCCGTTATGGATATATTAAACAACTTCAGCCAAAGTCGCTGGGGCCGCGAAATAAAATTAGAATCAAAAGAAACTTTCAGGAAGGCACTAAGAAGTGACTTTTTGTAGCTACGCAGAAGTGACTTCTGGAAGTTAACTCCGGGTGTTACAAACTTCTTTATACGGAAGACACTTCTGCGATGAGAAAATGGTATCGCAGACGCTGAGTTTTAACTTCCTTGCGTCACTTCTTAGTCATTTCCGCGATAGAAAATGTTGGCAGGGTAGTAACAATACAGCTAGTTACGTAGCATGCGATAACGTTCTTCAAAAGTTACTAGCTGACTGAATTGCTCTTACGTAGCTAGTAATTCAGTGGCGATTTCTAACCAAAAAAACAAGCAAGCATCTACAGACGTTTCAGGTGACTGTGGACAATTTGGGATTGTTTCTAAATTTTTGCTCTCAACAAATTTGGTAACAATTTCTAGAAAAAAAAAACCTACGAAGAAGTTTCCTGGTCAAATCTGCCTTTACTCACCAGTGCGCTGTATGTGTAATTGAATGTGAGCTCAAGTCTGTATGACATGCAGGTATTCAAATGACAACATGATTTAGTGGACAACTTATAGAACACAATGATTTGCCATTTAACTTGATTTGAATCCATGACGAAAATCTCGTATTGGCTTCAGCACAAAAACATCTAAACACTTCCGACAGATACACTTTGTCCAAAACTCAATTGTGTGAGTTGCTCGTACCCTCTATTATCCAATCCAGTTCGCTTGAAGCACGTCAAAACGTGTTTGTAGCTTGACTCTTTATTTAGTTCGTTACAATTTCAGTTTTGATCCGTTTGACAGGATGCCACTTATCCTACTCCTAACTGTCTTTGCCATTTGTTTTCATCAACCTATTCGTAGGAGAAGCTACTTTTGGTACAATCCAGTCCAGAATCTGCGTAGGAATGAAAATCAGAAACTGGTCACTTTTTTACGCATCTTCCTCGGGTTCGACTTTGCCAAAAAAGATCAAGTAGCGGATGCCCTCTGAACATAAAATTCTGACGGTGTGTAATCCCATAATCTCTCTTTCTTGGAGTGAGTTAGGTTTAATTTTCTAGGGTACGAAAATGGTTAGGCCAATTATTAATTAAAGCCAATCAAAATATTTACAAACTAGTACAAAAAAAAGCTGTTTTAAAAATTTTAATTAAAAATATGGTTGATTTTTTCCGCCAATTTCAATTTGGCATTTGCTTAGCAAACAACACAGCACACAGAGAACAGATTTATTGCCACAACCGAATTTTTTGCCAACGGAATGTTGGTGGTTGCACGTACTATCCATGTATCCCATCGCTACAACCGAATGTTGATTGAGTACACGGCATTGGGAACTGACAGTATCGGTTAAAGAGACAAAGTATTGGGAACCATTACTTATTACGACGATTACACTAGTTTATAAATTATGATTTGTTCCTGGTTCAGAGTTCTCAAATTTTTTTCCTATCGATTTTGGCCTCTTAAACACGAAAAAATAAACATTCCTCACTATTGAACTGATTTTAATACCTTGTATGAAAAAGTTTTAGAAAAGCTAATTTTCTTTCATTTGAGACCACTCTCGATCGGTAATAGTGTTAGGGAGTTATGGTCCAAAAAGCTGAGGACATCTCATAAAAAATTGGTAAAAAAAAATCCAATAATTCCATTATAACTAAACTAATAAGAGGAAAATTTTTAAAATTTATTTTCGTGTTTAGGAGGCCAAAATTTTCAGGAATATATTTAGAACTCTGGACCAAAATGGTGTTATTGGAATTGAATTTGTACATGTATTGGTTGTTGTTATAGTTTATTGGCTATAAGAACTCTTTGAATTCTGTTGTCAATACCAAGAGCATTTGTTAACAGCACCAACTGCTGGTCAAATTTTAAGTATTTGGTTATCTTACCGAATTTATATATAAACAGTTATTCTGTTAATTGAATGTGGGCAGCTTTTTTAAAACTTGTTTTTTTCTTTCAAATTTAATAAAGTTTGTATGCCCAAGGGTAACGATTTTATACATCAAATTGGTAAAGTGGATCAAAAAATTGTAAGAGAAGGCTGATTATGATAAGTTATTGAAGTTAAGTAAAGTGGAATAATTATATACGACTACCATTAATGGGACACAATATACCTCAAATAAATTCTTGAAGTCTTGGAAACATGTAACAAAAAATACATACATTCATATCGTTCAATTTTTGTATGTTATTTAAAAAAATAAGGACTTAATTTTATAAATTTAAATTAAATTTGTGTCAAATTTTGTTTCCATTCTTATTTCCAAAAAAAAATATTGAAGCTATGATTTTTTTAAAAACTTTATATTTTTTTAGAAAAAAAGGTCTTAGATTTTAAAGATACTCTAACTTTATTTTAGAAGATTAGGTGTAGAATGACAGTAGTAGTAATTTTATAGAACATTTTAACCCAAAAACGGCTGAATTAATAACTTAAGTCTTTCATTTCTAGAAGAAGTCATTCGCCGCTTAGAAATTCCGAGTTTTTGTTGCATAGGGTAATATTTAACAACAGAGAACTAATCGGGTTTTTGGTAACCACAAAGAATTTATTTGTTGTCACCATCAATTAATTGTACCAAAGTAACATGTACCTTATAACTGGTTGGTTGTCATTACCACCAGTTGTGACAACCAATAGTTTTACTGAATTCGGTTGGTATAACCTATATGAATCGTAATGTTATTATATCTACCATGTTATAGTAAGTCGAACCATGTAACCTTCAATACAATGGAATGTTGGTGATTGCAACCGAAAGTATATTTATGTATCAAACCGACTATTTGTAGTTCTGGCCGATTTGTAGTGCACACATTTTGTTGAAAACCAGAATTTGAAATTAATGATTTAAATGTATGATTTATTTCTGATTCGTGTTAAATTCCAGCAATATCAAATTTCATAAGCAGAGCTGAGTTTTTGCCAACCGAATGTTGGTGGTTGCTCGTACTATTCATTCATTCGTTCGCTACACCCGAATGTTGAATGTGTACACGGCAATATTCAGCAGAAGGAACTGACACTATCGGTTGTTGTTGGGTCAATGTATCGGGATCCTTAACTAAAAAGATATTTATTGACATTGAATTTTTACCTGTACTCTTATTAGTTTTTGGTTTAAAGTGCTCTTTGAATTCTGTTGTCGTTATCACGAACATTTGTTTACTGAACCAACTGATTGTTAATTTGTTTGTATTCTGTTTATTTGGATAATCTATATGTTTCAAAATAATTTGTAATAGATTTTCGGCCTAGCTTAGTTTAGAAACGTTTTAATACAATTGGAGAAAACATTATCTAAGCTCTTAAATATTTAAAATATTGATTCAATATTTCTATATTTGTTGTTTTGCTAGCTTCCAACTCCGTAGTGACTAGAACCGATAAATTTTTATGGAGACTATATTCCAATAATAATTTACAACATTGAACTAAACGCAAAAAATCAAACACAACAGATTGTGTGTATATCTAACTGAATTTTTGTAGTTCGGAACGAATTCTTACTGATATTTTCTCTGTGGGTACAGAATGTTATGCGATTAAGTGTACTCTAAGAGTTGAATCAGTACAACCGAGTGTTATTTCGTTCACTGGACTTTTTAGAAAAGGAACCGTCTTCTATGCAAGAAATTTTCTTACACTTTGTTTTTACTAATGAGTCAATTAAGCAACGTCAAATAATTAAGTAGCCAAATACATTGTTCATTTCCAGCATTAGAACTACTTCTTCGGGTCCACTTGTTTCGAAAGCCTTCTTGACATATATTTTTCTTGTTTTCAGTACAAATGAATTTGATTTGGCATTCGTTTTATATTTCTGGTTTTCAAGTTGAAATCAACAATATTAAGGCGGATCTATTTGCAATTTATTCCAGCAATTAAACCGAATAGTTAGAAATCAGAGCCAGAACCGAATTTCCTTCCAGATTTTTAACATCTGGTGATTGCAACAGAAAGTCTTCTTGTCCAACTGAACTTCTAAAGTCCGATCCGATTGCCAACCGACTTTGTCTTTGTGTGTGGCTACAAAAAGATATATCAATTATCAAATGGCTTCTTTATAGATGAAATCAAATTAATTTGTATCGCAACTAATAAGAAGAGTTGAGCAGGCTACTGCCAAACTGCAATTCTTCCGAACAACAAAACATTTGTCTGCGTATTTTTTCTAGCCGACACCGTTACAATAATAAAATCATCTTTAATTTTTTAAGGACAAAAATGTAATAAAATGTACAAGTTTCCAATTGAAGAACAGTAGAGAGCCAAAACCCTAGTCGCACGACCGCTTAATCATGCCAACGGAATAAAACAAATCAATTTGAACGTGTCACATTCACCAAAGATAAGTTTTTTTTCGCTGTGGGCTCGAACTTGTCGCCTACAGCCGTTAGAAACAGAACAAGACAAAAACGACTATCCAAAAATATCTATTTCAATCGAACGGAAACCCAATGTTTTGCAGGTGATTAAAGATTGCCGCCGCTACGTTCTATTTATTCTCGGAATAAATCATTCATTAACGCAACCACCTGAGACTCTCTGTCTAACTGGCCACGCGTCGTCCGCAGTGCTTAGTGCTTTCTGAGTGTTCCTGCTGCCAGGGGATTGGCAAAATGTGTTCTAAGCATTTTCAAGAAATTCTTGAAAATTAGCATGTATGCAAATGAGTCTCCGGGATTAGCATACATTTCAGAGACGCTTACTTTGCTTATTTCTTTGTTGGACCTATTTTTAAAGGTTTACCATTAAGCCATGTGAAGAACGCATATCACAGACGGCGGTCGAGGCTGTATTGATCGACTTATGTGCACCCTATGCCAGAAGCAACTGTCTGCTAGCAGACATGTTCTGCTAACGTCCTAGCCGGATTCAAGTCATTATCATCTAAATTGCTTCAAGTGTGAGTGCTTTTGAACCCCGACAGGAAAGCCCCCCTTTGGCCCAATGGGGAAAATGTCCTCAACGTTTGTATGTATCGATGTATGCCACACTTGATGCTCTTTACGATGAGAGTAAAGCAAACGTTTATACCACTTAATTTTTGTTCGCTTTTGAACGCATATTCAGTCTGAATCTGAATTTAAATCTCAGTGAATCGATTTCTAGAAACCTTTCACTTTGAACAAACCTACACATAGAGAGTGATGATGATTAGCATAATAAGTTGGCCTTGACTAACTGCTTTTGTCTAATAATTATCTGGACGACCAATTTCAAAGTTGTATTTTTAGTTACTTATGTTTGTATCACATAAGCACATACATATAAATACATAACATAGCTTATGTTGTATATTATATACGATTGTATAGAGACTCGGTAGTACATTAGGGCGTCTCACGGCAATAACTTTGTAACAACTACTCACGGGCAGCTATCCGTGTCTAAGTTGCAAATGATTTCCGAAATATTGCCATTTAAGAATTAATTGCCTATCCACTGGACCATTTTAAAAACGTATCTTGTGTTTGCATCGTCAATTAAATGCCACCGTTAATTGAAATTCAAAACCCATTCGGAAGAGCATCAAATTAATTTGCGAAATCTTCCGCTAGACTTGAGATAATGCAAATTCTACACTCTACAGTGCGCTTTGGCGTGCCGTTTGGCACAGAGTACACGTTTGTCACACTCGAAATGCAGCAATTGTTATACGAATGGGTTCGAAAGTAGTCCATCTCACCCGCTTACCTATCCAACCGATCTCAAGCAATTTGGCATATATTGTACTTTATTGTAGGGATAAATGACAGATGTTGAGAATAATAAAAATTCATAATTATTGAACATTGAAATTTAAACAATTGCAATATGCCATAAGTTTCTGGCGATTGTTAATAAATCACGAGCCAGCAGTTACTACTGTTTGGACTCAGACCCGATTAAAACGGCGACGTTTCCGCTGGATTTTATTTTAGCATTTTTCTTTTGAACCCGCTTCGTATTCCTTAGCATTAACACGATGCATGCATGCGTGGCTGTTTTCGGCGTTCTGTTTATAAATCTCCTTCTACAATTATAAAATTAACCATTATTTTATTTTTGTACTTTTCAAGGTTATATATTTATACCTTGCAGCACTATATGGAGCAGAACATTATAAGTTAGTTTCGTGGCAAATGAACTATTTAGTGAACCGATCGACTAACTAGCTGTTCCGTCCGTCTGCTGTCCATCTACAGCTTTATGTCCAAGCTGATCTTCATGAAAATAAGCAAAAGTCTGATTGGTGGGCGCTATTGAAAGAAATTATGATTTATTCAACCGATTTTATGCCTTTAGCTACCTATAATATCGAATCTTGATGAAATTTATCACAGTTCATTACTATCGATCAGTTCCAGCTCAGATAAAAATATGTAATATCGGTCTAAGACTTGATTCGGACGCAGTACAAAGGACCTTTCCAATTTACATATAACTGTTCTAGAACATCTGTCTTTAATCCGACTTCGATCGAATTCGGTATAACATATGTGATGGACAAACATCCACATGTGTACCAGGTTAATCATATAGGGCCCTTTTTTTGTAATAGTTCCCATACAAATGGATTGGGCCCAAAACAAGGGCTTCCGGTATACATGGACTTATGTGTAGGGCTTAAGTATCAGTAAAATTTGCTCACGAAGCCAAAAATTAATTTATTTATGTAATTTGGATAACGAAATTTTGGTGGCGGACCCTAGAGCCGAAAATGTGACCCATAGTGGCATAGTGATATTTTTTCAGAAATTCAAATGTGACCATAGTTTTCAAATCGACAATCACGTGCCACACCGATTCCCAGGTGCGGCAGTGTTGTTAAATTGGTTGGCACCAAGATGAAAATGCATTTTGTCAGAAATAATGATTTTTCAAGTTCATTATCCATTTTGTGCAGCTCTAAGCCCCAATGCATTTCGGTCACTTCTTCTTTGCAATAAAAACACTATTTGGGCAACATTACACAAGTTTAAATTTCTTTCCTTTTTTGGCCGTTGCAACCGTTGCATATGAAGTTTGGCAGGTGCAACAAACCGACGCATAAGCAAATTTACACTTAACCAATAATCACGAACACTAACAATCACTTTACAGCGGCCCACAAACAACATTAAAGAAAAGTCCTAAATATATTTTTTTGCTTTCATTACGCTGTCGGTATTTTATTTTTCCAACTTTTATTCTATTAAAAGAATGAGTCGGCCTTATGTACATAAGCATTTGAGACCTTTCATATTTTTATTATATCAGTTTCTGGGGATTTGAAGCGTACGCAAGCTTTGCTGCACGCGAAATAATTAACATTATCATCTAAAATTAATGGGTTTCGAATGGAAACTGGCAGTATCAATTTTAAACTCGGCCCTGTCGCTGTTTTGAAACTGGCAGTTTTTATTTCAGAATATTTTAAGAATGCTTTTAAAGTGTCGACGAATAAATTACCTGCCATGCGTTTATATCACGACAGTTCTAAGTATAGTTAAGAGCGTTGGCATATCTCTTGCTTAATCCAAATCGGGGAGTCTTAGTACATCTTAATTGGCACTATTAGCCGTAGTGCTGTTTTACTTAGGCATATAGCTCTTTTTCAAATTGGTGCAATGTTTAGATAAATGCTATGAAAATATTACAGAGAGAACCCCATACGGACGTCACATTTAGGTTTACACAGCGATGTGTCATTTGTCAAAGATTAGGAATAAGAGGAGTGTACACGCAGAAAAAAAGTATGGTTGGGGTGACAATATTCGAAGAGGATCATACTATTGTTGGGTATATGGTTGTGACACAACAATATTATGATCCTCACAACAATAGTATGATTCACACGTAACCATACTATGATTCCCACAAACATAGTATGATTCACACTCAACCATACTATGATCTACACAACCATACTATGATCTCCACAACCATAATATGATCTCCACAACCATACTATGATCCTCACAACAATAGTATATTTCTCATACAACCATAGTATGATCCTCACAACCATAGTATAATTCACACACAACCATACTATGATCCCCACAACCATAGAATGATTCACACTCAAACACACTATGATCCCCAAAATTATTTGTTAGGATTGGTTTTCGTTGTTATTCAAAAATAGAGATTTTTATTAAGTTTGTTATTTTAAATTGCATTACTATTAGTCCATAGCCAGATTTGAGGCCATGTTTTTATTAAACATTTCATTCAAGAAACAAAAATATATATTCCAACGGTCAAAAATACGTTTAGTTGCCAGCAGGGGTGAATGCTTCTTCACCATTCGTAGACACCAAGTAAAGAATGTGATTAAACCCCATGATCGAAGGCTGGCAGTGCAGGCAGATTTTAAATAAACGAGAACCAGTCGATTTTAGAGTATTTCACCGAACAAAGTAAACACAATAAAAATCGCTCGAACTACCTTTCGATTGTTATTGTTTTCTTAATGGACAACAACCATTCACTGTATCGTGTGTATGTGTTTTTTTTGTATATCAAAAAAACATACGCACTCACATACAGGTATGCTCTATAGAACCTGTTTTGTTATGTTCATAGTCTCAACCATACTGTATGATCGCCGTAATCAAATTATTGTTAACGTAAATTTTAAACAACAATACTGCTGTTGTACCAACCATGTTTATATGGTTGCTACAACCATATTTCCATTTCTAAATTTGGCAATAATACTATTGTTACATTTCAACAATAGCAATATTGTCGCAATCATACTATTGTCAAAATGAATTTCAAAAAACAATACTATGGTTGCGACGAACATACTTTAATTGTAGAGAACATATTATTGTTGCGGTGACAATAGTGTAACCATATCTTTTCTCTGCGTGTAGACTTCCGTCTCACAACAATAGTATGATTTACACACAACCATACTATAATCCCCCCAAACCATGGCTATTATTCACGCTCAACCATACTTTGATTCCCGCAAACCATATTATGATTCACACAACCATAGTATATTTCACAGACAGCCATACTATGATTCACACTCAACCCTACTATGATCGAAACAACCATACTATGATTCTTATAAGCTCAGTATGTTTCACATACAACCATTGTAAGATTCACATGCAATCGCTCTTTCCGATTCAATATCGAAAGTTTTGGAGAGTTATCCAGACAGTGAAATTGTCGTTGCTGGAGATTTCAATGTCCATAATTCCGCCTGGCTTTCACATTCGAGCCATACAACTCCGCAGGGCCAATACGCCGAGCTCTTCGCCGCGCAAAATGACTTGACGCAACTTGTGAATGAACCGACACATATTCCGTGCGTAGAAGGGCACCAACATAACATTCTTGACCTTTACTTAACTTCGCACCCTGAAAAGTACGAAGTTAATGTACTTGCACCTCTTGGTAACTCCGATCACTGCATTGTTTCAGCATCCTTTCCGTATTCCGCTCTTCGTGTCGCTTCGATACCAGCCCCAAAGCGGACAGTTTTTTTCTACGAAAAGGCACGTTGGGATGAGCTCAACCACTTTTTCCAGCATTTCAATTGGAAACTTTGCTTTCTTGATAACGACGTAAATGCTGCGGCTAAAATGATCCAAAATATAATTTTATTTGGAATAAAGACTTTTGTTCCAAATAAAATTATGTCGGCTAAACCAGCCAAAAACAGTTGGTTTAACCAGGCATGCAGGGATGCTGTCAGATCAAAGGAGGAAGCGTTCAGAAATTGGCGTTTAAACAAAAACTCCATTACTGAACTGCTGCGAAAACAGGCAAGAGCTTCGTGTGCTAGAGTACTTAGGCGTGAAAAATTTCTGCACGAACAACGTCTACGTACAAAGGTTCTCACTTCTCCCAGGGGGAGCTTTTGGTCGTTTGTAAGAAGAGTAAAGGATAGTTCATCATCTATCCCAACTCTTCTTAAAGACGACCAGGCATTCACTGACCCGGTTGAGAAAAGCTAACCTTTTGGCTGAAATATTTGCAGGAAATACTTCTTTGCCGGAACGCAATCAACCACTCCCCGCGATCGAAAACGTATCAAGTTCCATGCCTCAGATATTTTTTCGAACGCGTGGAGTTAAAAGGGTTCTTGCGAACCTCGATGTAAATAAATCCCCGGGCCCGGATGGTATTTCGGCACTTGTCCTATGTAAGTGCTCGTCGACGCTAGCCCGTCCATTGCGCAACCCTTTCAACCGTGCGGGAGTTTTCCCAGCGTGTTGGAAGGTTGCGAACGTCCAGCCGATCCCTAAAAAGGGTGAAGCCAATAATCCTGCGAATTATCGGCCAATTGCGATTTGCTCTGCGCTCTCCAAGGTAATGGAGAGCATGGTTAAACACCATCTTGTGAGGTATCTAGAGTCGAACTGCCTGCTTAGTGATCGACAGTATGGCTTCCGTAGAAATCGCTCTACCGGAGACCTGTTGGCGGAACGTTGGAGTCGGTCTATCCACCAGTTTGGTGAGAGTAAGGTCGTGGCTCTAGATATCTCCAAGGCCTTTGATAGAGTCTGGCACAGTGCACTCATATCAAAGTTGATCGCTTTTGGTGTCGGTAATACGTTTGCTCCATTTATGTCGAGCTTTCTGAGAGATCGCACTATTAGAGTTGAGTAGATGGGTTCTCATCCAACACACAAAGGCTGACCGCAGGTGTGCCACAGGGCTCTGCCCTTTCTCCCTCTTTATTTCTTATTTTCATTGACGATCTTTTGGGTCGGACCGTGAATCCAATCTACTCTTTCGCAGATGATAGTAACCTCTGTCATTCATATTCATTCGACCGTAGGCCGAGTCTTCAATATATTGAAGACAATAGGCGAATTATGGATGAGACACTTGGCCAGTTTCTACTGGCCATTTCCGAATGGGGTCGAGTAAATAGAGTAGATTTTAATGCACGTAAGACACAGTGCTGCTTGTTGTCTCACAAGCGATTCGCTGACCCAACAATATCGTCAATTTCTATCGATGGTACGGATATTGAACAATCAGAAGCTCTCGATGTTCTGGGCATGAAAATACAATGTGACGCCCGTTGGGCGAGACATGTATTCGAAGTGTCGAAAGAAGCACTCAAGTGCATAGGCTTCTTAAAGCGGTGCAAGAAATACTTCACTCCTTCTGATCTTTTCAATATCTATACAACTTACATCAGGCCAAAGATGGAATACGACTCCCATATATGGGCAGGTGCTCCAAAATCATCCTTGGAACTACTTGACCGTGTTCAAAGGAGATCGATGGTGCTGATAGTTGACAGTAGGGTATCCAACTCTATTGTTTCCCTTGAGCATCGTCGGAATGTGGGTTGCGTGACGCTGTTCTATCGTTACTTTCATGGTGGGTGTTCATCAGACATCCGTCGCCTTATTCCTGACGTGAGGATGTTCGGCAGGGATTCGCGACTTTCTAGGAATTCATACCCGTTTGTTATCGATTGGCCAGTTGACCGCACTATACGCTACAGATCAAATTCGTTTTTCGCTCGTCCGTATGTGGAATCGACTTCCGGCAAATGTATTTCCCACTGATTGCACAGTCCGTATGTGGAATCGACTTCCGGCAAATGTATTTCCCACTGATTGCAACATCCAGAAGTTCAAGACAAGCGTCAATAATTATTTCTCCCTCTTTCCCCCTTCCGATCCTTCACTTTCCACTCGCCAACGCAATGCACCGCGTGTATAGGGGGCATCCCCTGAGTGTTGGTTATTTAAAATAAAAAAAAAAACAAAAAAAAATAAAGCTGTTTGTTTGGAAAAATTGTAATTTAACAGAATTGCGTAAGATTTGTAGCAATTACATTGTTTTCAAAACCATATTCAAAATTTAAAAAGTAAAATTGTTTAGCTCGTTTGTTTTATTTCAGTCTGTTGCGTTTACACATTGGGCAGGGATTGACCGGGTCAAGACCTCTTGCATCTATATTTAAATAGAAGACAAGTTTTTAACAAAATGGCAAAGTCACATTGATTTTCGTGGCAGCACACAAAATTATGAGGTTTGATAGTCGTAATCATATTATTGTTTACATAAAACTCACCAAACGTATTTAAATCGTTGGTACAACTATATTTTTATTTAAAAATTGGACAATAATACTATTGTTACATTTCAACAATACTAATATAGTGGCAAGCATATTATTGTCAAAATGAAGTTCAAAAAACAATACGATGGTCCAAAAAACATATTATTGTTGCCGTGACCATATACCTATAGTAACCATATCTTTTTTCTGCATGCCAATCTACAATTAAAGCCAGGTTCAACTACTGATAAGAACATCGTAGCGTCGGGTTTTCCGCCTCGTAAATGGCGGGCACTTTACGATGTGGTATTAAACAGTAGGTCCTGGTCAGTGATAATAACATTGTACACAGCTCACTGATTCGAAAGGAATTTACCCATTGTTCCTGATGCGATGTTGAGAGACCCAAGTACATGGTAGAAGCAGGCTCGCATCAAGAATGTATTGAACGCACAGTTTTAAAGCCGAGGATAGCCCAGATAAGACTGAAGGGTTAAAAATATTCAAAACTTTTTTTTTATAATTTGTTTTCTCTTTGCAAACTACTTAATATAAAGTTTTAATCGAAATATATGATGACTACATACGAGTATGATGTATAGCAATGCGTCAAAATCGTTGAATTTTCTTTTTCTCCTGGTAAGTCTATTATCTCAACTCAACGAAATTGTCGTCGTCATTTTATTTTCAGAACAGCACCCTGTAACGGCAAGATTAGTAACCTAGTTTCCCGGTTTGAGCAACAGGTATCAGTGTCAGAATTCTAGGGTATTACATCAGCGTCAATTGTAATGAAAACTGATCAGGGTCAACCAGAAACCATTAACGGAGTTCAGTTTAGGACTATGAATGGAAATTTCTTGCGTCCGCTGGTTGAGAATAATCCTAACAAAAGGTTCCAACAAGCTGGAGCCGCTGCACATACAGCAAGAGCCATAATGCAACTTCTTCGTAACCTTTAGTCTTATTTGGGCCACCCTACCTTTGCGTAGTACCTGAGACGATTTTAACATGGTCGGCCAAAAGAGAGCGTATACATTAAATCTCTGTTTGGATTCTTTGGGACTACTTTTATTTTACTACTGAAAATAAAACACAATTGAGTCATTTTCATTTTGTACGTGCCCACTCTTGAACAGATAAAAATTCACTTTCTTCTAAAAGTCTATAATATTTAATAAAACATGACAACAAGAGTTTAGTCAAACCGTGAAATTTTGAAATTGATTTGACAGAATTCTTTAGAACCAGATTTTGATCCACATTTTAAACTATACACTTATTAAAATTAATAAAAAAATTAACAAAATGTTGGCATAAAAAGAATATAAGGTGCAAAGAAAGATAATGTAAAAAAAGATTTATCGTTTGAAATATCTGAAACATTTGTTATTAAATTAAGGTAATTATTTTTTTGTTTGGATTTGTATACCCTCCACCGTAGAGTGGATCTAATACTAAATTTGTCATTCCGTTTGCAACACTACGACATGTTGATTAAGTATATACTTATACTCGTATGTACATATTATTGATCGCCGAAAAATGCTAAGATGATCTAGCCATCCGTCCGCCTGTCCGTTTTTCTGTTGCAAGCACGATAGCTATCGAACGGAACAATCTAGGATCCTGAAATTTTGCATTATAATGGTCAAAAACTATTTGGGATTGTAACTAGGGGTACTCACGGACGGAAATCGTTACTGTTAGCTGCGACGTACTTTGTACCTCAAAAAACTGCATAGTTGCTGGACGTTTTGCTCATGAAGCCCACATGATAAAACACGGACCAATTTTTGCGAATGGAGGGTATAAAGGTTTGGCCTGTTCGAACTTAACAACGTTTATAATAAAAAGATGGGCTCTGCTAACGGAAGGTATGTCGGCTATCCCTTCTCTTACAAAAGAAGACCTCTCTCCTGAAAGAAAGAAAGTTTGCATGACTTTGGGATCCTTTAGAACGTTAAGTGATGTTCTGTTGATAGATTTTTTAACTATTAGTATGTCCACATTTCAGTATGTCCTTCATTTAAAGTATGTCCTTCATTTAAAGAGCCCACTTTTTAAAAGGAGTGTTAAACTAAAAGAACGCATAATGTGGATCGAATGTAAGTGTAAAGCAGGTCTGCTGATATGGTAGTAAATGGGATATTCAAATGTCATTCAACAGGCATTACGATAGTCGGTATATTTGCATGTCTCTTTAGTGATGGCCTCTGCGTTTCCGCAAATGGTCTCCTATGCATACCTTTGTCCTGATCTGACACACAAAACACCAACACAACCACTGCGGGTTTTTTTTGTATTTTTGCGAAATATGTTTTTTTAATTAGAGCCGATGTAATGCGCTAAATCAAGAGATTATCTTTGAATCTGGGAAAAGTTCTTTAGATCCAACGCACTTCTTCTTTGCCTACAAACTAGTAAGAAGATATTATAGATATTAACCGAAGGCGTAAAGAAAATAACACAAATTAACACCACATCATTGGCACAAAATACTCGTAATGTAGAATCCATTTGATTTTTAAAACATTTAAAAAAGGAAACAACAAAATAAATAGTCTGAGACGTACCTTTCTCTGTCCCATACCATCTTCTGTGTACTTATAGTATGTCTGACACCAAATCTGCAACCACTAGTGGGGACTAGGCGTGCCCTCGAAAAAAAACGTCGACATACTCGTACTCATAATTACTTATACATCCGTCCGTCCGTCCGTCTCTGGACGCTTACCCTGATTTAAAAATCGACAATAATAAACGTTTTCACTCCACCTAAAGTCGGTGGGTCAATGAACGCAACGAATGGTTCCCAGCTATGAATTTATGATGTAAATTTAATACAAATCATATCGATATAATTTTTCGTTTCGTACGAGCGGGAGGGCGGGCGGGCGTGCGCTACTCCGCATAATCGAATACGAAACGTGTTTGTGGTTCTTCGTGGCCATCATCATCGACGTCATAATCGTTATGAACTACTCGTACAGCCGGACACTCTCGATCTTCTCGCGGTGACGCAGCTGCTGCGCAACGAAACAAAATGATTTTCACACCATTAATCATCCGGAATAGGCGTGTGGGGGGCGGGGTTCGATGTGGAGCAATGCGATCATCGTCGTCCGTCGTTGGCGTAGAGTCGGTGAGTGTTGTGGCGATAAATATGAAAATACAAAGTGATTAATTAAAATTCTTGGAGAGCCTTACCTGCCTGATTTACTGCACCACTGTTTGATTTTATTGAACATTTGCAAATATTAACTAATTTTTATTACTTTAATAAATTAGGCTGGACAGGCGAATGGGAAAACGCGAAGCCCGTCTGGGGTTGAGCACACTGTCGATCGAATGCTTTATGTTAATTGTACCAGTTCGACCCAGCCAGAAATTGCTGCCGCTGCTTGCTTCTCTCTATTTCGTTGTTAGAGTGCTCATCACCGCCCCACAAGTCTTCCGGTCGTCGCGCTCCAGCATTCGGAGCACATATACAGCCACGCAGATACGTGAGCTTAACGTTCAGGTTTTTTTGTTTGCAGACCAATCGATTGGTTTTTATCTTAACACGAGCTAATTGTACGAACCATAGACAAAGTGGCAACGAAGCTGGCGCGCTTTTGAAATGAGAAAGAAAGGCCAGGCAGCGGACAAGAATTTTATTTGTTTGAAATTCGAATTTTGAATTTGTCATCGCTTTGTTGCAATTGAAATGCTCTAATGACTAAAATTAAAGTGGCGAAACAAGCAAAACCTGCACTTGCATCTTCTTCCACTCTCGATGTAGTGTCCCAAGGGAGACTTTTGTATAAATAGTCCAACTCTGCGAATACTACAACTATAGCTTTCGCATCTTTCTGTGCAGTCTCTTCGCTGAAGTACAGGAAGAATGGTAATTCAACCCATAGAAATGGTGTCACCAGTATTTTGTGCTAATTCGGATTTGTTTGTGTCATCCTGTCTTTTAGAAATTATTACTGATCACAACAGCCACGCTGCTGGCCTGCGCATGGGCCCAAACCAGTGAATACTTGCCACCTGTGGAGGAATACTCGGGGGGTGCCAGCAATTTTGTCGAAACGAACTTTTTGGATAACGAACCCGCACACTCGTTGGCTGATGACGGCTATCGCTACAGAACAGTGAAACGCTTCCGCCTGCGCCACCGACGGGACGTTAGTGAATTGTCCAACGATTACTTGCCCCCCACTGCAGCTTCCGCCCCAGCTGCGTCGTACGCAGCTCCTGCTCTTGCTTTCGAGACGTACGAAGTGGAAGCTTCGGAACCTGCCCATGTTTTGGCCGAGGACGGTTACCGTTACAGAGCTGTCAAACGCTACCGTCTCCGCCGTCGTCGTCGCGATGTCAGCGAATTATCCAACGACTATTTGCCTCCTCATGCTGCATCTGCATCGGGACCAGCTCCCGCCTATGCTGCTGTAGAAAGTGCTCCTGCTCCTGCCTACTCAACCCCCGCCGTTGAATCCTACGAAGTCGAAGCTTCTGAACCCGCCCACACATTGGCCAATGATGGTTACCGTTACAGGGCTGTCAAACGCTACCGCCTTCGCCGTCGTCGTCGTGATGTCAGCGAATTATCCAACGACTATTTGCCTCCTCATGCTACATCTGCATCTGGACCAGCTCCCGCCTATTCTGCTGTCGAGAGCGCTCCTGCTCCTGCCTACTCAGCCCCCGCCGTTGAATCCTACGAAGTCGAAGCTTCTGAACCCGCCCACACATTGTCCACTGATGGTTACCGTTACAAAACTGTCAAACGCTACCGCCTTCGTCGCCGTCGTCGCGATGTAAGCGAATTATCCAACGACTATTTGCCTCCTCATGCTGCATCTGCATCTGGACCAGCTCCCGCCTATGCTGCTGTCGAAAGCGCTCCTGCTCCTGCCTACTCAGCCCCCGCCGTTGAATCCTATGAAGTCGAAGCTTCTGAACCCGCCCACACATTGTCCAATGATGGTTACCGTTACAAAACTGTCAAACGCTACCGCCTTCGTCGCCGTCGTCGCGATGTTAGCGAATTATCCAACGACTATTTGCCTCCTCATGCTGCATCTGCATCTGGACCAGCTCCCGCCTATTCTGCTGTCGAGAGCGCTCCTGCTCCTGCCTACTCAGCCCCCGCCGTTGAATCCTACGAGGTCGAAGCTTCTGAACCCGCCCACACATTGGCCAATGATGGTTACCGTTACAAAACTGTCAAACGCTACCGCCTTCGTCGCCGTCGTCGCGATGTAAGCGAATTATCCAACGACTATTTGCCTCCTCATGCTGCATCTGCATCTGGACCAGCTCCCGCCTATGCTGCTGTCGAAAGCGCTCCTGCTCCTGCCTACTCAGCCCCCGCCGTTGAATCCTACGAAGTCGAAGCTTCTGAACCCGCTCACACATTGGCCAATGATGGTTATCGTTACAGAGCCGTCAAACGTTACCGCCTTCGTCGCCGTCGTCGCGATGTCAGCGAATTATCCAACGACTATTTGCCTCCTCATGCTACATCTGCATCTGGACCAGCTCCCGCCTATTCTGCTGTAGAGAGCGCTCCTGCCCCTGCCTACTCAGCCCCCGCCGTTGAATCCTACGATGTCGAAGCTTCTGAGCCCGCCCACACATTGGCCAATGATGGTTACCGATACAAAACTGTCAAACGCTACCGCCTTCGTCGCCGTCGTCGCGATGTCAGCGAATTAACCAACGACTATTTGCCTCCTCATGCTTCATCTGCATCTGGACCAGCTCCCGCCTATTCTTCTGTCGAGAGCGCTCCTGCTCCTGCCTACTCAGCCCCCGCCGCTGAATCCTACGAAGTCGAAGCTTCTGAACCCGCCCACACATTGGCCAATGATGGTTATCGTTACAGAGCCGTCAAACGCTACCGCCTTCGTCGTCGTCACTAGAGAGTACAAACGATAACATTGTCTGTTATTTTTCATCTCCATTTCATTTTAAATAAATGATTCACATTTGTTTGTTAAATCCAAATGTTTTTTTTCCTGCAACCGATCATTTTAAACAGAACCATTCAAACAGCACGTGCTAAAAACTTGGGCGACAACCAATGGTTTTTTTATGATCCACTGATTAGGTGAAAATCGGTCCGAACAATAAAATTTGTACTTTCAACACATTTTTGGTTGCAACCACCAACATTTTATGGTATTGTTGGTTACATGATTCGTCATATCATCAGTTGCTAGCTAAAATAACATCTGGGTGCGCTCACCCAAAATACGGTAATATCAGCTGAATTCAGTAAAACTATTGGTTGCCACAATAGGTGGTTATGGCAACCAACCAATTATGAAGTACATGTTTCTTTCGGTCCATTAATTAGTGGTGACAACCGATAAGTTCTTTGTAGTAACCAAATCCTCTTTAGTTCGATAATTATTCATCCCAACTTGAAAATATAATCCCTTTAGTCACTTACCAGTTATGGTCACTACAAAATCTTTGTATAAAACGAAAACACATTTCGAAAATTTTCTAAAAAACGAAAAGAAACAAAATAGTATGTATTTAATCTGTTTTTATTTCTTCCCGGGCCAGGCTGTTTAAGCTTGTTGGGCCAGACGGCCGGCCAATACTTCCAAACTATTCAGACATATCAATAAATCATCTTTAAAGATATAAATAGTTGCCAGAATATAGTAAAAGGCTTAAGTTATTTTAGCGGCGTTACTCAGACTTCATCAAAATTGTCACCATGGACAGTCCAGTGCTCCTTATTGCTAAACAAGTGCAAAATTCGTAAGCTTTTATGTCTTCCACCATGGACTGCGTTGTAGTATTTGCATTGACAGTATTGGGGGATTTGATTGTTGGTGATGGGTCCATGTTTGCCAGAACTAGATTTTTTGTTCCGATTAAACTATTGTCGTATTCAGATTCGTAAGGAAAATGTTTTAGATAACTCGTATGTCTATTGTTCAAGGGGGTTAAAAGGGCCATAAGGAACCCGAAGATAAGACAGGCAGGAGTACTGACGGACATGGTCCTAAAATTTAACGACGATCAATAGAATATATTCTTTATAGATAAGCATGGTAAACATTTTTTATTATTAGATTGGGACAATATACGTATGATTGGTAAGAAATATATCACATATCTTTAACCAAAACCTCAAGCACTCATTCAAGGTCTGTTGTGTCACTTTAACCCTTTAGTAGCCGGAAATAAAAAGGCTGAAAACTCAAACTTATATATTTTAATGGCATATCATTATCAGCTTCTGATCTGACCCACTCCTCCAATTTAATGTACGGAAATAACGTTTTTTTGTCCGACGGCTATGAACACATAAAATTTAACCATCCGTTGGTCCAGTTAACAAATGTTTGTGATAATAACCGAACCGACCGAACTCAAAGAGTAATTATTGGACACATCCAATTCCAACATTGTACAAATTCAGTTCCAGTAACCTTCTTAATTAGCTGGGGTTACCGTTACTTTGTCTCTTTAACGGATAGTGTCAGTTCGTATTTGTCGCATACCCAATTAATATTCGGTTGTAGTGTTGGAATACATGGATTGTACGTGCAACCACCAATATTCGGTTGGCGGAAAAATTCGGTTGTGGCAACAAATCTGCTCCCCCTGTGTGCAGGTTTGTAATATTTTCCAAGTAGCCCTAAAATACTGTGACTTCGGTAATTATATACGAACTTTTAAGTCCTTATCGTGTGTATTTTTCCGCCTTTATTTGTGTATTTTTCCAGTAAACACAGTGTTTATTAATTTTTTGCCATTTTAAACTTTATTAATGTGTTTACACATTATTTTTTGAGGAATCTGTACAAAGTGTATATAAGTACTTATTTTTAAATAACGATTACTTAGGATTAAACTCAATTTTACTTTTTAAAATTCTTTTATCATTGAATGGATTATTGAATTTTGTATTAATGCGGAATTATTGCAAAAATACACGTTTTGGTAATTCAACTCAAAACTATTTTATTTTTAAATTCAGCATCATGAGTTTCTCTTGAAAGTGACCAGCAGCATTCTGAAACCATTTTTATTTATGTCTTTCCTATAAAGCGCCCTATTTCACTATATAAGTACGTACATAAAAATTTATTAACAACCTCTTATTATTCTTTTTCTGTATCTCTTCTAAAACCCATCTTTTATTAATTTTTTATTTCGATGTACTTTGGATCATATTTAATCCTATACTTTAGTTATAAGATAATGTATCTTGTTGTAAAGGTTACTTAACTTTGATTTGTATTAAAGTTGCACGGTTATCAAGCGAGTCGGCCTGAAAATCAAACATGACACATCCTGCTTTATAAAAACACAAGTAATTTGTTATGTATACTAAAAAATAATCAAACTAGAAGAGATCCCCTCGGGGTATTTGTATAGGGTACATCAGCACAAGATGTGATAAGTGAAACTATAAATCAACTCAAACTGATAATTGAAAAAAAATATTTGCGAATCAGAAAGAGCAGAAATTAATTAATTTATTATACTTCATTGATTGTTATATTACAATTCATAGTTTTTTATTGTCTGCTTTTGAGGAATTCGCCGATGAACCCTCTTTTTGTTCAATTATCTTGTATACAAAGAGAACAATTGTTCTTCTGCCCACTAACTAGGCAACTAAATTGATTACCTCAAAAGAACACAGCTAACTCTATCGAGCACGTTGTTCAGCAGAGTTCAGAAGGTTCTTAAAGCACATGTCTTATATTTTTACAATTTTTGGGCTCTTATTTTTACATAAAAAACGACAAAAAAGGGGAGAAAGGGAAAACCCAATTAAAAACTTTTTTCCTTCACTATTGGAAACACCGCTCGTATTGGAAACACCGCTTTAACACGACAACAAGTGTAGGCGATATTTGAAGATTATTCGGAAAGTTTGTCAGTCCATGTGCCGTTGGTATTATTCTGTTCGATGTGACCCCAAAGGAACGATCCACTCATCTCAAGTGGATAATGCAGTTTTGACTTATTTTAACATAAAGAAGGAGGGAATAATAATAGAAATAAACCGTTTATAATAATAGCAATAAACAGTTTATTGACCTATCGATTGCCATATTTAAAGACCAACTAAATGGAGTGAATATCGAGTGATTGATTCGTTGCCGTGCTTTGTGCGCCGAACTATTACTTCCGACTTGGCACATACTGACAGATACACCAGTAAGCAACACACAGTCGTTTTGCGTCCATACACAATGGATTTGATTGCGAAGATCATGCTCATTTAACTAACAATGAAATTGTTTTTTTTTTCTTTTTTTGGCAAGAGATGAGTCTTTAAACAAAAGCGATTATACCACTGGCCGTGGTCGGTTTCGAACAGTATGGAATGGCGAAGGTTTTGAAAATAAGTCGACTTTTTGTATAAATCGCCAAAAGAATTCTGAATTTCCATCAGACGATCGTTGGAGGTCTAGGTGGAATAACTAACGAATAATGGTGAGGACTTGAAGTTCGAAGCAGTTTCGTCAGACAGCGCAAAGGCACATACGGAATACTAATCGAAATTAATTACTTTTTTTAGAAACTTTTTATTGTTGGATTGGCTTTTGTGGCATTGGCTTGCGCTGAGTTTGCCCCCAGCTCGGACTACTTGCCCCCAGTGCAAGAAGTCAGCCAATCTGTGGAATTTACCGTCCCCTCAAATGAATACTTGGCTCCTGCTGAAGAACAAACTGTTCTCGCTGATGATGGCTATCGTTACAAGACAGTGCGTCGTCTGCGTCACCGCAATAGACGCGATGTAAGCGAATTGTCCCAATACTTGCCCCCCACTCAGGAAGCCACCATTGAAATCGCTGCACCTTCCAACGAATACTTGGCTCCTGCTGAAGAACAGACTGTTCTCTCTGATGATGGTTATCGTTACAAGACTGTGCGTCGTCTGCGTCACCGCAATAGACGCGATGTCAGCGAATTGTCCCAATACTTGCCCCCTACTCAGGAAGCCACCATCGAAATCGCTGCTCCTTCCAACGAATACTTGGCTCCTGCTGAAGAACAAACTGTTCTCGCTGATGATGGCTACCGTTACAAGACTGTGCGTCGTCTGCGTCACCGCAATAAACGCGATGTCAGCGAATTGTCCCAATACTTGCCTCCTACCCAGGAAGCCACTATCGAAATCGCTGCTCCTTCCAACGAATACTTGGCTCCTGCTGAAGAACAAACTGTTCTCGCTGATGATGGCTACCGTTACAAGACTGTACGTCGTCTGCGTCACCGCAATAAACGCGATGTCAGCGAATTGTCCCAATACTTGCCTCCTACCCAGGAAGCCAATATCGAAATCGCTGCTCCTTCCAACGAGTACTTGGCTCCTGCTGAAGAACAAACTGTTCTCGCCGATGATGGCTACCGTTACAAGACTGTGCGTCGTCTACGTCACCGCAATAGACGCGATGTCAGCGAATTGTCCCAATACTTGCCCCCTACTCAGGAAGCCACCATCGAAATCGCTGCTCCTTCCAACGAATACTTGGCTCCTGCTGAAGAACAAACTGTTCTCGCTGATGATGGCTACCGTTACAAGACTGTGCGTCGTCTGCGTCACCGCAATAAACGCGATGTCAGCGAATTATCCCAATACTTGCCTCCTACCCAGGAAGCCACTATCGAAATCGCTGCTCCTTCCAACGAATACTTGGCTCCTGCTGAAGAACAAACTGTTCTCGCTGATGATGGCTACCGTTACAAGACTGTACGTCGTCTGCGTCACCGCAATAAACGCGATGTCAGCGAATTGTCCCAATACTTGCCTCCTACCCAGGAAGCCAATATCGAAATCGCTGCTCCTTCCAACGAGTACTTGGCTCCTGCTGAAGAACAAACTGTTCTCGCCGATGATGGCTACCGTTACAAGACTGTGCGTCGTCTACGTCACCGCAATAGACGCGATGTCAGCGAATTGTCCCAATACTTGCCCCCTACTCAGGAAGCCACCATCGAAATCGCTGCTCCTTCCAACGAATACTTGGCTCCTGCGGAAGAACAAACTGTTCTCGCCGATGATGGCTACCGTTACAAGACTGTAAGAAAACTCAAAGTTCGTCGTCACTAAGCCAATCAAATTTACACATCTATGCCACACCTATGTTCCCGACTGATTCTCCTAGGCTAATACTTAACTGATGTAATTTACGAATCAAACACAAACGTACCTTTAAATAAATAAACACATATTTAGTAACAGACATAGCTTATCATTTAAAGCGGAAGAGAACTGACAACGTCGTTCTGCGATACTTCTATTCGATTACTCACTGTCAAGAGGTTCGACATGCAAATATCGAAATCAAAATAAAATTTCAAAACGGAAAGTTGTGACGATTTGCATAATGTTGAATGCGAATGAAAATGAGTTGAATGAACTTAAACATTCGGTGAATGGGAAATTAACTTCAATTAGTTTCAAACTGTCAAAGCGTTTCGGAGAATATGCGGCACATCTGCACGCAAGATAAAACCATGTTTGTCAATACACCCGCCTGACCAAAAGTCCGTGAACGACAACGATTGCAAACATTTTTCGATCGTATTGAGGACGATTCATTTTAGAATGAATTGGAAACGACAACTTCTGGCTATCGATTGCGATTATCTTTTCACTCAGCATCTTCAAGGGATGGGCAGTCGAAAGTAAAAATATTTTACATTTACAATTTTGTGGTGAGAATCGATCGTTTGTATCTCCAAAATGGACAGGTTTGCTAGTGCCTACCAGACCTTCCAACATTGAGCAACACAGATAGATAAAACGACCGCATTAACATATTCTGATGAAAAAAACTTGGTAAGAAAGATAAAAATGGCTGTAACCAAGTCTGCACGCCAAATATTGTTGAGTTCGTTTGCAATTTGACCCACTTATCAGATTACATACTTATGTTTCCATCCTCTGTGAATGTACCTACTGTGTTTTCAACAGGCGGGCGATCGTTCGTAGAGGCAATTTAAGACAATCTTTACTAGATGTTTATAGGTCCTCAAGGGGTACTTAGTTGTTGCTTCGTATCGTTTCAAGCGGAATGAGAGGGCCAATTCCATAACATCGCTCATGTCGTGCAAGACACTCATAACTCCAAGAACGTTGTTACGAAAAAATTACTTAAAAGTTTTCAAATACTGATCATTCACATTTGAAATTGCTCTGAGGCCATAAATGTTGTATTGGATTCTTGAGTAAAATAGTCAGTTCATAGCCAGATACAACGCATTGTAGTGTCAAGTTCGGTAAACACCTGGCAACGCATTTTTTGTAGAACTTCCGGGACCAATGAAATCAAAATAAAAGCGTTAATTTATTGCCCAATAGTTAACTCTTGGCATGAATAAATTGTTAGACCGAATTAATTGTTTGTGCTTAATATTTAACAATACAAATTAAAACAAAACAGACTTAAAATCAATCTTTCGCCGTTTTTATTGTCACTGGGTGACTCACGTATGCATTGTATCTTCAGATTGAAAAGACAATGCCCACACATATGCCGAGGAGATCGCTTATTGCATCAAAATATACATACGTATACACAATAAAGAAAAATGTTTACCTAAGAAATTTTATTTTTCTGGCCTAGGCAACACCAAGTATTGTCTGGCGCCATCTGACATTTCCATTGGAAAGTTTGACATTTGTTAGCAGAAACGTACTCAGAACGTTTTGACGTATGACCATCATTTGTGTTGTTTACAGTGACTTGAATAAATCATTTTGGCAAAAAAAAAAGGAATTAACTTGTGAACATTTTTGTGCGATCATTTTTCACAACTTTCGACGTGGATCACGACATAATGAATGATCGATGAAGTTAAATCTTTGTATGGCTATTACGCGCAATCCTATAGCCCTGTGAAAAACTGGTTTAATGATTTCAATCGTGGCCGACGCTCGCTCAAAGACGAAGGTCGTGAAAGTCGTCCAAAAACGGCCGTTGTGCCAGAGAACTGATAATGCAAGATCGTCATGTGACATACCGTGAGAAAGAGGCATCCTTGGGCATTTCTCCCACCAGCATACATTCGATATTTCACGAACACCTGGCCGTATAACAGGTTTGTTCTCGTTGGATCCCGCAAAATTTTACAATCGCTCAAAAAAGGCTCGTGTCGATTGGTTCAAAGAAATTTTGAAAAAATACGAACGCGGTGCTTCAAAAGACGTTTATAAGATTGTCACAGGACGAATCATGGATCTATGCGTATGAGCCTGAAACAAAGCCGCAATCGACCGTGTTGGTCTTTGAAGACGAGCCAAATCCAGCGAAGGTTGTTCGTGCAAGAAGCACTTCGAGGCAAATGGTCGATTGTTTCTTCGGCAAAACTGGTCTTGTGGCGACTGTTCCGCTTGTTCAACTGAAGTCTTCGGAGAAATTCGAAAAACGAACAAGAAAAGACGAATTATTGTGCACCATGACAATGCGAGCTCTCACACATCGGCTCAAACCAGCGCCATCACAATATTCGAGTCATGGATCTATGCGTATGAGCCTGAAACAAAGCCGCAATCGACCGTGTTGGTCTTTGAAGACGAGCCAAATCCAGCGAAGGTTGTTCGTGCAAGAAGCACTTCGAGGCAAATGGTCGATTGTTTCTTCGGCAAAACTGGTCTTGTGGCGACTGTTCCGCTTGAGGAACGTAGGATAGTCAATTCGGAGCGGTTCACCATAATTTGTTCAACTGAAGTCTTCGGAGAAATTCGAAAAACGAACAAGAAAAGACGAATTATTGTGCACCATGACAATGCGAGCTCTCACACATCGGCTCAAACCAGCGCCTTTTTGACCGACCAAAACTTCGAATTGATGGGTCATCCGCCATACAGCCCTGACTTGGCACCCAATGACTTCTTTTTATTCCCGCACATCAAGAAAAAAATGCGTGGTCAATGATTTTCTTCGCCAGAAGATGCTATTGAAGCGTGCAAAAACCATGTTTTGGAGGTGTCTCAATCGGAGTGGAAAAGTGCTTCGACAAGTTGTTTGAGCGCATGGAAAAGTGTAGAGAGCCGACCAGGCCTCAGGTGAAAAAGGTTGAAGTTGGGTTTGTAGCCCGCTTCAGAACACACACAATGAAAGCAACAATAAATGAAAAAAACCCGAACTGCCCTAACTGCTGGCGACGACCTCAAACGAATAAAGGACCACGATTAACGGATAGTGACTGACCCGACACATATTCCGTCTGTCGAAGGGCACCATCACAATATTCTTGACATTTACTTAACTTCGCACCCTGAAAAGTACGAAGTTAATGTCCTTGCACCTCTTGGTAACTCTGGTTTCAGCATTCTTTTCGTATCCGCTCTTCGTGTCGCTTCGATACCACCCCCAAAGCGGACAGTTTTTATCTACGAAAAGGCACGTTGAGCTGAACCACTTTTTTCAGCATTTTTATTGGAAACTGTGCTTTTTTGACAACTCTAAAGAAGAAGCGTTCAGAAATTGGTGTTTAAACAAAAACGCCAATACTACACAGCTACGTAAATAGGCAAGAACTTCGTGTGCCAGAGTACTAGACGTGAAAAGTTTCTTCGCGAGCAACGTCTTCATCAATCCCAACTCTTGTTAAAGACGAGCAGGCATCCACTGACCCGGTTGATAAAGTTAACCTATTGGCAGACATGTTTGCAGGAAGTTCTTCCCTGTTGGAAAGTAATCAACCACTCCCCGAGATGGAAAACGTATCTAGTTCCATGCCTAAGATATTTCTTTGTACTCGTGGAGTTAAAAGAGTTCTTGCGATGTTTGTAAGTCCCCGGGCCCGGATGGTATCTCCGCACTTGTCCTATGTAAGAGCTCTTCGACGCTAGCTCGTCCATTACGCAACCTTTTCAACCTTGCTTACCGTGCGGGAGTCTTCCCAGTGTGTTCGAAGGTTGCGAACGTCCAGCCGATTCTTAGAAAGGGTGAAGCTAATAATCCGGCGAATTATCGGCCAATCGCAATTTGTTCTGCGCTCTCCAAGGTCATGGAGAGCATGGTTAACCATCATCTTGTGAGGTATCTTGAGTCCAACGACCTACTTAGTGATCGACAGTATGGCTTCCGTAGAAATCGCTGTACGGGATACCTGATGGCTTTCTCGCGGAGCGCTGGAGTCGGTCTATCCACCAGTTTGGTGAGAGTAAGATTGTGGCTCTGGATATCTCCAGGACCTTTAAGAGAGTCTGGCACGGTGCACTCTTATCAAAGCAGATGGCTTTTGGTGTCAGTGATACTTTCGCTCGTTTTACATCGAGCTTTGTTATAGACCGCACTATAAGAGTTGTTGCAGATGGGTTCTCATCCAACCAACAAAGGCTGACCGCAGGCGCACCTCAGGCATCTGTGCTTTCTACCCCTTTATTTTTTATTTTCATTGGCGATCTCTTGGGTCAAACGGACCTCTACGCAACCTCTTCAAGCCAAGTCTTCAAGATATTGCAGACAGAAGGCGATGTGTGGATGAGACACTTGGCCGGGATTTACGCGCCATTTCCGACTGGGGTCGAATGAACAGAGTGGATTTTAATGCGCGCAAGACGCAGTGCTGCTTGTTGTCTCACAAGCTATTCGCTGACCTAACATTGTCGTCAATTTTTATAGATGGTATGGATTTTGAATAATCAGATGCTCCTGATGTTCTGGGCATGAAAATACAATGTGTCTGAGACATGTATTCGAAGTGTCGAAAGAAGCACTCAAGTGTATAGGCTTCCTAAAGCGGTGCAAGAAATATTTCACTCCTTCTGATCTCTTTGATATCTCTACAACCTACATCCGGCCAAAGATGGAATACAACTCCCATATATGAGAAGGTGCTCCAAAATCATCCTTGGAACTACTTAACCGTGTTCAAAGGCGGGCGATGGTGTTTTTAGGTGACAGTAGGATATCCAATTCTATTGTCTCCCTGGAGCATCGTCGGAATGTGGGTTGTATGTCGCTGTTCTATCGTTTCTTAAAAGGCGTGTGCTCCTCAGACATTCGTGTTCTTATTCCTGAGGTGAGGATGATCGGCAGGGATACACGACTTTCCAGGAACTCACACCCGTTTCTTATCGATTGACCGGTTGACCGCACTATACACTACAGATCAAATTCGTTTTTCGCCCGTACTGTCCGGATGTGGAATCTACTTCCGGCGAATGTATTTCCCACCAACTACGTCATCCAGAAATTCAAGTGAAATGTCAATAAACATTACTCCCTCTTGCCCCCCTGAACTCCC
Organism: Hydrotaea diabolus; assembly: GCA_963513945.1. Taxonomy (NCBI): domain Eukaryota; kingdom Metazoa; phylum Arthropoda; class Insecta; order Diptera; family Muscidae; genus Hydrotaea; species Hydrotaea diabolus. Next base: position 2,391,393 of record OY740716.1, read on the forward strand.
TTATTTTTCACTCACCAACGCAATGCACCAATTAGGTCAGAAAAAACAAAACAAAATTAGCTGAAATTAGCTGCTTTTCGAAATGACCTTTCAATAGATCCATTGTTTGACAAGTGGCACCGTCCTGTTGAAACCAAGTGTCGACAAGATTACGGGCTTCAATTTCAGGTAGCAAAAAAAATCGACATCATGGCGCGATAGCGAGCACCATTCACGGTTACGAATAGCAAACATCGATTCAGGCCACACCTTGTAGCAACAAAGGTATGCACTAGAATAAGTGCTACAAAAGTTGTACGTACCAACAACAAGGGAAAGCTAGACGTCAAAAGGCTGCACTCACTAAGAAGACAGCGAAATCCTACTCCACGAAGCTATCTCAACAGCTATTTGCAAAAAACCCTCCTCTCGATGTCGACGACAGCGCTCAGTGGAAACACATACTAGACTCCATAACAAAAGCCGCCGAAGAATATATCAGTTACAGAATGTGGTAAAAAAAAGGCACCTATGGTAAGATGAAGAGTGTTGGGCGGTGGCAAAGACACAGCGTACAAGGTAACACTGCCGCTTATGGCTACGCGAGCAGTTTTGGCTCGAGTTTGGATAATGGAATGACGCCAATGTGGGGAGATCAAGTTGTACGCAACAGAAACGACGCACGAAAATTTTATCAAAAGGTCTAACACCAAAGACTCGACTGCTGTCGTAGCTTCGTGTAAAGGTAAAAAATGGGAATCTGGTAACTGATACGTCGAGTCAGATAATGAGGATTCGGAAAAAACCGTTTTCCAACTTATTAGCGGCTGAAGATCTTGCCGATGACAGCCACGCGCTACCAATCACAGATAATGGAGTCAAATGTATAAGTACACCCCCACCCAGGAATAGGTCAAAACAGCAATAACCCGGCTCAAGAACAACAAAGCCAATGGACTTCCGGTGTAGCTGCGTATGCCCGAAGGAGACAACCTGATAAGGTGCATGCACCAACTAGTTTGCACTATCTGGAAGACCGAACGCACGCCCAATGATTGAAACCTTACTACTGCCCAATTCGAAAAAAGGGAGACTGAACCATCCAACCGCGAAATAAGTCACCTATCCATCGCGAATAAAATACTATCAACTATTTACAATGTGTGATAGACTGAAGCCCAAACTCGCCGACCTGATCGAACCATATCAGTGCAGCTTCAGGCCGAATAAGTCAACAATCGACCAAATCCTTTTGCTGGGTCTGGAAGAGACCCACGAGCGTCAAATATATATATACCAATTCTTCATCGACTACAAGGTTGCTTTCAACAATAGCTACGTAAATATGTGATACCCTCAAAACTTGTCACTGACTGGCTGAGTTCAAATTGAAAGGGACCTCTCCGAACCATTCACTACCACAAGTGGTCTCAGACGGGATGACAGCTTGTCGTGTAACTTCTTCCACGTCTTGGTGGAAAAAACTCCTGGTAAACGCAAAAGTTAATAAACGGGCACAATTAACACCAAAGGCGACTTCATTTACTCGTATGCAGACTACGTTGACATTGTCGGCAGAACAGAGTGAGATGTAACTGGAGCTTTTTCAAAGATTGAATTAGAGTCGTTTAAGATAGTTCTGATGGTAAATAAGGGCAAGATGCCAGCAAGTGCTAGAGATGCCCCGCGACGAAAGAAAGGCGAGATAGTTTCGGCCGGCAGTTACTCGGTCGGCGTAGTAGAGGAATTTGTATACCTCGGATCCCCCATAAACCAAAGGAACAACGGCAGCACTGAAATTAAGCGAAGGATCGTTTTGGCAAATAAATGTTTATTTGGGCTCGGTAAACAACTTAAGACTAGAGCGCTCTCTCGTAAAAAGAAAGTTTAAACTTAACATCATCAGCTTTAAAACCAGCCTTAGCTGCGTGGGCAGGGAGTATCCCGTCATGATTTATTTCAGCGCATCAATATGAAATGATTGTGCTGGCTTGGACATGCTGGTCGAATGGAAATAAATGATCTAGTCAGAAAGGCGTTAGAGACTACTACTTTCACGGAAAGCGTTATTTTGTAGCGTTATTTTGCGAACAGGTACAACATTACTTAAAATCGACGACATAGACCCTGGTTTTAATATAGTCCTAAGACCGGAAATATAATTATTATAATAATATAGAGTAACAAGTTAGATTCATTTCTAATGTCCAAGTCTTATTAGAGAAATTTCTAAACGCCTGTTACTAAGTAAAAATTACTCATAAATGTGATTTTGCCAAGATTATTTAAATGTGAAATATTAAACATGGACATTATTTCCCAATTGATCTAATAAAATTGTAAAGATTTTCTTTTATATGGTCAATGACTTTAATAACAAGATAATTGGTCTCTTCGAGACAAAACTATCGATATATCACACCCAAGATACAATGAACCACTTAAAAAGACATCTCCTAAGATCGGAAAATTGAATAAAAACATTTTAAAAATTGTTTTGCTGGAATTATCGAAATACTTCCTTTGATTTTGTGCCAGCTTTAATTTTCTAATATTAGAGTGGACATTTGTGTGTAGTAGCTAATGAGATATGGTAGGTAGGTACTCGAAGAGGGTACTTGAGGTCAACAACTTTTGACACAAAAATTTGTCTTCTCAAGAAGATCGACGAATTGTACTTTAAGATTCAACGGTAACTGCTGAGATATAACGAAAAATGTAAAAGGCGACCCCTACGTTCGGCAAAAAATATAATATTTTTTTGAAACTGCCTTTGCAAAAATACTTTATGTTCGAAGATGTATGGCGTACCCTTTTTTCCGGTACGGTCTTATTTTTTTTTGCAAATGCGAAGGCAAATATTCCAACACCTTTTTTGCAAATGCGAATGTAGTAATTTTCTAACGAAAAAAGTGTTCCGCCTATCAGAAATGTCCGGGGCCGTGTCTCTGTAAAGCTTACTTGTCAGTCCGTCCCTGGTTAGAGTTATTAGATAGACATATGAGTATTTATGGCCGCCCGATGCACAGATTCACCTTAAAACGGTGCATCCCTCGTGAAATCGTAACGCGTTCAAAACCGACATAAGTATTGAAGTTTTATCGCACATAGCTCATTTATATGAGGTAAGTTCTCCTCTTGGTCCTAAATGCTATGTTCAAGAAAATACGTACGTGTGTACGTCTGTAGGTACGCATGCTAAGCACGCCAAATCCGTATTGAAACATCGAAACTCTTATGAAACCTCGTCATTGCTTCGAAATAAAATTGATGGCAGCTTAGACTCATTTGTATGTATGTACGGCATAAATATGCGATTTCCAAGTTTGGACTCTGTTTATGCAGAGCCGCACATAAAACGCTCTCTCATAAAACTAGAAATAAATTCTTTAAATGGCAATGACAGTTTAGCATGGAACTGCATCGCCTGCCTGCTCCGGGATCGGGAACCCGCCCCGAATAACTGGCCCGTATTTTTTTGATTTACAGACGATTCGCTAGAACTACGCAAAAAATTGAAACAAAATTGCCTACCAGTCGCATGATCGTAACTTTTTGTTCTTCCAGCGAAAACCCAAAGGTAAGGGGGGTGCCAAAACGCTTTCCTGTTTTATCTATCGAAGTTCTGGTTATGGCAACGTTTTAAGTGGATGTTCTCGCATGCGAATGATTGTTCGGTTTATAAATATTTGCAGCAGCCTCTTCAAACACACTCGAGTGGAGTAGAGGTGTTTAATCAAAACTCAGACAAAGATTTGAATCGAAAGAAAACAACATTGAAACATGACGATGGAGAAAACGTTGAGAATGGACATGCGAATGTGTAGCGCCGAAACGAAGGCATCGATCGTTTTGTTTGGAAATGGTAATGCGTAAAAACGTCTTTAAATCTTCATTTTCGCTATTGTTGTTACTAATCTTAAGTGATGTTGTTGGTGCTTTTTTTTTGTTCGATTTGGCTTGAAAAGAGCAGCAGTGTGTTTTCTAAATAACCAGCGAACCCGCCGCCGGTTGTATATAAAGATCATTCAGAGCGGCATAGCTTATCAATCGTCTTCCGGCATTAGGCGGTGTAATCTCATCTAAGAAATGGTAATTGGATCGCAGCGACGAGGTGGTTAAAAAGGAATAATATTTATCTCACTTTTTTTGTTAACCTTACAGAAGCTGACATTTGCGATTTTAGCCGTTATATTGGGCACAGCATACGCTGCCCTACCCTCCAGTGAATATTTGCCTCCGTTGGAAGATGCTTCGCCAACAAGTAACGTCGATCTGCAGTCCATCGGCGAATCGAGTCCTTTATCCGATGACGGATATCGTTACAAGACCGTAAAACGCCTGCGATTGCGTCATCGTCGCGATGTCAATGAATTGCCAACCAACGAGTACTTACCACCTGTCCAATCTACTCAACCAGCACCAGCTGTAGCCGACATTCCTGTAGTTGTTGCTGCTGCTTTTGAAGATGAACAGCCTCAAGACTCCGCTGTTCTTGCAAGTGATGGTTATCGTTATAAGACCGTAAAACGCATCCGTTATCGTCATCGTCGTGACGTCAACGAGTTGGCCTCCAACGAATACTTGCCTCCTGTCCAAGAGACCCAAGTAGTTGAAGAAGTCGCTGCTCCTGCTGAAGAATCCGCCGTTTTGGCTGATGATGGTTATCGTTACAAGACTGTCAAACGCATCCGTTATCGTCATCGTCGTGACGTCAACGAACTGGCCTCCAACGAATACTTGCCTCCTGTCCAAGAGACCCAAGTAGTTGAAGAAGTCGCTGTTCCTGCTGAAGAATCTGCCATTTTGGCTGATGATGGTTATCGTTACAAGACCGTCAAACGCATCCGTTATCGTCATCGTCGCGATGTCAACGAGTTGGCCTCCAACGAATACTTGCCTCCTGTTCAAGAGACCCAAGTAGTTGAAGAAGTCGCTGCTCCTGCTGAAGAATCCGCCGTTTTGGCTGATGATGGTTACCGCTACAAGACTGTCAGACGCGTCGTCTTCAGACGTCGTTTCTAAAAATACAATACAACTCACTCAAAAACTTAGATTAAGGATGACTCATTTCAAGGAAAACGAATCACATGTGAAAAAATATAAATTATTACACCAATTAAAAAAAGCAATTTTCATTAGAACCTACTTATATTTTGGGCTAGACGTGGAACGTATCTCACCACTTCATGAACCACAGGTAGACTATGGGACTCGCAAAGTTGTGTTTCAGTCCTTTTCTAATTAATTCAATAATATAAACCAAACCTTTGGCAAACAAATCGATATCCGATAAACTACATTTGTCGTACATTTGTGACGGAAAATGGTATTTTATTTGATACGAGTGTACATATATATGTTTTTTATTTATTTATTTACTTATTTATTTATTACAGTTAAAATTATAATAAACTAAGTTAAAGGGCACTAGCATCGAAGACTATCGGCCGATAACATCAAATGTACTCGTATGTATCTATAAAGCTGCAGATTGTATGCTCTAAATATACAGGGTGGAGCGCGAAATTTTGCTTTTTAGCACAGTAGGCTGTGGCGGACCTGTTGGTCGAAGAGAGTGGAGAGTGCACGTAGTTACAGTGGCTGACGGGAGATTTGTATTCGTCTGGCTTTCAGTTGCCATCATGCATGGGACACGTGAGGAGAGGTCATTTTGTGTTGAAGCGTTTGTTTTAAATGCGCACTCGGGCATTGCAGTTCAGCGTGGCTTTTCGTTTACGATTCGCTGTTCCCCCACGCGGACGTGTTCCTGGACGGCAATCAATTGTAAATTAGGTAACTTCATTGAGAACAGCAGGGAATGTGCCATGTGTACGAAGGGGACCTGAGAGAAGGATTACAACACCACAAAACATCGAGAGAGTTAGAACAGCAGTACTGCAATCTCCGGAACGCTCTGCTCGAAAGCAATCACTTGCTCCTGGCATTTCCACACTTTTTTTCCAGCCGGCTCTTAAGGCAATGCAATTAAAGGAAACATGGTTGAAACAGGATGGTGCCACTGCATACACAGCGAGGGTTACCATGCATTGTTTAAGGCAAATGTTTCCTGGACTGCTTATCTCATTGAGGAATGATGTGAACTGGCCGGCACTCTCACCAGACCTAGCCCCATGCAATTTTTTTCTTTGGGGTTACTTGAAGTCGAAGGTGTATATTAACCGTCCCAACACCTTGGAAGACCTAATAACCAATATTAAGGCTGAAATTGGCAGATAACCAGTCGACATTCTTGTTAGAGTTCATGAAAACTTCAGAAAACGTATGCAGCAGTGTGTGGATAGCGAATTTCGACATTTGCCAGATACACTATTTAAAACCATGTAAATTAGAAATGTCCTTGCTGTTCAATACAAAATTTAAAATATAAAATAAATTTTTCTAAGGTTTATATTTTTTTGTTTCATTCCCAAATAATCAAACCTCCGCGCTCCACCCTGTACATGGTAAAAATAGGGGGTTTTGCAACACTTAAACAAGCGTTACAGCATTTCACCACAGAATCGATTATTTTAAAGGATAGCAATTCACGCCTTACTATGATTGGCGTGTTCTTTCGAGGGTACTAGCTTAGTAACCTAATTAGTTGGCAATACGGTAATCTGCAAGCAGAAAAAAGTATGGTTGCTGTGACAATATTTGAAGAGGATAATACTATTGTTGAGTATATGGTTGTGGTACAACAATATTATGATCCTCACAACAATAGTATGATTCAAATACAGCCATACTATGATCCTCACAACAATAGTATGATTCACACTCAACCATACTATGATACCCTCAACCATATTATGATCCTCACAACCATAGTATGTTCACATACAACCATAGTATGAACCTCACAACCATAGTATGATTCACACGCAACCATGTTATGATCCCTACAACCATAGTATGATCACACACAAGTATACTATGATTCCCAATATTATTTATTAGAATTGGGTTAAGTTGTAGCAGGATGTGTCATGTTTGATTTTTGTAGGAAAAATAAGTGTGAAAACTCGAACTCGTTTCTGTAGCGAGTTGAGCCAACAGCTAATCAGTATCATATCAGTACACAGAGAGAAAAAATTGTTGGAAATCGGTTAGAACTATGATGATTCGGTTGAAAAATATGAATTTCGGTTGCAATCACCAAATGTTTATAATCGTAATGGATGTGCGGTTAGTGCTGATGATAAATACGCTCATCGTACTATACTCACATTTTATTTATCGGTCATACCAATGAAACGCGAAAAAGGTATTTAGTTGCCACAACTAGTGGTTGTGACAACAAATAGTTTGCAAACATTTGTTGCTGTAACAAATTATTTAATCTCATTTTTTTAAATTAAATTATTCGTATATTACTGACGTTAAGCCAATCGATTAACCAATTTTTCCCAGTAAAAATATCCATCATCTTTTCTACTTTTTCCTCGTATATAATTGCTTCAATATATTTACTTCAAGTAGTTTAATTGTATAACCAAACAGCTTTTGCCTCTGACTTAATATATATTTTTTTTGATTAATTCCAAAATTCTCTTCTGAAGGGTCGGATACTTCGTATGTTGCACCGATACTACAGTTTTAATAGCTGAAATTAAAGAGCACCAACTAACCTTGGTTGCACTGATGGAATACTCGAGGTGCATGTAACCTCAATCATTCAGTTGGCAATAAAAGATCGATTGTAGAAACGAATCTGACCTTTGTGTTCATGAATGTCGCAATATGTGTAGTAATGTTTGGGGCTTAGAAACTAAACATTGCCCCGAAACATTGCTCGATAAATAATCCTATACAACACGTGTTTGTGATTGTCTGTAGCTGTGAAACATCGGCATCTAGGCAATCAGCTGAAGCTTGCTTGTGAGACAGATAAGAATAGACGTCGAACAAACCATGAGCTGCATCATGTCATCCAAAATATGACGATTGTGCTGCATATAAGGGAATTGATGCTAGTAAATTGATGCCTAAAGTTGCTAAACAAACGAGTTTAATTTGACACACCCTGTTTCAAAAATGTTGCGAAACAGGTAATCAAACAAGAAGAGATCTCATCGGCGAAATCGCTTTGCTTACATCTGCAGAATATGGGAAAAGTGAAGCTATAAAATAGCTAAAACTGGCCGTTCAGAAAATTTTTACATATTTTTACAAAGCACAAGTGTTGCAATTAATTAATATATTATATATCATTAAAAATTTTTCATTCACTTTTGACAAATTCGCCGATGACACCTATTTTTATTCAACTCTCTTTGGTGTATACAAAGAGAAACAAGACTGCCATGTAACTCTCAATTTGGTTCAATGTTTCTAGATCACTATATTGCAAACTAATTGGGTAATATCTACCGTTCCACAGCCAAACAGCTTATTGTGAAAGACACTTGTCTTCTTCTTATCCTTACGATTAGGTTTTTTGCTGAAATACCCATTTACGATCCGTGCGTAGCGGAATGCGGGGACGTAATCGAAACGCAGAATAGGGGTGAATAACATTTGTATAAGTATTGCAAATAGATAAAAAGAATTGTAGCCGCCGCTGCGATCGTAGTCGGCCTAAAAGTTTGAAAAACATGGTAGACGTTTGAACATTTTTCACTTC